>CM047489.1:22197570-22937570 GCA_026122505.1 Aldabrachelys gigantea | reverse complement strand
ATCCATCCATCCATCCATCCATCCCCCCATACCTCCACCCATCCATCCATCCATCCATCCATCCATCCATCCATCCCCGCATACCTCTGTCCATCCATCCATCCATCCCCCCATACCTCTATCCATCCATCCATCCATCCATCCATCCATCCAAATATACCATATTTACCCCTCCCTCCTTCTCTCCCTCCCTCATCTGTGTACCCTCATACTTAACTCCACATCCATCCCCCCATACCTCTATCCAACCATCCATCCATTGACACCCCCATACCTCTATCCTTCCATCCATCCATCCATCCATCCACCCCATCCCTCCACCCCCCCATACCTCTATCCATCCATCCATCCATCCATCTCCCATACCTCTATCCATCCATCCCCCCCTCCATCCATCTATCCATCCATCCCCCCCATACCTCTATCCATCCATCCACCCCTCCATCCATCTATCCATCCATCCCCCCCATACCTCTGTCCGTCCATCCATCCATCCATCCATCCACCCCCCATACCTCCATCCATCCATCCACCCACCCACTACACCATACTCAGCCCTCCCTCCCTCCCTCTCTTTCAGAGATTCTCTGAGCCCATTGGCCAGAAAATGGGGGGGTCTCACTTTGTGGCAGGCCCCCAGAGCCCTTTCTCCGGGCACTGGGGGTGTCGGGCTGAAGCCAGAGCCCCCAACCCCGCACTGACTGCAGGAGCGATTGTGCTGCAGTGGAGGGGACCCTGGCTGGCTATGAAACACCGCTGCTCCCCCAGTTCTCTGCACCCCTCTCTGACACCCCGGCCGGCTCTGAAGGGGCTTTGCCAATAACGCTCTGCTAACGACCCCACTGCGATGGTGGGCACTCTGCGGGAGGGTGCGTGACAGACCCGCCATGCCAGGCGGGGGGGGAGGGAATGACATGCAATGGGGGGGCAGGTTTGGAGAATTATGAACTGCGGGGGGGAGGTGTCATTGCAACCTGCCGACCCTCGCAACAGGGGATTTCTGTCCGCCTCCCCCCACTGCAATAGTCGCCCCCCCAACCCCCTCCTGCAGGCAGCTCTGCAGTGAACAGCCCATCCCCCCCCACTCACAGCATCTCTGCACCGGGCACGGAATATGGGCGCTGCGGGAGTGGGGGGGGTTCTGCACCGCCCCCCCAGCCCCTACAGATCCACCCGCCCTGCCGGGGGGTCCCCAATCCGGGAGCCCCCCCCGAATTCTCACCCGAGAGAAGAGCGGAGGGCGGCGACTCACCAGGCCATGCTGCAGCCGGCGCGGGGCTGGGGGGGCGGGGGGGCCGCTCCTGGCTCCCCCACGGCCGTGGGGCGGGGCGGGGCGGCGCGGGGGGGCCCGTGGGGCTGAGGCCTCTGCAGGCTCCGGGATCCCCGCCCGGCTTCACATGCTGCATCGATGGAGCGGACGGTGCTCGGGCTGCTCCAGATGCTCAGGCAGCGATGGGGGGGGGGACGGGGGGAGGAGCAGGTGACAGCGGCAGCGGAGGCCGAGGACAGGCCTGATCCTTCCTCCTCCCCCCGCCCCACCGCCAAGGGGCCCCCGCCCCGCCCCGGGAGGGAGAGGGCAGGGACCCCCCAGGCACGACTGGCGCGGGGGGGGCATGGGAGGATGGATGCTTGGCCCCCCCGCCAGCAAAATAGCGCCCCCTAGTGTCTGGCAGTGACCGCTAGGGCAGCCCCCTATCGGCCTGGGACCCCGGGGAGCCCCCATCGGCCTGGGACCCAGAGGACCCCCATCAGCCTGGGACCCAGGGCAGCCCCCTATCGGCCTGGGACCCCGGGGAGCCCCCATCGGCCTGGGACCCAGAGGAGCTCCCATCAGCCAGGGACCCAGGGCAGCCCCCTATCGGCCATGGACCCGGGGAAGCCCCCATCAGCCATGGACCCGGGAGACCCCCATGAGCCATGGACCCAGGGGACCCCCATCAGCCAGGGACCCGGGGGAGCCCCATCGCCCTGGGACCAAGGGGAGCCCCCATTGGCCTGGGACCCAGAGGAGCCCCCATCAGCCTGGGACCCGGGGGAGCCCCCATCGGCCTGGGACCCAGAGAAGCCCCCATCAGCCAGGGACCCAGGGCAGCCCCCTATCGGCCATGGACCCGGGGGAGCCCCCATCAGCCATGGACCCGGGAGACCCCCATGAGCCATGGACCCAGGGGACCCCCATCAGCCAGGGACCCGGGGGAGCCCCATCGCCCTGGGACCCAGAGGACCCCCCATCACCCTGGGACCCGGGGGAGCCCCCATTGGCCTGGGACCCAGAGGAGCCCCCATCAGCCAGGGACCCAGGGCAGCCCCCTATCGGCCATGGACCCGGGGGAGCCCCCGTCAGCCATGGACCCGGGAGACCCCCATGAGCCATGGACCCAGGGGACCCCCATCAGCCAGGGACCCGGGGGAGCCCCATCGCCCTGGGACCAAGGGGAGCCCCCATTGGCCTGGGACCCAGAGGAGCCCCCATCAGCCAGGGACCCAGGGCAGCCCCCTATCGGCCATGGACCCGGGAGACCCCCCATGAGCCATGGACCCAGGGGACCCCCATCAGCCAGGGACCCGGGGGAGCCCCATCGCCCTGGGACCCAGAGGACCCCCATCACCCTGGGACCCGGGGGAGCCCCCATTGGCCTGGGACCCAGAGGAGCCCCCATCAGCCAGGGACCCAGGGCAGCCCCCTATCGGCCATGGACCCGGGGAAGCCCCCATCAGCCATGGACCCGGGAGACCCCCATGAGCCATTGTGACGTTATTGATATAAACTGGGACCATATAAAACATGGGTTGCAACCAAGGTTTGGTAGTGGCACCAAATTCTATGTAAAGGGGGTCATATAAGGTGTCTAAGACCAGGTTACGGGTTACTGGTTATGATTATGCTGTCTGTATGTCTGTATCATTTCTGTAGATGAAGTTATAAATATTGGCTGTGTATTGTCTATTTCAAATTGGTTCTGCAGTGCTGGGAGACACCCCAGACAAGCTGGTGTCAGCTCTGCTTAGCCTGCTTGATGGCCCATTGAGGACCATCAACTACACAATTGACCCATTGAGAGGAGGCGGATACGCCTTGTGACTCAGCAAGGTATGCAGAAACTGGCCCATGTGACTGCAAACTCCATTTTGCTGTAACTTTCCACAGTAGGAACAAAGAAGTGTTCTTACACCTGGAAAAGTCTATATAAGGCGAAGGCCTGATCTCCATTTTGTCTTCAATCCTGCTTCTACCTCTGGAGGGACTTTGCTACAATCTGAAGCTCTGCACAAAGGACTGATGACCCATCCCAGCGGGGGATGTTCTCCAGAGACTGGATTTAAACCTGCAGTTTACTTCATCACTGCTACAAGCCTGAACTAAGGACTTTGCCATTACTGTATGTAATTGATTCCATTTAACCAATTCTAGCTCTCATCTTTATTTTTTCCCTTTTATGAATAAACCTTTAGATTTTAGATTCTAAAGGATTGGCAACAGCGTGATTTGTGGGTAAGATCTGAGGTGTATATTGACCTGGGTCTGGGGCTTGGTCCTTTGGGATCGAGAGAACCTTTTTCTTTTACTGGGGTGTTGGTTTTCATAACCATTCATCCCCAGGACGTGTGGGACTGGTGGCGATACTGGGAGACTGGAGTGTCTAAGGAAATTGCTTGTGTGACTTGCAGTTAGCCAGTGGGGTGAAACTGAAGTCTTTTGTCTGGCTGGTTGGGTTTGCCTTAGAGGTGGAAAAACCCCAGCCTTGGGCTGTGACTGCCCTGTTTGAGCAATTGGTCCTGATTTGGCACTCTCAGTTGGGTCCCGCCAGAACCACATCGTCACAGTGGCGTAGTCGTGCTAGGATCCACAGAACCAGGTCAATTAAGCTTTGGGTCAGAACCCCACGCTATCTAAATTTGAAATTTTGGTATTGAGAGTTTGGTTGGTTAAAAATCAGTGACCATGAGCCAGAAAGCATCAGCAAATGCAATGAAACTGCAAGCCCTGAGGGATAGCCTGCAGTTTGAATATGAGCAAAAACTGGCAGAAATGCAAATGAGAGTAAAGCAAGCCTCGGCCCAGCGGGAGAAAGAAACTGCTGAGAGAGAGAAGGAATGGCTGGCTGCTGAGGAGAGAACTCGTCAGATGGAACAAGAAACTGCTAGACGTTGGCTCCAGCTCAAAGAAGCAAGGGAAAGACAGCAAAAACTGTATCCTCTTAAAAGTCCAGTTTATAACAATGCTGGTATGCTGTATAACTCTGAGCAGTTGTCTGGGTGTAACAGAATGTACCCCAACACTGCCACCTTTTATGTCAATGCTCATACTGTGTGTTCAGTAGAAGGTGGGAGTGATAATGAAAAATTCATAGAGAGTGTAAAAGTCAATGGTAAAAGCTGTTTAGGGCAAATTATGGCATCTAACATCACTCTGGTTAAAGCAGATTTGGTCAAAGAGGAAGATTATTTACCAAATCAGAGTGTGAAGGTTGTGATCCTCTATGAGTTTACTGTCCGTGTGCCTTTAGCCAGAATCCACCTCGAATGGAATGGGGCTAAGCATGAAGTTATAGCTGGGGTAAGAAAGTTATTGCCTAAAGATCTTTTAATTGGAGAAAATGTTAAAGCTTTGTTCAGTTCAGGTAGCCAGTCAGAGGACATGAATAATCTTACACCTGTGTCTGTTGTGGGCAATGGTTTGCCTAAGGAGGGTTGCTCCAAAGGTTTGTCTGTGCAAGAAAGCAATGTGTCTGTGAATGAAGTTTCTAAATGTCTGTCTGATGTCTCAGAAGTGAATCTGAAGTTAAATCAAAAGCGAAAAGATCTCATTGGGAAGGAAAATGTTTCTCAGGAGCAAATTCAAGTAAATGGTCAGGTGAAAGCCCTAACTGAGGAAGGAGAGGGTAGATTTGTGATGGGTGATGAATTGTTAGCTAGTGCAGCTTGTAAAAGTGAACCTAAAATGGGTAACTGTGATTTGCTAAAAGTAGCTCAGTGTAGTGAAAAAAGCAGCAGCTTCTCTGTTGGGAGTGGCAATGTGCCTAGTAGGAAAAGTTTGGAGGAGCCTAGGCAGCCTTGTGAGCTGATGGCTCTGTCTAAACAGCAGTTTGGGAAAACAGGAATAGTGGAAAAGGAGTGTCCCTATCCCTTACCTGTTCCCTGTGTGGAGAAATGTGACAGTAAAGGAAATGTGCCTGTGTCTGTCAGGGGTATTGACTTGCCTATGGAGGAAGCTACCTCGGTCTCCAAGCAGTTGTCTTTGAACAGCCCTGTGTGCTGGGACAAGGGAAAGGAAATCCCAAGCTGTGTGTCTGGGGAAGGAGAATGTGTCTCCATCTCTTCAGTGTCTGTGGAGCAGACAGAAGGTGCCTTTCAGCCTGTAATGGTTGAGGGTGATGCAGTAGTCTCAGAGTTGGTTCTGAATTCAACTAAAGCCCAGGAAGGGAACGGTCCTAAGTTTGGGTCGGCTGGGGAGAATGGCATTGTAACTAGGTTGCATCCAGTTAGTGTCATAGCAAAATCCCAGAGATCAGACAATTCTGGTGCTGGTAGTTTGCCAATTGCTAATGTGTGGTTGGAAAAGGGTGTAGCAGCTCTGTCTGAGCAGGGTGTTACCCTAGCCAGGGCACAAGGAGAGCAAAAAGGTGATTTAATTGTGTTACCTACTAACAGTTTGACAACTTGTAGCAAGAAGGAAAAGATTCCTGAACCTGTTCATGCCCAAGGGAAGGAAAAGGCTTCTAGCCTGTTATCTAGAAAGTCTATGAGTTGGCCTAAAAGGGAATTGTGTAGAAATCTGCCTGATGGGCCAGAAGTAATTCTGGATGTAAGTAAAACCCAGAAAGAGTCTGTTGTGGCTCAAGGAAGTGTTCCTTTAGAGCAAGCCCTAGGTGAAGAAAGTAAGAGCAAAATTTCTGAAAGGAGTGAATTGCTGCTTAGAAAAGCTCCTGAAGAAAGAAATCCTCATGGTAATCTGTGCAAGCAGTTTGCTGCAACTGAAGGGTGTAAAAGTGATTTGATCAAGGAAGTCTCAGTTCCTAAAAGCCAGAAGTTTTCTATTGTGAATGGATCCACTGACTTTCCTTTTGAAAGATCCAGTGTGGGTAGCTTTAAGAAGGTTTCAGATACAGTAAAAGCTGTTACAAAAGTTAAGCAGCCCTGTAATCAAGTGGCTGTGTGTGGCCAGCTTGTTGAAAAAACAATGGTGTTGGGACAGAAATATCTCCATGCTAGTTCTGTAAGTAAGCAGTCTGTGCTTCAGGATCTAAGGACAGATTTGGTTGCTGGTGTTTCAGAGCTAAATGGTTTTATGGCTAAAAGCTCAAGGAGGCAGGGAAAAGCAAGCAGACTCTCACCCTCCAACTATTTGAATTTGTGTGGTGTCCCTGTAACAGAGAGTCCAGCCTTGAAATGGGTGGCAGCTCAGGGTCTAGAGGCTAGTGTCTGTGTTGATGCAAATTGCCTGGCTGGCAGGGAGAAGAAAAACTCGCTAATAGCTGTTGGCAAAAAGAGCCCGCCCCATCAGACAGTAAATTTGGTTGAGCAAAAGAGGTCGGGGTTTAACCCTGCAGGACAAGGAGGAAAGAAAGGGCTAAGTTTTGCAAAGGAAAGCCACAGGTTAACTCTAAAATGCCCAAACTCCAATAGTATTAGTCCAAGGGTGTGGCATGACAAACATAATTGTAGACGGACACTTGCAATAAATTTGTTGTTGTTGCTAATAGTAATTTTTGTAACCAATGTGTTGCTATTACCAAGAATTGTAAGAATGTACAATGTGCCCAGTCCTATGGAAAGTCCCTTGAAAGTGTTGAAAGCAGTACATGAGAACACACTTTATGTTAAAAGGCCTTGTTATACTAATGTTTCACAGTTAATGCCTGTAAACAGTACTGAAACTTTTCACAGGGGAAAAGACATTCCAGACCTGATGTGCACTAGGAAAGGGGAAACTGAGGCACACTACCATAGGGATTGCATGGCTAAATGCCACGATTCCTTTACTGTGAACAACATTAATATCTATGTTGATTTAATGTTAGTTGGGTTCCAAACATTTGCCAGAGGTGATACAGATAAAATGGTTAGTTTCTTTAGCTCTTGGCAAGAGCATATGAGACATACAGGAATCCTGCTGCAAGAGCAGATCCAATCCACTGTTGTTCAAACTAAGTTTTACCTTAAGTTTGTAAAGAAATTCAATCATGTTATTGAACATGAGTTTGGTAAAACATTTCTGTTATACACTGATTTGGCTTCTAACCCAACACTGGCTGTAGTGAGACAGACCCAGGGATGGGGAGCTTTTGGGATGCAGTCAGTGATGTCTGTGTCATCCCTTCCTGCATCAATTTTGCGTTGGGGGTGTGACGTTATTGATATAAACTGGGACCATATAAAACATGGGTTGCAACCAAGGTTTGGTAGTGGCACCAAATTCTATGTAAAGGGGGTCATATAAGGTGTCTAAGACCAGGTTACGGGTTACTGGTTATGATTATGCTGTCTGTATGTCTGTATCATTTCTGTAGATGAAGTTATAAATATTGGCTGTGTATTGTCTATTTCAAATTGGTTCTGCAGTGCTGGGAGACACCCCAGACAAGCTGGTGTCAGCTCTGCTTAGCCTGCTTGATGGCCCATTGAGGACCATCAACTACACAATTGACCCATTGAGAGGAGGCGGATACGCCTTGTGACTCAGCAAGGTATGCAGAAACTGGCCCATGTGACTGCAAACTCCATTTTGCTGTAACTTTCCACAGTAGGAACAAAGAAGTGTTCTTACACCTGGAAAAGTCTATATAAGGCGAAGGCCTGATCTCCATTTTGTCTTCAATCCTGCTTCTACCTCTGGAGGGACTTTGCTACAATCTGAAGCTCTGCACAAAGGACTGATGACCCATCCCAGCGGGGGATGTTCTCCAGAGACTGGATTTAAACCTGCAGTTTACTTCATCACTGCTACAAGCCTGAACTAAGGACTTTGCCATTACTGTATGTAATTGATTCCATTTAACCAATTCTAGCTCTCATCTTTATTTTTTCCCTTTTATGAATAAACCTTTAGATTTTAGATTCTAAAGGATTGGCAACAGCGTGATTTGTGGGTAAGATCTGAGGTGTATATTGACCTGGGTCTGGGGCTTGGTCCTTTGGGATCGAGAGAACCTTTTTCTTTTACTGGGGTGTTGGTTTTCATAACCATTCATCCCCAGGACGTGTGGGACTGGTGGCGATACTGGGAGACTGGAGTGTCTAAGGAAATTGCTTGTGTGACTTGCAGTTAGCCAGTGGGGTGAAACTGAAGTCTTTTGTCTGGCTGGTTGGGTTTGCCTTAGAGGTGGAAAAACCCCAGCCTTGGGCTGTGACTGCCCTGTTTGAGCAATTGGTCCTGATTTGGCACTCTCAGTTGGGTCCCGCCAGAACCACATCGTCACAGCCATGGACCCAGGGGACCCCCATCAGCCAGGGACCCAGGGGAGCCCCCATCAGCCATGGACCCAGGGGACCCCCTCCAATCAGCCTGGGACCCAGAGGACCCCCACATCAGCCATGGACCCAGGGGACCCCTCATCAGCCTGGGACCTGGGGAATCCCCCCATCAGCCATGGACCCAGGGGACCCCCCATCGGCCTGGGACCCTGAGGACCCCCATCAGCCTGGGACCCGGGGGAGCCCCCATCGGGCTGGGACCCAGAGGAGCCCCCATCAGCCAGGGACCCAGGGCAGCCCCCTATCGGCCATGGACCCGGGGGAGCCCCCATCAGCCATGGACCCGGGAGACCCCCATGAGCCATGGACCCAGGGGACCCCCATCAGCCAGGGACCCGGGGGAGCCCCATCGCCCTGGGACCCAGAGGACCCCCATCACCCTGGGACCCGGGGGAGCCCCCATTGGCCTGGGACCCAGAGGAGCCCCCATCAGCCAGGGACCCAGGGCAGCCCCCTATCGGCCATGGACCCGGGGAAGCCCCCATCAGCCATGGACCCGGGAGACCCCCATGAGCCATGGACCCAGGGGACCCCCATCAGCCAGGGACCCAGGGGAGCCCCCATCAGCCATGGACCCAGGGGACCCCCTCCAATCAGCCTGGGACCCAGAGGACCCCCACATCAGCCATGGACCCAGGGGACCCCTCATCAGCCTGGGACCTGGGGAATCCCCCCATCAGCCATGGACCCAGGGGACCCCCCATCGGCCTGGGACCCTGAGGACCCCCATCAGCCTGGGACCCGGGGGAGCCCCCATCGGGCTGGGACCCAGAGGAGCCCCCATCAGCCAGGGACCCAGGGCAGCCCCCTATCGGCCATGGACCCGGGGGAGCCCCCATCAGCCATGGACCCGGGAGACCCCCATGAGCCATGGACCCAGGGGACCCCCATCAGCCAGGGACCCGGGGGAGCCCCATCAGCCATGGACCCAGGGGATCCCCATCAGCCAGGGACCTGGGGAATCCCCCTATCAGCTAGGGACCCAGGGGACCCCCATCAGCCATGGACCCAGGGGATCCCCATCAGCCAGGGACCCAGAGGACCCCCCCCAATCAGCCTGGGACCCAGAAACACCCCCCCCAGACATGGACCCAGGGGACCCCCCCATCAGCCATGGGCCCAGGGGCCCCCCCATCACCATGTGAATTACTGGGACTCCCTGCTCTGGAGGGGAACTGGGGTGCGGGTGGGGGAGCAGCGGGGGCTGATCCCAGAAAGGGGGACAGAGGGGAATAAAGGTGGCAGGTGGATAGAAATTGGAAAGGGGAGTCATGGAGCAGGACACAGGGACAGACGGGGGGAGAGAGAGAGAGAAAGCGATAGGGGGGAAATGGGGAAAGGACACAGGGCTAGGGGGGATGGGGGGAAGGATACAGGGCCGTGGGGGGAAGGATACAGGGCTGGGGGGATGGAGGGAGGGAGGGATACAGGGCCGTGGGGGGATGGGGGGAAGGATACAGGGATGGGGGGATGGAGGGAGGGAGGGAGGGATAAAGGGCCGTGGGGTGATGGGGGGAAGGATACAGGGCTGGGGGGATGGAGGGAGGGAGGGAGGGATACAGGGCCATGGGGGGATGGGGGGAAGGATACAGGGCTGGGGGGACAGAGGGAGGGAGGGATACAGAGCCGTGGGGGGATGGAGGGAGGGAGGGATACAGGGCTGGGGGGACGGCAGGGGGGACAGAGGGAGGGAGGGATACAGGGCCGTGGGGGGATGGGGAGAAGGATACAGGGCTGGGGGATGGAGGGAGGGAGGGATACAGGGCTGGGGGGACGGCAGGGGGGACAGAGGGGGGGAAGGATACAGGGCTGGAGGACGGAGGGAGGGAGGGATACAGGGCCGTGGGGGGATGGAGGGATGGATACAGGGCTGGGGGGGGACGGAGGGACACCCGGGTGGGGCAGAGCCGTCTATGGCTCCAGGCCATCCATCCTCTGGCCCCGGTCTCAGGCCGCGCCGGGCGCCAGGGGCTCGGGGAGCCGTACCAGCTAATGGTATTGAGGGGGCCGCCGGCTAATGGGGCTGGGCCCGGCTTGGCTGGCACTGGCCGCGCCCCCAAGTAATGGAGCCGGGTTCTGCCAGGCTGGGAGCACAGGGTGGGGCCCAGGGGACGTCTGGCTGGGCAGGGGGGGCTGTGGGGCTCAGTGGGGGGCACTGTGGAGCAGGGGGCTGGGCCGATCTCTCTGTTGAACCCAGCTCCGTCTGCCCTTCGCGCTAGCTTCCCCAGTCCAGCACCTCGGCCCCCCAGACTGTAAAAGTGGGGAGCTGGATGCCCTGCCCCGCTCCCCACCCCCCTGAGCCAGCCAGTCCCCACCCTCAGGCCAGATCGGGGCCGGCGCCCCCTAGAGGGGACAGGCCCCTGCCCCGCTCCCACAGGCCCACACACGCCATTCAGGGGGCGCAGCTGAACCCAACGCTAACTTTTATTAGCCGCCGTTCTTGACATTTCTATTGCACACGACATTACACACCCAGTCACATCCGTGGGGGGAGCATCGGCTCGCAGGTCGGGGTGCCCGGGGGTCCTGGTCCCAGGCCCACATGCCCAGCCCCAGGGCACAGTGGAAATCCAGGGCTTGGGGGTTGGGCACTAAGGGGGTGGCGTGAACTCTCAGGGTGGTGGGGAGCCGCTAGGCACCCCATGGTACATGTACCCAGCAGGATCATCCCTGGCTGGTTAGCCCCCGCCCTGGGGGGTGCACTCTCCCCATTGCCTGGCAGGGTCCTGGCCCCCCTGTACCCCCATCCCACCAAAACTTGGCTGCAGTGGGACAGAATCGGGTCTTGCAAGCACTGGCACGTGTTAAGGAGCATGGCTGGACCGGGGCCCCGGCAGTGCATTTTGGGAATAAGAAGGAGGCAGCAAACTTATGCAAAGCACGAAATTTCACGCCCCCGAGGGTCTTCAAAGATGCAGGGCTGCAAATTCTGGTGGCTTGCGAGATTGGTAGAGATATTCCAAGGAGTTGTGCACACGCGTGTCGGAGAACTTAGAGGGAAATATTTGCACTAATTAGTGAAAAATGGAGCGTGCTTTGTATGCAAAATGTTTGCCACTTGCGGTTGGGGTATTTTTGCAACAGTTTTGCATGATTTCGTCATGTCTTTTCCCCATTTTTGCCTTTGCAAAATTTTCACAAGTTGTTATGCACATTTTGCACGATCTTCAGCCACACGTTTTGCAATATTTTCAGTGATTACTAGCAAATTTTGTCCGGAATTTTCATGATGACTTTTCCTTGTAAATTGTTACAGATTGTGTTTAATATTTATTTTTCAAAACGTTTTCAGTTTTCTTCTTGACTTTTGGGGGGTGCCATTTTGTGCATATGTTTGAGTTTTCATGCAAATTTCCAAATATTTTTTAAATAAATGTTTGCAATTTTCTCTGTGACTTTCTTGCATTTTATTGCCAAGTTAATAACTTGTTTTTGCAAAACTGTCATGTGTTTTCATACAAATGTATTAAAGATTTTTTTCAAAATATTTGCCATTTTCTGCATGACAGCATTAGCAATTTTTTCCTTTTTCATGCAAATCTATACATTTTCTTTTGCAAATTTCCCAATGACTTTTTTGCAGAATACTTGTGTACTATAATGCAAATTTTAATTTTTGGGGGGTAAAATGTTCTTGGATTTTCATTCAAAATTATGGGGTGATTTTTTTGTTGTTGTTGCAAAGCTCATGCATGTCTATGGAAATGTATTACAAATTGTCTTGTAACATTTTTGCACTTTTCTTCATGACTTTCTTTTTTTCCAATCTTTTCTTAAATTTTCATGCAAATGTGGCAAGAAGTTTCTTGCAAAATTTTTACAATTTCTTCCATAACGCTTTTAGGGCAAAACATTCATGCAAACGTGTTTCCAAAAAAAGGTGCAACATTCTCCATGGCTTTGGGTTCCAGCCTGGTTGTCGTTTCTCGCCAATTTGCAAAGAAGTCAGCCAGCAAAATTCTCCCACAGGCTTGTGCAAGCTGTGTGCGAAGATTTTTGGGGTTTTGTTGCCACAATTGTTACAAATTTTCTCCATTTCCCCTCAACGTTTTCTCTCCGATGGTTTCAAGATTTTCTTTGTCGATGTGTTTGCAATTCTCTTGCGAGATTTTGTCACCTTTGTGGGCCTTCCCCCCACCCCAGTTGCAAAATCCTAACCTGTTTGGGGCCAAACCCTCAACCTTCTCACTCTGTTGTCATGATTTGGGGGGCAAACGGTCTCGGTGGTAGTTTTGGGGGAGGGGTTGGCAAACTTTCCAAGGATTGGCAGTAAGATCCCAGTGGCCCCGATCCTGCCAGTACTGGGGCATGTGCTTTGAAGCTACGTGGCAGGGGTCCCACCTGCCCCCCGACCCTCTGTGGGTTACCGAGTCGCTGCCAATGGGGCCAATGCAGAACCGGGGTGCCGCTGCTGCAGGGAGCAGCTGACCTAGAACTGCTCCCCATGGCACGGAGCCCCCCCAGCATGGCAGGTAATGGGGCCCAGCGCTGGACCCAACAGGCCTCTGGTTTCCCTGCACCCTCAGCCCCCCTGCTGCCCCCTTCTATTCCCCCTCCCCCTCCCCTGGCTCCCCCCGGCCCCCCCCCCGCCCCCCCTCCCTGGCCCACTCATTTCTTGTAGTTGCCGAACTGGATGGCCAGGCGGTCGGTGACGCAGCGGAAGGTGGCCGGCTGCACCTCCCAGTAGGGCACCGGGTTCCCGAAGAGGCTGATTCCGTTGTAATACGCTCGCTTCACCCCGAACCCCACAGGGCAGAAATCGTTCACCCCCACCTGCGTGATGTCATTGGCGTGCAGGTACACCACCTGGGGGAGGGGGGGGTCAGCTAGCACCCATCACCCCCCCAGACTCCCCGTCACATCCCCCCAGCACCCCCAACCCTCCTAGCCCAACTCCCCAGAACCCCCCAGATTCCCCCACAGCCCCCCAAAACCACAGATCCTACACCATAACCCCCCTAATGCCCACCTGGGGGAAGGGAGAGTAGGGACTGAACAGGAGAGTTTAGACAGCCCCCCTGGAGCCCCCAAGCCCCCCCATCAGAGGGAGGTGAGAGAGGGGTTCATGGGGGGCTCCCTCAGTCTTGTGGGAAGGGAGGGGTAGAGTTTCCCATAAGCCCCTCTGCCCCCATTGCCCTCCGCGCCCGAGGGCCCAGAGATGAGATCCCGCCATGGGGGGAGCCCCAGCCTGGGGTGGGAGGGCCCAGGTCCCCTTGCCTCACCTGCAGGAAGCGGAGGCCAGGCAGCCCGGAGGGCACGCGGGAGAGCCGGTTGTGGTCGAGGTGCAGCTCCCGGAGTGCCGAGACGAAGGCCAAGCTCCCATTCTCGATCATCCGGATGGCGTTGTGCCCCAGCCCCAGCCTGCGCAGAGAGCGGGAGATGGATGGACAGAGGGGTGGGGGCTTGGCAGGGGGTGGGGTATTTATGGGGGCTGGGCAGGGGGTGGGGTATCTGTGGGGAACAGGCAGAGGCAAGGGGTATCTATGGGGGCTGGGCAGAGGGGTGGGGTATTTATGGGGGCTGGGCAGGGGGTGGGGTATCTATGGGAACTGGGGCATCTATGGGGTGGGGTATCCATGGGGTCTGGGCAGAGGGGTGGGGTATCTATGGGAAACAGGCAGAGGGGTGGGGTATCTACAGGGGCTGGGCAGGGGGTGGGGTATCTATGGGTGTTGGGCAGAGGGGTGGGGTATCTATGGGGTGGGGGCTGGGCAGGGGGTGAGGTATTATGGTGGCTGGGCAGAGGGTGGGGTATCTATGAGGGCTGGGCAGAAGGGTGGGGTATCTACAGGGTGGGGGCTGGGCAGGGGGAGGGGTATTGATTTTGGGCTAGACAGGGGATGGGGTATCTATGAGGGCTGGGCAGAGGGGTGGGGTAGCTACAGGGTGGGGGCTGGGCAGAGGGTGAGGTATCTATGCGGTGGGGACTGGGCAGAGGGGTGGGGTATCTACGGGGTCTGGGCAGGGGGTGGGGTATCTATGGGGAACAGGCAGAGGGGTGGGGTATCTATGTGGTGGGGGCTGGGCAGTGGGTGGGGTATCTATGGGCTTGGGCCTTGGCAGAGCAGTGGAGTATTTACGGGGTGGGGGCTGGGCAGGGGATGGGGTATCTATGGGGTGGGGTCTGGGCAGAGGGGTAGGGTACCTTTGGGGGTTGGGCAGAGGAGTGGGGTATCTATGGAGTGGGGGCTGGGGAGAGGGGTGGGGTATCTATAGGGAACAGGCAGAGGGGTGGGGTATTTATGGGGTCTGGGCAGAAGGTGGGGTATCTATAGGGAACAGGCAGAGGGGTGGGGTATCTATGAGGTGGGGGCTGGGCAGAGAGGGTGGTATATCTATGGGGAACAGGCAGAGGGGTGGGGTATTTATGAGGTGGGGTCTGGGCAGAGGGGTGGGGTATCTATGGGGTCGGGTATCTATGGGGTCTGGGCAGGGGGTGGGGTAGCTATGGGGTGGGGGCTGGGCAGAGGGGTGGGGTATCTATGGGGAACAGGCAGGGCGTGGGGTATCTATGGGGTGAGGGCTTGGCAGAGAGGTGGTGTATCTATGGGGAACACGCAGAGGGGTGGGGTATTTATGGGGTGGGGTCTGGGCAGAGAGGTGGGGTATCTATGGGGGCTGGGCAGGGGGTGGGGTATCTATCGGGTGGGGGCTGGGCAGAGAAGTGGGGTGTCTATGGGGTGGGGCTGGGAAGAGGGGTGGGGTATCTATGGGGAACAGGCAGAGGGGTGGGGTATCTATGGGGTGGGGCTGAGCAGAGGGGTGGGGGCTGGGCAGCGAGTGGGGTATCTATGGGGTTGGGGCTTGGCAGAGGGGTGGGGAATTTATGGGGTGGGGTCTGGGCAGGGGGTGGGCTATCTATGGGGGCTGGGCAGAGGGGTGGGGTATCTATGGAGTGGGGTCTGGGCAGAAGGGTGGGGTATCTATGGGGTGGGGTCTCTATGGGGAACAGGCAGAGGGGTGGGGTATCTATGGGGTTGGGCTTGGCAGGGGGTGGGGTATCTATGGGGTGGGGTATCTATAGGGTGGGGGCTGGACAGAGGGGTGGGGTATCTATGGAGTAGGGTATCTATGGGGAACAGGCAGAAGGGTGAGGTATCTATGGGGTGGAGTATCTATGGGGAACAGGCAGAAGGGTGGGGTATCTATGGAGTCTGGGCAGGGGGTGGGGTAGCTATGAGGTGGGGCTGGGCAGAGGGGTGGAGTATCTATGGGGAACAGGCAGAGGGGAGGGGTATCTATGGGGGCTGGGCAGAGGAGTGGGGTATCTATGGGGGCTGGACAGAGGGGTGGGGTATCTATGGGGAACAGGCAGAGGGGTGGGGTATTTATGGTATCTATGGGGTGGGGTATCTATGGGGGCTGGGCAGGGGGTGGGGTATGTATGGGGAACAGGCAGAGGGGTGGGGTATTTATGGTATCTATGGGGGCTGGCCGGGGGTGGGGTATCTATGGGGAACAGGCAGAGGGGTGGGGTAGCTGTGGGGTGGGGCTGGGCAGAGGGGTGGGGTATCTATGGGGAACAGGCAGAGGGGTGGGGTATTTATGGTATCTATGGGGTGGGGGATCTATCGGGGCTGGGCAGGGGGTGGGGCACCTGGGATGTTTGGGGGACGGATGGACGCAGGCGACTCTCCCCACATCACACCGTGGGGTCTGTGGTTCCCTGCAGTGGCTGGACCATGGGAAGCTATTTATGGGGGCCTGGGGGCCGGTGGGGGACTGTTACCCGGACAGCTTCCCGTAGTGGATCGGGGGGGCTGGGCAGCAGTTGGGGGGCAACTGGGGGGCCAGGGACACTTGGGTGGCAGGGGCAGTTGGGGGCCAGTGGGGAGGCAGTCAAGAGGCAGTCGGGGGGCAGTTGAGGGGCAGGAGGCAGTCAGGATGCAGTCGAGGGGCAGTTGGGGGCAGTCGGGAGGCAGAAGGCAGTCGGGGGGCAGTTGGGGGGCAGTCGGGGGCAGGAGGCAGTCGGGGGGCAGGAGGCAGAAGGCAGTCGGGAAGCAGGAGGCAGGCGGGGGGCAGTCAGGGGCCAGTGGGGAGGCAGTTGGGGGGCAGGGGCAGAGGGCAGTGTGGGCCCAAGGGCACTTACCTGCTCAGCCTCCCGTAGCGGATCAGATCTTCCAGCTCAATGGCCTGGATTTTGTTGTGATCCAGGTGCAGCTCGTTCAGGGTCTCGGGCAGGTCTGGGGGGCAGAGAAGGGGGTCAGTGGGGCCCCCAGATGCCGGGGGGGCTGGGAGCCAGGGGCAGGTTACATGCAGGGCAGACTCAGGAGGATCCCAGGGGTGTGGGGGGAGCTGGGTTCGATCGGGGGGATATTGTGTGGGGGGAGTGGGGTGCAGTGGGGGCTCTGATGCCCTGACCTGAGGTGTCCCAGTGCTCCAGGGAGTGGGGGGTCTCAGCCAGAGGGGGCTGTCTCTGAACTGGATTCAGGGGGTCCCAGGCATGGGAGGTGGCAGGCTGGGGGGCTGCATGGGGAGGAAGAGCAGGGGGTTGTGGGGAGGCCGGGGGTCTGTGGGGGGTGGGGGAAGAGCAGGGGGCTGGGGGGCAGGCTGGGGGCTGGGGGGCAGTTACCTTTGGGAACACCCGTCAGTTTGGCCTCTGAGATGCGCAGATAGTTGAGCTTCAGGCCATCGAAGGCGCCGGGTTCAAATCCGCTGTTCTCCAGGGGGTTGCCCCCCATCTCTGGGGTCAGAGAGACCGGAGTCACGCACAGCTTATCCACCTGGGGGCACTCTCACGCGGCAGCCAGGGGCAGGCACTGGCAGGGTGGGCAGCGGGGCAGGGGGCGCCCATGATCAGAGTTGGGCGGGGTGCCGGGGCAATGGGCCCCTGGCAGGTGGGATGCCAGGGTGATGGGCTGGCAGGCGGGATGCCGGGGCGATAGGCTGGCAGGCGGGATGCTGGGGCGATGGGCTGGCAGGCGGCATGCCAGGGAAGCTGGGCCCCTGGCAGGCGGGATGCTGGGGCGATGGGCTGGCAGGCGGGGGTGCCGGGGCAATGGGCCCCTGGCAGGTGGGATGCCAGGGTGATGGGCTGGCAGGCAGCATGCCGGGGAAGCTGGGCCCCTGGCAGGCGGGATGCTGGGGCGATGGGCTGGCAGGCGGCATGCCGGGGAAGCTGGGCCCCTGGCAGGCGGGATGCTGGGGCGATGGGCTGGCAGGCGGGGTGCCGGGGCAATGGGCCCCTGGCAGGTGGGATGCCAGGGTGATGGGCTGGTGGGGGGGGTGCCAGGGCAATGGGCCCCTGGCAGGCGGGATGCCGGGGCGATGGGCTGGCAGATGGGGTGCCTGGGAAGCTGGGCCCCTGGCAGGTGGGATGCCAGGGTGATGGGCCGGCAGGCGGGGTGCCAGGGCAATGGGCCCCTGGCAGGCGGGATGCCAGGGCGATGGGCTGCCAGGTGGCATGCTGGGGCGATGGGCTGGCAGGCGGCGTGCCGGGGAAGCTGGGCCTCTGGCAGGCGAGATGCTGGGGCGATGGGCTGGCAGGCGGGGTGCCGCGGCAATGGGCCCCTGGCAGGTGGGATGCCAGGGTGATGGGCTGGCAGGCGGGATGCCGGGGCGATGGGCTGGCAGGCGGGATGCTGGGGCGATGGGCTGGCAGGCGGCGTGCCGGGGAAGCTGGGCCCCTGGCAGGCGGGATGCTGGGGCGATGGGCTGGCAGGCGGGGTGCCGGGGCAATGGGCCCCTGGCAGGTGGGATGCCAGGGTGATGGGCTGGCAGGCGGGGGTGCCAGGGCAATGGGCCCCTGGCAGGCGGGATGCCGGGGCGATAGGCTGGCAGGCGGGATGCCGGGGCGATGGGCTGGCAGGTGGCATGCCGGGGAAGCTGGGCCCCTGGCAGGCGGGATGCTGGGGCGATGGGCTGGCAGGCGGGGGTGCCGGGGCAATGGGCCCCTGGCAGGTGGGATGCCAGGGTGATGGGCTGGTGGGGGGGGTGGCAGGGCAATGGGCCCCTGGCAGGCGGGATGCCAGGGTGATGGGCTGGCAGGTGGGGTGCCTGGGAAGCTGGGCCCCTGGCAGGTGGGATGCCAGGGTGATGGGCTGGCAGGCGGGGGTGCCAGGGCAATGGGCCCCTGGCAGGCGGGATGCCAGGGCGATGAGCTGCCAGGTAGGATGCTAGGGTGATGGGCTGGCAGGCAGGGCGCCAGGGCAATGGACCCCAGGCAGGCGGGATGCCGGGGTGATGGGCTGCCAGGGGGGGTGCCGGGGAAGCTCAGCCCCTGGCAGGCAGGATGCTGGGGAAGCTGGGCCTCTGGCAGGCGGGATGCCAGGGCGATGGGCTGGTAGGTGGGATGCTGGGGCGATGGGTTGGCAGGCAGGATACCGGAGTGATGGGCCCCTGGGGGGTGGGATGCCAGGGTGATGAGCTGGCAGGTGGGGTGCCAGGGAAGCTGGGCCCCTGGCAGGGCGGATGCTGGGGCGATGGGCCCCTGGCAGTTGGGATGCTAGGGTGATGGGCTGGCAGGCGGGATGCCGGGGAAGCTGGGTCCCTGGCAGGCGGGATGCCGGGGCGATGGGCTGGCAGCCAGGATGCCAGGGAAGCTGGTCCCTGGCAGGCGGGATACCAGGGCGATGGGCTGGCAGGTGGGATGCCGGGGAAGCTGGGCCCCTGGCAGGCGGGATGCCAGGGTGATGGGCTGGCAGGTGGGATGCCGAGGTGATGGGCTGGCAGGCGGGGTGCCGGGGAAGCTGGGACCCTGGCAGGCGGGATGCCGGGGCAATGGGCTGGCAGGCAGGATGCCAGGGTAGCTTGGCCCCTGGCACGGGATGCCAGGGAAGTGGGCTGGCAGGTGGGATGCCAGGGCGATGGGCTGGCAGGCGGGGTGCCGGGGAAGCTGGGCCCCTGGCAGGGCGAATGCTGGGGCAATGGGCCCCTGGCAGTTGGGATGCTAGGGTGATGGGCTGGCAGGCAGGATGCCAGGGAAGCTGGGTCCCTGGCAGGCGGGATGCCGGGGCGATGGGCTGGCAGCCAGGATGCCAGGGAAGCTGGTCCCTGGCAGGCGGGATACCAGGGCGATGGGCTGGCAGGTGGGATGCCGAGGAAGCTGGGCCCCTGGCAGGCAGGATGCCGGGGTGATGGGCTGGCAGATGGGATGCCAGGGTAGCTGGGCCCCTGACAGGCGGGATGCCAGGGTGATGGGCTGGCAGGTGGGATGCCGAGGTGATGGGCTGGCAGGCGGGGTGCCGGGGAAGCTGGGCCCCTGGCAGGCGGGATGCCGGGGCGATGGGCTGGCAGCCAGGATGCCAGGGAAACTGGTCCCTGGCAGGCGGGATACCAGGGCGATGGGCTGGCAGGTGGGATGCCGAGGAAGCTGGGCCCCTGGCAGGCGGGATGCCAGGGTAGCTGGGCCCCTGGCACGCGGAATACCAGGGCGGTGGGCTCGCAGGTGGGATGCCAGGGTGATGGGCTGGCAGGCAGGGTGCCGGGGAAGCTGGGCCCCTGGCAGGCGGGATACCAGGGCGATAGGCTGGCAGGCGAGATGCCAGGGTAGCTGGGCCCCTGGCAGGCAGGATGCTGGGGTGATGGGCTGGCAGGCAGGATGCCGGGGCGATGGGCTGGCAGGCGGGATGCCAGGGTAGCTGGGCCCCTGGCAGGCGAGATGCCGGAGTGATGGGCCCCTGGCAGGCGGGATGCCAGGCTAGCTGGGCCCCTGGCAGGTGGGATGCCGGGGGTGATGGGCTGGCAGGCGGGATCCCAGGGTAGCTGGGACCCTGGCAGGCGGGATGCCGGGGCGATGGGCTGGCAGGCGGGATGCCAGGGTAGCTTGGCCCCTGGCAGGTGGGATGCCGGGGCGATGGGCTGGCAGATGGGATGCTGGGGCGATGGGCTGGCAGGCGGGATGCCAGGGTAGCTGGGCCCCTGGCAGGCGGGATGCCGGGGCGATGGGCTGGCAGGCGGGATGCCAGGGTAGCTGGGCCCCTGGCAGGCGGGATGCCGGGGCGATGGGCTGGCAGGCGGGATGCCAGGGTAGCTGGGACCCTGGCAGGCGGGATGCCGGGGCAATGGGCTGGCAGGCAGGATGCCAGGGTAGCTGGGACCCTGGCAGGCAGGATGCCGGGGCGATGGGCTGGCAGACGGGATGCTGGGGCGATGGGCTGGCAGGCGGGATGCCAGGGTAGCTGGGCCCCTGGCAGGCGGGATGCTGGGGCGATGGGCTGGCAGGCGGGATGCCAGGGTAGCTGGGCCCCTGACAGGCGGGATGCCGGGGCAATGGGCTGGCAGGCGAGATGCCAGGGCGATGGGCTGGCAGGCAGGACGCTGGGGCGATGGGCTGGCAGGCGGGATGCCAGGGTAGCTGGGCCCCTGGCAGGCAGGATGCCGGGGCGATGGGCTGGCAGGCGGGATGCCAGGGTAGCTGGGCCCCTGGCAGGCGGGATGCCGGGGTGATGGGCTGGCAGGCGGGATGCCAGGGTAGCTGGGCCCCTGACAGGCGGGATGCCGGGGCGATGGGCTGGCAGGCGAGATGCCAGGGCGATGGGCTGGCAGGCAGGATGCTGGGGGAATGGGCTGGCAGGCGGGATGCCAGGGTAGCTGGGCCCCTGGCAGGCAGGATGCCGGGGCGATGGGCTGGCAGGCGGGATGCCGGGGTGATGGGCTGGCAGGTGGGATGCCAGGGTAGCTGGGCCCCTGGCAGGTGGGATGCCGGGGCGATGGGCTGGCAGGCGGGATGCCAGGGTAGCTGGGCCCCTGACAAGCGGGATGCCGGGGCGATGGGCTGGCAGGCGAGATGCCAGGGCGCTGGGCTGGCAGGCAGGATGCTGGGGCGATGGGCTGGCAGGCGGGATGCCAGAGTAGCTGGGCCCCTGACAGGCGGGATGCTGGGGGGATGGGCTGGCAGGCGAGATGCCAGGGCGATGGGCTGGCAGGCAGGATGCTGGGGCGATGGGCTGGCAGGCGGGATGCCAGGGTAGCTGGGCCCCTGGCAGGCAGGATGCCAGGGCGATGGGCTGGCAGGCGAGATGCCAGGGCGATGGGCTGGCCGGTGGGATGCCGGGGCGATGGGCTGGCAGGCGGGATGCCAGGGTAGCTGGGCCCCTGGGAGGCGGGATGCCGGGGCGATGGGCTGGCAGGCGGGATGCCAGGGCGATGGGCTGGCAGGCGGGATGCCAGGGTAGCTGGGCCCCTGGGAGGCGGGATGCCGGGGTGATGGGCTGGCAGGCGGGATGCCAGGGTAGCTGGGCCCCTGGCAGGCGGGATGCCGGGGCGATGGGCTGGCAGGCGGGATGCCAGGGTAGCTGGGCCCCTGGCAGATAGGACGCTGGGGCAATGGGCCCAGCATCCCTGTCTCACCAATGCAGTTCATGTTGGCGAGCCCCTTGAAGACGTCCTTGGGCACCTTGCGGATCTTGTTGTCGTGGATGCGCAGCTCGACCAGGGAGGGCGGCAGGTTGGCCGGGATCTCGGCCAGCAGGTTCTTGGAGATGTAGAGTTTCTGCAGCCGGTGCAGGGGGCTGAAGGCCTTTTCGTGCACCCGCGAGATCTTGTTGTTCACCAGGACCAGGGCCTGCGGGCGGAGACGCAAAGGGTTACAAAGCCGGCTGGAGGCTGCAATACCTGCCTCTACCAGCAGGGGGCGCTGTAAGGACCAGGGAGTGCTACGGGGGGCAGGGAAGAGGTGCGGGGGGGCAAAGGATGCTGTGATGCAGGGGGCACCGTGGGGGCAGGATGTGGGCACAGGGGGCACTGCAGGGTTGGGCTGTGGGGAAGGCAAGGGGCGCTGTGGAGGCCAGAGGGTGCTGTGGGACAGGGGGCGCTGTCCGTGCCAGGGGGTTGCTGTGGGGTAGGGATGTGGGGCAGGGCAGTGGGCGCTGTGGGACAGTCGGCGCTGTCCGTGCCAGGGGGCACTTGGGGCAGGGACGTGGGGCAAGGCAGGGGGCGCTGTGGGATAGGGGGCGCTGTCCATGCCAAGGAGCACTATGGGGCAGGGCCGAGGGACAGGGCAGGGGGCACTGTGAGGCTGGGGGCACTGTCCTTGCCAGGGGGTTGCTGTGAGGCAGGGACGTGGGGCAGGGCAGGGGGCGCTGTGGGACAGGGGGCACTGTCCGTGCCAGGGGGCACTTGGGGCAGGGACGTGGGGCAGGGCAGGTGGTGCTGTGGGACACTGGGCGCTGTCCGTGCCAGGGGGCACTGTGGGGCAGGGCAGGGGGCGCTGTGAGGCTGGGGGCACAGTCCTTGCCAGGGGGTTGCTGTGGGGCAGGGCAGGGGGTGCTGTGGGGCAGGGACGAGGGGCAGGGCAGGGGGCACTGTGGGGCAGGGCAGGAGGCGCTGTGGAGCAGGGGGCACTGTCCATGCCGGGGGCGCTGTGGGGCAGGGCCATGGGGCAGGGCAGGTGTCGCTGTGAGGCTGGGGGCACTGTCCTTGCCAGGGTGCTGCTGTGGGGCAGGGCAGGAGGCGCTGTGGAGCAGGGGGCACTGTCCGTGCTGGAGGCACTGTGGGGCAGGGCCATGGGGCAGGGCAGGTGTCGCTGTGAGGCTGGGGACACTGTCCTTGCCAGGGTGCTGCTGTGGGGCAGGGCAGGAGGCGCTGTGGAGCAGGGGGCACTGTCCATGCCGGGGGCGCTGTGGGGCAGGGCCATGGGGCAGGGCAGGTGTCGCTGTGAGGCTGGGGGCACTGTCCTTGCCAGGGTGCTGCTGTGGGGCAGGGCAGGTGGCGCTGTGGAGCAGGGGGCACTGTCCGTGCTGGAGGCACTGTGGGGCAGGGCCATGAGGCAGGGCAGGTGGTGCTGTGGGACACTGGGCGCTGTCCGTGCCGGGGGCACTGTGGGGCAGGGCTGTGGGGCAGGACAGGTGGTGCTGTGAGGCTGGGGCACTGTCCTTGCCAGAGAGTTGCTGTGGGGCAGGGCAGGGGGCGCTGTGGGGCAGGGCCGTGGGGCAGGGGAGGTGTTGCTGTGAGGCTGGGGGCACTGTCCTTGCCAGGGGGTTGCTGTGGGGCAGGGCAGGGGACGCTGTCCATGCCGGGAGCGCTGTGGGGCAGGGGAGGTGGCGCTGTGAGGCTGGGGCACTGTCCTTGCCAGGGGGTTGCTGTGGGGCAGGGCAGGGCAGGGGGGTGCTGTGGGGCAGGGACGAGGGGCAGGGGGCGCTGTGAGGCTGGGGGCACTGTCCTTGCCAGGGGGTTGCTATGGGGCAGGGCAGGAGGCGCTGTGGAGCAGGGGGCACTGTCCATGCCGGGGGCGCTGTGGGGCAGGGCCGTGGGGCATTGCGGGACGCACGTAGAGGTGATGCAGCCCCTTGAAGTCGTCCCGCCGCAGCTCCGTGATCTGGTTGTTCTGCAGATCCAGCAGCTTTGTGTCAGGGGCGATTTCCTTGGGCACCGTTCTCAGGCCTGGGGGAAGAGATGGGGCAGGGGGCGGGTGAGACAGGGGCCCCGGGAAACCCAAATTTGCCCCCCAAAACTGGGATTCAGAGACACCTCTGCAGGGGAGAGACTCACAGTCCATATACTGACCCCACTTCCCTCCCAGACTGGGGAAAGAACCCAGGAGTCCTGGCTCCCAGCCCCCCCAGCTCTAACCCACCAGCCCTCGCTCCTCTCCCAGAGCCGGGAGAGAACCCAGGAGTCCTGGCTCCCAGCCCCTCTGCTCTAACCACCAGCCCCCACTGCCCTCCCAGAGCCAGGGAGAGAACCCAGGAGTCCTGGCTCCCAGCCCCCACTCCCCTCCCAGAGCTGGGGAGAGAACCCAGGAGTCCTGGCTCCCAGCCCCCCCACTCTAAGCACCAGATACCCTGCCACTCCTGGGACAGGAACCCCAGCCTCCGGGCATACCCAGGTCAGAGCATTGCACCACCCGCAGGTGGCAGTGGCAGCCGAACGGGCACAAGCCCCCGTAGGTGGTGACGACGTCCTCGAAGTCAGGGACCCCCGAGGTGGGGAAGATGCCCGAGGCCTCCTCGTCGTTCTGCAGGGCCGGGCCCTCGTCCATGGAGAAATCCCAGAAGGCGGTTTGCTCGAAGGGCAGGGCCCCTGCCAGGCCCAGCAGGGCTGCCAGGAGCAGCACACACAGCATCGTGGGGCTGGGGGCCAGAGGGGAGAATAGGGTTAGGGGGAGCATGGGGGCAGGGGCCAGTTAGCCGGGGACACCTCGCCCCACCGGGCTGTGGCTGACTCTAGGGTGGAGAAGGGAGCTGGTTTCAAGGGACCCCTCACCTGGTGCCGACATGCAGCTGGCTCTGGGGTGAGGCAGGGGGCTGGTTATCTGGGGACCCCTCGCTTGGTGCTGACATGCAGCTGCCTCTGGGGTGGGGCTGGCTAACAGGGACCCCTCGCCCGGTGCCAACATGCGGCTGGCTCTGGGGTTGGGGGGGCCGCTCTGTGGGGCCCTGAGCCCAGCACGTGAAGGGGCTGGGGGGAGCAGGGAGCTGGCTACCAGGGACCCCTCGGCTGGCACCGGGCTGCGGCCGGCTCTGGGTGGAGCAGGGGGCTGGTTTCCAGGGACCCCTCAGCCGGCGCCAGGCTCCGATTGGCTCTGGGTGGACCAGGGGGCTGGTTTCCAGGGACCCCTCGGCCGGCACCGGGCTGCGGCCAGCTCTGGGGTGGAGCAGGGGGCTGGTTTCCAGGGACCCCTCGGCCGGCACCGGGCTGCGGCCAGCTCTGGGGTGGAGCAGGGGTCTGGCTACCAGGGACCCCTCATCCGGCTGCGACTGGCTCTGCGGTCGAGGGGCAGCTCCGTGGGGCCCCGCACCTGGCACATGAAGGGTCTGGGGGGAGCCAGGGTTCAGGGCCGGGCCGTGATCCCAACGTAGTGGCCAGGATAAAATAAGCTCGACAATGACAGGCTGGGCTAGGGCCACAATTAGAGACTCGTGAGGGACCAGCCCCGAGCGCCTGAGCTGGGGGGCAGGGGCTGAGATTGCTCTAAACAGCTGGGGGAGGGGGTGCAGAGACCAGAGCCCCCCAGAAATCTTCACCAGCATCCCCAGAGCAAGTCCCCCATCCTGGTAGCCCAGCCAGCTTTGAGAGGGGAGGGTGGGGTCAGAGCAGGGGGCCTGGGAGCCCGGACTCCTGGGTTCTCTCCCAGCTCTGGGAGGGCAGTGGGGGCTGGGAGCCAGGACTCCTGGGTTCTCTGCCTGGTTCTTGGAGGAAAATGGGGGCTGGTGGGTCAGAGCAGGGGGACTGAGAGCCAGGACTCCTGGGATCTGTCCTGAAGAGTAGGGTTCATCCCCCCACAATTCTGTGCCTCAGTTTCCCCCATGACGAAGTGGGAACGTTCTTAATATTTTCTCTGAATACTGTGTGTGTGCCTCAGTTTCCCTTATGCAGTTCTTAAGGCTCTAGATGGTGAGATAAGGAGATACCAGAGGCCAGAGGATGGGCTGGGGAGGCGGATGCCTGGCCAGTTGGGGACTCAGGGCTCCAGGGTCCCCCCCAAGATGGACTTTGCTGATAGTCCCTGATTCCTGTGCTAACAAAATCGGTTCCAAGCCATGTTCCTGTCGGCTAAGAAACCCTCTGTGTTACTGGCTGTCTGTGGGGAGTGCAGGCCCCCAACACCCCCACACTCCGTGACCCCCCCGCCTGGGGGCGAGAGGGGCCGTGTCTGGGCTGCCGGGAGGGGGCTGCCTGCCGGGCAGGTGCTTGTGGGGAGCAGTTACCTTGGGAAAGGAGCTGGGCATGACACCACCTGCCCACTGCATCGCTTTTTCCATGCCCCCCCGCTGGCGCTGAGGGTTTCACAGGGTGGGTTATCGGGGGGGGGGGAGGCCACATTAGAGCAAAGCAGAGACAGAGCCCCCCACCGAGCCCCCTGCAGCACAGAGCCCCAGTGGGGGCAGGGCCAGGTTCTGATCTCAGCTTGCCAGATTCAAACCGGACTCACTCCTGATTGCAATGCACGCCGGGCTGGTTCTGCTCCTCTGTACATCCAGATGATCCTATCCCAGTCCAGCAGCTCCCGCCAGGAGTCAGGCCTGGCCGCAGCTCCTGCTCCAGGGATGCAGCCAGGAATTGCAGCCGACTGCAGTCCCGGCCAACCCCCCGTGCCCCCCCGGTGCCCACAATAGAGCCTTTGTCCCCACAGCCGGGCGGGTTTGTGCTTAGCGGCCGGAGTGGAATGAGGGGTCCCGCCTTGAGGTTTGGAGCCAGCGTGGGGCTGGGCCCGTGGGGCAGACCACAGAGTTACTGCCACATCCTCACCGGGCTAACGGGGCCAGGGGAGGAGAGGGGCCTGTGCGCATGAGGGGGGGCTGGCGTCCATCCGGCCCCAGGGTGGGGGTCGGGGAGGGTCACTCAACTGACTGCAGGCGGTCAAGACTGCATCCTGCTTTCAATAGCAGAACCCAGGAGTCCTGGCTCCCGGCTCCCAGCCCCCCTCCTCTCCCAGAGCCGGGAAGAGACCCCAGGAGTCCTGGCTCCCAGGCCACCTCCCCTCCCAGAGCCGGGGAGAACCCAGGAGTCCTGGCTGCCAGACCCCCTCCCCTCCCAGAGCCGGGGAGAACCCAGGAGTCCTGGCTGCCAGACCCCCTTCCCTCCCAGAGCCGGGGAGAGAACCCAGGCATCCTGGCTACCAGCCCCCGTCCCCTCCCAGAGCCAGGGAGAGAACCCAGGAGTCCTGGCTCCCAGGCCCCCTCCCCTCCCAGAGCCGGGGAGAGAACCCAGGAGTCCTGGCTGCCAGCCCACCTCCCCTCCCAGAGCCGGAGACAGAACCCAGGAGTCCTGGCTACCAGCCCCTGTCCCCTCCCAGAGCCAGGGAGAGAACCCAGGAGTCCTGGCTACCAGCCCCACCTCCCCTCCCAGAGCCGGGAAGAGACCCCAGGAGTCCTGGCTGCCAGCCCACCTCCCCTCCCAGAGCCGGGAAGAGAACCCAGGAGTCCTGGCTGCCAGACCCCCACCCCTCCCAGAGCCGGGGAGAGAACCCAGGCATCCTGGCTACCAGCCCCCGTCCCCTCCCAGAGCCGGGAGAGAACCCAGGAGTCCTGGCTACCAGCCCCACCTCCCCTCCCAGAGCCGGGAAGAGACCCCAGGAGTCCTGGCTGCCAGCCCACCTCCCCTCCCAGAGCCGGAGAGAGAACCCAGGAGTCCTGGCTACCAGCCCCTGTCCCCTCCCAGAGCCAGGGAGAGAACCCAGGAGTCCTGGCTACCAGCCCCACCTCCCCTCCCAGAGCCGGGAAGAGACCCCAGGAGTCCTGGCTGCCAGCCCACCTCCCCTCCCAGAGCCGGGGAGAGAACGCAGGAGTCCTGGCTCCCAGGCCCCCTCCCCTCCCAGAGCCAGGGAGAACCCAGGAGTCCTGGCTGCCAGACCCCCACCCCTCCCAGAGCCGGGGAGAGAACCCAGGCATCCTGGCTACCAGCCCCCGTCCCCTCTCAGAGCCGGGAGAGAACCCAGGAGTCCTGGCTGCCAGCCCACCTCCCCTCCCAGAGCCGGGGAGAGAACCCAGGAGTCCTGGCTACCAGCCCCCGTCCCCTCCCAGAGCCAGGGAGAGAACCCAGGAGTCCTGGCTACCAGCCCCACCTCCCCTCCCAGAGCCGGGAAGAGACCCCAGGAGGCCTGGCTGCCAGCCCACCTCCCCTCCCAGAGCTGCGGAGAGAACCCAGGAGTCCTGGCTCCCAGGTCCCCTCCCCTCCCCTCCCCTCCCCTCCCAGAGCCGGGTAGAGAACCCAGGAGTCCTGGCTCCCAGCCCTGCTCCCCTCCCAGAGCCAGGGAGAGAACCCAGGAGTCCTGTCTCCCAGCCCCCCCTCCCCTCCCAGAGCCGGGGAGAGACCCCAGGTGTCCTGGCTCCCAGCCCTGCCCTGCTCTAACCACTAGACTCCCCCATCCCAGAGCCGGGAGAGAACCCAGGCGTCCTGACTGCAGAGCACTAGCTCTCCTCAGTCCCTTCTCTTCCCCCATCTCCATGTTCAGGGAACAGCTGGACCATTGAAAGCCCCCTCTATGGGTCACACCAGGCGCTCCTCAGACCCACCCCCTGCCTGAGATTAGGGCCCTGTCACGAGCTGAACGGACAAACGGGGGTCACCATCCGCAAGCACCATGTGACTGGGTCAAGGAGCCTGGGACAGTGCCAGGAAGGGAACCCAGGGGTCCTGAGCGCTAGGACAGCCCCGGGAAGGAAACCCAGGGGTCCTGAGCACCAGAGATAACCCCCTGTGACGAAGTGGGGGGTTTCTTGGGTTTTCTGTGTTTTCCAGTGGGTTACATGCAGAGGGGGTGGGACTCAGTGTCCCCAGGTGTTACTGGTTTAACGAGGGGAGGGGAGAGGGAGTTTGTTGGTACACAGGACCGGAGAGGGAACTCGGGACCCCGGCCGATGGCCTGGAGAATGAAGACCCCAGCGACTGGTGACCCGGAGGCCCGGCTCAGGAGTCGCAGCCGGTTCTGGCTGAGAGGAGAGGAGACCCAGGCCTTCTGGTTTTAGGAGCTTGTTTACCTGGAGAGAAGACAACGGACACAGGGGACTTGGGGATATCAGATGCCCAGCTGGGAAGCAGGGGGGCTCGGGGCTGGAGGGGGAGCAGGCAGAGCCCCCCTGGCTGCAGGGGGACTGGGATGTGCTGGGCTGAGGGAGGCCAGGCCTGAGGCCCTGACAGGTTCCTGTGCTGTGTTCAACTCTCAATAAACCCTCCTTTTTTTATGCTGGCTGAGAGTCGCTCCGGGCTAGTGACCCGGGGGTGGAGGCCTGGGGGGCCCAGAACCAGGGGACTCCCTAAGGGGGCCCACAGCAGAGACAGACGTCCTAAGGCTCAGAGAGGTGCAGCTCCAGGAGGTGGAGGGGCCTGAGCCCAAAGGAGAGTGGCCCCCCAACAAGGGCTGTCGCACTGAAAGGGGCACCCCCCACGGACCGCATGGGGCCACGAGTGGGAACGATCTGTGAGCCCATGACAACCCCAGGCGTCCCGAGCACTGGGACAGCCCTGGGAAGGGAACCCAGGCATCCCAGATCAGCAGCAGAGAGCAGATTCATCCTGGGCTCAGCTCTGGGCACAGGGCCAGGGCTGACGGGCCAGCAGATGCCACCTCACCAGCCCTTCTGCCAAGGGACGACCTATCCGCCCAGGGTGGGGCTGGGACTCCTGGGGGTGCCCCAGAGTGGAGTTCCTTGGGCTTGTCTATAGCAGTTGGTAAAGGGATGGAGCAGCAGGGAACCCAGGAGTCTGGGAGTGCCCAGCACACAGGCTGCCTGGGAACACTCCTCAGCACAAGCCCTTCCAGGACTCTGGGAGGGGAGTGGGGTCTAGTGGTTAGATGGGGGGGAGGGCTGGAAGCCAGGACTCCTGGGTTCTATCCCATCTCTGGGAGGGGAGTGGGGGCTGGTGGGTTAGAGCAGGAGGGGCTGGGAGCCAGGACTCCTGGGTTCTCTCCCCGGCTCTGGGAGGGGAGTGGGGGCTGGTGGGTTAGAGCAGGGGGGGCTGGGAGCAGGACTCCTGGGTTCTCTCCCCAGCTCTAGGAGGGGACTAGGGGCTGGTGAGTTAGAGTGGGGGGGGGAGGCTGGGAGCCAAGACTCCTGGGTTCTCTCCCCAGCTCTGGGAAGGGAGTGGGGGCTGGTGGGTTAGAGCGGGGGGCGTTGGGAGCCCGGACTCCTGGGTTCTCTCTCCAGCTCTGGGAGGGGAGTGGAGGCTGGTGGGTTAGAGCAGGGGGAGCTGGGAGCCAGGACTCCTGGGTTCTCTCTCCAGCTCTGGGAGGGGACTGGGGGCTGGTGGGTTAGAGCAGTGGGCTCGGGCCCGGACGCCTGGGTTCTGTGCTGTGGGGGGCTAACTCCGGATGTACAGTGGACATCTGGGACGCGATCCACCCCATGCGGTCCAGAAAGCCTCAGTCCAAGACAGCTTGTTCGCCGGCTGGGAATCCCTCCCGCGCCAGGGCCAGAGGAAAAACCGACAGATCTTGTTTTCCATCCCCTCGGCGCCTGCCAAGCCAAGCTGAGAGCGCAGAACATGGGGCACAGAGGGGAACATACCACCCCAGGGCAACAGCACAAGCACCCAGGAGTCTGGGAGCCTCTCTGCACTGAGGCTACAGCCCGCCGCCCCCAAAGCACGGAAATCAGCACCAGGGAATTCCCCCATGAACAGGGGCTGAGCTCCCAGAACGACAGAACCCAGGAGTCCTGGGTCCTGACGCTGGAGGAATCTTGCCCACTGGATTGAGGCTGCTTCCCCGCACCTCCCACATAAAACAGAACCCAGGAGTCCAGGGAAGATCTGTCTGTTTTGGGACAGGTGAGGAGCCCCTCCACATAAAACAGAACCCAGGAGTCCGGGGAAGGTCTGTCCGTTTTGGGACAGGTGAGGAGCCCCCCCATATAAAACAGAACCCAGGAGTCCGGGGAAGGTCTGTCCGTTTTGGAACAGGTGAGGAGCCCCCCCACATAAAACAGAACCCAGGAGTCCGGGGAAGGTCTGTCCGTTTTGGGACAGGTGAGGAGCCCCCCCACATAAAACAGAACCCAGGAGTCCCAGGAAGGTCTGTCTGTTTTGGGACAGGTGAGGAGCACCCCCACACACATAGAACAGAACCCAGGAGTCCTGGCAGCTGATGCAGGGGGAATTCTGTCTCCACCCCAGCATGGGCTGTGCTCCCCTAGAACCCAGGAATCTGGTAAGCTGATGTGGGGGGGTCTATCTGCCCCCCCACCCCACCAGCTCCAGCGTCCTACCTGTGGGGAGATTCGGGGCAATCCGCAGGCTGGGAGCAGCACAGGACAGTCCGGGCGGCGCCGTGGGTCTGGCTGGGTGGATTCATGTGCTGGGAGCTGGATGCCGGACGCTCACACGCACACACAAGCCAGGCCCACATCTGGATCCCATCAGCCACCTGCCAAAAAGCCAGAGGCTGGGAAAGACAAACCCACCCACAGATGGGGGGGGGCGGATTCTAAGCCCCATTTGGGGCAGCATGGGGGGTGAGGAGCTGGGAGGGAAACCTTGTAGCTAGGGTGTGGAGGGGAATGGAGGGGGGCTTGGGATGGACAGATGGATGGGGGGATGGATGGAGGCACAGGGGGATGGAGGATGAATGGGGGATGGACGGAGGGATGGAGGCACAGGGGGATGGATGGATGGATGGATGGATGGGGGATGGATGGAGGATGGACAGATGGATGGAGCCGCAGGGGGATGGATGGATGGATGGATGGATGGGGGATGGATGGATGGATGGAGGCACAGGGGGATGGATGGATGGATGGATGGATGGATGGAGGATGGACGGATGGATGCAGGCACAGGGGGATGGATGGATGGATGGATGGGGGACGGATGGATGGGGGCACAGGGGGATGGATGGATGGATGGAGGATGGATGGATGGATGCAGGCACAGGGGGATGGATGGATGGAGGCACAGGGGGATGAATGGATGGATGGATGGAGGCACAGGGGGATGGATGGGGGATAGATGGATGGAGGCGCAGGGGGATGGATGGATGGAGGCGCAGGGGGATGGATGGATGGATGGGGGACGGATGGATGGGGGCACAGGGGGATGGATGAATGGATGGATGGAGGATGGATGGGGGATGGACGGATGGATGCAGGCACAGGGGATGGATGGATGGGGGATGGACAGATGGATGGAGGCGCAGGGGGATGGATGGAGGATGGATGGGGGATGGAGGCACAGGGGGATGGATGGACGGATGGAGGGGGAATGGACAGATGGATGGAGGGGGGATGGACAGATGGCTGGGGGGATTGATGAGGGATGGAGGCGCAGGGGGATGGATGGACAGATGGAGGGTGGGGGATGGATGGATGGATGGATGGAGGCACAGGGGGATGGATGGGGGATAGATGGATGGAGGCGCAGGGGGATGGATGGATGGGGGATGGACAGATGGATGGAGGCGCAGGGGGATGGATGGAGGATGGATGGGGGATGGAGGCACAGGGGGATGGATGGACGGATGGAGGGGGAATGGACAGATGGATGGAGGGGGGATGGACAGATGGCTGGGGGGATTGATGAGGGATGGAGGCGCAGGGGGATGGATGGACAGATGGAGGGTGGGGGATGGATGGATGGATGGATGGAGGCACAGGGGGATGGATGGGGGATAGATGGATGGAGGCGCAGGGGGATGGATGGATGGATGGGGGATGGACGGATGGATGGGGGCACAGGGGGATGGATGGATGGATGGGGGATGGACAGATGGATGGAGGCGCAGGGGGATGGATGGATGGATGGGGGACGGATGGATGGAGGCACAGGGGGATGGATGGATGGATGGATGGGGGATGGACGGATGGATCCAGGCACAGGGGGATGGATAGATGGAGGCGCAGGGGGATGGATGGAGGATGGATGGGGGATGGAGGCACAGGGGGATGGACGGACAGATGGAGGATGGGGGATGGACGGATGGATGGAGGCACAGGGGGATGGATGGGGGATAGATGGATGGAGGCGCAGGGGGATGGATGGATGGATGGATGGGGGATGGATGGATGGATGGAGGCGCAGGGGGATGGATGGATGGATGGAGGCGCAGGGGGATGGATGGAGGATGGATGGGGGATGGAGGCACAGGGGGATGGATGGACGGATGGAGGGGGGATGGACAGATGGCTGGGGGGATGGATGGGGGATGGAGGCACAGGGGGATGGATGGATGGATGGAGGGGGGATGGACAGATGGCTGGGGGGATGGCGGCACAGGGGGATGGATGGACAGATGGATGGAGGGGGGATGGACAGATGGCCGGGGGGATGGAGGCACAGGGGGATGGACAGACGGATGGAGGGTGGGGGATAGACAGATGGCTGGGGGGATGGATGGGGGATGGGGGCACAGGGGGATGGACGGAGGGCAGGGGATGGGGTGGGTGTGAGGAACTGGGGGAGTCTCTGGGTTCTGTCACTGGGTTGCAGGTGGTGGAGGTGGGACTCAGTGTCCCCAGGTGTTACTGGTTTAACGAGGGGAGGGGAGAGGGAGTTTGTTGGTACACAGGACCGGAGAGGGAACTCGGGACCCCGGCCGATGGCCTGGAGAATGAAGACCCCAGCGACTGGTGACCCGGAGGCCCGGCTCAGGAGTCGCAGCCGGTTCTGGCTGAGAGGAGAGGAGACCCAGGCCTTCTGGTTTTAGGAGCTTGTTTACCTGGAGAGAAGACAACGGACACAGGGGACTTGGGGATATCAGATGCCCAGCTGGGAAGCAGGGGGGCTCGGGGCTGGAGGGGGAGCAGGCAGAGCCCCCCTGGCTGCAGGGGGACTGGGATGTGCTGGGCTGAGGGAGGCCAGGCCGGGGGCCGGAGAGTTTCCTGTGCTGGGGTCAGATGCTCGATAAACCTCCTGTTACATTGGCGGAGAGACAAGGGGGTTCCCCCCAGAGACCACACGGGGCCAAGACTGGGCACAACCAGTGAGCCTGTGACAGTGGGGGATGGATGGATGGACAGAAGTGGAGTGGGGGCTGGTGGGTTAGAGCAGGGGGGGCCGGGAGCCAGGACTCCTGGGTTCTCTCCCCGGCTCTAGAAGGGGAGGGGGGCTGATGTGTTAGAGGTGGAGGGGAGCCAGGACTCCTGGGTTCTCTCCCCAGCTCTGGGAGGGGACGGGGGCTGGTGTGTTAGAGGTGGAGGGGAGCCAGGACTCCTGGGGTCTCTCCTGGCTCTGGAAGGGGAATGGGGACTGGTGGGTTAGAGCAGGGGGGGCTGGGAGCCCGGACTCCTGGGTTCTCTCCCTGGCTGGAGTTGAAGGCTGTTTCGTTCCCGCCTAGTCCCGTGTCCAGGCCCATGTCGCACTCTCCCATCTGCTGGGCACGTCTTTGGTTCCGGTCACTGGGGGGCTGCGGGCTCAGCTAGCTGGGGCAGGAATGCGGCGGGAGAGGATGTGACACTGGGGGAGCGAATTCCTGCGCTGATCTCTGGCCCAAGCAGGCGCCTGGCCTCAGCGGATTTGTCCAGCCCCAGAGCATCAGCCTGCAGCCCTGGGAGGGGAGTGGGGTCTAGTGCTTAGAGCAGGAGGTCTGGGAGCCAGGACTCCTGGGTTCTCTCCCCAGTCCTGGGAGGGGAGTGGGGCCTAGTGGCTAGAGATGGCCTGATGCACCATCTCCACCTCCAACCCTGGAGCTTCGGAGATAAGCCACATTCCTCAAATAACAGCGGGGGGGCATATCCCAGCCCCATTCCTGCCTGACTCCCCATCAACCCCTCACTGCAGGACCTGATGGGACTGTGCAGGGGAGCAGAATTCCCGGCTCCTCTGGGGTGGAGCAGGGGCTGGTTCTCTCGAGACCCCTCACCAGGTGCTAACATGCGGCTGGCTCTGGGGTGGGGCAGGGGGCTGGTTATCCAGGGACCCCTCACCCGGTGCCGACACGTGCCTGGCTCTGGGGTGGAGCAGGGGCTGGTTATCTGGGGACCCCTCGCCCGGCGCTGACATGAGGCTAGCTCTTGGGTGGGGCACGGGGCTGGTTATACAGGGACCCCTCACCCGGTGCCGACACATGACTGGCTCTGGGGTGGAGCAGGGGGCTGGTTATCAGGGGACCCCTCGCCTGGTGCCGACATGCAGCTGGCTCTGGGGTGGGACAGGGGGCTGGTTATACAGGGAATCCCAGGAGTGCAGCCCCCTGCTGCTGATTGTGTCCCTCCCCAGGCCCCCAGCTCTCTCTGCAGAGCACGTTCCCCCTCCCCATGCTGCTCCCCCCCCACTTTCTGCTGATGGGGCTGGAGATGGAGATGGGGAACCAGCCCTTTATCCTGCCTGGAGGGCATGGATCCCCCCCGCTTTATGTAACTGCCTGGTGGGGGGGAGCTGAGCCCTGGATGCCAGCCTCCATCTAGGGGGGTCTGGCCAAGCAGGGGGCACAGAGGGGAGACTGTTCCTTGTGGGGCTCCCCCCACCTCTCCAGCAATCTGCTTTGCCCTTCCCCCCAGGCCTGGGCTCCATCCCACCCCCCGATCCCCATCGGGACCCAGGCCGGCCGTGTTTTCACAGCTGCAGACGGTACATGCCTTCACCATCACATCAGCCCCCACGCTCCACCCCCCTTCGCCCTCGCCCGGGCGGGGGCTGGCAGACCCCCAGGTAGGACCCCTTTGTCTCAGCTCAGCTCCTGGCTCCACCCCAGAGGGGCCGCGTCTCCACACCGGCACCCCAGATAACAGGCCCTGCCCCCCAGCAGCCCGGCCAGGGAGCTGATGTGTGCATGGGCCGAGAGCCCAGCCCGGCTATATATAACCCTGGGCACGGCCGCCACACAGCCCCATCCGCCAGCCGGGACACTGGCAGAGCCAGGGGCGGGGCAGGCCGGTTACCAGGGCCCCCTCGCCCGGCGCCGACACGCGGCCGGCTCTGGGGTGGGGCAGGGGAGGCCGGTTACCAGGGCCCCCTCGCCCGGCGCCGACACGCGGCCGGCTCTGGGGTGGGGCAGGGGAGGCCGGTTACCAGGGGCCCCTCGCCCGGCGCCGACACGCGGCCGGCTCTGGGGTGGGGCAGGGGAAGCCGGTTACCAGGGGCCCCTCGCCCGGCGCCGACACGCGGCCGGCTCTGGGGTGGAGCAGGGGGCTGCTTATCTGGGGCCCCCTCGCCCAGCGCCGACACGCGGCCGGCTCTGGGGTGGGGCAGGGGGCTGCTTATCCGGGGCCCCCTCGCCCGGCGCTGACACGCGGCCGGCTCTCGAGTGGGCAGGGGGCTGGTTATCCGGGGACCCCTCGCCCGGCGCCGACACGCGGCCGGCTCTGGGGTGGGGCAGGGGGCTGTTTATCTGGGGACCCCTCGCCCGGCGCTGACATGGGGCTGGCTCTGGAGTGAGGCAGGGGGCTGGTTATCTGGGGACCCCTTGCCTGTCCCTGACCGTGAGGGGACAGGGCCCAGCGCCCAGCCCCCTGCTCCCCAGCACCCCCCTTACCCCCAGACAGGCAGCGGTTGAGGCACCTGCCATCCTGGCTCTAACTTGCCTTGACAGGTCCAGGCAGCTGGTGCTGCGGCCACTCAGGGGGTTCCTGGGGGCCAGGTGCAGGCGGGTGATGCTAAAGGGCGCAGAGGGTGTGGACAGGGCCCAGTGAGGGGAGATGTGAGAGTTTGGCCATGGGGAGAGGTGCGGGGACACCCCCAGCAGTGGGGGTGGGAAGGGAGTGTAAGCTCCCCCAGCTCCTCCCATCCTGCCTCCATCCCCCCAGCGTCTCCCATCCCCCCTCCAGCCAATGCTTCCCAACTCCCATTATTGGGCCATGAGGAGCTGGGGGGGCTGGCAGTGGTGGGGGGCCAGGGGGGCATGGCAGGGGTGAGCAGGTGCTTGGGGAGGCTGGCAGGGGATGGGGGCACGGGGGGTATGGCAGTGGATGGGGGGCTCAGTGGGGCATGGCAGAGGATGGGGACATGGGGAGGCTGGCAGCAGATGGGGAACTCAGGGGGGCATGGCAGGGGTTGGGGGCATGGGGGCATGGAAGGGGATGGGAGGCTCAGGGGGGCAAGGCAGGGGAGGGGGCTCAGGGAGGCTGGCAGGGGTGGGCAGGGGCTTGAAGGGGCTGGCAGGGTATGGGGCACGGGGGGCATGGCAGGGTATGGGAGGTTCACGGGGGCCTGGCAGGGGATGGGGGCACGGGGGGAATGGCAGGGGGTGGGGGGCTCAGGGGGGCATGACAGGGGTGGGCAGGGGCTTAGGTGGGCTGGCAGGGGTGGGGGGCCCAGGGGGCCTGGCAGGAGCTAGGGGAGGGGGCAGTGCTTAGGGGGCACTGCGGGCAGGAGCGGGGAGGATCCTGGATCCCATATTTGGGGCACTATGGGGCTGCAAAGGGTGGGGGGCCGGGGGCCACCCCAGGCTCTGTCTGCCTTGGACACGCTCCCCTGGCCCATTCCTGCAGAGCCCCGCCCCAACCCCATCGACCCAGGAGCCCCTCAAGGAGCAGCTAATGCCCCGCTGGGCTCCCCTGGCTAATCACAGGCACTTCCTGTTGTGGGGCGGCCGGTGGGGGGGACAGCTGTTGTGTTTGGCCAGCCCAGGGGCCGCTGGAGCCGGACGCCCTGTTTATCTAACTCCGGCCGGCTGGAAATTGGAACCAGGCAGAGCGCGGAGTGACGCCGAGACGGGCGGCTGCTGAGCACCACTGGCGCCTGGCTCTGGGGTGGGGCGGGGGCTGGCTGCCTGGGGCCCCCTCGCCCGGCGCTGAGATGCAGCCGCCTCTGGGGCGGGACAGGGGCTGGTTACCGGGGGCCCCCTCGCCCGCCGCTGAGATGCAGCCGCCTCTGCGGCGGGGCAGGGGCTGGTTACCCGGGGCCCCCTCGCCCGCCGCTGAGATGCAGCCGCCTCTGGGGCGGGACAGGGGCTGGTTACCGGGGGCCCCCTCGCCCGCCGCTGAGATGCAGCCGCCTCTGGGGCGGGACAGGGGCTGGTTACCGGGGGCCCCCTCGCCCGGCGCTGAGATGCAGCCGCCTCTGGGGCGGGACAGGGGCTGGTTACCGGGGGCCCCCTCGCCCGCCGCTGAGATGCAGCCGCCTCTGGGGCGGGACAGGGGCTGGTTACCGGGGGCCCCCTCGCCCGGCGCTGAGATGAAGCCGCCTCTGGGGCGGGACAGGGACTGGTTACCGGAGCCCCCTCCCCCGGCGCTGAGATGTAGCCGCCTCTGGGGCGGGACAGGGGCTGGTTACGCGGGGCCCCTTCGCCCGGCGCTGAGATGTAGCCGCCTCTGGGGCGGGACCGGGGCTGGTTACCGGGGGCCCCCTCGCCCGGCGCTGAGATGCAGCCGCCTCTGGGGCGGGACAGGGGCTGGTTACCGGGGGCCCCCTCACCCGGCGCTGAGATGCAGCCGCCTCTGGGGCGGGACAGGGGCTGGTTACCCGGGGCCCCCTCGCCCCGCCTCTGGGGCGGGACAGGGGCTGGTTACGCGGGGCCCCTTCGCCCGGCGCTGAGATGTAGCCGCCTCTGGGGCGGGACAGGGGCTGGTTACCGGGGGCCCCCTCGCCCGCCGCTGAGATGCAGCCGCCTCTGGGGCGGGACAGGGGCTGGTTACCGGGGGCCCCCTCACCCGGCGCTGAGATGCAGCCGCCTCTGGGGCGGGACAGGGGCTGGTTACCCGGGGCCCCCTCGCCCCGCGCTGAGATGCAGCCGCCTCTGGGACAGGGCAGGGGGCTGGTTACGCGGGGCCCCTTCGCCCGGCGCTGAGATGCAGCCGCCTCTGGGGCAGGGCAGGGGGCTGGTTACGCGGGGCCCCTTCGCCCGGCGCTGAGATGTAGCCGCCTCTGGGGCGGGACAGGGGCTGGTTACCGGGGGCCCCTTCGCCCAGCGCTGAGATGCAGCCGCCTCTGGGGCGGGACAGGGGCTGGTTACCGGGGGCCCCCTCGCCCGGCGCTGAGATGTAGCCGCCTCTGGGGCGGGACAGGGGCTGGTTACCGGGGGCCCCCTCGCCCGGCGCTGAGATGCAGCCGCCTCTGGGGCGGGACAGGGACTGGTTACGCGGGGCCCCTTCGCCCGGCGCTGAGATGCAGCCGCTTCTGGGGCGGGGCAGGGGCTGGTTACCCGGGGCCCCCTCGCCCGGCGCTGAAATGCAGCCACCTCTGGGGCGGGACAGGGACTGGTTACCGGAGCCCCCTCCCCCGGCGCTGAGATGTAGCCGCCTCTGGGGCGGGACAGGGGCTGGTTACGCGGGGCCCCTTCGCCCGGCGCTGAGATGTAGCCGCCTCTGGGGCGGGACAGGGGCTGGTTACCGGGGGCCCCCTCGCCCGCCGCTGAGATGCAGCCGCCTCTGGGGCGGGACAGGGGCTGGTTACCGGGGGCCCCCTCACCCGGCGCTGAGATGCAGCCGCCTCTGGGGCGGGACAGGGGCTGGTTACCCGGGGCCCCCTCGCCCCGCGCTGAGATGTAGCCGCCTCTGGGGCGGGACAGGGGCTGGTTACGCGGGGCCCCTTCGCCCGGCGCTGAGATGTAGCCGCCTCTGGGGCGGGACAGGGGCTGGTTACCGGGGGCCCCCTCGCCCGCCGCTGAGATGCAGCCGCCTCTGGGGCGGGACAGGGGCTGGTTACCGGGGGCCCCCCTCACCCGGCGCTGAGATGCAGCCGCCTCTGGGGCGGGACAGGGGCTGGTTACCGGGGGCCCCCTCGCCCCGCGCTGAGATGCAGCCGCCTCTGGGGCGGGACAGGGGCTGGTTACCGGGGGCCCCCTCGCCCCGCGCTGAGATGCAGCCGCCTCTGGGACAGGGCAGGGGGCTGGTTACGCGGGGCCCCTTCGCCCGGCGCTGAGATGCAGCCGCCTCTGGGGCAGGGCAGGGGGCTGGTTACGCGGGGCCCCTTCGCCCGGCGCTGAGATGCAGCCGCCTCTGGGGCGGGACAGGGGCTGGTTACCCAGGGCCCCTTCGCCCGGCGCTGAGATGCAGCCGCCTCTGGGGCAGGGCAGGGGGCTGGTTACCCAGGGCCCCCTCGCCCCGCGCTGAGATGCAGCCACCTCTGGGACGGTGTGACAAAGTGGGACTGTTTTTAATGTTTCCTCTGAATGCTGGGGGGGGCCCCTCAGCTCTGGCCGACCCTCTGTCGCCTGGCAACCAATGGCCAGGCCCTTCTCTCCCTCCCCCCCCCCGCAAGGTGCCAGCTGAAGGTGTTGGAGAGAAAGGGATCAGGGGCCTCCTGGCCCGGGGAAGAGACGCAGCCCAGAGAGGAGGGGCTGGGGGGTTCAGTTGGGAGCCGGCTGGAAATGGAGGGGAGCCCCGACCTGACTAAAGGGGGTCCTGCTGTCCGTGCCGGCAAGGCCTGTCTGAGACTGTGTCCCTGTCGGCTAATAAACCTTCTGTGTTACTGGCTGACTGAGAGTCAGAGTCAATCGCAGGGAGCAGGGGGTGCAGGGCCCTGACTCCCCCACACTCCGTGACAGGGGGCTCCCTGGAGGACAGGACCCCCGAGAGGGGGGTATTCTGGGGGGACAGAACCCCAGAGAGGGGGGCACCCAGGGTGATGGGACCCCCAGAAAGGGGGGCACCCTGGGCAGAGCAGATTTTTGGGGTGGTGGCACGTCCAAAAAGTGTTTTAAAATATCGTTTCAGCCCAAATCGGAGCAGTGGGGGTCCTGTCAGCAGACCGGAGAGGCAGCCTGGCCGGCCGCGGCGCAGGGAGCAGGGCACTGGCCTGGCCCCGGTGAACCAACCTCTGGCTCATGGAAGGAAGAGAGAAGGCGGCTGCTTATCGGCTATTACCCGGCGTGGCCGGTGTGGGCGTCTGAACTAGTCTAGAGCTCCCCCTACCCCCCCGCTGCTCGACACCCCATTTCTCCCCACAAAAGCTGAAATGGGTAGAAAGGCAGAAGTACCAGCACCGATCTGCAGGATGCCCCCGCCGGCTCGTGACTGGTGCAGAGGGCAGCAGGGGTCACAAGCCAGTGCCGAAATCCCCCGAGTCGGGCACCAAGCAGCCGGCGTCTCGCTTTTCCTGGCCAGCCATTTCCATGCTCAGCAGCGCCGGTTTCCATTGCAAACTGGCGCCTTCCCGGCCCCTCCACCCACTGCCCGGCCCGGGGCAGCAGGAATTGCCGTGCCGCACGGGGCTGCCCACAAATGACACAAGAGGTTTGGAGGGATTCTCAAGACACCCCCTTGTAAGATGAACGCAGGAGCCACCTTGAGGACGGACACCAGCGGGGCCAGGGGGCCAGTGGTTAGTGCGTCCCCCCCCGGCAGCTCCGGTTCTCCAGCAGCAGGTGGGTTTGAACCCAGGTCGCCCGCACCCCAGCCGAGAGCCATAAGCGCCTGCGAGGCACAAACGCTTTGCCTGGGGTTTGCCCAACCCCAGCTCTGGGGAGCAGGAGCTCAGAGCAGGGGGCATTGTGGGGAGCGGGAGCCCGGGGCAGGGGGCATTGTGGGGAGCGGGAGCCCAGAGCAGGGGCCATTGTGGGGAGCGGGAGCCCTGGGGCGAGGGGCATTGTGAGTAGCAGAAGCCCAGAGCAGGGGGCATTGTGGGGAGCGGGAGCCCTGGGGCGAGGGGCATTGTGGGGAGCGGGAGCCCAGAGCAGGGGCCATTGTGGGGAGCGGGAGCCCTGGGGCGAGGGGCATTGTGAGTAGCAGAAGCCCAGAGCAGGGGGCATTGTGGGTAGCGGGAGCCGTGGGGCAGGGGGCATTGTGGGTAGCAGAAGCCCAGAGCAGGGGGCATTGTGGGTAGCCGGAACCCCCTCTCCCACTGATGTCGGCCTCCCTCCCTGCTTGCCCCCACCTTTCCCGGCTCCCCTGGAGACCCCGGCGTCCTGCCCCACACCAGCAATGTGCCTGCTGTTCCTGGCGGTGGCAGGGGGTTCCGACCTGGCCTTGGCACCCGGCGCCTTCCCGGCAGCTCTGGGGGGCCCCCTCTCCTTGCCAGGCAGGGACCCCCTCTGGGTCCCCAGGCACCCTGCAGAGGGGAGGGGGTCAGCGAGGGAGGAACAGAGGGGGCTAGGAGGGTGTCAAGCCCCTCAACCCTCCCCTTGCGCCAAGGGATGAGACACAGCATAGGGCAGGGACAGCCGACCGTCCTTCCCCACCCGCCTCTCCCCACCCCCTGCCCCCCTCCATCCTTCCCCACCCCGCCTCCGTCCCTCCCCATCCACCTGCCTGTTCCCCTCCATCTCCCCCCTCCCCACCCGCCTCTCCCCACCCCCTGACCCTCTCTCCATCCGCCTCTCCCCCTCCATCCTTCCCCATCTGCCTCTCCCCACCCACCTGCCCACTCTATCCCTTCCCACTAGCCTGCCTCCCTCCATCTCTCCCCTACCCCCACCTTCACCCCCACACACACCCTTCTATCCCTCCATCTACCCCTACCCCTTCTCTCTGCCTCCCTAACCCCCCCATCTCCCTGTTCCCACTCCCAGACTCACCCTCCACGGGGCGCAGTTGTGGGGCTGGATCCTGGGTTCTCAGCTCCTCTGGGGGGCTATCTGTGAGGGCTGGGTCCTCGGGGAGGGGAGCAGATGAGGAGCTATGGTTCTTGGGACCCAGAGCAGATGAGGGGCTCAGCTCCTTGGAGGGCATCTTGGGGGCCCCCTGCTAGCCCCCCTGGCCTGATCCCACAGGAAGAGGGCCAGCAACAGCACCAGTTTCATGGCTGCAGCTGGCCAACTCCCCTGCCAGCAGCTGACTGCCAGATGGCCCAGCCCAGGGGCCCCGTGTCCAGCGGCGCCCCCCATGCACCCCACTGGCCGCACCCCCTCAAGCTGGATCCCCCCACACCCCACAGCTGGTGTAAATCAGCCTTAGCTCCTCCCCGGGCCCAGCCGCCATGGGCGCTGCAGGCTGGCAGGGATCTGGCCCTGGAGAGACAGGGCCCTTTTGTCCAGGACCCACTAGCCCTGGCCAGGCCCAGGCGCTGGGGAACTGGGATGAATGGGCCCATCTGTGCGCATGCAGCCAGCTACTGTCAGGGAACGGGGGGCTGGACCAGAGAGAACCCCCACTACACCCAGGCCCCCTTGCCGCCAGGCCAGGAACAGATCCCTGACTGGGGTAAGCCAGCATTGACCCCACTCCACAGAGCAGGAAAGTGACAGACAGAGGCTCCCACTTGGTTACAGACCACCCCATTCTCTGACTCCCCAGTCCCCACTCCCCTCCCAGGGCCGGGGACAGAACCCAGGAGTCCTGGCTCCCAGCCCCCACTCCCCTCCCAGGGCTAGGGAGAGAATCCAGGAGTTCTGGATCCCAGCGCCCCCTTCTCTGACCCCCCAGCTCCCACTACCCTCCCAGGGCTGGGGAGAGAACCCAGGAGTCCTGGATCCCAGCCCCCCCTGCTCTAACCCCCCAGCCCCCACTCCCCTCCCAGGGCCAGGGCAGAACCCAGGAGTCCGGGCTCCCAGCCCCCTTCTCTGACCCCCCAGCCCCAACTCCCCTCCCAGGGCCAGGGAGAAAACCAAGGAGTCCTGGCTCCTAGCGCCCTCTTCTCTGACCCCCCAGCCCCCACTCCCCTCTCCAGAGCTGGGGAGAGAACCCAGGAGTCCTGGCTTCCATACCCCACCCACCTCACAGAGCCAGGGAGAACCCAGGAGTCCTGGCTCCCAGGCCCCCCTGCTCTAACCCACTAGGCCCATCCCATGCCATGCCTGGGGAGAACCCAGGAGTCCTGCAGGTGGAGTGGACTGGGCCCCTTGTGTGTACTGCAAGATTTCCACTTTCAGAGCAACAGACGCTGCCGAGGCTGGTCGCAGGGCTCCTCGCCAGGCACCAGGACAGGGGCTGGGTCTAGGGGCCCCTCACCTGGCACCGGGACTGGTCAGGCTCTAGGGGCCCCTCGCCTGGCACCAGGACAGGGGTTGGGTCTAGGGGCCCCTCGCCGGAGGCTGGTTGTAGGCCCCCTCGCCTGGCACCGGGACTGGGGCTGGGTCTAGGGGCCCCTTGCCGGAGGCTGGTTGTAGGGCCCCTCGCCTGGCACCGGGACTGGTCAGGCTCTAGGGGCCCCTTGCCTGGCACCAGGACTGGGTCGGGCTCTAGGGACCCCCTCCCTGGCACCGGGACTGGGGCTGGGTCTAGGGGCCCCTTGCCAGAGGCTGGCTGCAGGGCCCCTCACCTGGCACCGGGACTGGGGCTGGGTCTAGGGGCCCCTCGCCTGGCACCGGGACTGGGGCTGGGTCTAGGTCTAGGGGCCCCTCGCCGGAGGCTGGCTGTAGGGCCCCTCGCCTGGCACCGGGACTGGGTCAGGCTCTAGGGGCCCCTCGCCTGGCACCAGGACAGGGGCTGGGTCTAGGGGCCCCTTGCCTGGCACCGGGACTGGGTCAGGCTCTAGGGCCCCTTGCCCGAGGCTGGGGCTGATTGCAGGGTCCCTCACCTGGCACTGTCTAGGAGCCTCTTGCCCGAGGCTAGCGCTGGTTGTAAGGCCCCTCGCCTGGCACCGGGACTGGGGCTGGGTCTAGGGGCCCCTCGCCTGGCACCGGGACTGGGGCTGGGTCTAGGGGTCCCTCGCCTGGCACCGGGACTGGGTCAGGCTCTAGGGCCCCTTGCCCGAGGCTGGGGCTGATTGCAGGGTCCCTCACCTGGCACTGTCTAGGAGCCTCTTGCCCGAGGCTAGCGCTGGTTGTAAGGCCCCTCGCCTGGCACCGGGACTGGGGCTGGGTCTAGGGGCCCCTCGCCTGGCACCGGGACTGGGGCTGGGTCTAGGGGTCCCTCGCCTGGCACCGGGACTGGGTCAGGCTCTAGGGCCCCTTGCCCGAGGCTGGGGCTGATTGCAGGGTCCCTCACCTGGCACTGTCTAGGAGCCTCTTGCCCGAGGCTAGCGCTGGTTGTAAGGCCCCTCGCCTGGCACCAGGACAGGGGCTGGGTCTAGGGCCCCTTGCCCGAGGCTGGGGCAGGCCAGCTGGTGAGCAGGTTTCTGTAAGACAGGAAATGCAGACTCAGTCCCAGCTGAACGGGGATCTCCGCTCCGCCAGGGGTTGGTGGTTAGAGCGGGGGGAGGGGTGCACACAGGACGCCTGGGTTCCGGCTCTGGGAGAGGAATGGGGTCTAGGGAGCTGGAGCAGAAAGGGGGCTGGGAGCCAGAACTCCTGGATTCAGGGTCAGAGCTGCTGTGTAACGTTGGGGGAAGTCACGCACAGGGCCGGCGCTTCCATTTAGGGGCACTAGGATTTGGCAGGGGGGGGGCGGCCTTTTGCCACCCTCGGCAGCAATTCGGTGGCAGGGGGGTCCTTCCACGCTCTAGGTCATCGTCGGCAATTCTGCGGCGGGTCCTTCACTCACTCCGGGACCCACTGCCGAACTGCCCAGAAGACCAGGAGCACAGAAGGACCCCCCGCCAATGGCACCAAAAACTCTGGCGCCGCTCCTGGTCATGCACGTGCCCCCAGTGCCTCGGTTTCCCTGCTTACCCTTATGAGTTCGATGAAGGGGCTGCAGGGGGCCAGTTCAAGGGGGGTTGCGCAGCACCCACCCCAACGCCCCCCCCAGTTGGGATCTGTGCAGCAGCCAGCCTGACCCGCCCCCCTCCCCTCATTCATGTTCCCAGCCAGGTTTGAGTCACTGCTGCCCCTGCCAAGGGCCCGTCTAGACCGGGCCAGCCCCAGGCGGCTCAGATTTTCATTTCCTCTCTGGTAAGCTGGGGCACAGGCGGGGGGGAGCGCGAAGGTTGGGAGCCAGGATGCCTGGGTTCTATCCCCACCTCTGCCCCAGACCTGCTCTATGAGCGATGAGCAAGGACAGCCTTCCTTTGGCCTCAGTTTCCCGCCTCTGTCTACTCCAGGCCAGGAGCTGCTGCAGTCAGGGCAGCTGTGCCACAAGGGGGGCAGGGGTGTGTATACAGCACCCCACACAATGGGGGCCCTGACCCAGCAGGCACATGGAGGGGTGCTCAGTACAGTAGGGGATCCTCTCATTCTGGGCGGGTGCTCTGTGAAGCCAGGTGGGGCCTGAAGCAAAGACTTCCCCCCACCCCACAAAACCCATCCTGTCTTGCCCTCAGGCAGCCCAGCCCCAAGCTTGCCCCAACCGAGCCGTGAGAAAGTGGGGGGTGGGGTCCCTGGGTTCAGTCACTGGGTTGCAGGCAGGGGGGATGAGACTCCGTGTCCCTGGAGGTTGCTGGTTCAACGAGGGGAGGGGAGAGGGAAGCTGGGACCCCAGCTGGCAGCAGGGGGGCTCGGGGCTGGAGGGGGAGCAGGCAGAGCCCCCCTGGCTCCAGGGGGACTGGGATGTGCTGGCTGAGGGAGGCCAGGCCAGGGGCCAAAGAGTTTCCTGTGCGGAATAAACCCACCTGGGTTATGCTGGCTGAGAGTCGCTCCAGGCTAGTGAACACGGGGGGGGGGAATTATCCCCTGCAGGGGTAGAGGGCCCCAGAGCGAGGGGACTCCCTGGGGGGGCCCACAGCAGAGACAGATGTGCTTGTCACGGAGTCCCCGGGCGATGCTCTGGAACAGCTCCCCACAAAGCCAGTCAGGACTTTGGGGAGCCTCCTCTCCCTTGGAGCAGACTTGTTCAGGCCAAGAAGCTCACACGTCTTCACCTCCTGGGTCTCTCCTTGGAGCATTCAGCATCCTCTGCCCCTCCGTGTGCTTCCCACAGCGAGCCCACCCAGGCGGGGTCCTGGGGAAGCCACAGGGTCCTGCACCCCCACTTTGTAGTCAGACGTGACTCTTAGCCAGCAAAACAGAGGTTTATTCGATGACAGGAACAGAGTCTAAAACAGAGCTTGTAGATACAGCGAACCAGACCCCTCGGCCGGGTCCATTCTGGGGGGCAGTGAGCCAGACCCCTCGGTCTGCACTTCACTCCTTGTCCCCAGCCAGCTCCAGACTAACCACCCCCTCCAGCCCCTCCTCTCTGCTCAGCCCCTTTCCCGGGCCAGGAGGTCACCTAATCCCTTTGTCTCCAACACTTTCAGTTGGCACCTTTGCAGAGGAGGGGCCCAGGCCATCAGTTGCTAGGAGACAGAGTGCCAGGCATTTAGGGGCACTGGCCCCTTCCTCTGCAGCAATCACACACCCTTATCCCACCACCTAGATACTTAAGAACTGCACAGGGGACACTGAGGCACCAACACAGTGTTCAGAGCAAACATTAAAACAGTCCCAGTTCATCACACAGGGGGACTGGGATGTGCTGGCTGAGGGAGGCCAGGCCGGGGGCCAAAGAGTTTCCTGTGCTGAATAAACCCACCTGGGTTATGCTGGCTGAGAGTCGCTCCAGGCTAGTGAACACGGGGGGGGGGGAATTATCCCCTGCAGGGGTAGAGGGCCCCAGAGCAAGGGGACTCCCTGGGGGGGCCCACAGCAGAGACAGATGTGCTGAGGCTCCGAGAGGTGCGGCTCCAGGCAGTGGAAGGGCCTGACCCCCGAGATGGGCTGGTGCTCTGAAGAGGGTTCCCCTCACAGGGGCAGGAGTGGGCCCCACATGGGAGTCTGTGACACCATCCACTTGGATCCACCCCCATCCTGCAGCCAGGCAGTGCCTGGCCCGGGCCCCATGGCGCCTTCACCCGCCCTGGGTTGCAGCAGGGGCACGGACCAGAGCTCCACACCCAAGAGGAGACCAAAGCCCTTTAATTGGAGGCAAAGTAACCAGGCCCCGGTCACTTGCCGGAGCCCAGGAGATATACACAGCAGTTCATACAGCACAGCTCCCGACCCCCCGACACTCCGTGTAACCCCCAGCCACTCCCCTGAGATCACCAGCTCTGAGTGCAAAATATGACATGGAGAAAAGGGGATAGTGCCTCAAAAGTGCACGGGTTGGGGGCCTCTGAGCACCAGGCCTGGCCCCACACCGAGACGCCCCGCCCTGTGGGGTGGGGGGAGCTCTGAGCACCAGGCCTGGCCCTGCACCAAGACACCCCTGCCCTCTGTGTGCGCTGCGCGCGCGTGTGTGTGTGTGTGTGTGTGTGTGCGCGCGCGCGCGCGCGCACGCGCGGTGTGGGGGGGAACAGGGACGACATGCTCCTCTGAGCACCAGGCCTGGCCCTGCACCGAGACGCCCCTGCCCTGTGGGGGGGAGGGGGGGGAACAGGGACAACACACTCCTCTGAGCACCAGGCCTGGCCCTGCACCGAGACGCCCCTGCTCTGGGGGGGGGGAGGGGGGAGGGAACAGGGACAAGATGCTCCTCTGAGCACCAGGCCTGGCCCCGTATGGAGCCTGCCCTGTGGGGGGGGGGGAGACAGGGACAACACGCTCCTCTGAGCACCAGGCCTGGCCCTGCACCGAGATGCCCCTGCCCTGGGGGGGGGACGGGGGGGGGGGAACAGGGACAACACGCTCCTCTGAGCACCAGGCCTGGCCCCGTATGGAGCCTGCCGTGTGTGTGTGTGTGTGTGTGTGTGTGTGTGTGTGTGTGTGTGTGTGTGTGTGTGTGTGTGTGTGTGTGTGTGTGTGTGTGTGTGTGTGGTGGGGGGGGGGGGGACACAGGGACAACACGCTCCTCTGAGCACCAGGCCTGGCCCTGCACCGAGACGCCCCTGCCCTGTGGGGGGGAGGGGGGGGAACAGGGACAACACACTCCTCTGAGCACCAGGCCTGGCCCTGCACCGAGACGCCCCTGCTCTGGGGGGGGGGGAGGGGGGAGGGAACAGGGACAAGATGCTCCTCTGAGCACCAGGCCTGGCCCCGTATGGAGCCTGCCCTGTGGGGGGGCGGGGAGACAGGGACAACACGCTCCTCTAAGCACCAGGCCTGGCCCTGCACCGAGATGCCCCTGCCCTGGGGGGGGGACGGGGGGGGGAACAGGGACAACACGCTCCTCTGAGCACCAGGCCTGGCCCCGTATGGAGCCTGCCGTGTGTGTGTGTGTGTGTGTGTGTGTGTGTGTGTGTGTGTGTGTGTGTGTGTGTGTGTGTGTGGTGGTGGGGGGGGGGGGGGACACAGGGACAACACGCTCCTCTGAGCACCAGGCCTGGCCCTGCACCGAGAGGCCCCTGCTCTGGGGGGGGGGGAGGGGGGAGGGAACAGGGACAAGATGCTCCTCTGAGCACCAGGCCTGGCCCCATATGGAGCCGCCCCTGCCCTGTGGGGGGGAGGGGAACAGGGACCACACGCTCCTCTGAGCACCAGGCCTGGCCCCGCATCGAGCCGCCCCTGCTTGTGTGCGCTGCGGGGGGGAGGGAATGTCTCCTCTGAGCATGAGACCAGGCCCCTGCCCCATAAGTGCGGGGATGAAGGCAGGAGGAGAAGGTTTCACTCAGCCAGGCCGGCTGGCTCCACCCTACCTAGCCCGGAGCCGTTAAGGCACAGTGGCTGCCCGCTGGCAGGGCAGCTGCAGCAGAGGTCAGGAATCCGGCAGCTGTTTGCAGCACTGAAGGCACGGGTGGTGCTGGTCCCGGCGCTGGCTCTGGTTGGCACCAATCCCACAGGTTTCTCTGTAAGGCCATGCCCACGCTGTCAGTGCTGTGTGGGAAGAGCCCAGTTACCCTCAGAGCAGAGCAAAGGGGACGTAGCCTCCTCCATGGCACCGATCCCCACCCCCAGGCTGGGACTGACATCAAGGGGAGACGGCCTGGCTGCCTCACAGCTCAGCCCCACTGCCCTCTCCCTGCCTGGGGGGGCAGAGCCCAGCCAGGGTGCAGGCCCCATGGCTGGACAAGAAGCAGCCAGTGAGATGTGCCTGAGTCTGCAGAGAGCCTGAACCCTTCACTCAGAGCAGGAGAAAGCCACCTCCAGGCACCTCAACTCCCAACCCAGCAAAGGTCATTGTGGGGGGTCAGGAGCACAGCAGCCCATGGCTCCCCCTGGGGGCAGGAGATGAGAGACCCCTCTGGCCCCAAGGTCTGGGACAGGACCGTGGCCATGGGCTACAGCCAGGGCCCCCCGAGCCCCAGCCTGGTTCTGTGCCACTGGTGGCCCTGGCTGGCCATGAAGGGGGCAGGCCTCTGCCGTACCGCGGTGCTCCTGGAGCTGTGGGGTCTGGCCTTGGTGCTGCGAGCTGGGCTCTCCAGGCTCTCTAGGCGCTGGGTGAGCGCTAGCTTCTGCTGGATGGCCATGCGCAGCAGGGAGCTCAGCGTCTTCTTCTCGTCCTCCGCCACTGCCAGCTGCCGCTGCATCTCATCCAGCTGGGACACGTACTGGTCACACCTGGGGGGGATGCAGGGGGTCAGGGGGGTTGGCCGGGGGCTCCGCCCCCCCCCGGCTTCGTCCCCTACGGCTAGCCCCATGCCAGTGGGACAGCCCCGCCCCCCCCAGTAGCTCCCCTCACCTGCTGGCAAACATGGCGCGCAGGGAGGAGAAGGTGGTGGCATCCTCCTTCAGGGCCTTCAGCTCGCGGCGCAGCTTGAGCATGGTGTCGGACACCAGGGCCTTCTCCCCCTCGTACTGCCCCTTCAGGTTGGAGAGCGCTGCCTCCGCCGCCTAGGAGGAGACAGGGGGTGAGAGCCGGGTGGGCCCATGGCCCCCATGTACCCCCCCAGCCCCCGCATCGCGGGGAGTCGGTTGGGCCTGCACACCCCATGCACACAGCTCCCACCTGCAGCCACGACCCCTTCTCCCCCGATAAAAGGAGAGGGCTACGGTGCCCGGCGAGCCCCCTGCAGCGCGCCCACCTGCTTGTTGGCCTTGAGCACGGTGCGCAGCGTGGCGATCTGCTCTCGCTTGGTGCTGAGCAGGGAGCGGAGCTTCATTACCTCCTCGGCCAGCGCCTCCTTATCCCGCTCAAGCTCGGCGGCCGGGGGGCCCTGCCTGGGGGGCTGCTGCCGCCACAGGACCAGCGCCCCCTGCAGGTGCCCCAGCTGCTCCCGCAGCACCACCGCCAGGTTGGAAACATTGAGGGGCTCCCCGGGTGGCGACTGGTCCCCGCAGGGCCCTGCCCCTGGCTCCAGCTGGAGACGGGGCTTGCCTGCTGGCAGTCTCCTGGCGCTGTGCCCGTCCCGGTAATAATCCAGCACCACACGCTGTGGTGTCAGGCTGCGCCAGGCGCAGACCTGGTGGTAGAGGTTGGCCAGTTCCTCCGTCAGCCCCAGCAGCTCCTCCTGGGCCTGGGCCAGCCGGGCCTGCAGCTCCCCTGCCAGCTTCCGGGAGGCCCGCAGCTGCCCCTCCAGCTGCGCCACCAGGTCCTGCCAGGGCTGGGGCTCCGGGGATGCTGGCCTAGCCTTGAGCTGCTCCAGGAGGAGGAGGCCACTGCGCTGCTGCTGCTCCGTCAATGCCTCCCTGGCGCTGTCCAGCTGCCGCCGGGTCTCCTGCACATCAGCCGCCAGGGAGGCTCTCTCCCGGTCCACCTGCAGGGCAGAGATGGCAGGCCTGTGAGCATGGGGGCAGGACGCCCGGGTTCTAGCCGCGCTCTGGGTGGGGGGGGAAGAGGGGCTTGGGAGCCAGGACTCCTGGGTTCAATCCCCAACTTGCCACATCTTTCTCCCCTCCCCCTGTTGTCTGTTCAGGGACCCGCTCTTGTGGGGTGTGTGCAGCACCTGGCGCCAGTCTCCACGGGGGTGGGAAGGGGGCATACGGCTCCCACACTGTGTCTCCAAGTGCTTTGCGGGTTCAGTGGGAAGCCAGAAGAGCAGCTTTGTGGAAAGCCCCAGGAAGCTGGATGGTTCGAGCACCTGCTCGCTGGATGCGGAGCTGCACGGCCTAGGTGCAGATGCCAAGCAAGACACAAGGCGCTCTACGGGGGGTGGGGGCCTGCTGCTGCAGGATGTGGGGTGCATCAGCAGCTTCCTGCCATGCTCCAGCCCCTCAGCGAGGACGACACAGCGCAGGCGAGAGCTGGCTGTGGGTGACGCAGCACCAGCACCTCCCGCTTCTCACCAGTTGGATGCCAGCCCCACTGACCTGCCTGTGACATTCCAGGGGCAAAATGAGTGGGGGCAGGGAAGGCTGCTTCCTGGTCCCAGAAGTGTTAAGGGGCCCATTGATGTGCAGAGAAGGGGGGGTTAATTGATGACAGCCCCCCCGCCCCAGCTGCTCCTCCCCATCAGGCTCCCTGTTGCTAGTGACCAGGCCCCTCTTTATCGACCTAACGGGCTCAGCCCTTCATCTGCTCCTGGATCCGAACCGGGCCTGGGTGCGGGGCAGCAGGCCCCCAAGGCGGACACTGGCCACCCCCAGCGCTGGGAGTTCCCCAGGCTTCCCTCCCCTGGAGCCCCTGGCACAAGATCCCCACCCTGAGGTGATCTGCCCCCCCCCCCCCACACACACACCCTGCCAGGAGCCTCCAGGCCCCCACCCCTAACATGAGATGCTGTGCGGTCTGCCCTGCCTCGGGGCAACTGGAATCCCCCCAGCCCTGCCCTGAGTCCCAAGGCCCGCCCCAGAGCAGCTAGAATGCCCCAGCCCCGCCCCTGCCCTGGAGCAGCTGGAATCCCCTGGCCCCGCCCTGACCTGGAACAGCTGCTGCCGCAGCTTGTGCACCTCTGCCAGGCTGAGCTCACTGAAGAGGTCGGCGACGAGGCCAGGTGCAGGGCGGGTGTGGGGGGTGGACACCTGCTCCCCAAAGTCCCCCACGCTGGTGCTGCCATTGGCGAAGCCGCTGTCCAGCTCCTCATCCTGGCTTAGCTCCTCCAGGCCGGCCTGCAGGCTGCCCAGTGAGCCAGCACGGCCCCCGGTACAGGCCACCAGCTCCCGCCGCAGCTCCCGCTGCTGCTCCCGCTCCACCGCCAGTGTCTCCAGCGCCTCCTCCAGCTGCCGCTCCGCCAGCTCCCGCAGCCGCCCCAGCTCCTCCAGCTGGACTCCAGCCAGTGCCACCGCCTCGTCCCGGCGCCGCAGCTCATGCTTCAGGGCCTCAAACTCCACCTGCCAGAGGGAGAGGGGTGTCAGGACTCCTGGGTTCTCTCTCTCTGGCTCTGGGAGGGGGCTGGGAGCCAGGACTCCTGGGTTCCCTCCTCAGACACCCTCAGAGGGTTGAGGAGGGGGAGCAAGAGTCAGCACTGGCCACACAAGCAGTGTCCTTGCCCTGTCTTGTCCCGTGGGCCACTCCTTGTCACAAGTGAGGCACGATCAGCCCCTCCAGCACAGGGACCCCAGGAGATCTTCCCGCCAACCTGAGAGGCAGCTCACAAGGTGCCTGCAGCGTGAGGGGCTGGGGTAGAGGTACCTGATTGCCCTTGAGCACGGACACTTGCTTCTGCAGGGAGATGTTCTCCTCCTCCAGCTCGGCACAGTCCTGCAGCTGCCGCAGCTCCCGGCTCTTGTGCTGCTTCAGCTCCTCCCGCAGCTGGGCCTTCTCTGCATCCAGGGCCTGGCACTCCTGGGGCAAAGGGGCACCATTAGTGCCTGGTGGGGCAGGAGGGGGCCCACCCAGTATCCCTGGCGGAAAGGAGAGAGCCTGGGGACTCAAGCTATGGCACAGCCCACCACAGAGGAATCGTGGACTCTGGGCACTCTACCAGGCGCTGACCGCTCCTGGCTTTCCAGCTGCTCAATGGCACAAGGGGTGAGTTTGGGGGTATGTGACAATGTGGGGGATTGTCTGGTTTTTTCCTTGTTTTTCCAGTGGGTTACATGCAGAGGGGGTGGGACTCAGTGTCCCCAGGTGTTACTGGTTTAACGAGGGGAGGGGAGAGGGAGTTTGTTGGTACACAGGACCGGAGAGGGAACTCGGGACCCCGGCCGATGGCCTGGAGAATGAAGACCCCAGCGACTGGTGACCCGGAGACCCAGCTCAGGAGTCGCAGCCGGTTCTGGCCAATGGGGGACAATGGGCTGTGGTGAGAGGACCCCGGGGACCTGACCAGCCGACTCCAGCCTGAGGGGCCAGAGAACAGGAGAGGGGGCCCAGGCCACCCCAGTTACCCAGAGAGAAGCCAATGGACAGAGGCGGGATTGGGGCTGGGGGTAGCAGATGCCCAGCTGGGAAGCATGGGGGGCTCGGGACTGGAGACGGGGAGCAGGCAGAGCCCCCCTGGATGCAAGGGAGACTGGGATGTGCTGGGCTGAGGGAAGCCAGGCTTGAGGCCGAAAAGTTTTCTGTGCTGGCGTCAGATGCTTGATAAACCCTCCTGTGTTATGCTGGCTGAGAGTCGCTCCGTGCTAGTGAATGGGTGGGGGTGGGGTGGGGGGGGGCGCGGATTATCTCCTTCAGGGGGTGGAGGCCCTGGGGGCCCAGAGCAAGGTGACTCGCCCCGTGCGGTCCGTGGGGGGTGCCCCTTTCAGTCCGACAGCCCTTGTTGGGGGGCCACTCTCCTTTGGGCTCAGGCCCCTCCACCTCCTGGAGCTGCACCTCTCTGAGCCTTAGGACGTCTGTCTCTGCTGTGGGCCCCCTTAGGGAGTCCCCTGGTTCTGGGCCCCCCAGGCCTCCACCCCCGGGTCACTAGCCCGGAGTGACTCTCAGCCAGCATAAAAAAAGGAGGGTTTATTGAGAGTTGAACACAGCACAGGAACCTGTCAGGGCCTCAGGCCTGGCCTCCCTCAGCCCAGCACATCCCAGTCCCCCTGCAGCCAGGGGGGCTCTGCCTGCTCCCCCTCCAGCCCCGAGCCCCCCTGCTTCCCAGCTGGGCATCTGATATCCCCAAGTCCCCTGTGTCCATTGTCTTCTCTCCAGGTAAACAAGCTCCTAAAACCAGAAGGCCTGGGTCTCCTCTCCTCTCAGCCAGAACCGGCTGCGACTCCTGAGCCGGGCCTCCGGGTCACCAGTCGCTGGGGTCTTCATTCTCCAGGCCATCGGCCGGGGTCCCGAGTTCCCTCTCCGGTCCTGTGTACCAACAAACTCCCTCTCCCCTCCCCTCGTTAAACCAGTAACACCTGGGGACACTGAGTCCCACCCCCTCTGTATGTAACCCACTGGAAAACACAGAAAACCCAAGAAACCCCCCACTTCGTCACAGGGACCCATGGCAGAGAAAGACGTGCTAAGGCTCAAAGAGGTTGAGTGGACCCCCAAGAAGGGCTGTCGTCCTGAAGGGAGTTCCCCCCACAGACCGCACAGGGCCAAGAGTGGGCACGATCTGTGAGTCCGTGTCAGGGTAGGAGGGTGGGACAGAGTAGGAACCTGCTGTAATACCTGGTACGAATCCTGCGTGAGCCTCACTTTCCCCATATCCAGCAGAGCCTGTGGCATCGGATAGACTAACAGACGTGTTGGCGCGTGAGCTTTCATGGATGAACACCCACCTCGTCGGATGTGAAAGCTCCTGCTCCAATCCGGCTGTTAGTCTGTCTGGTGCCACAGGACTCTGCTGCTCTTACAGATCCAGACTAACACAGCTCCCCTGATACTTTTCCCCAGATGGTAACTAGGGGGTGGGAAGAGGCTGCTCATTCTAGGGGAGGCAAACGGCGCCTGGCTGTCCCAGATTTGAGGCCCAAGTCAACATGCAGACAATGGGAAATCCAATCACCAAGGACAACACACACCCAGCCACTGCGAGCAGCTGGGGAACCAAGAGCTGGGGGGGCAGGGTGAATGGGATAGGAGAGAGGGACAAAGTGGGAGCCAAGGGGACACCCTTTGGCTAGGCTCTGGGTAACCAGGATGGCCAGGTTGTAGCTTCCTATTCTCTGTGCTAACCAGACAACCGATAACCCCCTGCTGAGAGGGGGGCAGTTCTCTCGGGATACAAGCCTCCCGCAGGTGTCCCATTCAGGTGGGCTCGCTGCAGGGAACGTATGGCATGACACAGGGGTGCTGCAGGCTCTGAAGGGCAGTCCCAGGAAGTCAGGGAAGCCAAGGGGGAAAGAGAGAGACCCTAAGGGGTCCAGCCCACTGAAGGGGTCCTCCTAGGACTACTCTGGAGCAAGGGACCTGTGGCTCCTTACTCTGATCCAGGCTACGTGGGGAGGGGAATGCTTGGACCCGGGCTGGAGGGGATGCCAGGAACAGGAGACCACAGGGCACTCACCTGGCGCAGGTCCTGCAGAGCAGCACTTAGCCGCTCGCTCTCGGCACCCGTGTTGCTCAGCTGGCATCGCAGCTGCCTCAGCTCCCCCTGCTGCTCCTCAAGGCGGGCTGTCAGCTGGGCCTCCTTGGCCGCAGCCTCACGCACCAGGATCTCCTCTCGGTTCTCCCCGGCCACCGCTGCCCGCTTGTGGCTGCTGTGACACTCAGCCAGGGCCTGCCAGCCAGAGGGCAGAGAGAATTGATGAGGAGGGGTCAGCCAGGCTACGTGTTTGGCAGAATACCTGGTGCAAAGGGCACACACACAGGGTGCTGGGACAGGGGACTCCGCCTGCAGTGCCAGGCTGACCCGGATCTGGGCACACACACAGGGCGCTGGGACAGGGGACTTCCCCTGCAGTGCCAGGCTGACCCCGATCTGGGCACACACACAGGGCGCTGGGACAGGGAATGTGGGGTATCCCCGTGGCAGTGCCCAGGCTGACCCCGATCTGGGCACACACAGGGCGCTAGGCCAGAGGATGTGGGGGACTCCCCCGGCAGTATCCAGGCTGACCCCGATTTTGGCACACATACAGGGCACTGGGGCAGGGGATGTGGGGGGGCTCTCCTTAGTGGTAACTGGGCTGATCCGGTTCTGTGCCTGCCCCCGCCTTACCTCCTTCATTTGGGTCAGCTCCGAGCTCAGCCTGTCTAACTGCCCCTCCAGCTCCCCGCAGCGCTGCTTGAGCTCCCCGTTCTCCTCCAGCACCACCAGCCCATACTGGGCAGCCTGGACTTTCTCCTGCGTTGCCTCCTGCAGCTCGGCCACCAGGCGCCCCACCTCCACCTGCAGCTCGGCCAGGTCTGCAGGCGCTTGGGCCAGCTCCATGGTGGGCACCAGGGGGCAGGTCTGGGGCCCGGTGGGAGGCAGCGGGGAAGCCTGAGGACAGGGAGAAGGTGTAAAAGCTGTAACCTCCTGCAGCCCTACACACCTATACCCTCCCCCCAGATGTGCCCCTGAAGTAGGGGACGGAAAAGAAAGGGGGAGATGCAGGGGGAGAAAGAGGCGCGCAAAGAGTGAGGGGAAGGAGCAAGAGTGGGCTGAGTGAGAGGGCCCCAGAGACCTCCCGCAGGGGGTGGGGGAAGAGGGCCAGAAGTAGGAGGGGGCTCAGAGGCCCCCCGGACTGGGAGGGGAGGGCAAGAAGTAGGGGGAAGCTCAGAGGCCCCCCCCAGAGTGGGGAGGGGAGGGGAGGGCCAGAAGTAGGAGGGGGCTCAGAGGCCCCTGGGTGCGGGGGGAGGGACAGAAGTGGGGGGGGCTCAGAGGCCCCCCTAGAGCAGAGGGGAGGAAGGGACAGAAGTAGGGCAGGGCTCAGGGGCCCCTGGGAGCAGGGGGGGAGGGACACAAGTAGGGCAGGGCTCAGGGGCCCCCCCCCAGAGCGGGGGGAGGGACAGAAGGGGGGGCTCAGGGGCCCCTGGGAGCGGGGGGAGGGGGCCACAGAAGGGGGGGCTCAGGGGCCCCTGGGAGCGGGGGGAGGGGGCCACAGAAGGGGGGCTCAGAAGCCCCCCACGGGGCGGGGCAAGAGAGGGGGCGGGGCAGAAAGTGGTCCCTCAGGGGGCGGGTGACCAGATAGCTCCTCCCCCGGGAGCGTCCCCTACTCGGCCTCGTTCCGAGCCGGGGGCGGGGACAGACTCCCCCAATGGCAGCCAGGCCTGCCTCGTTCTGGGCCCAGGGGGCGGGGCCTCCCCTCAGCGCCCAGCCTCGTTGCGGGCCGCGCGCGGGCACGGGGCGCGCGCTCCCCCCAAGGCGGACGGCTGGGCGGGTCCCCTCCCGCCCGGGCTCCCGAGGACGGCGCGGCCGAGCGGCTCCCGGCCGTCCCCTGCCCCGCGGCGAGGCGCAGCGCTCACCCAGCCGCTACTCCGCGGGCGCTGCTGCTGCTGTCGCCACCGCCACCACCAGGCCTGCCACGGCCCCGCCCCCTGCTATATACGCTCCCCGCCCCTCCCCGTTTGAACTTCCTCGCGCGCCTCCTGGAGACCACGCCCCCTCTCCCGTTCTGATTGGCCGGGTTGCACCTCTTCCTGACCCCTTCCCCCTTTTCCATTGGTCGCTGTCTTTTTTCTCTCCGCCGATAGGCTGACCTGTTAGCTGTCTACGTCACGTCCTGTTGTCTGTCGTGGCTCCGTCCCCTTGCAACGCCCTCTCATCTGATTGGACGAGCTCTCTAGCCATGCCCTGCTTCTCACCTGATTGTTCGCTGTCTCCTAGCCTTCCCGACGAAGCGCGAGGCTTCCCCAAGGCTTCGTCTTCTCATTGGCTGGCGCTTCCCTCCGCCCCTCGAGACCCGTCCAACGGTCGGTGGAGGGCGGGAAGCCATTGATTGACAGGGCCAAAGCCGATGGGACCGAACCTCTTTGAGGCTGGCCCTCTCTCCCATTGGTTTAGCGCCAACCAGAGGGGCCCAGCCTTCCTTCCCACCTCTCTGAGGTGACGGGCAGGGGGAAATGACACCTATAATAGCCCCCCAGAGAACGGCCCTGACCCGTGATGGCTCCCATTGGCGTGAGTGACGCTAACAGACAGGTCTGCCCCAGGGGCTCATGGGAGGGGCGCTGACTGCAGCCATGATGGCTCCCATTGGTGAGTGACGCTAACAGACAGGCCTGCCCCAGGGGCTCATGGGAGGGGCGCTGACTGCAGCCATGATGGCTCCCATTGGCGTGAGTGATGCTAACAGACAGGCCTGCCCCAGGGGCTCATGGGAGGAGCACTGACTGGCAGCCATGATGGCTCCCATTGGTGTGAGTGACGCTAACAGACAGGCCTGCCCCAGGGGCTCATGGGAGGAGCACTGACTGGCAGCCATGATGGCTCCCATTGGTGTGAGTGATGCTAACAGACAGGCCTGCCCCAGGGGCTCATGGGAGGAGCACTGACTGGCAGCCATGATGGCTCCCATTGGTGTGAGTGATGCTAACAGACAGGCCTGCCCCAGGGGCTCATGGGACAAGCACTGACTGGCAGCCATGATGGCTCCCATTGGTGTGAGTGACGCTAACAGACAGGCCTGCCCCAGGGGCTCATGAGAGGAGCACTGACTGCAGCCATGATGTCTCCCATTGGTGAGTGACGCTAACAGACAGGCCTGCCCCAGGGGCTCATGGGAGGAGCACTGACTGGCAGCCATGATGGCTCCCATTGGTGTGAGTGACGCTAACAGACAGGCCTGCCCCAGGGGCTCATGGGAGGGGCGCTGACTGGCAGCCATGATGGCTCCCATTGGCGTGAGTGACGCTAACAGACAGGCCTGCCCCAGGGGCTCATGGGAGGAGCACTGACTGGCAGTCATGATGGCTCCCATTGGCGTGAGTGACACTAACAGACAGGCCTGCCCCAGGGGCTCATGGGAGGGGTGCTGACTGGCAGCCATGATGGCTCCCATTGGCGTGCTTGACGCTAACAGACAGGCCTGCCCCAGGGGCTCTTGGGAGGGGCGCTGACTGCAGCCATGATGGCTCCCATTGGTGAGTGACGCTAAAGGACAGGCCTGCCCCAGGGGCTCATGGGAGGAGCACTTCCTGGCAGCCATGATGGCTCCCATTGTTGAGTGACACTAACAGACAGGCCTGCCCCAGGGGCTCATGGGAAGGGCGCTGACTGCAGCCATGATGGCTCCCATTGGTGAGTGACGCTAACAGACAGGCCTGCCCCAGGGGCTCATGGGAGGAGCACTGACTGGCAGCCATGATGGCTCCCATTGGTGTGAGTGACGCTAACAGACAGGCCTGCCCCAGGGGCTCATGGGACAAGCACTGACTGGCAGCCATGATGGCTCCCATTGGTGTGAGTGACGCTAACAGACAGGCCTGCCCCAGGGGCTCATGGGAGGAGCACTGACTGGCAGCCATGATGGCTCCCATTGGCGTGAGTGACGCTAACAGACAGGCCTGCCCCAGGGGCTCATGGGAAGGGCGCTGACTGCAGCCATGATGTCTCCCATTGGTGAGTGACGCTAACAGACAGGCCTGCCCCAGGGGCTCATGGGAGGAGCACTCCCTGGCAGCCATGATGGCTCCCATTGTTGAGTGACGCTAACAGACAGGCCTGCCCCAGGGGCTCATGGGAGGAGCACTGACTGGCAGCCATGATGGCTCCCATTGGTGTGAGTGACGCTAACAGACAGGCCTGCCCCAGGGGCTCATGGGAGGAGCACTGACTGGCAGCCATGATGGCTCCCATTGGTGTGAGTGACGCTAACAGACAGGCCTGCCCCAGGGGCTCATGGGAAGGGCGCTGACTGCAGCCATGATGGCTCCCATTGGTGTGAGTGACACTAACAGACAGGCCTGCCCCAGGGGCTCATGGGAGGAGCACTTCCTGGCAGCCATGATGGCTCCCATTGTTGAGTGACACTAACAGACAGGCCTGCCCCAGGGGCTCATGGGAAGGGCGCTGACTGGCAACCATGATGGCTCCCATTGGTGTGAGTGACGCTAACAGACAGGCCTGCCCCAGGGGCTAATGGGAGGAGCACTGACTGCAGCCATGATGGCTCCCATTGGCGTGAGTGACGCTAACAGACAGGCCTGCCCCAGGGGCTCATGGGAGGGGCGCTGACTTCAGCCATGATGGCTCCCATTGGTGAGTGACACTAACGGACAGGTCTGCCCCAGGGGTTCATGGGAGGGGCACTGACTGCAGCCATGATGGCTCCCATTGGTGAGTGACGCTAACAGACAGGCCTGCCCCAGGGGCTCATGGGAAGGGCGCTGACTGGCAACCATGATGGCTCCCATTGGTGTGAGTGACGCTAACAGACAGGCCTGCCCCAGGGGCTCATGGGAGGAGCACTGCCTGGCAGCCATGATGGCTCCCATTGGTGAGTGACGCTAACAGACAGGCCTGCCCCAGGGGCTAATGGGAAGGGCGCTGACTGGCAGCCATGATGGCTCCCATTGGTGTGAGTGACGCTAACAGACAGGCCTGCCCCAGGGGCTAATGGGAGGAGCACTGACTGCAGCCATGATGGCTCCCATTGGCGTTAGTGACGCTAACAGACAGGCCTGCCCCAGGGGCTCATGGGAGGAGCACTGACTGGCAGCCATGATGGCTCCCATTGGTGAGTGACGCTAACAGACAGGCCTGTCCCAGGGGCTCATGGGAGGAGCGCTGACTGGCAGCCATGATGGCTCCCATTGGTGTGAGTGACGCTAACAGACAGGCCTGCCCCAGGGGCTCATGGGAGGAGCACTCCCTGGCAGCCATGATGGCTCCCATTGGCGTGGGTGACGCTAACAGACAGGCCTGCCCCAGGGGCTCATGAGAGGAGCGCTGACTGCAGCCATGATGTCTCCCATTGGTGAGTGACGCTAACAGACAGGCCTGCCCCAGGGGCTCATGGGACAAGCACTGACTGGCAGCCATGATGGCTCCCATTGGTGTGAGTGACGCTAACAGACAGGCCTGCCCCAGGGGCTCATGGGAGGGGCGCTGACTGGCAGCCATGATGGCTCCCATTGGCGTGCTTGACGCTAACAGACAGGCCTGCCCCAGGGGCTCTTGGGAGGGGCGCTGACTGGCAGCCATGATGGCTCCCATTGGCGTGCTTGACGCTAACAGACAGGCCTGCCCCAGGGGCTCTTGGGAGGGGCGCTGACTGCAGCCATGATGGCTCCCATTGGTGAGTGACGCTAAAGGACAGGCCTGCCCCAGGGGCTCATGGGAGGAGCACTTCCTGGCAGCCATGATGGCTCCCATTGTTGAGTGACACTAACAGACAGGCCTGCCCCAGGGGCTCATGGGAGGGGCGCTGACTGCAGCCATGATGGCTCCCATTGGTGAGTGACGCTAACAGACAGGCCTGCCCCAGGAGCTCATGGGAGGAGCACTGACTGGCAGCCATGATGGCTCCCATTGGCGTGAGTGACGCTAACAGACAGGCCTGCCCCAGGGGCTCATGGGAGGGGCACTGACTGGCAGCCATGATGGCTCCCATTTGTGTGAGTGACGCTAACAGACAGGTCTGCCCCAGGGGCTCATGGGAGGGGCACTGACTGGCAGCCATGATGGCTCCCATTGGTGAGTGACAACAACCGACACCCCTGCCCCAGGGGCTGATGGGAGTGACAGAGGAGCACTGATGGCACCCCCCTTGGCAAACCCCTCCTCCCAACCACTTATGCAGAGCTTGTGAGCCCTCCTGCTTTCACTCACGCCAAGGGGCAGCCTTTCTCTGAAGCAGCCCTGCTTCTGGCACATGGCAACCAGCATGGCATCCACAGGCTGCTAGAAGCGAGGCACTGAGGGCCAGACCTGCTGACTATCCTGGAACATTATACCCCTTGGCCAGGGCAGCCTGCCCTGCCTGTACCCAAACTGCTCTATTCATGACACCCTGTCTGCTTCTGCTCACAGAGTCACACCAAGCCAACTCTGTTTAAACCCTTTATTTCGAAGCACAGGTGAAGAGAAGCAGCCCTGTTGGAGTGGCAGCAGCCAGCCCCGTAAAAGAGCTGGGATTGGTCGTTTCTAACACTGAGCAAACCAGGGGACTGGATCGGGCCAGGAATGGCAGGGTAGCAGATTAACACACAGTGCTGCTACATAAATATTTGTCTCTTTTCCCTAGGAGCAGAGCAGGAACGGGACCGGCCGAGAGCAGAGAGCGCAGCTATTGGACAAAGCCTGCACCGCCCAAGCTTTAGGTAAGACTAGTACAGATTGGTCCATAGCAGTGCCTGTGAACACCTGCCCCCCACTATCTACCCCAGGGACAGAGGCCCCACTGGCCCTGGGGAGAGGCAGCCTCTCCTTGCCCTGCAGAACCCCCGTCCCAGCAGATGATGGGAGCAGTGGCAGGCAGCGCTTGCTAAGCTACTCATGGGTTAGCAAGGAATGTCTACAGCACAGGAGCTGGTCAGGAGAATGGGTGGAAGTTGCTCAATCACTGGAGGGAATGTTAGCCTGCTAGTGGTGCAGAGAAATAACCAGCTGGGCTTGGGCAAGTAGGTGAGTCATGTCCCAGCCCTGAGGGTAGGGGGAAATCACAAGCCCCAGAGACGTGCTAGCAGCAGTTTCAGTCCCATTGAGCAGGAAGTTAGCAGAAAGAACAGGGCTCGGCTGGAGGACCGGAAAGCAGCTGGCTCTCCTCGCCCCGGACGTGGCTGGAGTGTTAGCTGGCAAAGGTGTTCTTCACAGCTGCTATGATGCTCTTGGTGCTGATCCCAAAGAGGTCCAGGAGTTCGGCCGGTTTGCCACTCTGGGGCACTCCGCACACAGCCAAGCTTTGGAGTACCATGCCAGGCTCCCCAGCCACGGCTGCAGCCACGGCTTCCCCAATCCCACCTAGCACAGAGAGAAGGGTCAAGCACACGGCTCTAGCTCTCCTTTCCAAGGTTGCTTACAGTGCGCTAGTCACAGCCCCTCTGAGATGTGTCACGTGGGCAGGACACTTGGGTTCCATTCCAGCTTTTTACAACAAGCCAGCCCTGGGACCCAGGAGATCCCTTCTAGTCCTAGCCCAGACAACCTGACACAATCCAGCTTCCTGGCAGGTCCCCCCACCCCACCTCCTGGGATTCTGTTCCAGACCCTCCCACGATGGCTGGAAACCTTATTTCCAGCATCACTCGGTTCTTGGCCAATTCATGCCCCTTTGTTCTTGGGCCAACATCCTCCTGTGGTTTCAGCAGCTCTTCTCCCGTTGTGTCCAGCAAACACCCAGACCTCCAGTTTGCGATTTAGGCTACACAACACACACTGTCAGTCCCCTCTGCCCCATCCCAGTGGAGATTCCTCGACACCCTAGTCCTGCCGGGGTGGCCCAGCGCTGAAATGGGAACTAATCCTCCTGCTCAGCATTTCCCAGCCATCCAAGGCTGCCATTGGCCCATGCTGGGAGTGAGCAGCCCCCCTGCCATTGCTCCCCCTCCCCCACAGACATTTGGGAGACCCCGGCCACTAGCCTCCTACGCTCTGTGTAATGATCCTCCACGGTGATGATGTGCCCTCCAGTAGCCCGGGCACTGTTGACTATGGTGGCTGCATCCAAGGGCTTGATGGTGAAGGGGTCGATGACCCGGATGTGGGTGCCTGGAAGGGACAAAGGGTCAGAGGAGCATGGGGGAGCAAGTTCATGGCCATCCCCTGACCGCTGGTTACCTTGCTTGGCGAGCTCGTGAGCAGCAGACAGAGCCTCATGCAGCGTGACCCCGGCTCCAATCACCGTGACCCTGTCAGTGTCGCTCTTGTGCACAACCTGGGGACAGAGAGGGCAGGGTACCAATGCTGGAGGGCCAGACTCAGCCAGCCCCATTCCTGCAGCCAAGGGTCAGGCCTCTCGGCCCTTCCCTTCCCTTGGCAGGCGGGTCCCTGTACCCCCCCCACCCCACTGACTTAGCAGGCACCTTCCCTCTCCTCGCATTAAATCTTTCTTTGGATCTGATCACCAGACCCTACTCCCCTCCCAGAGCTGTGGGGGAGAACCCAGGAGCGCTGGCTTCCAGCTCTACCCACTAGACCCCACTCCCCTCCCAGAGCTGTGAGGGAGAACCCAGGAGCGCTGGCTTCCAACTCTACCCACTAGACCCCACTCCCCTCCCAGAGCTGTGAGGGAGAACCCAGGAGCGCTGGCTTCCAACTCTACCCACTAGACCCCACTCCCCTCCCAGAGCTGGGGATTTCTGGCTGAGACTTTATGGAGTCTCCTGCCACCTAGTGGCAGATCCAGGGCTGTCACAGTCACTGGGTCTGGTCTACGCCCCAGCCTGTAGCCAGTCTCCCGGGAGTGATCCCTTTAACAGACCAGGTCCCAAGGCCCCACACAGTTGCACCAGGGGAGGCCCACGCGTCTTTGACACCAGTGCTCCCTGTCCCTCTCCGGAGTGAAGCCAGCCCAGCCAGCCCCCTGTGGGAGGCTCGTCCAGGCCACCTGGCTTCCCAAGTGCACAAACAAGGAACCACTGATAGGTCACCTGGCCAAGCTGCTGCCCTCAAGGGCCAGCTAAGCTGAGACTGCTCCCAGCCCTGGCTCCCTCGTTTCCCCGAGGGAGGGCTTCAAATCCCACCCAAGGGCAGCCCTTCTCCCTGTCACCCTACCCCTTCCCCCATGGCTCTCCAGCCCTGGCCCCATGTCCTGCCTGGGCCTGCCTACTGTCCAGGCCATTTCTGCCTGGAGTCCCCCTTGATTTTCAGGCTGGTCTGTAATGCCCGCCCCCACAGCTCTTGTTCTGCCCTAGGGGCAGGCCTGGATGTGGTGTACACGGAACCCACTACAGCAGGCCAGTGCAGCGCTGGGTGGGCCTCCCCACCACTGCCCCAAGAGGCGGTCACTTCTCTGGGCCACCTAGCAGTGTCTGCATGGGAACAGGGGGCAGCCCAGCTACTGATTGCACGGGGAGGGACCAGCTGAGTTCTTCCCCTCGCAGGGGCGCTACGGAGGGCGAAGGAGGAAACCGAGGCAGGCATAGGAATCATGTTACAGACGCTGCCCGAGACCCAACACACCAGCAGGGACTCCCTCGGGCTCTAGAGTCCTGCCAGATGCCACCGCCCCCTGGCACATTCCCCCCTCCTTTAAAGATTAACCACTTCACGCTCCCACCCCATGCAGGAGCAGCTCAGGAACAGTCTGGAGTCCCTTTCTGCTCTGGCCCAGGGCCGAACTGGAATCCAGCATGCCTGGGCTCTCCACCATGACCTGCTGGGTGACCTCGTGTCTCAGTTTCCCTCTCCACCTCTAGACTGTAAACTCTTTGGGTCTCTCAGTGGCTCCCCTTGCCTCCCGATCTCCCTCAGTCCTTGGCCTGGGAACCCTTTGCCCTGAGGCATGTGGGCGGAGCCGTCCCGCACCCATGGAGCTGGATCAGTCGGCTCTGCCAGCGTCACCCTACAACTGCCCTGGGCAGAGAGGGGAGACAGCGCTTCCCACGCCCATAGGATTGTGTAAGAGAAGCACCCAGAGGCAGCTCCTGGCACACCAGGGCCCTGAGCTCCACAAACCCCACTGCCCCCCTCTCTCAGCATTGGGTGAGCCCCATTATAATAGGCAGAGCCATCCCCAAAGAGCCTCCAATCCAGACAAGCCAGGAGGAGAAACTGAGGCACAGAGAGAGGCCGCCATTGGCCCAGAGTCACCCAACAACCCCTCCCACCCTGCACCCCCCACCCCCGTTCCCAGCCCCTTACCTTGGCCTGGCCGATCTCAAAGGTCTTCTCTGGCGGGTAGATGACCGGGGTCTCTGGCCGGCTGGTCCGGATGAAGCAGATGCCCTAGGCAAGGCAGGTCACAGGCAGGCTTAGCGCTTGGTCCCCACTGCTGACCCCCAGCCATGGGTGGGGTTCTGTGATCCCACATCCAGCCAGGCAGGTCTCCCAGTTCCCTGGTCTCACCCTGCTCCCATAGATTACAGGGCAGGGGGCAACCGACCTGGACTGGGTGACCAGGAGAGCGTCCAGGCCAAGCTACAGACAGCTGCCCCCCCCTGCCCCCCACCCAGGAGAGCTGCCGGATTCCCAGCTTACCCCCACGCTGCCAAGTGACCGGCAAAGGGACGTGACAAAGGGAGGAAATCCAAGATTGCACGGGTCCAATGATAGAACCCAGGAGTCCTGGCTCCCAGCCCCCCCTTCTCTGAACCCCCAGCCCCCACTCCCCTCCCAGAGCCAGGGAGAGAACCCAGGAGTCCTGGCTCCCAGCCCCGCCCTGATCTGACCCCCCAGACCCCTTCCCAGAGCCAGGCAAGAACCCAGGAGTCCTGGCTCCCAGCCCCCCTGCTGTAACCACCAGCCCCCCTCCCCTTCCAGAGCTGGGGAAAGAACCCAGGAGTTCTTGCTCCCAGCCCCCCCTGCTCTAACCCACCAGCCTCCACTCTGCTCCCAGAGCAGGGAGAGAACCCAGGAGTCCTGGCTCCCTGCCCCCGCCCCCTGCCCGGACCCACCAGCCCCTACTCCCCTCCCAGAGCCAGGCGAGAACCCAGGAGTCCTGGCTCCCAGCCCCCCTGCTGTAACCACCAGCCCCCCTCCCCTTCCAGAGCTGGGGAAAGAATCCACAAGTTCTTGCTCCCAGCCCCCCCTGCTCTAACCCACCAGCCTCCACTCTGCTCCCAGAGCAGGGAGAGAACCCAGGAGTCCGGGCTCCCCGCCACCCCGCTCGGACCCACCAGCCCCTACTCCCCTCCCAGAGCCGGGAGAGAACCCAGGAGTCCTCACTCTCTCTCGGGGGCAGGTGGATGGAGGATGCAGATAACTGGCACGGCTGGGCCCAAGGACAAGGTGGAGTCCACCATCGGTGCCATCTGGACCTAGAGCCAGACCCCACAGCTGGCCCCTGAGGACAGCCCCCAGCCCCCACTCCTGAGGCAGCAGCACAAGGAGCCCCCCCGGACAGTTACCTTGGTGTTGGCAGCCAGGCAGACGGCATGTTCCGTGGAGACGGCGTCGCTGGGGTAGAAGACAGTGCAGCCGGGAATGGCTCGGAACATCGCAATGTCCTCCAGGGCCATCTGCGAGGGGCCATCCTCCCCTGCGGGGAGCCATGAGAGGTGCCGGGCTAGAGAGCAGGCTTGCTTGGCACCACGGGGGGCCAGCAGCCCACTGCCCCTGCCACGCAGCCACCTCCAGGCAGCCCAGCATCCTCCCGTGCCTACCGATGGAGACCCCGCAGTGGGAGCCGCACAGGTTGAGGTTGCTCTGGGAGATGGCACCCATGCGGATGTGGACGAAGGCCCGTGTGAAGAAAGCAGCGAAGGTGCTGGCGAAGACCACGGCCCGGTCCCTGGCAGCGCAGCCCAGAACCACGCTGACCTGGGGGAACAGACAGCTCGTGACCTGGGGGGATAGTCCCAGAGAAGCCCCCCACCCCGCCCAGCCCCCAGCACTGACCATGTTCTGCTCGGCGATGTAGCACTCAATGTAGCGCTCGGGGTGTGCCTGCTTGAACAGCTCGGAGAAGGTGGAGTTCTTCGTGTCCCCATCCAAGGCCACCACACGCTCGCTGGCAGCACCCAGCTTTGCCAGGGCCACACCGTAGGCCTTCCGCGTGGCCACCTGCAGGGCAGGGGAGTGTCACTGTCCTGGCCCCAGAGCCACCCCCTGGCACCCAGTCAGTCCAGACCGCCTTTGCCTAGCCCTGGGCTCCCTGCTTCCCCCACCTTGTCCCCGGTGGTGTATTCGGGGGGCGAGGGCATGCAGATGCCTGCGATGCTGATCTGTGGGACGTCCTCAATGGGCGGCTGCGGCACCAGCACGTCGTGGGTCTGGATCTGGCTCTGGATGGCACCGATGATGGACTCCACCTTGTCCTTGGGCATGGGCTTGCCGTGCCAGTTCTCCGCATCTTCCACACCTGGCAAAGAACCACCCCCAGGGAGTGAGCAGAAGTGAGCCAGGACTCCTGGGTTCTCTCCCCAGCTCGGGGAGGGGGAGCTGGGAGCCAGGACTCCTGGGTTCTCTCCCCAGCTCTGGGAGGGGAGTGGGGTCTGGTGGGTTGGCGGGGAAGAGGGGGGCTGGGTGTCAGGACTCCTAGATTTTCTCCCTGGCTCTGGAAGGGGGGGCCTCACTTCATCTCTCCTGAGGTCCCTGCTCTGTCGCATCCCACAATAGCTGTCAGAAGGGTAGTGTCACAAACAGATAGCTAAGGGTTAATGTTTCTTTTACCTGTAAAGGGTCAACCAAGGGAACCAAACACCTGACCAGAGGACCAATCAGGAAACCGGATTTTTCAAAGTCAAGGAGGGAATTTTTGGACTCTGAGTCTTTTGTCTGTCTCTCAGCAATGAGAAGCTTCTTTCTTCTTCTCATCTTCTGTGTCCAACTTGTAAGTACAGGTAGAAAAACAATATAGGCTTTTATGTTGTTTTGGGTGTATTTACATGTGTGTAACTTGCTGGAATGTTTCAAATTGGATCTCTTTTTGACTCAGACTGTTTATTCATATTTTTCTTATAAGCAATAGCCCTGTGTTGTCATCTTGTTACAGAGAATATGTTTATGTCTTTTTTCTTTCTGTTTTATATAAAGCTTTCTTTTTAAAACCTGTTTGAGTTTTCTCTGGTTAAGGAGAAAGGAAAGACAGGGGGGAGGGGAAACACTACGCTCTGTGTTTAACTCTCCTAGTGTCCCAGGGCGGGAAGAAGCTAAGGGGGAGGAGAGATAGAATCTCTTCTGTTTCCTTGTATTTGGGGGTTGTCTCTTTGTGGAAGAGAGGGGACAGGCTTCTTGGTATTGTGATGTAAAGAGATTGCATCAATACTCTCAGGTTAGCCCAGAGAGGAAAGTCTGGGTGAGAGAGAGGGAAGGGAAGTGGGTTATTTCCCTTTGTTGTAGGCTCAGGGTTTCTGAGTCTTGGGGTCCCTCCAGGGAAGGTTTTGGGAAACTTGGAAATTTTGGCTGGTGGCAGCGAGATCAGATCTAAGCTGGTAAATTGAGCTTAGAGGGGTTCATGCTAGGCACCCAGATTTTTGGACGCTAAGGTTCAGATTTGGGAAGAGGCTTATGATAGGTAGAAACAACCACTGAACCCCCTCTTCCCCCCAAGCATGGCCCTCCATCCCGCCAGGCATCCCCAGCCTGGAGCCAGCCGTGGGGCCCCAGGCAAGGCCTGCAGCACTCAGAGCTGAAGGTGGCACTCGCCAGGCACGCCTTGTCCCTTGTAAGTCTTGGCCAGGATGGCCGTGGGCTTCCCCTTCTCCTGGGCTGCCTGCCTCAGGGCCTCATCCAGCTCCTCCACAGCGTGGCCATCCACCATGTAGGTGTTCCACCTGCCGGGGTGGGATGGGTTAGCCAGTCCCAGGGCCACCCCGCCCCACCCACGGCCTCCAGGGCACTCACCCGAAGGCCTCGCAGCGGCGGCAGTACACGTCCATGTCGTGGCCCAGCAGCGCCGCCTCACTCTGGCCCAGCCGGTTGACGTCCACGATGGCCACCAAGTTGTCGAGCTGGTAGTGGGAGCCGAAGGCCAGAGCCTTCCAGACGGAGCCCTCGGACACCTCTCCGTCACCCAGCAGGCAGAACACCCGATAGCTGGCCAGAAGGGCAGGGTCACTGCGAGACCACAACTCCCCAAGCCCCCCTGGCTCAGAGAGGGCAGAGTCACTGCCCGACCACGCCTCCCCGAGCCCCCCCAGCTCAGATGTTGTACTCAAAGTACCATACGGGATCTTTTCAGGGGGGTTAAGGCAAAACGCCACATTTATTAGTAATACAGGTATTAATTAATACTCTATCATATGCATATGATATATCACAGTCATGCATTCACACACACACACACAGACACAAACACACTCCCTCTTGCTGTTGTTACCAACTAGTTGCTCCCCTTAACTGCACTGGCCAGGTGAGTTAGATGGGGGAGGGGTGGAGCCGGGCTTCTGCCGATCCGGATCGATGCTCCGATGGTGACAAGATGAGACCCGGGGTCCTTCTGCAAGACACCTCGTATTTATAGCAGCTTCCCTCTTATGCAAATCCAGACCAGATTCAAAATCTGGGTCTGTGTCCGTTGGTCTTTGTGCTGCTTTTTTTCTGGGTGTTGTCCCAGTGCTGCTCAAAGAGGGCGTTTTCTAAAGAAGGTGCTGGCTTCTAATCCCCGAGGCCGTCAGTATGTCTGCTCCTCTTTATTGGGCCCACTTGACAAGTTGTATTGTCCTTTGCTCTGGCTCCCATTCCCTCTTCCACTGTTGTAGCTGTCTGGAGGTGGGTGTCTTCCAAGCCTCACTCATTCACACCTCATTCAGTCAATGGGGCAATTGATTACAGAGTTGGGGGGGGGGGATCTTATTCTACTTCTAGCAAAAAGGCACATGTTTCTTTCACTTTAACTATACTATCCTTAGGGGCTAGAACATTTGATACAAAGTTTTCTACCAATTTTCTAATACAAAGTTGTATGAGAGAGGCACAATGCCAAGTCATATGAAATACAAAATAACATCATGCAAGATGCAATGTCATAAAGATACTTAATATAGAAAGATACTTAATACAAAATAACACAGTGCAATGTTATAAAGATTTATAGAGATAGTTAATACACAGATTTCTCTACACAGAGAGGGCAGGGTCACTGCCAGACCACGCCTCCCCGAGCCCCCCCCAGCTCAGAGAGGAAAGGGTCACTGCCAGAGCATGCCTCCCCAGACCCCCACACAGCCCCGGGGGGGGGGGGTCACAGCCAGGCCATGCCTCCCTCTGGCCCTCTACCCCAGCTCCACCCACTGCCCAGACAGTGTGGGGTCACAACCAGGCCATGCCTCCCCCAGCTTCCCAACCCCAGCCCTGCCCCCCATTGCCACCCAGTTCTCCCCAGCCATCTGACCCAGGCTGGGGCGCCCCCCCAGGGCACTCACCTGGCCCTGTCGAAGTACTTGCCTACGTAGGCCATCCCGCAGGCCGCGCCCAGGCCCTGCCCCAGCGAGCCCGTGGCCACATCCACAAAGGGGAGGCTCTGGTGGAGAGAGTGGCCATGTGACCCCCACAGCCCCTCCCAGCCCCTGCCCCACCATTATCAGCAGTCCCCCAGCTGCCCTCATGCCCAATTGTGAGTCCCCAGCTGGGATGGCCCCTGTGGCTTTCCACCCCCAGGGAGCAGAGAGGGGTGGCAGGCTGGTATCCCAGGGAACCCCACACTCACTGGGGTGGGGTGTCCCTCCAGGTCACTGTTGATCTTGCGCAGATTCAGCAGCTCTGGCTCCTTGAGGAAGCTGGCCTCAGCCCAGGCAGCATAGAGCAAGGGGGCAGCATGGCCCTCTGGGCAGGGGGCAGGCTTAGACCCCAGGGGCACAGCATGGGCACCCCCAGCATCATCCCCCAAATGGAACAAGAGAGGACATTGGAGAGGGGAAGCCGCTCCCCATAGCCCAGCCACAGTGACACCCCACCAATTCCCCCCATAGCCCAGCCACAGGGACCCTTCCCCCAGCCAAGAGGGGACCCCCCCGATCCCCCTATAGCCCAGCCAGGGGACCCCCCCATTCCCCCATAGCTCAGCCAGGGGGACCCTTCCCCCCAGCCAACAGGGGACCCTCCCCGATCCTCCCATAGCCCAGCTACACCGAGACTCCACCAATTCCCCCCATACCCCAGCCAGGGGATGCCCTCCGATTCCCCCATAGCTCAGCCAGGGGGACCCTCCCCATCCTCCCATAGCCCAGCTACACCGCCACCCCACCAATTCCCCCCATAGCCCAGCCAGGGGATGCCCTCCGATCCCCCCATAGCTCAGCCAGGGGGACCCTTCCCCCCGGCCAACAGGGGACCCTCCCCATCCTCCCATAGCCCAGCTACACCCCCACCCCACCAATTCCCCCCATAGCCCAGCCAGGGGATGCCCTTCGATCCCCTCATAGCTCAGCCAGGGGGACCCTTCCCCCTGGCCAACAGGGGACCCTCCCCATCCTCCCATAGCCCAGCGACACCAAGACTCCACCAATTCCCCCCATAGCCCAGCCAGGGGACGCCCCTCCAATCCCCCCATAGCCCAGCCAACAGGGGACCTCGCCATAGCCCAGCCCTGGGCCCCCACACCCCACCTTGGAGAGGACAAAGCAGTCATTGCTGGGGTGCGCCGGCTGGCGGGCCCAGTAGCGCATGGCCTGGAAGAACAGCACCACCGCGATCTCAGCAGCGGTGCAACAGGACGTGGGGTGGCTGTGGGGGGAGATGGGGCAGAGTTAGCTGGTACCCTCCCCCGGGGCCATAGTGGGATCCCAGCCAAGCCCTCTCCCTACAGAGGGCACAACACCCCCTATTCTGGTCCCATTCAGCCCAGGCCCCGCCCCCAGCAGCCAAGCCCCGCCCCTCCAGGCCAGGGGCGGTGCCACAAGGCTTGACCAGCCCCCCATGGAGTGACAGCTCAGCCCTGCCAATCAGAGCAGAGTGCGTGCCCTACTCTCCTCACACACACACACCCCAAGCACGTGGAAGGGAGGCGGCCCCGTCCTGCGGCCCCCCACCCGGGGCCAGCGAATGCAGCCCCAGCAATGCCCGCCTCTCCCCGACAAGGGTAAATGCACCCCCCGATTAAAGGGTGAACCATCACCTCACGTGCACCGATCCCCCTTTGCAACAGGAGCACGAGCCTTCCCACACAGCGCCCCCAACACCTTGCAATGGCTCCCCCGGGGGAGGAACACCCCCAGAACCCGCCCCCGCCTTGCAATGGCACCCCCGGGGGAGGAGCACCCCCAGGGCCCGACTCCGCTTACCCCGAGCCCACAGCGCTCGCACCCACAGGCGGTTCGCGACATCGCGCAGGGCCTGCAGCGGGGGCTGCTCCGGCCGGGGCTCTGCACTGGCCATGCTGCAGCGGCCGGGACCCGGCGAGGCATCTGGCGGCTCTCCCTCCCCACCCCCGCAGGAAGTGAGATCAGAAAGGAGGGATTCCCTCCAAGGATGCGGGGACACCCCCCCCCCCCCATTCTGCTGTGTCTGGCCAGTTGTTCGCACGATTCCCATCCAGGCCTGGAGTGACTGTGGATTGATCCTGCAGGAGCTCAGCTCAGAACTTGGCCCCTGCCCCCATTGCAATCTGGGGTGACTCTGGACTGACCCCGACAGGAGCTCAGCTCAGAACCCGGCCCTGCCCCCATTGCAATCTGGGGTGACTCTGGACTGACCCCTGCAGGAGTTCAGCTCAGAACCCAGCCCTGCCCCTGTTGCAATCGGGGGTGACTCCAGACTGACCCCCACAGAAGTTCAGCTCAGAACCCGGCCCTGCCCCCGTTGCAATCTGGAGTGACTCCAGACCGACCCCCACAGGAGTTCAGCTCAGAACCCGGCCCTGCCCCCTTGCAATCTGGGATGACTCCGGACTGACCCCCACAGGAGCTCAGCTCAGAACCCAGCCCTGCCCCCGTTGCAATCTGGGGTGACTCCAGACTGACCCCCGCAGGAGATCAGCTCAGAACCCAGCCCTGCCCCCGTTGCAATCTGGAGTGACTCCGGACCGACCCCACCAGGAGCTCAGCTCAGAACCCAGCCCTGCCCCTGTTGCAATCTGGAGTGACTCCGGACTGACCCCACCAGGAGCTCAGCTCAGAACCCAGCCCTGCCCCCATTGCAATCTGGGGTGACTCCGGACTGACCCCTGCAGGAGCTCAGCTCAGAACCTGGCCCTGTCCCCGTTGTAATCTGGGGTGACTCCAGACTGACGCCCGCAGGAGTTCAGCTCAGAACCCAGCCCTGCCCCCGTTGCAATCGGGGGTGACTCCAGACTGACGCCCGCAGAAGTTCAGCTCAGGACCCAGCCCTGCCCCCATTGCAATCGGGGGTGACTCCAGACTGACGCCCGCAGGAGTTCAGCTCAGAACCCGGCCTTGCCCCCATTGCAATCTGGAGTGACTCTGGACCGACCCCCACAGGAGCTCAGCTCAGAACCTGGCCCTGCCCCCGTTGCAATCTGGGGTGACTCCGGATTGACCCCCGCAGGAGCTCAGTGAGGGAAAGCGGGCATTAGCCATGGCAGGGTGCATTGTGGGATGGCAGGGGGGCGTTAGCAGCAGTAGGGTGCATTGTGGGATGGCGGGGGGGGTAAGCTGCTGCAGGGTGCATTGTGGGATGGCGGGGGGAAGTTAGCCATGGCAGGGTGCATTGTGGGATGACGGGGGAGCGGTCGCTGCGGCTGGGTGCATTGTGGGATGGTGAGGGTGTTGTGGGATGGTACGGGGGTTGTTAGCTGCGGCAGGGTGCATTGTGGGACGGTGGGGGGGGTTAGCCATGGCAGGGTGCATTGTGGGATGGCAGGTGTGATGTTACTGAGATAATCTGGGACCATATAGAACATGGTTGCAACCAAGGTCATGTAGTGGCACCAAATAGCATGTGCAGGGGGTGAGCTGCGGTGTCTAGGCCAGGTTGTGGGGTGCTGGGTAGGATTGTCCTGTCTGGGTGCATGTGTCATTTTGTAGTGGAAGTTATGAATATTGGCTCTGTACTGTCTGTGCTTCAAACTTGTGCTGTGCCTCTGGGTGCCCTGTTTAAGCAATTTGTCCTGAATTGGCACCTCAGTTGGGTCCAGCCAGAACCGCATCGTCACAGTGTAGTCGGCAGGATCCACAGAACCAGGTAAATTAAGCTTTGGGTCAGAACCCCACACTAGCCAAATCTGAATTTTGGGATTGAGAGTTTGGTTGGTTAAAGATCAGCGACCATGAGCCAGAAAGCATCAGCAAAAGCAATGAAACTGCAATGCAGTTTGAACATGAGCAAAACCTGGCAGAAATTCGACTGAGAGAGAAGCAGCCTTGGCCCAGCTGGAGAAAGAAGCTGCTGAGAGAGAAGAAAAAGCTTGTAAGGGGCGTCTGGAGCTGCTGGCTGTTGAGGTGAAAGCTCCACAGAGGCAACAGGAGACTCACAAGATGCAACAAGAAACGGCCAGACTCCATCTCCAAGTCAAAGAAGCAAGGGAAGAACAGCAGAAATTGGATCCTTTTGGAAGTCCAGTGTCTAACTGTTATAAACAGATAGCTAAGGGTGAATGTTTCTTTCACCTGTAAAGGGAACCAAACACCTGACCAGAGGACCAATCAGGAAACTGGATTTTTTCAAAACTCAGGGAGGGAATGTTGGGTCTGTGTCTTTGTCTGGCTCTCAGCTATGAGAGGGGATCTTTTCTATCTTCAAGCTTCTCATCTTCAGTTTCAAAGTTGTAAGTACAAAGGTAGAAAAACAAGAGGCTGTTATTGGTTTTTCTGTATTTACATGTGTGTAGTTTGCTGGAATGGTTAAATTGTATCTCTTTCTGAATAAGGCTGTTTATTCATATTTGTCTTTTAAGTAATAGCCCTGTGTGTTGTCAGCTTGATGCAGAGATCATGTTCATGTGTTTTTTCTTTCTTTTTAAGACTTGTTTGAGTTTTTCTCTCTGGTAGGCTAAGGAACAAGGGGAGGGGAATTCTCTTTGTGTTAGATCTACGGAGGGTGAAGCTGGGCAGCACCAGGGAATTGGTGGACGGGGGAAGAGAGAGAGAATCTTTTCTGTTTCCTTGTATTTGGGGTTTGTCTCTGTGGAAGAGAGGGGACATGCTTCTTGGTATTGTGATGTAAAGAGGTTGCATCAGTCACTCTCAGGTTAGCCCAGAGAGGAAAGTCTGGGTGGGAGAGAGAGGGGGAAGGGAAGTGGGTTATTTCCCTTTGTGGTAAGACTCAGGGATTCTGAGTCTTGGGGTTCCGCAGGGAAGGGTTTGAGGAGACCAGAGGGAGCCAAAACCCTGGAATTTTTGGCTGGTGGCAGCGAGATCAAATCTAAGCTGGTAATTAAGCTTAGAGGGGTTCATGCTAACTTCTTAGGTTATGAACAGTAAGGTTCAAATCTGAGTAAGAAGTTATGATACTAACAATGTTGGTATGTTGTGTAACTCTGAGCAGTTGTTTGGGGGTAACCAAATGTACTCAGCACGGCCACCTTGTATGTCAGTGCTGTTACGGTGAGTTCAGTAGAAGGTGGCTCCATAAATTGTGCCCATGCTCTGTACAGGAGTGGTCATGGAAAATTCATAGAGAGTGTAAAGGTCAATGGTCAAAGCTGTTTAGGGCAAATGATGGCTTCTAACGTCACTCTTGTTAAAGCAGATCTGGTCAAAGAGGAAGATTATTTACGAAATCCAAGTGTGAATGTTGTAGTCCTCGAGGAGTTTACAGTGCGTGTGCCTTTAGCCAGAATCTACCTCGAATGGACTGGGGCTCAGCATGAAGTGATAGCTGGCATCAGGAAGTTATTGCCTAAGGATCTTTTGATTGGGGAAGATGTTAAAGCTTTGTTCAGTCCAGGTAGCCAGTCACAGGACCTGTGTCTATTGTGGGCACTGATTTGCCTGGGGAGGGTTGTTTCAAAGGTTTGTCTGTGCCAGAAAGCAGTGTGGCTGGGAATGGAGTTTCTGAACGTCTGTCTGTCTAATGTCTCAGAAGTGAATCTGGAGTTAGATCAAGCACAGAAAGATCTCAGTGGTCAGGAAAACGTTTCTCAGGAGCAGATTAAAGTGGATGGTCAGGTTGAAGCCCTAATGGAGGAAGGAAAGGAGATTTTCAGTGGGTGATGGATTGGTGGCTAGTGCAGCTTGTAAAAGGGAACCTGAAAAGGGTGACTGTGATTTGCTGGAAGTAGCTCAGTGTAGTGAGAAGAGCGGCAGTGTATCTGTTGGGAGTGGCCATGTTCCTGGTAGGGAAAGTTTGGAGGAGCCTAGGCAGCCTTGTGAGCTGATGGCTTTGTCTAGTCAGCAGTTTGGGAAGACAAGGATAGTGGAAGATGAGTGTCCCTATCCCTTACCTGTTTCCTGGGTGGAGAAATGTGACAGTGAAGGAAATGTGCCTGTGTCTGTCAGGGGTATTGACTTGCGTATGGAGGAAGCTACCTCGGTCTCCCAAACAGTTGTCTGTGAACAGCCCTGTGTGCTGGGACAAGGGAAATGAGATCCCGAGCTGTGTGTCTGGGGAAGGAGAATGTGTCTCCGGCTTTTCTGTGTCTGTGGAGCAGACAGAAGAGGCTTTTGAGCCTGGGAGGGTTGAGAATAGTGCAGTTGTCTCAGAGTTGGTTCTGGATTCAGCTGAAGCCCAGGAAGGGAATGGTCCTAAGTTTGTGTCTGCTGGGGAGAATGGCCCTGTGACTAGGGTGCATCCAGTTAGTCTCGTAGCAAAATCCCAGAGACCAGACAATTCTGGTGCTTGTAGTTTGCCAGTTGCTAATGTGTGGTTGGAAAAGAATGTAGCAATTCTGTCTGCTCAGGGTGATACCCTAGCCAGGGCAGGAGGAGAGCAGAAAAGTGAGTTAATTGTGTTACCTACTGACAGTTTGATGACTTGCAGCAAGAAGGAAACGATTCCTGAACTTGTGTGTGGCCAAGGGAAGGAGAATGTTTCCAATCTGTTATCTAGTGAGTTTATGAGTTTGCCTGAAGGGGGGTTGTGTAGGAATCTGCCTGGTGGGCCTGAGGTGATTCTGGATGTAAGTGAGACCCAGCAAGAGGAAAGTGGCCTTTAGAGCAAGCCCTACCTAGATGAAGAGGGTAAGGGCAGAAGTTCTGAGAAGGGGGAATTGCTGCTTAGAAAAGCTCATAGGGAAAGGAACCCCCCTGGTAACCTGTGCAAACAGTTTACTGCAGCTGAAGGGTGTGAATGTGAGTTAATCAAGGAAGTTTCAGTTCCTAACAGCCAGAAATTTTCTGTTGTGAATGGATCCACTGACTTTCCTTTTGAAAGATCCAGTGTGGGGAGCCTAGAGAAGGTCTCACTCAGATGAGTAAAAGCTGTGTGTGGCCAGCTTGTTGGGAAGACAATGGTGTTGGGAGAGGTGCGTGAGCAGTCTGTGCTCCAGGGTCTGAGGACAGATTTGGTTACTGATATTTCAGAGCAAAACAGTTTTACAGCCGAATGCTTGAGGATGCAGGGGAAAGCAAGCAAACTCTCACTCTCAGACCCTCTGAATTGGTGTGGTATCTCTGTAAGACAGTCCAGCTTTGGAACTGGTAGCAGCTAAGAAGTTAAAAGCTAGTGTTTGTGTTGATGCAAATTACCTGGCTGGCAGGGAGAAGAAAGACTTGCTAATAGCTGTTAGCAAAGAGAGCCCACCCAGTGAATTCTGTTAAGCAAGAGAAATCAGGGTTTGATCCTGCAGGACAAGGAGGAAAGAGAAAACTGAATGTTGCAAAGGGAAGCCACAGGTTAACCCTAAAATGCCCAAACCCCAATGGTATGGAGCCAAAGGTGTGGCATGACAAACGTGATTGTAGATGGACTCTTGCAATGAATTTGTTGTTACTGCTAATGGTGATTTTTGTAACTAATGTGTTGCTATTACCAAGAACTGTAAGAATGTACAATGTGCCTAATCCTTTGGAAAATCCCATGAATGTGTTGAAAGCAGCACATGAGAACACACTTTATGTTGAAGGGCCTTGTGTGACGTTATTGATATAAACTGGGACCATATAGAACATAGTTTGCAACCAAGCTCCTGTAGTGGCACCAAATCCTATGTAAAGGGGGTCAGATAAGGGGTGTAAGAGCAGGTTGTGGGTTAGGATTGTGCTGTCTGTGTGTCTGTATCATTTTGTAGTTGAAGTTAGAAGTATTGGCTCTGTACTGTCTGTATTTCAAATTGGTGCTGCAGTTCTGGGTGACACCCCAGACGAGTTGGGGTCAGCTCGGCCCGGCTGGCTTGGGGGCCCGTTACGGCCCATCAGCTACAACTGACCCATGGCGAGGAGGCAGATCCGCCTTGTGACTCGGCCATGTGCAGGGCCTGGCCCATGTGACCCCAGGCTCCACGTTGCTGTAATTTTCCACAGGAAGGACAGAGAGGTTCTTACACCTGGAAAAGCCTAGAAAAGGCCGAGGCCTCGTCTCCACCTGGTCCTCAATCCTGCCCCTGAGCTCTGGGGACTTTGCTACGAACTGAAGCTCTGAACAAAGGACTGAGCGACCCGTCCCAGCGGGGGATGTTCCAGGGACGGGATCTGAACCTCCGTCATGGCTACAAGCCTGACCCAAGGACTCTGCCATCACTGTGTGTAACTGATCCCATGTCACCAATTCTAGCTCCCGTCTGGATCTTTTCCCTTTTATGACTAAACCTTCCGACTGTAGATTCTAGAGGGTTGGCACCAGCGGGATTGGGGGTAAGATCTGACGTGTGTATTGACCTGGCTCTGGGGCCTGATTCTTTGGGATCCAGAGAACCTTGGTCCTTTACTGGGGTGTTGGGTTTCATACCCATCCATCCCCTGCCGAGTGGCGCAGGTGGGGATACTGGGAAACTGGAGTGTCTGAGGGAATCGTGTGTGAGACTCGTGGTTACCAGTGGGGTGAGACCCAGGTCCTCTGGGTCTGGCTGCTTTGGTGCCGTAGAGGTGGAGAAAGCCCAGCCCGGGGCCGTAACTGCCCTGTTTAAGCAATTGGTCCTGAATTGGCACCTCAGTTGGGTCCCGCCAGAACCGCATTGTCACAGCGTGTGTGTGTGTGTGTAAACCGTAGCAGGGAGCCTTGTGGGACGGTGGGGGGAAGCGGGGCGTTAGCCGCGGCAGGGTGCATTGTGGGACTGCGGGGGGATGCGGGTATTAGCCGCGGCAGGGTGCATTGTGGGATGTTGGGGGGGCATTAACCGCAGAAGGGTGCATTGTGGGATGGCAGGGGGGCTTTAGCATGGCAGGGTGCATTGTGGGAGGGCAGGGGGCATTAGCTGTGGCAGGGTGCATTGTGGGACGGCAGGGGGAAGCGGGCGTTAGCCACGGCAGGGTGCATTGTGGGACTGCGGGGGGATGCGGGTGTTAGCCACGACAGGGTGCATTGTGGGACTGCGGGGGGGATGCGGGTGTTAGCTGCGGCAGGGTGCATTGTGGGACGGCGGGGTGGACATTATTGGGGATTTGTCACTCCCCCCTGCCTGTCCCTCACGATCTGTGTCCCCCCCACAGGTGGGCCGCACCTGCCCCACACCAGTCGTGAAGTGCGCAGATGCCAACCCCTCCCAGTCGCCCCCTCTGGAGCTGGCTGGTGAGCAGCAGGGGGCACTGCTGGCCCAGGGGGTCACCCGGCTCTCCCGTGTCCCACTCCCAGAGGAGGGGGAGAGATTGGGGCAGCGCCACGGGCTGCAGGGCGAGGTGGAAATGCAGAAAGAAGCCCAGGAGGCACTGGAAGGCTGGTGCCAGGCACAGCACTAGCTGCTGAACAGCTGCGAGAGGAGAAGGAGAGGTGAGGAGGGGAACCGGGGTCTGCCTGCCCCCCCAGTGCCCCGGGCCTGGCACTGCCCTGTGCTCCACGATGTTGCATCTCCTTCCACCCCACCTCATGGTTGTGTCAGACGAGGGAACAGAGCCAAATCCCCTCCAAGCCAATCAGCAGAGCCGCAGCCCTAATGGGATCAATGGTATGAGCCAGCTGGTGCCCTGGAGCACAGGAGGGGCACCAGAAGGCAGGCACTGACTCAGGGTATCCCCCCTGCAGACACCAGAACCTGGAGGAACAGGTGAATGCCATGATGCAGCTCAACGTGGCAGAAGTGGGCATGCTATGCCACAATGTGGCCTGCGTGGAGGAAAGGACGGCCTACAGCAGCCACGAGAGAGCCAGGGACATGTGGGTAAGGGCTGGGTACCAGGGAGCACGGACCTGCGGGTAAGGGCTGGGCACCAGGGGACAGTGACGTGTGGGTAAGGGCCGGGCACCAGGGAGCAGGGACCTGCAGGTAAGGGCCGGGCACCGGGGGCCGGGGAAGTGTGGGTAAGGGCCGGGCACCAGGGAGCAGGAACCTGCGGGTAAGGGCCGGGCACCGGGGGGCAGTGACATGCGGGTAAGGGCCAGGCACTGGGGGGTGGGGACGTGCGAGTAAGGGCCGGGCACCGGGGGGCAGTGACATGCAGGTAAGGGCCGGGCACTGGAGGGCAGGGACGTGCGGGTAAGGGCCGGGCACTGGAGGGCAGGGACGTGCGGGTAAGGGCGTGGCACCGGGGGGGGCGGGGACGTGCGGGTAAGGGCCGGGCACTGGAGGGCAGGGACGTGCGGGTAAGGGCATGGCACCGGGGGGGGCGGGGATGTGCTGGTGAGGGCGTGGCACCGGGGGCAGGACATGCGGGTAAGGGCCGGGCACTGGAGGGCGGGGACGTGCGGGTAAGGGCATGGCACCGGGGGCGGGATGTGCGGGTAAGGGCCGGGCACTGGAGGGCAGGGACGTGCGGGTAAGGGCATGGCACCGGGGGGCGGGAATGTGCTGGTGAGGGCGTGGCACCAGGGGGGCGGGGACGTTCGGGTAAGGGCCAGGCACTGGAGGGCGGAGATGTGTGGATAAGGGCGTGGCACCAGGGGGGCGGGGACGTGCGGGTAAGGGCTGGGCACTGGAGGGTGGGGATGTGTGGGTAAGGGCGTGGCACCGGGGGGGGACGTGCGGGTAAGGGCGTGGCACTGGAGCGCCGGGACGTGCGGGTAAGGGCCGGGCAAGAGATGTGATGAACTGGGACTGTTTTAATGTTTGCTCTGAACACTGTGTTGGTGCCTCAGTGTCCCCTGTGCAGTTCTTAAGTATCTAGGTGGTGGGATAAGGTTGCTGCAGAGCAAAGGGCCAGTGCCCCTAAATGCCTGGCACTCTGTCTCCTAGCAACTGATGGCCTGGGCCCCTCCCCTGCAAAGGTGCCGGCTGAAGGTGTTGGAGACAAAGGGATCAGGTGACCTCCTGGCCCGGGAAAGGGGCTGGAGGGGGAGTGAGTCTGGAGCTGCCTGGGGACAAGGAGTGAAGGGCAGACCTAGGGGTCTGGCTCACTGCCCCCCAGAATGGACCCGGCCGAGGGGTCTGGTTCGCTGTATCTACAAGCTCTGTTTTAGACCCTGTTCCTGTCATCGAATAAACCTCTGTTTTGCTGGCTAAGAGTCACGTCTGACTGCCAAGTGGGGGTGCAGAACCCTGGGCCCCCCCAGGACCCCGCTGGGGCGACTCGCTGTGGGAAGCGCACGGAGGGGCAGAGGATGCTGAATGCTCCAAGGAGAGACCCTGGAGGTGAAGACGTGTGAGCTTCTTGCCCTGAACAAGTCTGCTCCGAGGGAGAGGAGGCTCCCCAAAGTCCTGACTGGCTTTGTGGGGAGCTGTTCCAGAGCATCGCCCGGGGACTCCGTGACAGGTGGTCACTGTCTGACTCCGCAGGGTCAGCTCCACAAGGTCCATGGGCCGTGGCTGGGCTGCCCCCCGAGTGCCCTGCCTGGAGGCCACGTCGGCTTGGGGTCCATGGGCCGTGGCTGGGCTGCCCCCCTAGTGCCCAGTATGGAGGCCCCGTCAGCTTGGGGACCTGGCTGCCCCCCGAGGGTAATGGGGCCACCAGCCGGGACCCACCTCGGCCCCCCATCTCCCCTGAGGAGGTGCTGGACGCATTCCACACCCGCCTCTCCCAGCAGCAGGCAGACCAACTGGAGGAACAGGACCGGAGCGGTGCCACCTCCACGGGCAGCTGATGAACCTGGCTGTGGCCTTGGCCACCATCCTGCTGGTGTGCGTCTCAGCCTGCAGCCTGCCCCTGCTCTGCAGCCACCGGGGGGCGCTCTCCACACTGGGCGTGTTGGCCCTGCTCTCCATGGCCTGGCACTGCTGGGACCACCGCCGCTGGGAGGCCTGGTAGCCAGGGACAGCGACCGCGCAGCACCGTCTGCTCTCCCAGCTCGTGCCCCGCACCTGCAGAACCCCGTCTCCCTACCCACAAGCTCACGCCGTCGGGCTGCCATCTGGCTATTAAAGGTGCTGGTGTTAGCTGCAGCAGGGTGCATTGTGGGAAGGTGCGGGGGAGGCGGGGTTAGCCATAGCAGGGTGCATCATGGGACGGTGTGGGGGAGTGGGTGTTAGCCGTGGCAGGATGCATTGTGGGACGGTGCGGGGGAGTGGGTGTTAGCCGTGGCAGGATGCATTGTGGGACGGTGCGGGGGAGTGGGTGTTAGCCGTGGCAGGATGCATTGTGGGACGGTGCGGGGGAGTGGGTGTTAGCCGTGGCAGGGTGCATTGTGGGACGGTGCTGGTCAGTGGGCATTAGCCGTGGCAGGGTGCATCGTGGGAAGGTTCTGGGAACCGGACATTAGCTGTGGCAGGGTGCATCATGGGATGGTGCGGGGGAACGGGTGTTAGCCGTGGCAGGGTGTGACGTTATTGATATAAACTGGGACCATATAGAACATGGGTTGCAACCACGGTTCTGTAGTGGCACCAAATCCTATGTAAAGGGGGTCAGATAAGGGGTCTAAGAGCAGGTTGTGGGTTGCTGGTTAGGATTGTGCTGTCTGTGTGTCTGTATCATTTTGTAGTTGAAGTTATGAATATTGGCTGTGTACTGTCTGTATTTCAAACTTGTTCTGTGTTACTGGAAAAAGTCCCAGACAGGCTGGTGTCAGCTCTGCTTAGCCTGCTTGATGGCCCATTAAGGACCATCAGCTACACAACTGACCCATGGAGAGAAGGCGGATACGCCCTGTGACTCAGCAGGGTGTACAGGGCCTGGCCCATGTGACTGCAGACTCCATTTTGCTGTAACTTTCCCCAGTAGGAACAAAGAAGTGTTCTTACACCTGGAAAGGCCTATATAAGGCAGAGGCCTCATCTCCATTTTGTCTCCAATCCTGCTTCCTACCTCTGGAGGGACTTTGCTACAAGCTGAAGCTCTGCACAGGGACTGAGGACCCATCCCAGCGAGGGATGTTCCAGAGACTCAATTTGAACCTGCAGTTTACTTCATCTCTGCTACAAGCCTGAACTAAGGACTTTGCCATCACTGTATGGAATTGATTCAGTTTAACCAATTCTAGCTCTCAGCTCTAGCTTTTTCCTTTTATGAATAAACTGTTAGATTTTAGATTCTAAAGGGTTGGCACCAGCGTGATTTATGGGTAAGATCTGATGTGTATATTGACCTGGGTCTGGGGCTTGGTCCTTTGGGATCGAGAGAACCTTTTTCTTTTACTGGGGTGTTGGTTTTCATAACCATTCATCCCCAGGACGTGTGGAACTGGTGGTGATACTGGGAGACGAGTGTCTAAGGAAATTGCTTGTGTGACTTGAGGTTAGGCAGTGGGTGACACCGAAGTCTTTTGTCTGGCTGGTTTGGTTTGCCTTGGGCTGTGACTGCCCTGTTTGAGCAATTGGTCCTGATTTGGCACCTCAGTTGGGTCCCGCCAGAACCACATTGTCACACAGGGTGCATTGTGGGACGGTGCTGGTCAGTGGGCGTTAGCCGTGGGAAGGTTCTGGGAACTGGGCATTAGCTGTGGCAGGGTGCATCATGGGATGGTGCGGGTCAGTGGGTGTTAGCCGTGGCAGGGTGCATTGTGGGATGGTGTGGGTCAGTGGGCGTTAGCCGTGGCAGGGTGCATTGTGGGAAGGTTCTGGGAACTGGGCATTAGCTGTGGCAGGGTGCATCATGGGATGGTGCGGGTCAGTGGGTGCTAGCTGTGGCAGGGTGCATCGTGGACAGTGCGGGGGAGTGGGCGTTAGCCATGGTAGGGTGCATCATGGGACGGTGAGGGGGAGTGGGCGTTAGCCGTGGCAGGGTGCATCGTGGGAAGGTTCTGGGAACTGGGCGTTAGCCGTGGCAGGGTGCATCATGGGAAGGTTCTGGGAACTGGGCGTTAGCCGTGGCAGGGTGCATCGTGGGATGGTGCGGGTCAGTGGGTTTTAGCCATGGCAGGGTGAATTGTGGGATGGTGTGGGTCAGTGGGCGTTAGCCGTGGCAGGGTACATTGTGGGAAGGTTCTGGGAACTGAGCATTAGCTGTGGCAGGGTGCATTGTGGGACGGTGCGGGTCAGTGGGTGTTAGCCATGGCAGGGTGCATTGTGGGAAGGTTCTGGGAACTGAGTGTTAGCCGTGGCAGGGTGCATCGTGGGACAGTGCAGGGGAGTGGGCGTTAGCCGTGGCAGGGTGCATCGTGGGACGGTGCGGGTCAGTGGGCATTAGCCATGGCAGGGTGCATCGTGGGACGGTGTGGGAGCAGGTGCCATTAGCCATGGCAGGGTGCATCGTGGGATGGTGTGGGGGCAGGTGCCGTTAGCCGTGGCAGGGTGCATCATGGGATGGTGTCGGGGCAGGTGCTGTTAGCCGTGGCAGGGTGCATCATGGGACAGTGCGGAGAAGTGGGTGTTAGTCGTGGCAGGGTGAATCGTGGGACGGTATGGGAGCAGGTGCCATTAGCCATGGCAGGGTGCATCGTGGGATGGTGTCGGGGCAGGTGCTGTTAGCCGTGGCAGAGTGCATTGTGGGACAGTGCGAGTCAGTGGGCGTTAGCCATGGCAGGATGCATTGTGGGACAGTGCGGGGGCAGGTGCCGTTAGCCGTGGTAATCTCAGCTCCCCATCTGTTGTGAACGGGCCACCCCCCTGCCTCACGGACGCTCCATCCGTCTACCCACTACCCCTCCCTCCATCCACCCCAGAATCCCAGCTGCTCCTGCTACCGAAGACAGACCCCCCTGATTCCTGGCCCCCCGCAGCACCAGAGCTAGGTACAGAAGTTACAAACCTTTATTGGCTACGGAACAGGCCGGCCGTGGCGCCAGCCCCGGGGCACCGAGGGGGTGGCGCCTGGCTGGGCATTTGTCCTGTCTCTGTCCCTATGGTCCTAGCGAGGCTCCTTATCAAACACTATTTACAGGGGGGCTGGCCAGGGCTGGGGCATGGCCAGCCTCGGGGTGGAACGTGAGAGGAGCAGATTCTCCATCGCTCTGCTCAGGTGCAGCCACCTCTGGGGCAGAGCAGCATCACCCTACACTCCTGGCCCTGCTGACATGCGGCCACCGCGGGCAGCGGGGCCTGCCCCACCCAACCAGCCCTACTGGCATGCAGCCACCTCTGGGGCAAAGTGACCTGTCCCCACCCAGCCAGCCCCACTGGGGTGCAGCCACCTCTGGGGTGGACCCAAACACTCCCAGAACAGCTCATGTTCCCTTTCCAGTAGAGCAATGACTTGTGCTTGAGGGGCGGAGTGACAGAGAACTGTGATGGGGCGGATCCCAGGCAGCTCTTGTGGGGAGATGGGGCTGTTGCTTTACAAAAGCTAAACTCTCCGGGCCCCTGCTGGACGGAAAGGGAAGGGCCCTGTCCCCTGTGGGGGAGTGGAGCCAAGTCTCCAGAGGAGGCATGGCAAAGTGGGGAGAAAAGACAGAACTTCGTATGCTCAAGAGGGATCCATACTGCGTGGGGGGCAGGCAGGGAGTGGGGAAGAGTCCCAGCCGTCCATCCATCTGTCTGTCAGCCCATGGGGGTCCCTCCTATGCCGGCGACACAGAGGAGTTGGAGACGGAGGAGACCTCAGTGCGGGAGGTGGAGGAGAGCTCCGAACCGTCGTCCACTTTCTTCCCAAACAGCTGCATTATGCAGTTACGGAACTGCGGGGGAGAGAGGCGGGCTCAGAGGGGGCAGGGCACGGCGCTGGGGGGTCCCCCAGAGGGCCGGGCAGGCAGCTGTTCCCGCCGTAAACCAGGCTCCTCATCTACTTCCCTCTCCATTGCTCCACCTACCCATCTGCACCTTCACCCGTCTGTCTGTCCACCCACACATCTACTACTCCGTCCGTCTAGCAACCCTTCATCCATCCGTCCATCTACTCACTATCCCTCCACCCACGCACCTGCACCTTCACCCTTCTGTCCACACATCTACTACTCCGTCCGTCTAGCAACCCTTCATCCATCCGTCTACTCACTATCCCTCCCTCCCTCCATCCATCCCTTCATCTACTCACTATCCCTCCCTCCATCCATCCCTTCATCTATGCACTATCCCTCCCTCCCTCCACTCACCCACCTGCACCTTCACCCTTCTGTCCACACATCTACTACTCCGTCTGTCTAGCAACCCTTCATCCATCCATCCGTCTACTCACTATCCCTCCCTCCCTTCATCTACTCACTATCCCTCCCTCCATCCATCCCTTCATCTATGCACTATCCCTCCATCCCTCCACTCACCCACCTGCACCTTCACCCTTCTGTCCACACATCTACTACTCCGTCTGTCTAGCAACCCTTCATCCATCCATCCGTCTACTCACTATCCCTCCCTCCCTCCCTCCATCCCTTCATCTACTCACTATCCCTCCCTCCATCCATCCCTTCATCTATGCACTATCCCTCCATCCCTCCACTCACCCACCTGCACCTTCACCCTTCTGTCCACACATCTACTACTCCATCCGTCTAGCAACCCTTCATCCATCCGTCTACTCACTATCCCTCCATCCCTCCACCCACCCATCTGCACCTTCACCCGTCTGTCTATCCACCCACACATCTACTACTCCGTCCGTCTAGCAACCCTTCATCCATCCGTCTACTCACTATCCCTCCCTCCCTCCATCCATCCCTTCATCTACTCACTATCCCTCCCTCCATCCATCCCTTCATCTATGCACTATCCCTCCCTCCCTTCACTCACCCACCTGCACCTTCACCCTTCTGTCCGTCTGTCCATACATCTACTACTCCATCCGTCTAGCAACCCTTCATCCATCCGTCTACTCACTATCCCTCCCTCCCTCCATCCATCCACCCACCTGGATGTCTAATATCCCTCCCTCCCTCCATTCGTCTACCCACTATCCCTCCATCTATTCATCCACCCATCCACCCACCTACGTGTCTACTATCTCTCCCTCCCTACCTCCCTTCATCTATGCATTATCCATCCATCCATTCGTCTACCCACTATCCCTCCCTCCCTCCATCTATGCACTATCCACCCACCCACCTGCACCTTCACCCTTCTGTCCGTCTGCCCATACATCTACTACTCCATCTGTCTACCAACGCTTCATCCATCCATCCGTCTACCCACTATCCCTCCCTCCCTCCCTCCCTCCCTCCATCCACTTACGTGTCTACTATCCCTCCATCCATCCATTCACCTACCCACTATCCCTCCCTCCATCCACACACTTACCTGTCTACTATCCCTCCATCCATCCATCTACCCACTATCCCTCCCTCCATCCACTCACCTACCTGTCTACTATCCCTCCCTCCCTCCCTCCACTTACGTGTCTACTATCCCTCCATCCATCCATTCACCTACCCACTATCCCTCCCTCCATCCACACACTTACCTGTCTACTATCCCTCCATCCATCCATATACCCACTATCCCTCCCTCCATCCACTCACCTACCTGTCTACTATCCCTCCCTCCCTCCATCTACACACTATCCCTCCATCCATTCATCCATCTACCTATCTCTTCATCCATCCATCCATCTACCCACTATCCGTCCATCCATCCATCCACCCATCCATCCACCTACTTGTCTACTATCCCTCCATCCATCCAAACACCCACTACCCATTCCTCCATCCACCCACCTGCACTTTCATCCATCTGTCCGTCCATCCATCTACCTACCGCCCCTTCATCCATCTACCAACTCTTCATCCATCCATCCGTCTTCTACCTTTTTGTGCACCCACTCACCTTCTACTATCCCTCCCTTCATCCATCCATCCACTCACCTACCAATCCATCCATCCCTCCATCTGTCCATCCCTCCTCCATCCACCTATCCCTCCAGCCCCTACACACTGCTCCCCATATACACCCATCCCTCCATCCATCCACTCACCTAACCATCCATTCATCCAACCCCTCCATATCTCCCCTCTGTCTATGGACTTGAGAGCCCAGGTGGTGGGACTGGAGCCCTGTCCGTTTCCCAGAATGCCACGGGCCATGAGCGACTCACCTGCCTGTTCATGAAGACATAGATAATGGGGTTGTAGATGGTGGCGCTCTTGGCAAAGTAGGCAGGCAGAGCAGCTGCCAGCGGGTGGAAGGCATACCCGGGATTGGCGGCAGCGAAGCAGGCAAAGAAGGTGTAGGGGCCCCAGCAGAAGATGTAGGCAATGATCATGACCACTACCATGCGTGACACTTCCTTCTCCGCCTTTTGGGTGGACTCTGATTCCTTCTGCTGCGCTGCCACCTGCGAGACAGAGGAAGGCAGGCTTAGAGCATGGCCTGGGGGTTGCCAGCTGTTAACCAGCCAACCAACCATGGCCAGCTGGGCTTCTTCGGGCTGCAGTAGCTCAACCAGACCACTGGGCAGGCTCTTGGCCCGTCAGCCACCAAACATAGGCAAGTTAAACTCCCCACCTACCCCTGGGGCTGGGTAGGTCAACTAGGCTTATGAGAAGGTTCTTGGCCAGCCAGCCACCAAGCATGGGAAGCTGGTTGGCTAGGTCAGTGGAATGCTCTAAACTGACACTAAGCTGTGGGGAGAGGTGGATACACTGGAAGGTAGTGATAGGGTCCAGAGAGACCTGGACCTAAAAAACCTGATGAGGTTCAACAAGGACAAGTGCAGAGTCCTGCCCTTAGGACGGAAGAATCCCCTGCACCGCTACAGGCTGGGGACCGAGTGGCTAGGCAGCAGTTCTGCAGAAAAGGACCTAGGGGTTACAGTGGACGAGAAGCTGGATATGAGTCACCAGTGGGCCCTTGTTGCCAAGAAGGCTAACGGCATTTTGGGCTGTATAAGTAGGGGCATTGCCAGCAGATCGAGGGACATGATCATTCCCCTCTATTCAGCACTGGTGAGGCCTCATCTGGAGACTGTGTCCAGTTTTGGGCCCCACACTACAAGAAGGATCTGGACAAATTGGAAAGAGTCCAGCGGAGGGCAACAAAAATGATTAGGGGGCTGGAGCACATGACTTATGAGGAGAGGCTGAGGGAACTGGGATTGTTTAGTCTATAGAAGGGAAGAGTGAGGGGGGATTTGATCGCTGCTTTCAACTACCTGAAGGGGGGTTCCAAAGAGGATAGAGCTCCACTGTTCTCAGTGGTACCAGATGACACAACAAGTGTGACATTATTGATATAAACTGGGACCATATAGAACATGGGTTGCAACCAAGGTTCTGTAGTGGCACCAAATCCTATGTAAAGGGGGTCATATAAGGTGTCTACGAGCAGGTTACGGGTTACTGGTTAGGATTGTGCTGTCTGTGTGTCTGTATCATTTTGTAGTTGAAGTTAGAAGTATTGGCTCTGTACTGTCTGTATTTCAAATTGGTGCTGCAGTTCTGGGTGACACCCCAGACTAGTTGGTGTCAGCTCAGCTTAGCCTGCTTGATGCCCATTGAGGACCATCACCTACACAATTGAGAGGAGGCAGTTATGCCGTGTGACTCAGCAGGGTGTGCAGGGCCTGGCCCATGTGACTCCAGGCTCCATTTTGCTGTAACTTTCCACAGTAGGAACAAAGAAGTGTTCTTACACCTGGAAAAGTCTATATAAGGCAGAGGCCTCATCTCCATTTTGTCTTCAATCCTGCTTCTTACCTCTGGAGGGACTTTGCTACAAACAAGCTCTACACAAGGGACTGATGACCCATCCCAGCGGGGGATGTTCTCCAGAGACTGGACTTAAACCTGCAGTTTACTCCATCACTGCTACAAGCCTAAACTAAGAACTTTGCCATTACTGTATGGAATTGATTCAGTTTAACCAATTCTAGCTCTCATCTCTGTCTTTTTCCTTTTATGAATAAACCTTTAGATTTTAGATCCTAAAGGATTGGCACCAGCGTGATTTGTGGGTAAGATCTGATGTGTATATTGACCTGGGTCTGGGGCTTGGTCCTTTGGGATCGAGAGAACCTTTTTCTTTTACTGGGGTGTTGGTTTTCATAACCGATCATCCCCAGGACGTGTGGAACTGGTGGTGATACTGGGAGACGAGTGTCTAAGGAAATTGCTTGTGTGACTTGAGGTTAGGCAGTGGGTGACACCGAAGTCATTTTTGTCTGGCTGGTTTGGTTTGCCTTAGAGGTGGAAAAACCCCAGCCTTGGGCTGTGACTGTCCTGTTTGAGCAATTGGTCCTGATTTGGCACTGTCAGCTAGGTCCCGCCAGAACCACATCGTCACAACAAGGAGTAATGGTCTCAAGTTGCAGTGGGGGAGGTCTAGGCTGGATATTAGGAAACACTATTTCACCAGCAGGGTGGTGAAGCACTGGAATGGGTTCCCTAGGGAGGTGGTAGAATCTCCTTCCTTTGAGCTTTAAGGTCAGGCTGATTTAGTTGGGGTTGGTCCTGCTTTGAGCAGAGGGGGTGGCCTAGATACCTCCTGAGGTCCCTCCCAACCCTGAGATTTTATGAGTCTATGAGCTGTTGACAAGCTGGGTTGTATGGGGCATGTCAGTCCGGGCCATGGGAAGCTCTTGGCCAAGCAGAGGCAGGCTGGGCTCCTTGCTGAGCCCCAGGCATCGGCACAGGTTTACTAGGCCGGTGGGAAGGCCCTTGGCCAAAGTTGGGGTCCCCCATGGAGGGTCTGGGGGAGCTCACCGTGCGGATGGCCATCCACACTTGCAGGTAGCAGAGGATGATGACACTGAGTGGGATGAAGCAGCAGGTGATCATCAGTACAATCATGTAGGACTGGACCCCGGGGTCTGAGCTGCCACTGAACACGTCTGGGCCACAGGACGTCTTCAAGCCATGGGGCCAGTACCTGTGGGGGGTGGGGACAGTCAGGTGAGGGAGCACAGGTTCCCTCACCCCAACCCAACTTACAGTCACTCTTCCCCCTACCTATACTTCTCCTCCCACAACGCACTTCTCTCACTCCAGACTCTTTCCCAGAAATATACCCACAACCCCCGCAATCCCCCAACCCCAATTTGGAGACACCTTCCTCCCACAACTCCACCCCATTGACCCTACACACTCCCTCCCTCCACTCAGACTCCTTCCTTCCCCCCTCACACCCATCCCCTGTCCCCATCCCTTCACCCTCTCCCTACCTAGAGACCCCTCCCTCCTCCTATCTATCCATCCCCAGCCACCCCCATCTATCCATCCCCAGCCACCCCCATCTATCCATCCCCAGCCACCCCCTCTATCTATCTATCTATCCATCCCCAGCCACCCCCTCTATCTATCTATCCATCCCCAGCCACCCCCTCTATCTATCTATCTATCCATCCCCAGCCACCCCCATCTATCCATCCCCAGCCACCCCCATCTATCCATCCCCAGCCACCCCCTCTATCTATCTATCTATCCATCCCCAGCCACCCCCATCTATCCATCCCCAGCCACCCCCTCTATCTATCTATCCATCCCCAGCCACCCCCTCTATCTATCTATCCATCTACCCCAGCCACCCCCTCTATCCATCCCCAGCCACCCCATCTATCTATCTATCCATCTACCCCAGCCACCCCCCTCTATCTATCTATCCATCTACCCCAGCCACCCCCTCTATCTATCTATCTATCAATCCCCAGCCACCCCCTCTATCTATCCCCAGCCATCCCCTCTATCTATCCACCCCCTCTATCTATCTATCCATCCATCCCCAGCCACCCCCTCTATCTATCTATCCATCCATCCCCAGCCACCCCCTCTATCTATCTATCCATCCATCCCCAGCCACCCCCTCTATCTATCCATCTACCCCAGCCACCCCCTCTATCTATCCATCCATCTATCCCCAGCCACCCCCTCTATCTATCCCCAGCCATCCCCTCTATCTATCCACCCCCTCTATCTATCTATCTATCTATCTATCTATCTGTCCCCAGCCACCCCCTCTATCTATCTATCCATCCCCAGCCACTCCTCTATCTATCTATCCATCTACCCCAGCCACCCCCTCTATCTATCCATCTACCCCAGCCACCCCCTCTATCTATCTATCCATCCCCAGCCACCCCCTCTATCTATCTATCCATCTACCCCAGCCACCCCCTCTATCTATCTATCTATCTATCTGTCCCCAGCCACCCCCTCTATCCATCCCCAGCCACCCCATCTAGCTAGCTAGCTAGCTATCCATCCCCATAACTCCCTCCCTCTCCCCCCTTTCTTTGCCCCTCAACCCCCCCCCCCCCCGGCTGCGATTCTGCCGGCGCCCACCTGCTCCAGCCGAAGATGGGGGGCGCGGTCCAGGTGGCGGCCCAGACCCAGGAGAAGATGATGCCGCCCATGGCCAGCTTCCCATCAAACTTGATGTTGCCAAAGGGTTTGCAGACCACGAACCAGCGCTCCCAGGAGATGATAGCCAGCGACCACAGTCCCGTGATACCTGCAGGGGGCACTGGGGTCACTGGGGGCCCTGGGCCTGCTCCCTCCACTGAGGCCTGGGGGCCAAAGGGAGGAGTCGTGTCTCTGGATTCATGGCCGGAAAGGGTGCCCTGCGGCTGGAGGACAGGGGCAGTGGGCTTTGGGGGGAGTCAGGGCTTAAGTTCATCGGGGTGGGTCAATATTCTCCCCCCAGCCTCTACGGGCAGGGCCATGGTTCTCCAGGCACGGGTGGGGCTGTGGCACCCATGGATGAGCGGGGCCATGGCTCTCTAAGGATGGGTGGGGCTGGGCTCTCTATGGGCAGTTCCACCGGGTAGGGTGGGATTATGGCTCCCTGCGTGCAGACGGGGCCCTGGCTCCCTGCAGGTGGCTCCTGTGGGCAGGGCAGAGCAGGGCCGAGGGTCCCTGGGGGTGGCTCCTATGGGCGGTCTGGGCCCTGGCTCCCTGCAGGTGGCTACTCTGGGCAGGGCGGGTCCGAGAGTCCCTGGGGGTTGTGCAGAGCCGTGGCTCCCTGGGGGCAGGGCGGTGGCTCCTGGTGAGTGGGTGGGCCGGAGGGCGGGCAGGACTGTGGCTCTCTGGCGTGGGGCTGTGGCTCCTGGCAGATGGGCAGACAGGCAGGGCCGTGGCTCCTGGCGGGTGGGTGGGGCTGTGGTCCTCCAGGCAGGTGGGGCCGTGGCTCTGGGTGGGCGGATGGGTGGGGCCGTGGCTCTCTGGGGTGGGGCTGTGGCTCCTGGCAGGTGGGTGGGCGGGCAGGGCCGTGGCTCCTGGTGGGTGGGTGGGGCTGTGGTCCTCCGGGCAGGTAGGGCCGTGGCTCCGGGCGGGTGGATGGGCAGGGTCATGGTCTCCTGGGTCGGTGGGGCCGTGGCTCCCTGCAGGTGGGCGGGGCTGTGGCTCCCTGGGGCTGGGCCGTGGCTCCCTGTAGGTGGGCATGGCGGTGGCTCCCTGGGGCGGGGCCGTGGCTCTCTGCAGGTGGGCGGGGCCGTGACTCTGCAGGTGGGCAGGGCCGTGGCTTCCTGGGGCGGGGCTGTGGCTCCCTGCAGGTGGGCGGAGCCATGGCTCCCTGGGGCAGGGCCGTGGCTCCCTGCAGGTGGGTGGGGCCGTGGCTCTCTGGGGCGGGGCCGTGGCTCTCTGCAGGTGGGCGGGGCTGTGGCTCCCTGTAGGTGGGCGCGGCGGTGGCTCCCTAGGGCGGGGCCGTGGCACTCTACAGGTGAGTGGGGCCCTGGCTCCCTGCGGGTGGGCGGGGCCGTGGCTCTGCAGGTGGGCGGGGCCGTGGCTCCCTGCGGGTGGGCGGGGCCGTGGTCCCCCAGCCGGGCGGCGGCGGCGCTCACCGCAGACGGAGACCGTGTAGCCCTCGAGCACGCAGAGCGGGTGGCCCAGGATGAAGTAGCCGAAGATCTGGTTGATGACGCTGATGGTGCTGGCGATGACGGTCTCGCCCAGATCGGCGATCGCCAGGTTCACCAGGATCCAGTTCAGCGGGTGCCGCAGCTTCTTGAACTTCCAGGTGGCCACCAGCACCAGCCCGTTGGTGAAGACGGAGGCGATGACCACGAAGACCATCCAGAGCGACACCAGGTTGTAGACCCAGCGCGGCGCGATGTGGTAATTGGGGCCTTCAAAGGGGCCTGCCGCGGGGGGAGGGGTGAGGGGGACCCCGCTGTGCCCCGGCCCCCAACTTGTCTCCCACGCCTCTGGCACCCCAACTCCGCTCCCTGCGGTACCCAGCCCCCAGCACTCCACCTCCTCCCCCAGCCCCCTGCACCCCAACTCCGCTCCCTGCGGTACCCAGCCCCCAGCACCCCACCTCCTCCCTCAGCCCCCTGCACCCCAACTTCTCTCCCCCACGGTACCCAGCCCCCAGCACCCCACCTCCTCCCCCAGCCCCCTGCACCCCAACTCCGCTCCCCGCGGTACCCAGCCCCCAGCACCCCAACTCTTCTCCCCCGCAGTACCCAGCCCCCCAGACCCCAACTCCTCCCCCAGCCCCCCACACCCCAACTCTTCTCCCCCGCAGTACCCAGCCCCCCAGACCCCAACTCCTCCCCCAGCCCCTCGCACCCCGCACCCCAACTCCTTTCCCCACGGCACCCAGCCCACTGCACCGCAGCTCCTCTCCCCAACCCCCTGCACCCCAACTCTTCTCCCCCGCAGTACCCAGCCCCCCAGACTTCTCCCCTCATCCCCCAGGCCCTCTCACCCCAACTCCTCCCCCCAACCCCCTGCACCCCAACTCATCTCCCCTGCAGTACCTAGCCCCCCACACCTCAACTCCTCTCCCCTGCAGTACCCAGCCCCCCCGGACCCCAACTCTTCTCCCCCAATCCCCCAGCCGCCTGCATCTCAACTCCTCTCCCCAGCCCCCGGCACCCCAACTCCTCTCCCCCGCAGTACCCAGCCCCCTGGATCCCAACTCTTCACCTCCAATCCCCCAGCCCCCCAACCCCCTGAACCCAACTCCTCTCCCCCACGGTACCCAGCCCCCCGCACCCCAACTCCTTTCCCCCGCGGTACCCAGCCCCCCGCACCCCAACTCTTCTCCCCCAATCCCCCAGCCACCTGCATCTCAACTCTTCTCCCCCAGCCCCAACTCTTCTCCCCCACGGTACCCAGTCCCCTGCACCCCAACTCCTCTCCCCTGCAGTACCCAGCCCCCCACACCCCAACTCCACTCCCCCAATCCCCCAGCCCCCCGCAGCCCAACTCCTCTCCCCTGTGGTACCCAGCCCCTCTGTGCTCACCCCCGCGTGTTGTTGCTGTTGGTGTAGACGAAGATGCTGTCCCGGGTTGTATCGTCGTCATCGTTGCGCCGCCGGGCGGCAAAAACGGCCCCGTCCCAGGCCTGCGTCATGGTGTCCCTGTCCCGCTGCAGCCCCCGGCCGAGCCCCGCTGTGCTCTCCCCCTTCCTCGCCCTGTCCACCTTGGTCTCGACCTCGTCGCCACCTGCCGTCACCTGTCGCTCTAGCGTTCCCCTCTCCCAGGCGCCCACTCTGCGCCCGCTTCCTGGGCAGCGCCCGCTTTATAGCCACCCCCCCCGGGGTGGATTACAGCCCAGCCCGGAGCCAGATCCCCCAAAGCTCTTGATCCGTTAATTGGGCTCCAGGGTTAGCCCCCCCAGTCCCTCGTGCGGCAACTCCCGGGCGCCATGCGTCACGCACGGTGACTTTGCCGGACATTTCAGGTGAGAGATCAGGGGGGCTGATTACAGGGAGCCCAGAGCTAATCCCCTCTCAGCACGGCCCAGCCCTGCAATTTCCTAATGGCCCATTTTCCTAACTAGGCCAGAGACACCTGCCAGCCCGTTCCCTGCACAGCCAGAGCGACTGTTTGTCGACAGCCGAGGGAGGTGGGGAGAGCAGCTTCTCGACGCACCCCGTCCCCCGCACCTCATCACACCCCATCATCCTCACACACCCTGTCACCCCATCACATCACATCCCCCTCATCCACCCCGTCACCTCACACACCCTGTCACCCCATCACATCACATCCCGTCACCCTCACCCAGCCCGTCACCTGCACACACCCTGTCACCCAATCACATCACATCACCCTCATCCACCCTGTCACCCGCACCTCATCACACCCCATAATCCTCACATATCCTGTCACCTTCACACACCCTGTCACCCCATCCCACCCCCTCATCCACCCCATCACCCGCACCTCATCACACCCCATCACCTCACACACCCTGTCACCCCGTCACATCACAACCCCCTGATCCAGCCCGTCACCTCACACCCTGTCACCCCATCACATCCCATCCCATCACCCTCACACCAAGTCATCCCATCCCATCACATCCCATCACCCTCATCCACCCCGTCACCCGCACCTCATCACACCCCATCATCCTCACACATCCTGTCACCTTCACACACCCTGTCACCCCATCCCACCCCCTCATCCACCCCATCACCCGCACCTCATCACACCCCATCACCTCACACACCCTGTCACCCAATCACATCACATCACCCTCATCCACCCCGTCACCCGCACCTCATCACACTCCATCATCCTCACACACCCTGTCACCCCATCACATCACATCCCGTCACCCTCACCCAGCCCGTCACCTGCACACACCCTGTTACCCCATCATATCCCATCACCCTCATCCACCCAATCACCCGCACCTCATCACATCCCATCATCCTCACACATCCCGTCACCTTCACATACCCTGTCACCCCATCCCATCCCCCTCATCCACCCCATCACCCGCACCTCATCACACCCCATCATCCTCACAGACCCTGTCACCCCATCACATTACATCCCCCTCATCCACCCCGTCACCTCAAACACCCTGTCATCCCGTCACATCACATCCCATTACCCTCACCCAGCCCATCACCTGCACACACCCTGTCACCCCATCCCATCCCCCTCATCCACCCCATCACCTGCACCTCATCACACCCCATCATCCTCACACATCCTGTCACCTCCACACACCCTGTCACCCAATCACATCCCATCACCCTCATCTACCCCGTCACCCGCACCTCATCACACCCATCATCCTCACACATCCTGTCACCTCCACACACCTTGTCACCCAATCACATCCCATCACCCTCATCTACCCCGTCACCTCACACACCCTGTCATCCCATCCCATCCTGTCACCCTCACACCAAGTCATCCCATCACATCACATCCCGTCACCCTCACACAGCCCGTCACCTGCACACACCCTGTCACCCCATCACATCCCATCACCCTCATCCACCCCGTCACCCGCACCTCATCACACCCCATCATCCTCACACATCCCATCATCTTCACAAACCATGTCACCCCATCTCATCCCCCTCATCCACCGCATCACCTGCACCTCATCACACCCCATCACCTCACACACCCTGTCACCCCATCACATCACATCCTATCACCCTCACACCAAGTCATCCCATCACATCACATCCCGTCACCCTCATCCACCCCGTCACCTCACACACCCTGTCATCCCATCACATCACATCACATCCCGTCACCCTCACCCAGCCCGTCACCCGCACCTCATCACACCCCATCATCCTCACACATCCTGTCACCTTCACACACCCTGTCACCTCATCCCACCCCCTCATCCACCCCATCACCTGCACCTCATCACTCCCCATCATCCTCACACACCGTCACCCCATCCCATCACATCCCCCCATCCACCCCGTCACCTCACACACCCTGTCATCCCATCCCATCACATCCCGTCACCCTCACCCAGCCCGTCACCTGCACACACCCTGTCACCCCATCACATCCCATCACCCTCATCCACCCTGTCACCCGCACCTCATCACACCCCATCATCCTCACACACCCTGTCATCCCATCACATCACAGCCCGTCACCTCACACACCCTGTCATCCCATCCCATCACATCCGCTGCACACACCCTGTCACCTCACACACCCTGTCATCCCATCTCATCACATCCCCCTCATCCACCCCGTCACCTCACACACCCTGTCACCCCATCATATCACATCCCCCCATCCACCCTATCACCTCACACACCCTGTCATCCCATCCTGTCACCCTCACCCAGCCCGTCACCTGCACACACCCTGTCACCCCATCACATCCCATCACCCTCATCCACCCCGTCACCCGCACCTCATCACACCCCATCATCCTCACACATCTCGTCACCTTCACACAGCCTGTCACCCCATCCCATCCCCCTCATCCACCCCATCACCCGCACCTCATCACACCCCATCATGCTCACACATCCTGTCACCCCATCACATCACATCCCCCTCATCCACCCCGTCACCTCACACACCCTGTCACCCCATCACATCACATCCCCCTCATCCACCCCGTCACCTTCACACACCCTGACACCCCATCCCATCCCCCTCATCCACCCCATCACCCGCACCTCATCACACCCCATCACCTCACACACCCTGTCACCCCATCACATCCCGTCACCCTCACCCAGCCCGTCACCTGCACCTCATCACACCCCATCATCCTCACACATCCCGTCATCTTCACACACCCTGTCACCCCATCCCATCCCCCTCATCCACCCCATCACCCGCACCTCATCACACCCGATCACCTCACACACCCTGTCATCCCATCCCATCACATCCCTCTCATCCACCCCGTCACCTCACACACCCTGTCACCCCATCATATCACATCCCCCCCATCCACCTTGTCACCTCACACACCCTATCATCCCGTCACATCACATCCCATTACCCTCACCCAGCCCGTCACCCTCACACACCCTGTCACCCCATCCCATCCCCCTCATATACCCTATCACACCGCATCATCCTCACACACTCTGTCAACTGCGTTCATCCCATCACCTGCACACACTCTCTCACCCACATTCTCCCCGGCACCTGTACACACACCCTGTTACTTGCACCTCATTACATCCTGTTACCTTCACACACCCCATCAGCTGCACCTCATCACATCCCCATCACCCTTCCCGTCACCCACATTCACCCTGTCACCCGCACCTCGTCACACCCCAGGGTCTGCACACACCCTGTCACCCACATTCACCCCGACACCTGTACAAACACGCTGTCACCCACACCCCATCACATCACCTTCACACACCCCGTCACCTGTACTCCATCGCATCCTGTCATTTGCATTCACCCCATCACCCAGATCCCATCACGCCTTGTCATCCACACCTTATCATACCCCATCACCCGCATTCAGCCTGTCACTTGCGCACACATCCTGCTACCCACACCCCATCACCCTCCCACCTGCTGCACCTTATCACATCCCATCACCCACACGCTGTCACTTGCATCTCAGCACATCCCATCACCTGCACTCACACTCAACACCTGCATTCATTCCGTCACCCGCACACACCCCATCACCTGAATCTCATCACACCTCGTCACTCACACATAAACATCACCTGCATGTCACACAGCCACACTGTTACCCATAGTCTGTTGCCTACACTGCATCACTCACACTTGATTAACTACATCCCATCACCTACACTGCATCACCTACACTGTCACCTACAGTACATCACACACTGTCACTTAGACCGCATCACTCACATAGATTGTCACCCACACCTTATTGCCTACACAGCGTCACCTATACAACATGACCCTCCCACTATTACCTGCAAAAAATCAACTACACCCTGTCACACACACACCATCACCCGCACCGTCACTTACACTGTGTTAGCTACACAGCTTCTCACACACTGTCAGCCACACGCTATTTCCTACACCATGTTACCAACACCCTGTCACACACCCTATCGCTACACTCTATTACTCCATCCCATCACATGCACACACACATCACCAACACCCTAACACCTGTACCATGTCACCTGCACTGCGTCCTGCCACTGTGCCCCATCATATGCAGCTATCACTCGCACCCTCTCACTTATACCATATCCCTGACACTCAATCACCCACACGCCATCACACTCACTCCATATCAGCTCCACTGCACCATGCACCCCCCATCTCACCCGCACTGTATCGCCCACTCACCTACCCTCTCATTGTGCACTCAGACCAACAGCGACACTCCTCACTTGTGCCCTATCACCTTCACCAACAGTACCCCGTCCTGCACGCTGACTCCTCCATCCCATCACACGCACCTGTGACAAAGTGGGACTATTCTTAATGTTTTCTCTGAATACTGTGTGGGTGCCTCAGTTTCCCCTATCCATTTCTTAAGTCTCCAACGTGCATAAATGGCCGACACTCTGTATCCTGGCAACAAAGGGCCAGGGCCCTTCCCCCTGCAAGGGAATAGCTGAAGGTGGGGGAAAACAAAGAGATCAGGTGACCTCCTGGCCCAGAGAAGAGGGGCTGGAGGGGGTTTCAGTTTGGGGCTGGCTGGGGACGGGAAGTGAGGGCAGACGTGGGGGTCTGGCTCGCTGGGCCCCAGAATGGACCCGGCCGAGGGCTCCAGTTCGCTGTACCTACAAGCTCTGTTTTAGACCCTGTTCCTGCCATCGAATAAACCTCTGTGTTACTGGCTGGCTGAGAGTCACGTCTGACTGCGAAGTGGGGGGGCAGGACCCTGTGGCCCCCCCCCGGACCCCGCTGGGGCAACTGCTGTGAGAAGCGCATGGAGGGGCAGAGGATGCTGAATGCTCCAAGGAGAGACCCAGGAGTTGAAGCCATGTGAGCTTCTTGCCCTGCAGACAGTCTGCTCCAAGGGAGAGAAGGCTCCCCAGAGTCCTGCCTGGCTTTGTGGGGAGCAGTTCCAGAGCATCACCCCAAGAGGTACCCAATGTTACACGCACTGTCAGCTACAGCCTGCCACATGGACACACTGGCATACACCCCGTCCCTTACCCCTCACCACACACATCACCTACACCATGTCACACACCCCGACAGTGACATCTACAGACCAACAGCTACACCTCATCCCTTCTACACACGTTGACATTTATGTACCAACACCCCCATACACCCCGTCATGCCCTGACCCAATGTCCCATCAGCTACACACACTAACACTGACACCACATCATGGACATTTTGACAGCATCTCCACGCTGACAGCTACACCCGATCACATTCTGACCTGACACCTATGCCTCATGGCATGCACACATCTACACCCCATCACCTCAACACCTACACAGACTGACACAACCCCGTCACCCTGACAGCAACACCCTGCCACACACACCACAACCCAGTGCCAACACCTACTCTGCAACAAATCTTCACATACCCTGATACAATCCCAACAGCAGCACTCCAACACCTGCTCAGACACAACAGCTGCACCCCATCAGACACCTGCACCCACAGCACGCTGTCACTGACCCCCAGTGCAACCCCAGCACCTACACACTGACACGCCTACATCCCCTCACACACACAACCCAACAGCTACAGGCCAACAGCCCCTTGGACACACAGACACAATGGATACACCCCAAAACGCGCCCACACATTCCCACAATACGAAGACACCACAACATACACACCCAGCAACGGTACACCCCCACACATGAACCCCACAACACAATACCGAGTCCCCTCTGACTACCCCCAAGACCTACAGCTCATAACACAACCGCTCCCCTAACAGAAACCCAAACCCTGGCCTCCAACACATCTGCTGCCTGTGCACTATCAAACAGTGCCCTTGCTCCCAGATTGGCACACACATGCACTTTGCTAACACCCCATATCCGCTTTGCAACACCCCCCACCCCAATCCAGCCCCAGGGCAGGGACTGGCTGGCTCAGGGGGGCGGGGAATTGGGCAAGGGCCTGTCCCCTCTGGGGGGCACCAGCTCCCATCTGGCCCCAGGGCAGGGACTGGCTGGTTCAGGGGCGGGGAAGGGGGCAGGGACTGGCTGGCTGGTTCGGGGGGGGCGGGGAAGGGGGCAGGGATGGGCTGGGACAGGGAAGAGGGCAGGGGCTGGCTGGTTCGGGGGCGGGGAAGGGGGCAGAGACGGGCTGGTTAGGGGGCGGGGAAGGGGGCAGGGACGAGCTGGCTGGTTCGGGGGCGGGGAAGGGGGCAGGGCTGAGGTGCGAAGTGGGTCAGGCCTGGGCCCGCCTGTTACATCACCGGGGCAGGCGCGGGGGTCGCTGTAGGTCAGGGGTTGGCGCCAACTGGGGACTCAGCTGGGGGGGGCAGGCTTGAGGCTGGCGCTGGGAGTAGGGGGCAAGGACTCCCGTGCTAATCCCTCTGGCCCCACATCGCCCAGCTCCCCCACTCAGACCCCCGGGGGGGAGCTGCCCCCAGCCCGTCCCCTATAAATAGCCCCAATGGAGCCTTAATTGCTAATTAGGGCTAACAGAAGGATCAGGGAGGATTAAGGAGGGGCCGGTACCGCTGGACACCCCCTCGGAGTGGGGGAGGGATCGAGGGCAGGACCCCTATATACCCCCAACACAGGCCTGGGACGGGCATCTGGCCCCACCTCCCCTCTGCCCTGTCCTCTGCCACCCAGTGCCCCCTACCACCTCCCCATGGGGCACCCCAAGAACTGGGGTTCTGCCTCTCCCCCAGCTCTTCCACCCCATGGCCCCTCACTGGCCCCCCTGCCCTTCCCCCTCCCTCCTGTGCTAATCCCCCCAGGTGCTCTGGGCGCTGAGCTGATGGGAGGTGACACCCCCCCGCCCCCCTAATCCCAGGATTTTCGGGTCGCTCCGGGGGAGTCTGATTAAAGGAAACTGGAAAGTTTAATCTCCTGGGTGTGGAAAAGGGGCCGCGCTGGGCAGGGAGCGGAGCTGGGACCGGCACCCCAGTGCCCCCCAGGCACCCCCACAGGGCTGGAGCTGCGGGACCCAAGTGCACACATGTGAGTTCTTGGGCACGGGGAAGCCGGGGGGCTGGGATATTCATGCCACGCACCCGGGGTGGGGGCTCTGGGACGCTAGTGCCACGCACCACGGGTGGGGGCTCTGGGATGCTCGTGCCACGCACCACAGGTGGGGGCTCTGGAATGCTCATGCCATGCACCCGGCGGGCGGCAGCTCTCAGATACTCATGCCACGCACCTAGGGGTGGGGGCTCTGGGAAGCTCGTGCCACACACCCAGGGATGGGGGCTCTGGGACACTCATGCCACACACCACAGGTGGGGGCTCTGCGACGCTCGTGCCACGCACTGGGGGGTGGGGGCTCTGGACACTCATGGCACGGACCGCGGGCGGGGGCTCTGGGACGCTTGTGCCACGCACCCGGGGGCAGGGGCTGTGGGACGCTCGTGCCACGGACCCGGGGGGCGGGGGCTGTGGGACGCTCATGCTATGCACCAGCGATGGGGGCTCTGAGACGCTCGTGCCACGCACCCGGGGGTGGGGGCTCTGGGACGTTCGTGCCCATGTCTGTGAGTTGGGGGTCCTGGGTCCCAGAGACACATGATGCTCTGGGGGGCTCTGGGGGGATGAGGAGTCAGGGCGCTGGTGGAGGGCAGTGTTTGGGGGGCCAGGGTTGGCAGATGGGGTGGCTGTGTCCCCCCTTGCCATGCCAAGGGACCCTGGGGGTGACTGAATGGGGTCTCCCCTCTTCTCTCCCCTTTCTCATGAAGGAGTCGGGGGGGGCAGGCCAGGAGCCCACCCAGCGCCAGGGGGCTGGAGCCATGTCCAGCACGAGGCAGATAAGTACCCGGGGAAGAGGGGGGCCGGGGCTGGGGCAGGCATTGGGGGTCTCAGGTGTGTGGCTGTGGCTGTGTGGGGTGGATTGGAGTGCTGAGGTGCTGGGGGCTGCGTGAGGAGTGCAGGGTGCATGGGGGGATTTGGGGGGCTGGTGCCTTGCCCCCCCATCTCTGGGGCGTTCACTGGGAATTCCGCTAGTTCTGAACTATTTACACTTGAAAAAAGTTCACTACTAGCAGAACTCAGGTGCGTGTCCCCCAACATCGCAGGGGGGCAGGGCATCGGGGGGACTGTGGGGGCGCTGGGCACCGGGGGGATGAGGGACCACGAGGGTGGGAGACAGGAGACCGCAGGGAGGCAGGACACCAGGGAGGAAACGTGGGAACCCGGGAGGGGCAGGACACCAGGGGCCCGTGGGGGGCAGGGTATGGGGGAGAATGGGGACCATGGGGGGGCAGGGCACCAGGGGCCCGTGGGGGGCAGGGCATGGAGGAGAATGGGGGCCATGGGGGGGCAGGATGCCAGGAACCCATGAGGGGCAGGGTATGGGGGAGAATGGGGACCATGAGGGGGCAGGACGCCAGGGGCCCGTGGGGAGCAGGGCATGGGGGAGAATGGGGGCTATGGGGGGGCAGGATGCCAGGGGCCCATGAGGGGCAGGGTATGGGGGAGAGTGGGGGTCATGGGGGGGCAGGACGCCAGGGACCCATGAGGGGCAGGGTATGGGGGAGAATGGGGACCATGGGGGGGCAGGGTATGGGGGAGGATGGGGGCCATGGGGGGGGCAGGACAGCAGGGCCCGTGGGGAGCAGGGCATGGAGGAGAATGGGGGCCATGGGGGGGCAGGATGCCAGGGGCCCATGAGGGGCAGGGTATGGGAGAGGATTGGGGCCATGGGGGGGCAGGATGCCAGGGGCCCATGAGGGGCAGGGTATGGGGGAGAATGGGGACCATGGGGGAGCAGGATGCCAGGGGCCCGTGAGGGGCAGGGCACGGGGGAGAATGGGGGCCATGGGGGAGCAGGACGCCAGGGGCCCATGGGGAGCAGGGCACGGGGGAGAATGGGGGCTATGGGGGGGCAGGATGCCAGGGGCCCGTGGGGGGCAGGACACAGGGGAGAATGGCGGGTATGGGGGGCAGGACACCAGGGGCCCATAGGGGGCAGGGCACAGGAGCATAGGGTCCTTGAGGGGCAGGGCACGGGAGGATGGGGGGCAGGACGGGGGGGCAGGAGGGCAGGACTGTGGGACACTGGGGAGAATGGGAGTCATGGGGGGGCAGGGGGACCGTGGAGCCAGGGAGGGACACTACAGTAGAGCACTTGGCAAGTGTGGGGGTTTTAGGGTGCCAGGTGCCCCCCCAAGCCCCTGTATGGTGGGTTGCTGCTGCCCCCCCGGGCAGGAAGCCCCCCATGGCTCCCATGCTGCCCCCAAGTGACTGCCCCAGGCCGCGCCCCCCACGGCTAATAAAGAGCCTGGAGGCTGGGAACTGAAGCTGCATTTCCAGTGTCTGTGTTTATTACCCGAGTGACGCGCGGGGGGGGGGGGGGGTAATTAATTACAGCCAGGGGGTAATTCGAGCGGGGGGGGGCGAATACCCAGACTCATATTTACAATATACAACAGTCATGTGTGGCCCCCGCTGGGTCCGTGGGGGTGGGATCAGGGTGATCTGGGGGGGGGCACTGCTAGCGAGGGGGGGCTGTGAGTGGCACAGAACCCCCCCATTGCCACCCCCCCACCCGGCTTATAGCCGCGCCTGGGCCAAGCCCAGCACGGCTGTGGTTCCCCAGGACATGCTGGGATATCTTTGGGGGGCCCTCAGAGCACAGCATTCTGGGATGTCCCAGGGGCCCCAGAGCAGGGCATGCTGGGATATCTTACGTCCCCCGAGAAGGGCATGCTGGGGTATCTTTGGGGGTCCCCAGAGCACAGCATGCTGTGATGTTCCAGGGGCCCTGGAACAGGGCATGCTGGGATATCTCAGACCTCCCACCCCGCCCGAGCAGGGCATGCTGGGGTGTCTGGGCCCCCCCAGCAGGGCATGCTGGGATATCTTGCCCCCCACCACAGGGCATGCTGAGATATCTTTGGAGGGGCCCCCAGAGCACAGCATGCTGGGATGTCCCAGGGGCCCCAGAGCAGGGCATGCTGGGATATCTCAGACCTCCCGTCCTGCCCGAGCAGGGCATGCTGGGATATCTCGCCCCCCCACCCCACAGGGCATGCTGAGATATCTTTGGGGGGGGGCCCAGAGCACAGCATGCTGGGATGTCCCAGGAGCCCCGGAGCAGGGCATGCTGGGGTGTCCGGGGCTACGCTGGGGACACCTGGCTGGAGGAGACGGAGGAGACCTGGGTGGCCTGCGAGGACCCCGAGACGTCGTCGTCCTCCCCGAAGGGGCTGCGGCCGCAGAACACCAACTTCAGCATGCAGGAGCGGAACTGCAAGAGAGGGGGTGAGCGTGGGGGGTGCCCTACAGCTCGGGCTAGGGGCAGAGCCCCAACTAACTCCACCCCTCTCTTTTCTGCCAGCTCACTTCCTCGCACATCCCTGACTCCCAGCTCGCATCGCTGCCCTGATCCCAGCCCCCTCCGCCCCCCATCACTGCCCCCCATTGCCCTTCGGCCTGCTCCCCACGGCCCATCCCGGCCCGGCGCCAACCTGCTTGTTCATGAAGACGTAGATGACGGGGTTGTAGACGGTGGAGGCTTTGGAGAAGACGGAGGGCACGGAGGCCAGGCGCACGTCGAAGGGCTCCCCACGGTGTGTCACGACCCACAGTGCGAAGGAGGCGTAGGGCAGCCAGCACACCAGGAACCCGGCCACCATCACCACCACCATCTTGGTCACCTCCCGCTCGGCCTTCTGCGTCGTGGCCGACTGCTCCTGCTGCTTGGCCACCTGTGGAGGGCAGGGGCGACTGGGTGGGGCACGCGCTCCTCCGTGGGGCACAGCGCCCATTGCCTGGGGCCTGTGCTCCTCCGTGGGGGGCAGGGGGGATTGGGTGGGGCCTGCGCTCCTCCGTGGGGGGCAGGGACGGTCATTGCCTGGGGTCCACCATCATCTATGGGACACAGCGGCCATATTGCTGGGCCCCACCCGAATCAGTGCGGGAGACTGCCGGCCACTGCAGTGGGACCCACTCTAGCCACGTGGGGCCACAGCAGAGGGACCCACCATCATTCATGTTGGGCGGCCATATCAGTGGGACCTACGCTAATTGTTGGGACGGGCAGGGCAGCCATGGGCGGCCTGGAGCTCCCAGGATGTCCATGTTGGTTGGTCCCCCCCCAATCCCTGTGGGAACACAGCCAGGGAGTGCCCGTGAGGGCAGCCTCATGGTGGGACTCACGTGGTTTGGGGGTGGCCAGGGAGGCTGTCGTGGGGGACAGAGGTCCACAGTACTGCTGGGGCCCACCCAAGCCCATATGGAAGCGGGTCCTGGGGGGAGACTGGGAGTGGGGGGGCACGGGGGGAAAGGGCATCTCCCGGCTCTGTCTATCCCTCCCCCACTGTATAAACCTCCAATGAAGCCGGCTCCACCCAAACTCGCCGTGTACCTGTCCATGTCCGTGTCACGCCAGCTTCCCCCCCGCCAGCCCCCAGCCGGGGAGCCGCTGCCCCACAGGCTGCCTGCTCCAGGGGCGCCCCATGGCTTTCCCAGCGCTGTGACCCCAGGCAGGTCCCCTATGGCTGCAGAGCAGAGTGGGGGGCCCCGTGGAAGGGAAGGGGCCAGGGTGGTGCCCATGGTGGGGAGGCTGGGGGGTCCCCGCACTGGTGGGAGGAAGGGGGTGAGGGTGCCCTGGGCCGGGCGGGTCCCTGCAGAGGCAGAGGGACGGGTACTGGCAGGTGGTCAGGGATGGAGGGGGGACGCTATGCCAGTGGGGTGCAGAAAGGGTCGCTGGGGTGACAGGAGTCAGGGGTCCCTTGGTGGCAGTAGGGAGTTGGGGGGCCCCAGTGGCAGCGGGGTGCTCGTGGCAGCAGGATGTGACTTGGGGGAGACCTAGTGGCAGGGGCAGTCAAGGGGTATCTGTGCTGGCAGGAGTTGGGGGGCCTTGTGGCAGGAAGGCAATCAGGGGGGCCCATGGCAGCAGGAGGGGAATTGGGGGACCTGTGGGAGCGGAGTTGGGGGGCTGTGGCAGCGAGAGGGGGGTTGGGAGGATCCGGGGAGGCGGGAGCGGAGTTGGGGGGCCCCCTGTGCCGGCAGGAGCAGAGTCGGGAGGATCCAGGGCAGCAGGAGGAGAGTTGGGGGGCCCCAGGGTGGCAGGAAGGGAGTCGGAGGGCCCTGGGGAGTTGGGAGCAGAGTCGGGGGGCCCGTGGCAGCGGGAGGGGAGTCGGGAGGATCAGGGGCAGTAGGAGGGGAGTCGGGGGGCCCCAGGGAGTCGGGAGCAGAGTCGGGGGGCCCATGGCAGCAGGAGAGGAGTCGGGGGGCCCCGGGGAGTGGGGAGCAGAGTCGGGGGGAGCCGGGGCAGCAGGCATGGAGTCGGGGGGCCCATGGCAGCGGGAGGGGAGTCAGGAGGATCCAGGAGTGTAGGAGGGGAGTTGGGGGGCCCCAGGGAGTCGGGAGCAGAGTCGGGGGGAGCCGGGCGGCAGGCATGGAGTCGGGGGGCCCCGGGGTGTCGGGACCAGAGTCAGGGGGAGCTGGGGCAGCAGGCACGGAGTCGGGGGGCTCATGGCAGCGGGAGGGGAGTCGGGAGGATCCAGGGCAGTAGGAGGGGAGTTGGGGGGGCCCGGGGAGTCGGGAGCAGAGTCGGGGGGCCCATGGCGGCAGGAGGGGATTTGGGGGGCCCCGGGAAGTGGGGAGCAGAGTCGGGGGTAGCCGGGGTGGCAGGCATGGAGTGGGGGGGGTCATGGCAGCGGGAGGGGAGTCGGGAGGATCCAGGGCTGTAGGAGGGGAGTCGGGGGGCCCCGGGGAGTCGGGAGCAGGGTCGGGGGGCCCATGGCGGCAGGAGGGGAGTCAGGGGGAGCCAGGGGCCTGGCGGGGGCACTCACGGCGCGCAGCGTCAGCAGCAGGCGGCCGTAGGAGAAGATGATGACGCTGAGGGGGACCCCGAAGCAGAAGCAGAAGAGGAAGATCACGTAGGACTCGTTGTTCCACTTGTTGTTGGTCGTGTACCAGTCGGGGCCGCATGAGCACTGGAGCCCCTCAGGGATGTACCTGGGGGGGACACAGCCCTCCTAGCCCAGTCCTGCCAGTGCCCCCCACTCCCGACCCACAGCCCCTGCTAGCCCAGCCCTGCCCCCCCCCAGCTCTGCCGGTGCCCCCAACTCCCGACCCGCAGGCCCTGCTAGGCCGGCCCTGCCCCCCAGCCCTGCCGGTGCCCCCCACTCCCAACCCACAGCCCCTGCTAGCCCGGCCCTGACCTGCCCCCCATTCCCGACCCACAGCCCCTGCTAGCCCGGCCCTGCCCCCTAGCCCTGCAGTGCCCCTCAATCCTGACCTGCAGCCCCTGCCAGCCCATCCTCGGCTCCCCCCGCTGTCCCCTACCGGCTCCATCCGAAGAGGGGGGGTGCAGAGGCCACGAGGCCGAAGACCCAGGTGAGAAGGCAGCCGATGATGGCGTGGCTGCCGCGGAAGGTGAAGTTCCCCAGGGGTTTGCAGATCACCAGGAATCGCTCGAAGGCCACGACGGCCAGAGACCAGAGACTCACCATGCCTGAGGTGGAGAGGCTGAGACCAGCGGGGCGGATGGGATCCCGACCCCTTGCCTTCGACCCACAGCCCCCAGCTAGCCCAGCCCGGACCCCCAGCCCTGCCGGTGCCCCTCACTCCCAACCGCAGCCCCACTCACCCCCCAGCGTGGCAGTGAAGCCCTCGATCTTGCAGCCCATGGGGCCCAGGGCGAAGTACATGTGGGAGAAGCTATAGAAGGCCGTGGTGGTGCCCACAGAGATGACCAGCAGGTTGGCCACCGCCAGGTTCACCAGGATGTAGTTGAGGTGGGAGCGCAGCTTCTTGTACTTGGCGGTGCAGAAGACGGTGAGGACGTTGATGGGCACGCCCAGCACAATGAGCAGGAACATGAAGGCCGACATGCCCATGAAGATGGCCGGGCTGCCCAGGTGTGTCTGCGGCACCAGGAACGGGCTCAGCGCCGTCAGATTGTTTGTGTCCAGAGGCACCGGGATGAAAAAATCCTCCGGGAGGTCATCCCGCAGGTCGCGGGTCTTGTGCATGGCTGGCGGGAAGGGGCGGCCGAGGTGGGCAGGGAGCAGTGGGGGGAAGCTGTTTGTGGGGATGGAGGCTGGGGCAGTGGGTGGATAGAGAGGCTACAGGATGGATGGAGGCGTGTTTTTGGAAAGAGGGACAGTGGCTGGGGATAGATAGATAGATAGAGGGGGTGGCTGGGGATGGACAGATAGAGAGAGGGGGTGGCTGGGGATGGATGGATGGATAGATAGATAGAGGGGGTGGCTGGGGTAGGGTGGCTGGGGTAGATAGATAGATAGATAGAGGAGTGGCTGGGGATGGATAGATAGATAGAGGGGGTGGCTGGGGAAGATAGATAGATAGAGGGGGTGGCTGGGGAAGGGTGGCTGGGGTAGATAGATAGATAGAGGGGGTGGCTGGGGATGGATGGATAGATGGGGGTGGCTGGGGATGGATGGATAGATAGATAGAGGGGGTGCCTGGGGTAGATGGATGGATAGAGGGGGTGGCTGGGGATGGATAGATAGATAGAGGGGGGTGGCTGGGGATGGATAGAGGGGGTGGCTGGGGATGGACAGATAGATAGATAGAGGGGGTGGCTGGGGGTAGATAGATCGACGGGGGGTGGGTGTCTGACGACAGAGAGATGTGGTCTCGGCACAGATGGATGGATGGACAGACACACAACCAGCTAGCAGCCGGGGCACCGGCGGGAAGGAGGGAAGGCAGCGGCTGTGGACGGAGAGGTAGCGTCCCTGTGCCTTCGCGCAGCCCAGCCCTGTGTCACCGTGGCACCAGTGGGCCCCAGGGCACTCAGACGGGCAGGGGGGCCATGGCAGGCAGCAGTGAGTGGTGGAGGGGCTGAGAGAGGGGTCTTTTATACCCTAGGGAGCCAGGGGGTGCCCTGAGCTGCGTGGAGAAGGGCAGCGGGATCTGTCTTTGCCCCAGTTAACACTGGCTCCTTCCTTAATCGCCCCTAAAACTGGAAAGCTCGGCTGAGCCGGGCTTATCCCCGGCAGCGCTGTGCCCAGCACAGCCCAAGGGCTGCAAAGATGGGCTTAGCCGCGGAGTCAAGCAGCTTTGCCAAAGACTAATCACGCCCAAGCCCCGATTAAGCCCTGGCTTTGGCGGGGGTGACTCAGAGACCCACCAGGCCTGAACTCCTACTAATAGGGCCCTGGAGGAGAAAGAGTTAATGGGAGACCCTCCAGGACCCCCCAAACCTCTACTTCCCAGCCCTGCCGGTGCCCCTCACTCCTGACCCACAGCCCCTGCTAGCCCTGCCTGGTCCTGTTGCCAGGGCTGTGGGTCCCAGGCGCCGAAACACGGCGGGGGGCGGAGGGGCCTAGCTGCCCTACCTTCCCCCCATGAACTCACCTGGCGGATGATTAAAGGGATGGATGTCCGCCTTGGCAGAGCCGTCAGGCACCCCTCGTCCTGGAGCAGAACCTGCCAGCCTCTTGGCAAAGAGAGGGCAGGGCCGGGCCTCCCGGGGAGCGAACACAACACAGCCAGCTCCCCCCAGCTCCTGGCTGCCAGAGGCCCACGGTCACCCCGGGCAGGGGGCTGCGCCTGGCCATTGCAGCTAGCGGCCAGCACTGGACCTGTCCCCCAGGGAGGTCGCTCTCCTTCTGCCCAGCCACCCCTGCACAATGTCCTGTGGCAGGGGGTTCCGCAGGCTGACCATGCACGGGGTGGGCAAGTGTTTCCTCCTGTTCACGTCCTCGGGCGAGCCCTGCGTTGCACAGCGTGGGGCATGGGCACCGACCGCGGGGCACACGCACCGCCCGTGGGGCACGGGTACCGACTGCGGGGCACGGGCACGAATCCCCTGTCCCGCCTCGGGGCTGCAACGTGCCAAAGCCCCCTGTGCCTGCCCCACGATCCGTCCCGCCTCACACTGCCACCAGCCCGCCCCACGATCCTGCCCCACACTGCTGTCTGCCGGCCTCCCCCATGACTCGTCCCGCCTCACACTGCCACCAGCCCGCCCCACTATCTGTCCCGCCCCACACTGCTGTCTGCTGGCCAGCCCCACGATCCATCCCGCCCCAAGTGCCAGCAGCCCGCCTCACAATCCAGCATGCCCCACAATCTGTCCTGCCCCACACTGCCATCTGCCCGCCCTGCCCCACCATCCGTCCCACTCCACACTGACGTCTGCCCGCTCCACGAGCTGCCACACCTCACACTGGCACCAGCCTGCTCCATGATCTGTCCGGCCCCACGATCCACCACGCCCCACACTGCCGTCTGCCCACTCTGCCCCACGATCCGCCCCGCCCCACTCTGCTGTCTGCCCGCCCATCTGATACACCCCACCCCACATTGCCACCACCCCACCTCACCCCATGATACACCCCGCCCCACATTTTCAGCAGCCCGTTCCGCCCCACAATCCACCCCACATTGCCAACTGCCTGCCCCACAATCTGTCTGGCCCCACGATCCGTCCCACCCTATATTGCACCTCCCCTGCCCACGATCTGCGCTGCCCCACCACCTGCCCGCACTGCCATCTGCCCACCCCACCCCATGATCTGCCCCACCCCACATTGCCATCAGCCCACCCCACGATCCCACCCATGATCCTTCCTGCCCCACATTGCCATCTGCCGGTCCTGCCCCACCATCCACCCCACCCCACATTGCCACCAGCCCGCCCCACGATCTGTCCCGCCCCACGATCCACCTTGCCCCACCTTGCCACCTGCCCACCTCGCCCCATGATCCATCCCACCCCACATTTTACCTCCCCACTTTGTCCCACAATCTGCCCCACCCCATGATCCACCCCGCCCCGCTACCCGTCCACATTGCCACCTGCCTGCCCCGCCCCACGATCCACTCCACCCCACACTCCCATCTGCTTACCCAACCCCAGGATCTGTCCCGCCCCATATTGCACCTTCCCGCCTGCCCCACGATCCGCTCCGCCCCACATTGCAGTCTGCCCGCCCCTCTTCGCCATCCAACCAGTGGTTAGTGTGCCAACAACCCTGTGCCCCCCTCACACCTTTTCTGCTGTTCTGGGCTCTGCACAGCTGGCAACGTGCCACTAGATGGCACCATGACACCATGAATCCTGGTGCCACAGGCGTGGGGGCAGTGGGACTACATCTCCCAGGAGTCCTTGCAGGGGGTAATTTGGAGCTGCAATCAGGATTTACACCCCTTCCCCCTCTGACAAGTGCCCAGGCCTTGCCGCCCCACAGAGGAACCATGGGCCAAATCCTCATAGGAGCTGGGGGGATCACCTCAAGGAGCCGGGATTAGGGCTAAATCGAGAGCTTGTGCTGACAGGGATTAGCGGGAGTGCGAGGGGCACAGAGTGGGCCGAGCTCCCTGCCACAAGCCCTAGCCCATCCAGAGCTGGGGGAGCCTGGTGCCAGGCTAGCAAGAGCTGCAGGTCGGGAGTGAGGGGCCCCGGCAGAGCTGGTGGGGGCAGGGCCAGGCTAGCAGGGGCTGTGCGTCAGGAGTGAGGGGCACCGGCAGAGCTGGAGGGGGGGGCAGGGTGGGCTAGCAGGGGCTGTGGGTCGGGAGTGAGGGGCACCGGCAGAGCTGGGGGGGGGCAGGGCTGGGCTAGCAGGGGCTGCAGGTCGGGAGTGAGGGGCACCAGCAGAGCTGGTGGGGGCAGGGCTGGGCTAGCAGGGGCTGCGGGTCGGGAGTGAGGGGCACCGGCAGAGCTGTGGGGGGCAGAGCCAGGCTAGCAGGGGCTGCGGGTCGGGAGTGAGGGGCACCGGCAGAGCTGGTGGGGGCAGGGCTGGGCTAGCAGGGGCTGCGGGTCGGGCGTGAGGGGCACCGGCAGAGCTGGTGGGGGCAGAGCCAGGCTAGCAGGGCTGCGGGTCGGGAGTGAGGGGCACCGGCAGAGCCTGGGGGAGGGCTGGGCTAGCAAGGGCTGCGGGTCGGGAGTGAGGGGCACCAGCAGAGCTGGTGGGGGCAGAGCCAGGCTAGCAGGGGCTGCGGGTCGGGAGTGAGGGGCACCGGCAGAGCTGGTGGGGGCAGGGCTGGGCTAGCAGGGGCTGCGGGTCGGGAGTGAGGGGCACCGGCAGAGCTGTGGGGGGCAGAGCCAGGCTAGCAGGGGCTGCGGGTCGGGAGTGAGGGGCACCAGCAGAGCTGGTGGGGGCAGGGCTGGGCTAGCAGGGGCTGCGGGTCAGGAGTGAGGGGCACCGGCAGAACTGGTGGGGGCAGAGCCAGGCTAGCAGGGCTGCGGGTCGGGAGTGAGGGGCACCGGCAGAGCGTGGGGGAGGGCTGGGCTAGTAAGGGCTGCGGGTCGGGAGTGAGGGGCACCAGCAGAGCTGGTGGGGGCAGAGCCAGGCTAGCAGGGGCTGCGGGTCGGGAGTGAGGGGCACCGGCAGAGCTGGTGGGGGCAGGGCTGGGCTAGCAGGGGCTGCGGGTCGGGAGTGAGGGGCACCGGCAGAGCTGGTGGGGGCAGGGCTGGGCTAGCAGGGGCTGCGGGTTGGGAGTGAGGGGCACCGGCAGAGCTGGTGGGGGCAGGGCTGGGCTAGCAGGGGCTGCAGGTTGGGAGTGAGGGGCACCAGCAGAGTTTCGGGGCGGGCAGGGCTGGGCTAGCAGGGACTGTGGGTTGGGAGTGAAGGGCACTGTCAGGGCTGCGAGTCGGGAGTGAGGGGCACCGGCAGAGCTGGTGGGGGCAGGGCTGGGCTAGCAGGGGCTGCAGGTAGGGAGTGAGGGGCACCGGAAGAGCTTGGGGGAGGGCTGGGCTAGCAGGGGTTGCGAGTCGGGAGTGAGGGGCACCGGCAGAGCTGGTGGGGTAGGGCTGGGCTGGGCTAGCAGGGGTCTGTAGGTTGGAGAGTTGGGACTGAGTCTATTTGGGGTCACCACCCTTCCGTCCCCGCTGCACTATCCCCCATGGTGGTATGACCCCCTGCCCCACATTCCCAGGCTCTAGATGAAGGTGTAGAATGCCACTTTTAGCAGCTTTCGTCAGCCCTGGGCAGGGGAGAGGAGGGGCTGGGCAGGAATCCAGCGAAATCAGGGCAGGATGTGTCCCCCCCCTCCCCCCCCGAAACTGAGGGGGGTGTAAATCCAGGCAGCCCCGCCTTAACGGGCCCGTGGGCCAATCCTGGAGCTGGCCGCCCCGGCCAGGCCCTGACACCCAGGCACCAGGATGGGGAGATGTGAGGGAAGGTTATAATCCCTGTGTCCCCCGCCCTGCTGTGGGGATAGAGTACATGGGCAGAAATTAAAGTCGGGGGGGATTAGCTCGTAGCACCTGCTGTGAGGCCAATTAAAGCTCATCTCATCTCACCATGTGCTTCCTGGGGGCGGGGGGAGTGGGCAGCCCCCCACCCCACCCTTCATCTACTTGGGACAGGGGCAGGGGCTGGCTAGCTGAGCGGCACAGGAATGGGACATGGGACCTTTCTCCTCTGGGGGGTGTGAGTCGGGGGGATACATTGGGGTGTGGGGCTAAAGGGCATCTGGGGCACTGCACTGTCTGAGGCCGCCCCCACTCCCCTCCTGGAGCTAGGGACAGAACCCAGAAGTCCTGGCTCCCAGCCCCCCTTGTCCCAATGCCCTTAGCCAGGCATGTCCCATATACCTGCTTGGGGCCCAGGTTCCGATTGGGACAGCAGAGCCCTCTGCTGGTGGGCTTGGGTTATAACCGACCAGGCTGGGCCCCTCCAGGAGGTTGGCGTCTCTGAGCTAGACAAGGTGGCATGTTGAGGCGTGTGTACGGGTGTTGGCGCCCCTGATAGTCCGATCAGTGGGTGCCACAGCCGGGGGGCTGAGTTTCTCCTCCATTGGCAGAATGGCCTCAGCCCCCCATAGCCACAGGTGGCACAAAGTGGTGTCCGAGGCCACCGTACAAGGTTGGGGCAGTTGGGGGCGGGAGGCAGCCTTGGCACGACTGTGAGGCCTTGAGCCAGGGCTGATGGAAGGGATGGGGCAGCGCCATCATGACTCTGAGGCCAGGGCAGGGTCGGGGGGTGGTCTGGGCATGACCCTAGAGCAGGAGTCAGAAACCTTTCAGAAGTGCTGGGCCGAGTCTTCATTTATTCACTCTAATTTAAGGCTTCGCATGCCAGTGATACATTTTAATGTTTTTAGAAGGTCTCTTTCTATAAGTCTATAATATATAACAAAACTATTGTTGTATGGAAAGTAAATAAGGATTTTTAAATGTTTAAGAAACTTCATTTAAAATTAAATTAAAAGGCAGATCTCCCCGGACTGGTGGCCAGGACCCGGGCAGTGTGAGTGCCACTGAAAATTAGCTCATGTGCCACCTTCGGCACCCGTGCCATAGGCTGCCGCCCCTGCCCTAGAGTCATGGGGGACTTGCAGAGTGCTGTGGAGGAGGGGACGTGCTGGATTGAGTGGATGGCCGTGGCTAGGGGGAGTGGTTGTGGGAGAGCAGCCATGATGTGACTGCAGCTATGTTGGGGGGCTGGGGACTGCCTTGCCGTGATGGGGTGGCCATGTTAGACGGCCTGGGGCGGCCCTGGTGTAATAGAACGACCATGTTGCATGGCCCAGGGGGGCCTTGGCATGATTGGGCAGCCATGTTGGGGGTCCCAGGATGGCCTTGGCGGCCATGTTGTGGGGAGCGATGGCTGGGGTGGCCTGGACATGATGGGACAGCCATGTTGGGGGGGAGCTGGAGCAGCATTGGCGTGATGGGACAGCCATGTTGGGAGAATAATGTTACGGGCCTGGGGGGACCATGTTAGGGGGGCGCTGGGGCAGCGTTGGCGTGTTGGGACAGCCATGTTGGGAGGCCCAGGGCGGCCTTGGCAGCCATGTTGGGGGCACGATGTTAGGGGCCTGGGGCAGCCATGTTGGGGGGGTGCTGGGGCAGCGTTGGCGTGATGGGGCGGTTGTATTGGGGGGCCCAGGGCTGCCTTGGTGACCATGTTGGGGGGCCCAGGGCAGCCATGTTGGGGGGACAATGTTAGGGCCCTAGGGTGGCCATGTTGGGGGGGCGCTGAGGCAGCGTTGGCGTGATGGGACGGCCATGTTGGGGGGCCCAGGGGGGCCTTGGTGGCCATGTTGGGGGGACGATGTTAGGGGCCCCAGGCGGCCATGTTGGGGGGGCAGTGTGGCAGCCTTGGCGTGATGGGACGGCCATGTTGGGGGGCCCAGGGGGGCCTTGGTGGCCATGTTGGGGGGACGATGTTAGGGGCCCCAGGCGGCCATGTTGGGGGGGCACTGGGGCAGCGTTGGTGTGATGCGGCAGTCATGTTGGGGGGCCCAGGGCGGCCTTGACGGCCATGTTGGGGGGCCTAGGGCAGCCCTCGGCCAGAGTGGGTGTGGTGATCCCCACGCAGGGGTTGGTGACTGAGGAGGAGCCACAGGGCGGTGCTGTGGCTGAGGTAGTGGCCCCGCCTGCGCCGTGAGAGGCCGCTGGAAAGACCGGTTGTGGTGACGATTAAAGGGAAAAACCGTTAAAACCGTTAAATTTCAAACCTTCGTAGGCTGAGGCCACTGCCCGCCCCCTTTAGGAAATGACCGATGGGCCGCTGGACCAACGGGCGAGCAGAGGGGCAGCCGGGGCCCAATCAGGATCCGCGCGCGCTTCTTCAGCCGCTCCCTCTTTAGAACGTTGTAACTGACAGCGCTTCGCGCCAATTCCAACGGCCGCCGGGAGCGCGCCGGCCCCGCCCGTCGGTCCAACCGCGCACGCCAATGAGCGAGCGGCGGCGTGGTGATCGACAGCATCGTCGCCCAATGACAGTGGAGGGGCGGGGTTAGTCGCTCCGGGTTTCCTCTCCGGCTCGGTCTATTCCCCCCCGCCCCCCCCTCAGTCCCCGCGGGTTCTTCGCTGCGAAGAAAATGGCGGCGGCGCCGAGCGGAGACGAGGAGAGATTGTGAGTGGCCGGGGGAGGGAGGGGAGAGGCGGAGACGGGACCATTCGCTCCCCTCGCGCGGGGGGGAGGCGGACGGGCCCATCCCGCGGGCCCCGCGCCAGGAGAGGAGGGGGAGCGCGCACAGGGGGCTGCGGCTGTTGGTTCCTTCCCGCTCGCGGCGGCCCCTCCTCCCCCTCCCTTTCGCGCGCGCCCGGGGGGTCCCGAGTGCGTCACAGCGGCCCCCTCTGACTGGGGCGGGGCCGCCCCTCACCTGCGGGCGGAGGGAGGAGGCTGAGGGGAGGGAGGTCAAAGGGCAGCTCGCGCCAACCTGACCCCCTCGCGCTAACCTATCTCCCCCCCCCCCCCGCGCGCCAACGGCCCGCCTCGCGCCAACTTCCCCCCCTTCAACTGACCTGCCTGGTTCCCGCCAACCCCTTCAGCCCCCCCAGCCCGACTCACACCAACCCCCTGAGCCACCAGGCCGGCTCGCGCCAGCCCCCTCAGCGTCCCCCCCCCCAGCCCGGTTCGCGCCAGCCCCCTCAGCCCCCCCATGCCCGGCTCGCGCCAGCCCCCTCAGCGTCCCCCCCCCCCGCCGGCCCGGCTCGCGCCAGCCCCCTCAGCGTCCCCCCCCCCATGCCCGGCTCGCGCCAGCCCCCTCAGCGTCCCCCCCCCAGCCCGGCTCGTGCCAGCCCCCTCAGCGTCCCCCCCCCCAGCCCGGCTCGTGCCAGCCCCCTCAGCGTCCCCCCCCCCAGCCCGGCTCGCGCCAGCCCCCTCAGCGTCCCCCCCCATGCCCGGCTCGCGCCAACCCCCTCAGCGTCCCCCCCCCCATGCCCGGCTCGCGCCAACCCCCTCAGCGTCCCCCCCATGCCCGGCTCGCGCCAACCCCCTCAGCGTCCCCCCCAGCCCGGCTCGCGCCAGCCCCCTCAGCGTCCCCCCCAGCCCGGCTCGCGCCAGCCCCCTCAGCGTCCCCCCCAGCCCGGCTCGCGCCAGCCCCCTCAGCGTCCCCCCCCCCATTCCCGGCTCGCGCCAGCCCCCTCAGCGTCCCCCCCCAGCCCGGCTCGCGCCAGCCCCCTCAGCCCCGCCCCCATGCCCGGCTCCCGCCAGCCCCCTCAGCATCCCCCCCCCCCGGCCCGGCTCCCGCCAGCCCCCTCAGCGTCCCCCCCCCCCATGCCCGGCTCCCGCCAGCCCCCTCAGCATCCCCACCCCCCCATGCCCGGCTCCCGCCAGCCCCCTCAGCCCCCCGTTGGCTCACGCCAACCCCTCACCCAGTGCTGACACCCCTGCCTACGGCCGAGCTCGTGCCAACTCCCCCCCCCCCAATCGACCTGCCCAGTTCCTGCCAACCCCTTGAGCTCCACCCCCAGTCCGACTCACACCAACCCCCTCAGCCCCCCCATACCCCCCGGCTCGGGCCAACCCCTCACCCAGTGCTGAACCCCTCCTCTTAGGCCCAGCTCGCGCCAACTTCCCCCCCAACCGACCTGCCTGGTTCCCGCCAACCCCCTGAGCCCCCCCAGCCCAACTTGCGCCAACCCCTCACCCAGTGCTGACCCCCCCCCGCCTGCAGACCGGCTTGTGCCATCTTCCCCCCCAACCGCCCTGCCCGGCCCGACTCGCGCCAACTCCCTCTGGGGCCCGACTCGCACCAACCCTCTTGGTGCCCCCCAGGCCCGGCCCAGTTCCTGCCAATGCCCTCAGTGCCTCCCAGGCCCAGCCCGACTCACGCCAACGCCCTCAAATGCCCCCTGCCCAGCCCGACTCTCACCAACCCCCTCGGTGCCACACCCCCCCCGGGCCCGACTCGCACCAACCCCTTCAGTGCCGCCCTGCCCGGTTCCCGCCAACCCCTTCAGCCCCTTCCCCGACTCGTGCCAACCCCCTCAGTGCCACCCTGCCTGTCCCAGCTCCCGCGCCAGCCCCCTCAGCCCCCCTCCCCAGGCCTGGCCCGGCCCAGCTCCCATTCCAGCCCCCTCAGCATCGCCCCCTCAGGGCCGACCCGGCTCCAACGCCAGCCGCCTCAGCGCCGTCCTGCCCGGCTCCCGCGTCAGCCCCCTCAGCACCTCTCCCTAGGCCCGGACCAGCCCAGCTCCCGCCCCAGCCCCCTCAGTCCCCTTCCCCAGGCCCAGCCTGGCCCGGCTCCCGCCTCAGTCCCCTTCCGGCTCCCGCACCAGCCCCCTCAGCGTCCCCCTCCCTCCCCCAGGCCTGGCCCGGCTCCTGCACCAGCCCCCTCAGTGTCCCCTGCCCCAGGCCCGGCCCCCGCGCCAGCTCCCTCAGCGCCGTCCTGCCCGGCTCGGCTCCCACGCCAGCCCCCTAGGTGCCACCCCGGCCTGACTAGTGCCAACCCCCCCATTGCCGGCTCCCCTGGCCTACTACATGCCAGCTCCCTCGGTGCTGACCCACCCGGCTCACGCCAATCCCCCAGTCCAGCTCACGCCAGTCCTCTAGTGCTGATCCCCTCGGCCTAGCCCATGCCAACCCCTGAGTAAGCTCACACCAACCTGGACAGCTACCACCAACTCCTTAGTCCCAACCCCCGCCAGCCCTGCGCACGCCAAGCCCCCTCGGAGGTGTTGATGTGAGCAGCACCATTCTAGTTCCATTCACACCAACCACCCATGTGGCCCAGCCCCCTTTCGTGCCAACACTTCCCCTTGGTGCTCCTCACGCCAACCTGGTGTTGCTGTGGGTCCCTCTTGTGACAACTCCCAGCTCTGTCTTGCTCCCCACTCACACCAGCCCCTTTACTGCAGAGCCACTCAGGCCTGCTCCCCCAGAGCCACCCCACTAGCTCCAGTTCCTCCTCGCAGTGCTGCCCCATTACTGTGCATCCCTTCCTGGCACTGTGGTGCCAGCCAGCCCTGCTCACGCCTGGACTCCCTGCCCAGGATCGTGTTGCTGCTCTGTTGCCACTCACACCAACGCCACTGATGGCAGCTTTGTTTCCTCTCGTCCCAGTCCTCCGTGGCACTGGTGCCCCCCACCTGTGCCAGCCCCGCAGTCCTGTGGTGCTGCATGGCATGGCTCACGCCAACACCTCCTGTCCTTGCCCGATTCCCTTTCACATCAAGTCCTGTGATCCCACCCCAGTCCCTACATATTGCCAGCTCCCTTGCCATCATGATGTTATCCTGGCTCCACTCAAGCCAGCCACACTCCCAGGTCACCCCCTTTCTCTTCCTGCTGATCCCGTTCCCTGCCCAGGTGCTGCCCAGCCTCTGCTTATGTCACCCCCTTGGTGTTTTGGATATGCGCGCCGTGGAGCTGAGGTCCTGCCCCAGTCCTGCTCATGCCAGCCCCTAGCTGCCTCTGCTCACAGCAGCTCCAGCCTCGAGGTCCTGCAGGCTCACGCCAGTTTCCCCAGTATCGCGGGCTCACGTTAACCCCGTAACACCGCTGGGCCACCCCATGCCAGCCCCGGAGGAGCCTCTGACTCCTGTCAGACCCCCACACCGGGACCCCAAAGTGCCATGGCCTGCATGCTTGTGCAAACACCTCAGCTCCCCGCTTAAGCCAGCCCAGCGAGTCGTGGCACAACGCTAAGGCATTATTGCTGGGCAGCGTCAAGTCCCAAGCACCAAAGCATTGTCCATCCTATGCCAACTCCTGCAGTGTCCTGGATGTGTCTCCCCCCCCGGCCCCCCGCACTCCCACCAGCCCCTGTGGTAATCCCAGTGCAGACTATCACCTGAGCCCTGTCCACTGGTGTCACCTTCATGATGTTTTCCCTCAGGCATAAATTGTTCACGCCGATCTCCTGGCTTCAGGCTTCCTCTTCCACTGGTTTTCCCAACTCTTCTGTGTATCGTGGGGACACCTCCCGCGCGGTCCTGACCGGATCGCTCTGTTTACCTGACAGATTTTGCAGGAGGGGATTGTTTGAGGGCGACGTTCATAGGACATGAACTGTTGCTGCTTGCATGGCGTCGGAATGAGGCTTACAGGAGCCGGGATCTCCAGTGGAGACAGAAAAGCAGCCGTCTCTGGGGAGAAAGTTACTCTGAGAGTTACGCTCGCAGCTAGCACGAGCCACCTGGGTTACCTGGGAGTTTGGGTTACTCAGGGTCTGGTGAATCCGAAGTGCATGTCATCGAGGTGGTATTAACCTCTACCCTGTACCAGGGGCCCAGACCGGGGTGGGAATGATTTGCATAGCTGTTGCCGTGCATTGTAAGCTCTGTGGGGCTGAGACTGTGTCGTTCTGTGCAGCTTTAATTCATGACTATGGATAAATGTTGAGCATCGATGCAATTGACAGAAGATCACGTAAGAAACTGTTCTTTTGAGCTGGGAGCGTGAAGAGATGTTCACTCCCATGCGACCTGTAAGCTTAAATATTTTGAATTGGCTTTTAGGGAAGTGGCATGAAGCTGCAACCGGGGGAAATGGTTACAGGCGGGGTGGTTTTCGAAGGGGAAAGACCCGAACTGGCTTTGGACACCCAGTTTTATGGAGACTGATCTCTTATTTGGCAAAAACCTGCTGATCAGCCCCTAGCTGGCTGCATCCGTTTCGTTTTGATGCTGCGTCTTGGAGATGCAGTGTCCAAAGAGGAACCAAAGCGCCGATGAAAGGGTTAGAGGCTACTGTCCCCGGGAGTTGGGATCCTGGTTCAACACCCTGGGCTGAGCCATGCGGAGACCACCGAGTCAGAGACCCTCTGTCTGCTAGCTTAGCCCCCTTTGGAGAAGGGACCCAAGCATTGGCAACATGTCCCAAGTGCCTGTGATGGCAGGGCTGTGAGAGCTCCGGCCACTCCTAACAGCTTAGGTAGCACACAGGAGAGCAGTTGGCAAAACCCCCGAAGCAGGAGCCATCAACTCCCCCCCCCCCCCCTCCCGCTCCAGCCCATGTTTGCCACACGCTCTTAAGGGAGGTCACCAAAATGTTACATCCCATCCCTGAGAGGCACAAACAGGGGCTGGCAGCTGCATTCCTGGTGGGAGGTTTGTCATCTCTCTCTCAGCAGGGGCATATGCTGCAGCTTGCCCCAAAGGTTCCAAAAACCAGATCTGTGTAATAACCCGAATATGGGTTTGTGCTGCTGGGGATCAGGTTTCTCGAGGATTGCTCTGGACTTGTGCGCACTGGAAATTGAAGTCTGACATTCTGACCCCAGGAGCTGGGGCTGTGGGAAGAAAACCCATCATGTGTCATGAGACTTGTGATGAATTGGCTATGCTAGTTGGGTGGGTTGGGTCCTGCCCAGAGCAACGGGCTCCCATCAGGGATGCCCATTGCGATGGAAGGCCCCGATCCAGGTTGAGGGGGGCCTGTGCTATGCCTGGTGTGACGAAGGTCCCTGATGTTTGTTAGCAGGAACGAGGGGACGCCCAATCTTGGTGAGTGCAGGCTTGCTCTGGCGACTGTGCTAATAGCCGTGATCGATAAGAGGGTGGGCATTAGGGAGTAGCCACCTGGCATGTGGTGGTTTGTTAACGGCACTCATGGTGCATCGAGGGTGTGGAGCAGGCACAGGCTTGCTGCACCTTGGAGGGCAGAGCCCCCCTGCCGGCGGTGGGCAGGCAAGCCGTAGGCTTCTGGTAGCTTTGGCTGGGCCACAGGGATTATATTTTTGGAGGCTGAAGGGCTGCTGAATGGTCTCTGCTCTGTGCTGTGCAGCCGGCACTGGTGTGTTGTTGTTGCAAGGGATCACACTGTGCCATTTAGGGGAGCTTGGTCTGTCCGGCACCCTCCGAGCGCGGTCGGGGTGGCCGCAGCTGGCCACCTTTCTCTCTGCTGCAGGAATCAGCAGGTTGGAGGCTGCCTTGGTAGGAGATGCTCCAATTTGTCCCCAAAGCGTAGGGTTTGTTCTCATCGCCTCGTGCGTGAAGTGAAATTTGCTGGCCCGCACTCTGTCCTGCTCTCACCGAGACCAGGGCTTTTTCAGTTGTGAATGTGAAGAAGTTCCTATGAGGTGTGGTGGCAAACACAGCCGGGGGGTCCTGAGGCGGGCGTCAGAATCTGTCGCTGTGTGAAAGTATCATATATGGAGTGGTTTGGGATCGGCTGGGCAGAGTTGGAGGTAGGAAATCAGGCCTGACTCCACAGGCCTCTTCTGACTGTGTATGCGAACGTCCACCAGTGCAGTGTCAGATGGCTCGGGGCTGCGGCCTGCTGCTTTGGAGTTCTTAGGGGAACCCGACAGCCCAGCAGCCATTCGCAAGTACCTCCAGTGGTGATCTCAGGCTGGAACCGGCTCAGATCGAGACGCGCTTTAACTTGTGCTTACCCCAAGCCCACCACGTCTGCCACCCCAGTGCTCGGAGAGCGTTGGCGTTCAACGCTTTTGGATGCGGCAGCACGGGAGAAGTGTTCCTTGCCTCCCCTACCCCCTGAAATCTGGGAGTGTGAGGGGCTGGAAAGCAGAATATAAGTGTCCTCTGCAAATAGCGACTGCGAACCGGCTCTCTGCGGTGGGGAGAGGCAGGGAGCAGAAAGTGAAACTAGTTCGAAATGTTGGCTCTCGGCTAGGCTGCAGGGTGCCTAGGTTCTCGCCCTGGCGTCTCTGCTGAGTCACTTCCCCAACCCAGGTTTCAGGGCCGCCCTGGGGGTGAATTTCACCTTGCTGCATGCTCAGCCAGCGGGCGTGGTGCCATGCACATTGTTACGATTTTGTGACTGATTTGTGTCACGAGGGGCTTAGAGATCACGACTGAGAATGGGCCCCGGTGTGCCGGGTGCTGCTCGGGGCCCCCCATTGTGCTGGGCGGTGTGCAGACCCCGTCCCCAGCTCCGTTGTGTCTCTGATACCCTGCTGCCCAACTGCAATCGGGGGCCCCTTTATACACAGACCCTGCCCTCCCCACTAACGGCCTCAAGCATTAATTATTCTTATTTATGACAGTGGAAGGCCCCAGGCGTCTCACTTGTCCCGCTAGAATGTGTCCCTGACGTGCTGAAGGGTAGGATACAGCCCTTCTGTTTCTCCTGAGACTGGCAGATCTTTGGGTCAGGGATGGTGCAGTGGGGGGCCCCAGTCTCTGCAGGGGATGTCTGTGCGGTGTCGGGGACATGGGAGGGGTGCTGATCTCACCTGGGGGGGAGCAGGAATCTGTGCAGCACCCTGCATAGGGGGGATGCAGCTCTGACCTCAGTCGGGGTCTATGCAGCACCTTGTGTGACCCCAGACCCCTCAGATGGGGGGTCTATGAGCAGCCAGCACAACAGGGACCCCAGTACCAGACAGGGGGGTTCTGTACAGCGCATGGTCCAGTGTGGATCCCAGCCATAGATGAGAGGGTCCGCACAGTGCGTGGCGTGACAAGGGACCCCAGTCTCTGCTGGGGGGTGCAGCAAGGCAGTACCAGAACGCTGAGCATGCCCCCATCCTGGCAGACTCCAGTGACATCCCAGCGCCTGGCGTTCAACTTCCAAGTCCCTTCTCAGCTGGCATCAGGAGCTCACTCGGCTCCTCGGCCAGTTTGAGCGTGACACACGGCCAGCTTCTGGTTAGCATCGGGGGATGTACGGAGGGGCGGGGGCGTTAGGCCATGCTTTTCACTGGCAGCTCAAATCCATCACTCTGGTGGATGAAGCCAGTGATCTCCATGGGCAGGGGGTCAGGCTGCAGCAGAGGAGGGTCCCACCCAAGGCTAGGCCATGAGCTGGGACATTGCCGGGTGCCCCGGGAACATTGCTGCCAGCCCATGGAAGCTGGGAGGTAGTTTAGCAAAGAGCATTGACTCTGGCTCTGCTCCTGTACGTCGGAGGCAGAAGTAGGTGCCTGCCACCACCGAGTTGCAGCCTGGGTGATGCAGAAGTTCAGACAGCAACTTAAATATCTTAAAATCTACAGGTTGGATCTTGCAGCTCTTGCAGGTTGACCGAACTGCTGTAACTTGACGTGGGAGCTCCGGCCGGGATCCGGCCCCTCGGCTCCGCTGGGGCTCGGGCCGATTGACGCCGGCCGGGATCCGGCCCCTCGGCTCCACTGGGGCTCGGGCCGATTGACGCCGGCCGGGATCCGGCCCCTCAGCTCCACTGGGGCTCGGGCCGATTGACGCCGGCCGGGATCCGGCCCCTCGGCTCCGCTGGGGCTCAGGCCGATTGATGCCGGCCGGGATCTGTCTGTCGGAATCTGGGCCTTCTCTTGCAGAAATCCCATGCTCACTGGAGGGAAGTGAGGCTGTTCCCCCAGGGGCAGAGTGGGTCTTGCCTGTGTTGCTGACGGCTTGGCACTGGGTTTTAGTTGGTTGCAGTGGGGCGCTTTCCCTCGCTGTCAGCTTTGCTTTCTTCGCCAAGTTGGGTTCAAACGTCTCGTGCGCTGAGGAAGCGGCTGGAGCTGGTGGCTGGGTGTCCCCAGACAGGGCGGCATGTGCAGAAAGCCGACTCTGTGGCGGAGTGTTTCCCGGCCAGCCTCCTGGGACGGGGGCGCTCACTGCTCCCCCTTCTGCCATCGCCTGGCGGCCCAGCCCTCAGGGCTTTGCCCGCCCACCCAGACGGCTGCAGAGGCCCCGTGTTCAGCTCTGACGCAGGGGGCCAGACTCCTCTTTGCTGCTAACGGTGATCTCAGGCACCCTCTCGAAACCGGCGCCTTGGGCCTGCATTCATCTGGCCCCCTCTGCAGCGACGGGAACCCCTGCCTGTTTCTGGGAGCCCTCCGCCTTGAATTTTAAAAAGCTGCTGGCACAAAAGGCCCAGGGATGCTTTATTTTGGCCCTTTTTGTGGGCGAAGCATTGCCCGAGCTGCTGAAAAGGGGTGTGTGAATCAAGCGGCTGTTGAGCTTGCTACAGGGGAGGGGAGGACAACACCGTCTCTCCCTCCTTCTGCACTGGGGACAATGTCCGCCAGCCCCTTGGCCTTGGGTCACTGGGAATGTCTCTCGCTGTTTGGAAAGTACCGCAGTTGAGTCTGGCTTTGCCAGGCGCGGAGGTCGCTATTCGTGGCGCTGACACCAAGTTGCCATGGGACCTTTGGCAAATTACGTCACCTCTGTGCCTCAGTTTCCCCTCTCACCCTGTCTGTCGCTATGTTCATCAGCCAGCACAATTGGGGGGCCCATGAATCTCAGCCTAGGTGGACGGCTGTGCAGAGGGATCCCCCCCATCTTGGGAGCGGTCTGTGTGCCCCTGGCATGAACAGGGGTCCTCAGGCTTGTTTGAGGAGCCTGACACAAACAGGTACCCAGTCACAGTCGAGGAGGGGGTGTCTGTGCAGCGCCCAGCATGGATGGGGGGTCCCCTGATTACAGCTGGGGGGCGCAGGTCTAGGAGGCACCCAGCACAGATTGGGGGTCCCCCGATTGCAACCGGGGGAGAGGATTTGTGCAGCACTCAGCGGAGATGGGCGGGTCCCCCCGATCACAACCGAGGGGGTCTGTGCGGCACCCAGCGGAGATGGGGGGTCCCCCAATCGCAGCCGGGGGGGTCTCTCCAGCACCCAGCGGAGATGGGGGGGTCCCCCGATTGTAGCCGGGAGGGGAGGATTTGTGCAGCACCCAGTGAAGATGGGGGGGGGGTCCCCCAATCACAGTCGGGACGGGAGGATTTGTGCAGCACCCAGTGAAGATGGGGGGGGTTCCCCGATCACAGCTGGGGGGAGGATTTGTGCGGCACCCAGCAGAGATGGGAGGTCCCCCGATTGCAGCCGGGGGGGTCTGTGTGGCACTCAGCAGAGATGGGGGGGTCCCCTGATCACAGCTGGAGAGGGGATTGTACGGCAGCTGGGGGGGGTCCCTGCGACACCCAGCGGATGAGGGGTCCCCCGATCACAACTGAAGGGGAGGATTTGTGCGGCACCCAGCAGAGATGACAGGTCCCCTGATTACAGCTGGGGGGCGGAGGTCTGTGCTGCTCCCAGTGGAGATGGGTGGGGTCCCCCAATCACAGCCAGAGGGGGGGTGTTCGGCACCCAGCGGAGATGGGGGGTCCCTCGATCGCAGCCTGGGGGGGAGGATCTGTGCGGCACCCAGCAGATGAGGGGGTCCCCCGATCGCAGCTGGGGGGGAGGATCTGTGTGGCACCCAGTGGAGATGGGGGGGGGGTGTCTCCCGATTGCTGCTGGAGGGGGGGGGGTCTGTGTGGCACCCAGCAGAGATGGTGGGGTCCCCTGATCACAGCTGGGGGGGATCTATGGAGCACCCAGCGGAGATGGGGGTTCCCCTGATTGCAGCCGAGGGGGTCTGCGCGCCACCCAGCGGAGATGCGGGGGTCCCCCGATTGTAGCTGGGAGGGGAGGATTTGTGCAGCACCCAGTGAAGATGGGGGGGGTCCCCCAATTACAGCCGGGACGGGAGGATTTGTGCGGCACCCAGCGGAGATGGGGGGTTCCCCGATCACAGCTGGGGGGAGGATTTGTGCGGCACCCAGCAGAGATGGGAGGTCCCCCGATTGCAGCCGGGGGGGTCTGTGTGGCACTCAGCGGAGATGGGGGGGGTCCCCTGATCACAGCCGGAGAGGGGATTGTACGGCAGCTGGGGGGGGTCCCTGCGACACCCAGCGGATGAGGGGTTCCCCGATCACAACTGAAGGGGAGGATTTGTGCGGCACCCAGCAGAGATGACAGGTTCCCTGATTACAGCTGGGGGGCGGAGGTCTGTGCTGCTCCCAGTGGAGATGGGTGGGGTCCCCTAATCACAGCCAGAGGGGGGGTGTTCAGCACCCAGCGGAGATGGGGGGGTCCCTCGATCGCAGCCTGGGGGGGAGGATCTGTGCGGCACCCAGCAGATGAGGGGGTCCCCCGATTGCAGCGGGGGGTGTCTGTGCGGCACCCAGCAGAGATGGGGGATCCCCCGATTGCAGCCGAGGGGGTCTGCGCGCCACCCAGCGGAGATGGGGGTTCCCCTGATTGCAGCCGAGGGGTCTGCACGCCACCCAGCAGAGATGGGGGTTCCCTGATTGCAGCCGAGGGGGTCTGCGCGGCACCCAGCGGAGATGGGGGGTCCCCCGATTACAGCCGAGGGGGTCTGCGTGGCACCCAGCGGAGATGGGGGGTCCCTCGATTGCAGCCGAGGGGGTCTGCGTGCCACCCAGCGGAGATGGGGGGGGTCCCCCGATTGCAGCCGAGGGGGTCTGCGTGGCACCCAGCGGAGATGGGGGGTCCCCCGATTGCAGCCGAGGGGGTCTGCGTGGCACCCAGCGGAGATGGGGGGTCCCCCGATCGCAGCCGGAGTCTGGTGCTGTTCCCCTCACAATGCTGCGGTTCGTCCAGTGCTGGGTGGCGTGCTGCTCTTCGGGGTGGGGGCAGCATGAGCCCTGGGTGAGCAGCCCGGCAGCCCCCTGCCAAGCGAATAGCCAAGCTCCTCCCTGGCGGCGAGTGCTGGGGTCTGTCTTCTAACCAGAAGGAGGGTCTGGCTGGTGTTTTGGCTGGGGCTCAGGGGTTGCACCCTCCTGGGGCTCTAGCAGTTCAGTGACGTGTCTGGCGCGACCCCCCCCAGGGCTCTCCTGGGGAGCTGGGTGAAAGGAGCTGACCCACGGCACTTGGCCGCCCACAACAGCCAAGGGGAAGCCTCCACTGGCTGCGCCTTGGGGGTGTTCAGGTCGTTCTCAGGCTGCCAGCCGTGTGGAGCACCCTGGTCTCCAGCCTGTGGAGCGTGGGCCGGCTGGCGGCTGGATCCGGCCCCCAGAGCGGCTCTGTGCGGCCCTCTGCCGGTCTCACCGGCCGGGCGAGGTCGCCCTTTGGTTTCTCTAGGTGGCCTGCAGAGGTGCCGTGTGACGCTGACGGGGGTCGTTCCCAGCTTGTACCTCAGACCTGCTGGGTGACTGAGCAAGTCCCTTCACTGCCCTGGGCCTCAGTTTCCCTTCCCCACCCTTTGTCTTGTCTGGTCGATCGCTGGCTAGGACAAGAACTGCTCATATTGGAGAGCCCAGTGCAGTGAAGGGCAGGTCAGATCTCGCGGCCTGGGGGGAGCCCCGATCTCAGTTGAGGGCAGGGTCTCTGCTACTCCTGGCACGGTGGGGGGGTCCAATTTCTGTCTGTTCAGCTCCCAATATGCGGGGGGGGGGGCAATTTCAGTGGGGGGCGTCTATGCAGCTCCTGATGCTGGGGTCCCGCCCAGTCTCTCCTTAGGGGGACTCGTATGGAGAGGTTTTAAAAACCAGTGACTTTAGATGTCTTTAGTTTTTGGGCCCAGAGGGGCCTTTTTTTCCAGCGGGACGGTAATCAAGGCCCTTTCAAAGGGGTAAAACATGGAGGCACCTGGGCCTGCCGCTCAGGTGCCCACTAGCCGGGCGTGTGAAAGGCTCTGCCTGGGGCGCAGCGGGAAGGAAGGCAGAGTTTAAAGCCCTGGCCATTTGTCTCTTCCCTTCCTTGCCGCTCTGCACTCCCAGCCCCTGGGGCGTGTGCGCCCCCCCCCCTCCCCCCTCCGTCTCTGGCCCAGGCGGCGGCGGCTCCCCGGTTCTGGCCACTAGCTCGGGGCTGAGTCAAAAGGCTGCCCAGGGAGTCACTCTTCTGATTTACGGTTGTCCTTTCCTGTGTGGGGGAATCACGCACCAGCGGCCGGGGCAGCGGCACAAGCTCTGGCAACGGCTGGGTGGTGCTGCGCACGCATGCGCCCCAGGGAACAAGACCTCTCCGAGGGCCCCGAGACTCAGCCCCTCCTGCTTTCTTCTGCCCCAGTCAGCAGAATTAGGGCAAACGGGTAATGCCTGGAGGCACTGGAGATGGGGGATGCCCATCGTGCTGGGGCCTGCACATGCCCGCGCACACAGCGAGAGACTGCCCTTCCCCCAGAGAGCAGATCGTTTAAACAGACAAAGCAGCAGGAGGGGAAACTGAGGCACGGCTCAGAGAAGTAAGTTGCCCAAGGTCCCACAGCAGCTAGCAGAGGTGGGAAAAGAAGCCAGGAGTCCTGAGAAGGCCCCACTGTTTCGGCAAATCAACTAGAACTTGATAGTGGTATCGCCATGGCATCCAGGCGTGACAATGGGTAATCTAGATTTATGGCCTTACTGCGCCAGGTGCTGCGCACGCCCAGTGAGTCAACCCTGGCCCGGGAGGACAGCCCAGAGCTTTGGGCAGCGGCCTGGTATTGAACGACTCCAGGTTCACGTCTGATCTATGCTGCAAGTCACTTTTCCTCTTCAGGCCGCCAGGGCGTGCGGGGAGGAATCCAGGGGTCCTGCGGGAGCCTCAGGTTGTGTGTTTGGGGTAAATCCCGCCGCCTTGACATCTGGGCTCGTTGTAAAACAGCGGCAGTTTTCCACCAAACAAAATTTGGGAATCACTTTGTTCCAGGTTGGTTGAACCATTCCGATCAAGTCCAGATGTTTTGTTCCGATTTTCACCTTTTTAATTGTTCGTTTGAATTGACACAATAACGAGAGAAACGAAGAATGGGCATGTTCTGATGAAATCAAAATGTCTTCTTCGGATTTCAGTGCTTTCAAGTTGTCTTTTATTAGAATTTTGAATACGAAAGAGGATACATTGGAAAATGAGCGATTGAACTGGCCCGAGGTTGAAAAGTCTCCTTCTGATTCAGAGCGTCTATACAGTGTAGATTGTGTTCTTTAGACAATCCCTACATGAAAAGTCGCAGAATCACGGAGCCGTAGGACTGCAAAGAGCCTTGCAGAGGCGTCTAGTGCAGCCCTCCAGCAGGACCAAGGAAAGCCAGAGGATCCCTGACAGATTTGTCCAACCTGTTCGACACCGGGGATTCCACAGCCTCCCGGGGCAGCTGATTGCAGAGCTGAACTGTCCGAGTTACAAAGCGTTTCCTAGCAGCTACTCGCGGCTCCCTTCTGCGGATGAAGCCCATCGCTGCGTTTCCTACTGTCACTGGCCATGGGGAACAATTGATTCCCATCCTTGTTAGCACAGGCCCTTAATGGATGTGAAGGCTGGGCTCAGCCCTCTGCTCTCCTTTGGCCTCTCTCCCCATCCTTCCTGACGTGCGGTGCCCAGAACCGGACGTGGCTCCAGCTGAGCCCGCATAGTGGGACGGTTCCCTCCGATGTGCTCCGCCTGACGCTCCTGAGAACGGCATTAGCCCTCTTCCCAGCTGCTTCCCGTTGGTGGCTCTGCTGCCTTGCCATAGCCCGGCTACCGAGCAGCCACTCCGCTCTTGTGGTTGCATATTTGATTTTCTCTTCCGAAGAGTAGCCCTTCCGTACGCTTTGCTACCATTTCTGTCTTTTAAATCGTACGTTGTTAGAATCTAGAATATAAAATACTATTGGAACATTCCTATAAAGTCAAAATATTTCATTCCAATTTCAACTTACTTTAATTGTATCTTATATTATCCTTTAGAATATAAACTAAAATCCATTTTGAAATGACAAATGGAGCCATCTGTAATTTAGCACCTAAAATACATATCAGCCGGGGTTGAGATGCTTTGTTCCAACCCCCCTTCTTGCCCCACAAGCAAAACTTCATCAAATTCACACGCCCTCTTGGAAAGTTTTCTTTTTGACCAAAAAGCATTTTGGTGGCAAACCATTCGATCAGGAATCTAAGAAATGCACTAAAGATGGTGAGGCACTCGGCTCCTGGGATTGCGGGACCACTGAAGAGTGAGCGCCGGAGTTGTAGGGCTGGACTGGGCGCCTCTCTGGCTGGATCTAGGATTTTATGAGCTGAGTGCTGGTGGTTTTGTTGTAGGATGTGCCGGGAGCAATCCAGGGCTGGCCAACGTGCACCAGTGGGGTGGGGTTTCCCCTCCGCCGTGGCCAGTCCACAGAAGAGGCGTGGAAACGGCCAGCGGAATTCGTCTCCGTTCCCGTGTCAGCAGGCACTGCAGCTTCTCCGAGGCCGGGAGCCCGTCGGGAAGAAATGCAAGATGCAGTCTGGGTGAACTGGAATGACGGGTGCTATCCAGGAGGTGCAGATGGTGGTCAGATAGTCCCTTCTGGCCTGGTGATCTGTGCGTCTAGGTCCAGGTTCGGTTCGCTCCTTCCCCAGCGCCTGGGGAGCGGTTCCTACCTGGGACCCCATGGCTAAAGGAATCGGTCGGGGCTCTGTATTTAAAGCCACACGGCAAAGCCTTGCTGGGCGCCGTGACCGTGGGATGCGTTCCGGGAGCAAGGCAGGGCTCTGGCTGACTCCTCAGGGATCTCTTGCACCTGTTTGGCTTGACACCGTTACTGATTTCACGAGAGCCAGGAAACGCAGGACTGGAACTGAGGCGCTCTCAGGCCCGCCATCAGTAAACGTATCCAGCTTCCAGCGGGCGAGGGGGCATTTCCCCTGCTCTTCCTAGAACCTTCTCATTCTCCGACCGCTGGTCCCTGCCCGGTTTACCCCCTCTGTTCTCGGATCAGCTAGGTCCCCCCCCTGCCCCGGGGGGGTCCCCCCTCCACCGCATTGACGGCGAGCTCCCAGATGGCCTCTGGCTCCAGTTGAGGCTACACAAGCCTCGCGAGTCTCCTCTTGTGCAATCAGCTCTCTGGGCCTGTGCCCGTCGGCAGCCCTCTGAGGCATCCCAAATTGGGGCCCAGAATCCCAGTGCCAACAGCAGCAGGACTTCCCAGGCTCTCCTGGGAAACCAGCCTAGGATGGGCTGGGCCCTTCCTGTAGCCGCTGCCCATCACCATGAGCGACCGTCCGTCCAGCGCCTCACGCAGGCCTGGGCTGGGGCTCCCGGGGACTGAGGAGGCAGGACGCCTGGGTTCTCTCCTGGTTCTGGTGGGGTCTGGGTGCTTAGAGCAGGATGCCTGGGTTCTCTCCTGCTCGGGGGGGAGGGATCTGGGCAGTTAGAGCAGGATGGCTGGGTTCTCTCCTGGCTCAGGTGAGGAGAGGGGTCTGGGCGGTTAGAGCAGGACACCTGGGTTCTCTCCTGGCTCGGGGGGGGGCGGGAGTCTGGGCGGTTAGAGCAGGACGCCTGGGTTCTCTCCTGGTTCTGGAGGGTCTGAGTGCTTAGAGCAGGACGCCTGGGTTCTCTCCTGGCTCGGGTGGGGAGAGGGGTCTGGGTGGTTAGAGCAGGACGCCTGGGTTCTCTCCTGGCTCGGGGGGGAGGGATCAGGGCAGTTAGAGCAGGACGCCTGGGTTCTCTCCTGGCTCGGGGGGTGGGGAGCGGTCTAGGCGGTTAGAGCAGGATGCCTGGGTTCTCTCCTGTGTGCTCACACCTCTGTGGAGGGAATGAATGGGGGGCAGACGCTTGTGTTGCTCCTCAGGCCGTGAGGGGGGGTGGTGCAATGGGCCCTGTCACCTGTCCGCACAGTGGCTGATCCTGGTAAAGTGGGGGTCGCTGAGCCCTTCTGCCCCGCCCGTGCACTGCCAGTCTCCTGGGACACTGCGAGTGCAGCAGAGCCAGGAGGGGGACCCCGGCGTCCCGCCTGGCAATTCCCCGGGATGGAGTCCCCTCAAAGAACTGGTCTCCATGTCGACCTGGGCTCAGGCCGCTTCGCTGGCGCTGCGGGTCCTGGGTGGGCTCCAGCTGCGGTGTAACCCTCCCCGGCCTTGCGGTGGGTTTCTGGGATGCCTGAGACCACAACTCAGCGTGTCTGCACGGAATGGAGCAGAGGGGCAGCACGGGGGCCTTGTGTGGGCCTCTGCACCGCCCCCGACACCTGAAGGCAGGGGGGCCTTGCATGGGGCGCTGCACAACCCCCACACACACACACTGTCCCAGGCGCTAACTAGACCCTCCGGTCTCTCGCCCGGGTGCAGGCCAGACCTGTGTTCATGAAGGGGCTGGAGGGGGTCCCGCTCTGCCTCTCCAGACTGCGGCATACAGTGCATTGACTCTTGTGCACAGTATGGTGACAGGAGCGTCCTTTTCACCAGCCTTCGCCACAAGCGAGCGGAAGGGCTGAGCTTTGGAGGGGATGATCTCTCTCCTCAGTCTGCGGCCGTGTGCAGAACTAACTGAACCCGGCCTCATGCATCGGGAACCGGGGCCTTCAGTCTTTTATTGTTTGCGGACCCTGAAAACTTTGGCTGGAAAGCAGAGACCTCTGGGCTGTGGTTATGGACCCCTGGGACGAAGGCTGCGGACCCCTGGGGTCTCTAATAGGCTCCATGTCGTGCGATGCAGGACATCTGGCCCAAACGTGGCTACGTGTGCAACACTCTTCGCTTCGTGCAGTCGAGATCTGGCAACGATCTGGGTGGCTTTGTCGCGACGCTAAGCGCAGGGTGTGTCTGCGTCCACCTGGCCCTCCTTGCCGCCCCCTGCCCGGGGGTCGTGGGGTGCTTCCCCCTCACGGCCGGAGAACCTACCTCTTGGCAGCCTCTTTCTGCTCTGCTCTGGCTGGCCAAGGGACGCGGGCCAGGCTTCGGTGTGGGGTCCTCAGGCCCTTGGATTCCACTAGCATGTGCGGGGTCTGAGCTCAGGGTCCGTGTTACGCCAGGCACTGCACACACCCCCTCTCTCCCCCCCAGCGAGCTCAGGGTCCCCGTTACGCCAGGCACTGCACACACCCCCTCTCCCCCCCAGCGAGCTCAGGGTCCCCGTTACGCCAGGCGCTGCACACACCCCCTCTCCCCCCCAGCGAGCTCAGGGTCCCCGTTACACCAGGCGCTGCACGCACACCCCCTCTCCCCCCCAGCGAGCTCAGGGTCCCCGTTAACGCCAGGCACTGCACACACACCCTCTCCCCCCTCAGCAAGCTCAGGGTCCCTGTTATGCCAGATGCTGTGCACGCCCCCTCCCCGCCCCTGGAGCTCAGGATCCCTGCCCCCCTGAGGGCTGCGCACACCCCCCGGACTGAGATTGGGGGCTGTGTTGCACAGGGCACCGTCTGGTGCATACGCAGGCTCTGATTTTGCTTGTGGGGGGGTGTCTGTGGCTCCTGTTGCGGGGGGGAGCCTCCATCTTGGTCGGGGTCTGTGCAGCACCCAGATCTCAGCCTAGGGGGTCCTGCAGCGCCCAGTGGGACGCCCCCCCCAGGTAATGGTGGGATGTTGGTGTCTAATGGGAGCGGTCTGGCGCTCCCAGCTGCTGTCTGCCTGCCAGAGCCAGCTGATCCGTGAGCCCCAAACGCCATCGTGTGCCCGACGTGGGAACTGCTGGAGGGCACCGTCTGTGCGGCTGACCCAGAGGAGGAGGGCGGTGCCAAGCATCCCCCCCCAGGGCCGCCCAGAGGGGGGACAAGTGGGGCAATTTGCCCCGGGCCCTGCAGGGGCCCCCAGGAGAGTTTTTCGGGGCCCCTGGAGCGGGGTCCTTCGCTCACTCCGGGGGCCCTGGAAAATTCTCGCAGAGCCCGGGCCCCCGGCGCTTCTTCTGCTCCCAGTCTTCGCCAGCGGGGGGGTCCTTCTGCTCTGGGGCTGAAGGACCCCCTGCCTCCGAATTACCACCGAAGACCCAGCTGCACTTCGGCGGCGAGTCCCACTTTGGCGGTAATTTGGCGGTGGGGGGCACCTGCCGCGGGTCTTGGGGGCACTTTGGTGGCGGGTCCTGGAACAAAAGGACCCTGGCCTCCGAATTACTGCCGAAGCGGAGGCCCCCCGCCGCCGAAGACCCCAGGCCCCCAGAATCCTCTGGGCGGCCCTGCCCCGCCCCCGTGGTGCCAGGCGCTGCACGGGCCCCCTGCCCTGAGGCTGGCCCTGGCTGCAGCCCCCCAGAGCCGCCGAGAGGGGAAAGGCTGGGACGCCGGGGTTCCACTCCAGATCCCTCTGCCCTCACGCAGGCCAGGGCCATTCGCGCCGAGCACAGTGTGGGGCATCGCCTTGATGGCTGTGCTGCTGCGGAGTGGAACCGAGCCCATGATTGGGGGACCCCCCGGCTTTGTGGGGAGCGTTTGCCACAAGACTTCTCCCGGGGCTGTTTTTAGCCACAGATCTGCCAGTCAGTCTGATCCCTGGAGCGGGGCTGGGGCAATCCTGCGCCACCGCCCCCAAACGCCCACACCATCGTCCACTGCTGGGGGTCCCAATCGTGGCTGCGGGGGGGCAGGGACGGGTGTCAGCACAACAGGACCCTGATTGGGGCTGCTGTGCTAACCACGAGTGGGGGCAGCTGTGCCCAGTCTCATCAGCCCCAAGCAGGAGGAGTGAGGAGTTGGGGGGAGCAGCTTCTCAGCGCCATCAGCTGGCCAGGCGTTTGGGCAGGGCCATGCATGTGATGCACAACTACCGAGGGGGCTGAGACAAGGGAAGGCCAAGTGGAACATCTGTTGTACAGACAAAACTACACAGCATCTTTTCAGGGGGCAAGACAAAGATGCCACATTTATTATGATAACGATCTCTTCACACACACACACACACTCTCTCCGTCTGTCTGCAGCTGCTGCATAGTTACCAGTCCTGGACATAGCGTACGTTTGCGGCTTGATTGTGCAGCTTGGGTTGGTAGCTCGTGGCGGTAACTGGCTAGGAAAGCCGGGCGCAAGGACGAGCTGGGTCTCTGCTGGGCCTGCACTGATGCCCTTCCATGTTGGCAGCAGAATGTTACCTTCCAAAGTCTCCCATCTCACCCATCCTTTTTGTAGGCTTTAGTCTGAATCCAGAGTCTATAGGTCTTCCTGTGTCGCTGCCTCTGGGTTTGGTGATTGATCACCCGTCAATTGCAGGCGACTTTCAGCCTGGGACCTGGCTTTGATCTTCCTTCTATTGCACCTTTTCTGTTTAGGGTGGACTCTTCTTACTGTGTTAGGGCTTTTGTCTGCAGCTTCAGCCGGTGGGGTTTGAACTTTGTTTCATCAGGACAGGCTGGGGCTGGAGGTTGATTCCATCATCCATCCATACCTCAAGTCACACAGCTAAACTAACTAATAAGACTACTCCAGCATTTGCAAAAATGAAGGTTGGAGGAAGCTTTTACAAAATGGAGTGAGCATTTTAAAATGGGGTTTGAATTACAATATGGCAAACAGTGAACAGAAGTTACAATGTAGGCAAGTGTAGTGAATGGTGAACAGAAGTTACATTAATAAAGTGAACAATTAAAAACAATTTCATTTATCAGTTCTACACATTGCTTGGTTTCATTCTACCCTGAGAGGCGGCCACCTCTGGGGTGGAGCATCCTCCCTCCATACGCCTGGCCCTGTTGAGATGCAGCCACATCTGGTGTGGAACGGCCTCACTCTGTACCCGCGACCTTGCTGAGATGCAGCCCCCTCTGGAGCAGAGCAGAGCGACCTCCCCACACACATCCGGCCCTGTTGAGATGCACCTACCATTGGGGCAGAGCAGGCTACCATCATCCCCACTGCAGAGCGGGTCTGCTGCAAATCCAGCCCCACGCAGCATTGGAGTGCTGGCGTTAAAGCTCGTCTCATTAGGGGGAAGGACGAACCTCGTCCCCAAACAGACTTGTGGCCACGTGCTGCAAGTCGGAAATTGCCTCTTCCAGGAGGCCGCCGGCTGCTGCCTGAGTCTGCCAAGAACCTGTGCCGCTCGCAGTGAGCGGGTGCAGCTGGCCTGGATGTGACCCACAACATCCACCCTACCAGACATGCTGACGAGCCTGGCTTGGCTTCCTCTTCACAGGGGAACTGAGCCCCACCATGGTTTGTTCTTGTCTCTGCCAGTGGGGCCCTGAGCGAGGGCTGGGGGGCCTGCATGTGGCTTGGGAGCACGTCTCTCCCTGATGGAGTCCATCCCTCTAGGCTGACTGACCAGCCTGCAGTTGGTGGAGAGTCTGTCGCGGAGCCCCTAGGACCTCATGCGGGGACGGATTCTGGGCTTCGGTTTCCCCATCTATAAAAATGGGGTCACCCCCTTTCCCCTCGCGAGTGGGTGACCAGGGCTGTGAATGATGCCATGCCCCCAACCGCAGATCACCTTCCAGTGGCCTCTTGGGGCTAACGTGACAACGAGGCTCAGCGCTCCCCCAGCTCAGCGCCGTTGGTAGAAATCCAGCTTTGCACCGGGCCTGAAGAGCGTCATGCTGACGGCTCCCATGTCGCCCCAGGTTTCCAGGAAGCAGAGTGGCAGCAGGCGCCTGTTGTTTACCAACGCTCGTAGGGGGCTATTAATTATAGCTCAGAGCAGCGAGACACTTCCTATTTTCTCCCCTAGCCGCCGCCTCCGCATTTATCTCGGCAGCCGGGTTTGCTGCTGATTTAGGTGGGGAGACCTCAGCAGAACTGAAACGTGCCAGAGCCTAGAACGGAGGACTGGAGAACATGGCCTGGGGGTTAGCCTGGCGTGTCATCCCTTCATAACCGCATCCAGATCCGGCTTCAAATGAGTTCCTGTCGTCCTGCTCTGCTGGGGCTGCAAACCTGCTGCGACCCAGCCTCCGCTGATCCGTGGCCAATTTGTGCCAACATTGTCCGTTAGCTCCAGTAGCGCTTCTCCCTCCCCAAGGTGCTTAGGGAGGGCAGCCAGGCCCCTTTGGCCGGCATCTTGGGCTCACTGTCCTCTCATGAGATCCATCGTCACTGTTCCTCGGATCAGCATAGCTGCCGTTCCACAGGCCAGCGTGTGCTTAGAACGGGCCAGAAAACGGGACTTGTGTCCCGTGGGAAATTTGGCCCATTTGAAGCAGGGTTTGACTCCGAAACAGACTGACATGGCCACAGAAATTCGGAACAATTGACAGCATTTGCAAACATCCAATCGTTTCAATCCCAGAAAACGGTTAAATAAAATATAATAAAACAAAGCTATTCAAATGAATATTCTTCTAACAGAAGTCCAAACAAAACACATTTATCTTCTCAAGCTGTTTGGTATAAAATATTAAATATATAGATATAAAAATACAACCATGTAAAAATGGTGTCTAATCAAAGTCTAAATGAAGTGTTTGAACCTTATTGAATATTTTGATGCTGTGATGTATTAAGCAGATATAAAAATATTAAATAGCTGTAAAATATAACATTACAATTGTAAAGAAAAAAAATTCTAATAAAAGTCGAAATGAAACATTTTTGCCTTATCAAATGGTTTTGATAATATCAAATGTTAGATATAAATATCCATAAACATAAACCAGCCCTAAAATTAATATTCTGATATCCAAAGCCATTTTATCTTAATTCATCATTTTGTTTAGATGATGTCAAAACAATATAATATAAAATATTAAATGTCCATATTAAATATATAAATAGGTTTAATCTTATCTGAAAGTCTAAATGTACATATTAAAATAGATACACTTTGATCACCTACGTCTAAACAAAATTAAATGAACCAGCAGTCGAAACATATTTACTGTGTAGTTTCATTTTTGATGTTGGAATGTTTTGTTTTCAAATTTGCCACAATACAATATATTCAATATAGAATGTTTGTATAAATATACAATCTAAACGTTTGAATGAAATGAGTTGAAAACGCTTAACCTTATCCAATAGGTTTGTTTCTATAATGTCAAAATGTCATAAATCTCGTAAATAGTTTAAATAGAATATCTTAGTCTATATTAAACAAAGTAAGAGTTGCCACATTTTGGCCTCATCAGATTGATGGCTGTTGATGTCAAAACATTTTATACCTGTCCTAGAAAGCTGTGGGAAGGTTGCCAGATTGTCACCTGTGCGGGGGGGAGGGCACTGACACTTGGAGGGGCTGTTGAGTCAGCGTAAAGCGAAGGGACAAGCTCCAGGCAGGGCTGAGCGCTCGTTGTTCAGAATAATGCCAAGTTTGGGCAGCGCTGCCGTTAGCTGCCTGCAACCATCCAGCTGTTAAGTTCTCAGCCATTTTTGGCTCTTTTTAACTTTCCCAGTTATGCCTATGCGACAGCAGGGACTTGAGCTAGGGTAGGAACGGTCTCGAAAGCCTAAACAAAGTGAAATGAAAGAAAACTCCAAAGGCTTTCTGGATCCTTGTGACATCAGACACAGCATTGGAGAGAGCTAATAGCACAGACTGGGTGTGACTGACTAGGATGTGTCAACTCTAACATTCTCTGAAAGTCATAAGGTAGGGAAATGCAGCCAGCGCCTAAAGCCGGAATCTCGGCGGCTGCTTGCTTTGGAGGGCAGAATGTCATATCTTACAAAACGTGCATATTCAGTGTCTTGGCTGATTCATTTCAAGACTTGTCAGTTGAAAATGTCCTGTTCTGCCAGACATTTCACTTTGGACTGACCAGTGATTTCCTGCCTGATCTGCTCTGTCAAAAAATGAGCGAACGAAGCCACGTGTAGTCAAGATTTCAGGAGTCCGAGCAAGTCCCAAAATCATCTGCCTTACGATCGGTCCCCATTTCTCGTTACAAATCTACACCTTATTTGCTGCCGGTCAGAGATTTCCATCCTGCCCTCTGGCTGCAGGATCATAGACCCCTCTGCCGACAGACGCCTGCCCCATTCCCTGCTTCTGTACTGAGCTCGGACTCTGGGCACAGGCGGGTGCGACAGGAGACACTGGTGGTCCAGGCTTTCCTTGCAGCCGGCTGGAACCTGCCCAGGCCCATCCTCCGGCTCACTGGTGTGTGTGAGACTGTTGTGGGAGCATCGGGATCAGGACCCGCTGACATGCTGGGCGCCGACAGACGCCCCGGCCCGCTGGACTGAGTTCAGGGTTAGGCCAGGTGCCGACAGACGCCCTGGCCTGCCGGACTGAGTTCAGGGTTAGGCTGGGTGCCAACAGATGCCCCAGCTCGCCGGACTGAGTTCGGGGTCAGGCTGGGCGCTGCACAGACACCCCGGCCCGCCAGACTGAGTTCGGGGTTAAGCTGGGTGCCGACAGATGCCCCGGCCCCCAGACTGAGTTCGGGGTCAGGCTGGGCGCTGCACAGACGGCCCGGCCCGCCAGACTGAGTTCGGGGTTAAGCTGGGTGCCGACAGACGCCCCGGCCCACCAGACTGAGTTCGGGGTCAGGCTGGGCGCTGCACAGACGCCCCGGCCCGCCAGACTGAGTTCAGGGTTAAGCCGGGTGCCGACAGACGCCCCGGCCCGCCAGAGTTCGGGGTTAGGCCGGGTGCCGACAGACGCCCCGGCCCGCCGGACTGAGTTCGGGGTTAAGCCGGGTGCCGACAGACGCCCCGGCCCGCCGGACTGAGTTCGGGGTTAAGCCGGGTGCCGACAGACGCCCCGGCCCGCCGGACTGAGTTCGGGGTTAAGCCGCGTGCCGACAGACGCCCCGGCCCGCCGGACTGAGTTCGGGGTTAAGCCGCGTGCCGACAGACGCCCCGGCCCGCCGGACTGAGTTCGGGGTTAAGCCGCGTGCCGACAGACGCCCCGGCCCGCCGGACTGAGTTCGGGGTTAAGCCGCGTGCCGACAGACGCCCCGGCCTGCTGGACTGAGTTCGGGGTCAGGCTGGGCGCTGCACAGACACACACTCACACACCTCTGGGCGGGACCAGGAGCCAGGGGGCTATTTAACAGGGGGGTTGGCTGGGAGTCCTCCCAGGTGCACCCCCCGACCTTGACACGTCTCTCTGATTTCCTCCTCCAGGGAAGAAAAATCTGAGGACCAGAATCTGCAGGGCCTCAAGGACAAGTCCCCAAAGGCCAAAAAGATGAAGAAGGAGAAGCAGAGGGAAGCTGAGCCGGCCGAGGCGGGCAAGGCGGAGACGTCTGAAGGAGCGGGGGCCGCCCCGGCTGCCCCCGAGGCCTCGGCCTCTCCCAAGCAGCGGCGCTCCATCATCCGGGACCGTGGCCCCATGTACGACGACCCCACGCTGCCCGAGGGCTGGACGCGGAAGCTGAAGCAGAGGAAGTCGGGCCGCTCGGCGGGAAAGTACGACGTCTACCTGATCAAGTGAGTGGGGTGGGGGCAGAGCCTACGCTTCCCAGCATGCACTGGGTCTCTGGGGAGGGAAGGACTACGGCTCCCAGCATGGACTGGGTCCCTGGGGAGGACTACAGCTCCCAGCATGCACTGGGTCCCTAGGAGGACTACAGCTCCCAGCATGCACTGGGTCTCTGGGGAGGGGAGGACTACAGCTCCCAGCATGCACTGGGTCTCAGGAGGGAAGGACTACGGCTCCCAGCATGGGCTGGGTCTGGTGGGGGGTGGGACTATGGCTCCCAGCATGCAGTGCTGGCCTGAGTATTGTATGCTGGGAGTTGTAGTATCACCTTGGGGTCTGGTTAAAGGTTCTCGAGGAGAGACGAGAGCTCCCAGCATGTTGTGCTCTTCCACAGCCCAGGAGCCTTGCCCATTGGCTGGCGACAGACACTGTGAACATTAGCCAGAGTTCCCAGCATGAGGCTGCTGGGACTCTCGATCCCCAAAGGTTGGACCAGGATCCCCTGGATTGTGGGGCCCCCAGTGTGTCCCCCCACATCTTCTCCAGACCCCCCCCCAATCCCCTGCTGAGCAGCAGCTGGACGAGCTGGGGGAACCGAGCCCCCAGAGCTGGTGCTATGGGGGGGGCTTCCTGTCTTGGGCAGTGTGTGTGGGATCCCCTGCTCATCCACTTCCTTGTGCCTGCTTGGGGGGGTGGATCCTATTAACCCTTGTTCTCCCAACTCCGCAGCCCCCAGGGCAAGGCCTTCCGCTCCAAGGTGGAGCTTATCGCTTACTTCGAAAAGGTAGGGGACACCTCTCTGGATCCCAACGATTTCGACTTCACAGTGACGGGCCGGGGCAGCCCCTCACGGCGAGAGCAGAGGCCCTCCAAGAAGGCCAAAGCCCAGAAGGGCCCCGGGACGGGGCGTGGGCGGGGCAGGCCCAAGGGCAGTGGCTCGGCCCGGCCTAAGGCGGCTGCCTCGGAGGGCGTGCAGGTCAAGCGGGTGATCGAGAAGAGCTCTGGCAAGCTGCTGGTCAAGATGCCATTCCAGCCGGGGCCGCCAGGGGGCACTGGAGGGGCGGGGGGCTCGGCCACCACCTCAGCAGCCCCGGGGGCGGGCGGGCGGCGGCCTGGGCGCAAGCGGAAGTCGGAGTCGGACCCGCAGACGCTGCCCAAGAAGCGGGGACGCAAGCCGGGGGCGGCGGCGGGGCCTGTGGGGCCGGCGGTGGCCGAGGCCAAGAAGAAGGTGGTGAAAGAACCATCCTTCCAGGCCGTGCAGGAGACGGTGCTACCCATCAAGAAACGCAAGACCCGCGAGGCCGTGGCCCTGGAGGTGGCCCCCCTGCCCCCCGAGCGCAGCCCCAAGGGACCCCGTCCTGGGCGCCGGAGCAAGGAGAGCAGCCCCAAGGGGCGAGGGGGCAACGCTGCCCCCGCCTCGCCCTCCCCCAGCCGCAAGGAGCCACAGTCGCCCCCCCCACCGCACCAGCCGCCCCCCGCGCCTCTGGCCCAGCCCCCCGCCAGCCCCAAGGACAGCGTGAGCCCCCCCGAGGCTCAGGACTTGAGCAGCAAGGGGCAGCCGGAGAGCGACGGCTGCCCCAAGGAGCCGCCTAAGACTCAGCCGCCCGCTGTGCTCTACAAACCCCGAGGGGAAGGGGAGCGTAAAGACGCTGTGTCCACCTCCTCGTCGGCGCCCCGGCCCAGCAGCAGAGATGAGGCAGTGGATACCAGGACGCCTGTCTCGGAGCGCGTCAGCTGACTTTGGGCGGCCCACGGCTAGCGGGATGGACGGACAGACAGACACACACACACACACCCATGATGAGAGGCAGCTGCTCCCGGGTAGGGCTCCGGCAAAGCACCTCCCCAGCCCCACGGCGCCCCCTGGCTTCCACCCCTCCTCCACTTCTCCCCCCCTCCCCGTTTTTAATACCAAGAAGCACAGTGAGGGGTGTGGACCCCCCAGGTTGGAAGCCACTTTGCACTTTTTCTATAAGAGAGGGGTGCCCTCCCCGATGCTTTGCTGCATATACTACTGACCAGGCCAGCTGTTTGGTGGGGCTGCCCCCCCAGCTCCTGAACACCCCCCACCGGGTGGGATGAGGAGGGGACCGTGTGTGTGGATCCCCCTCTCCTTCTCCAGTGCCATGTAACGTCGTCGTCTGTTCTTCAGTATCGATCCGTGTTTGTTTTGGTAGGGCCCATGTAGGGGGACTCAGCCCCTCTCCCCCAGAATCCGAACAAAGTGGGGGCGCTCACAGCCTGTTCTTCCCGCAGGGTGGGGGGCCGGGCTGGGGCGGCCGAGGAACGACAACGTTCTTCCACTTCTTTCTCAACGTTACTAGCTTAGGAAACCATTTGCACTAACCAGCCTTTGGCCGGCTGGGGGTAGGGCGTTGGGTGTGAAACTACCTGTAACTCTTGGATCGGTACCGAGCAGTGGGGAGGGCAAAGCCCTGAGCATCAGTGGGTTTCTCACGGGGCTGCTTCGGGAGGGGAAAATCCAGGGCTCTCCATTAATACCTGCGCTTCCCCCCAGCCCCAGCTGCCCCCACCCAGCCACAGGGGCGTGGCTTGTACTGTCGGGCGGGGGGGCAGATGGGAAGGGAAAACCTAGCTGAAAACCCCCCAAGGAGGGCTGTGCCTTTTTTTTTAATGATGGAGACAAAGGGTTTAAAATAAATTCCTCCCCTCTCCCCAAGGTGAGTGAAATGGGGAGGGGCCGATCCCCTCTGCTCAAAGCCCTGCAGCCAAGAGAGAAATACACCAGAGGCTGAGCTCTGTGCTGTGCATAGCAGTGCAGTACAGCTCCACTGGCCCGGAACCCGGCCCTCCCCACTGCAAACCGGAGTGACTCTGCATTGACAGCAGGGGAGCTGAGATCAGAACCCAGCTCTGTCCCCATTGCAAACCAGAGTGACTCTGCATTGGCTGCAGGGGAGCTGAGATTAGAACCCAGCTCTGTCCCCATTGCAAACCGGAGTGACTCTGTATTGACTGCAGGGGAGCTGAGATCAGAACCCAGCTCTGTCCCCATTGCAAACCGGAGTGACTCTGCACTGACCGGAGGGGAGCTGAGATCAGAATCTGGCCCTGCCCTCATTGCAATTGAGGTGATTCCAGATTAACTCTGATGGAAGCTAAAATAAGAATTGAGCCCTGCCCCATTGCAATCAGGAGTGACTCCGGCTTGACCATGGTGGGAACTAAGATCAGAATCCATCCCTGCCCCATTGCAAACGGGGGTGATTCCGGATTCACCCTGGGGCAGCTGATCTCAGAATCCATTCCAGAGAGTAACTGAAACTTCCTCCTGTTTCTCCCCTGCTGTCGCTGAGCTGGGTCCAGTTTCTCACCAAGGCTTTTCGGGAGGTGGCCAGACCTGACGTTGGGGAGAGGTGCCTCTAGTTTTCATTAAAAAAAAAATCTCCCCAAAGCCAGCAGAAAAAGGCCTAATTCCATTGTGTCCCCTGCTGCCCCCCAATCCTGGGGGGGTCCCATGCTAGGGCCGGACAGAGGCTTTGATGTGCTTGGTGGGTGGAAAGGGGGTCCCGAGGGTGACCTCTGCCCGGGGGAGGGATCTAGCGACACTCGCTGCCAGGGCTTGGCAACACTTTTCCCCTCAAAGTTGCGGGCACAGAGAGGGAAGCTTGGCCCCGGGGCAGGGGTTAGGGTGTGTTAATCAGTCCTGTGCCCAAGGGACAAATTGGGCAGCTTGGCCCCCTGCCTACTGCTCTCTTCAGCAGCCAGCCTCCAAAATTCTCATTCAGATCCCCAAGCGTGCTGTGGGGGGGCAGCCTGCTGCGCCCTGTTTGTAGCACTTTACCCTCCCCAGCGGCACTCACTCCCAGGGCTGCTCAGCTGCCTGGGCCGGGAGGCCTCCCCTCGGCACAGTGTGATTTGGCTGGTGACAGGCAGCGCAGGGGCAGAGTCTGAGGCTTCCCTGTGGCCTCTCCGGCTTTGCCAGCCCCACACGAGGGCTGGGGACAGAAGGGAAGCCCTAAGGTACCTAATCACTAAAGTGGGGTGCTTTTATTGCAGGGCATCCTAAGCCTGGCTGGGAACGGTGGCCCCGTCGTTCCACGCTGAGCAGCTGCCAGCAGAGCCCAGCACTCTGAGCTGCTCTGCATGGCTTGCCCAGGGCTGGTACGGACACCGGTGTCCCTCCGCCACCACATCCAGTGCAAGTGGGGCTGGGGTCGGCTGTCTAGACATCTGGGGCCAAATCTGGAGTCTGCCTCCTTGGAACCCTGGCTCCAAATCCGCTTTCCTGACAGCCGGGCCTGCAGCGCAGCCGGCCAGCAGCTTGAGGAGGAGATCGGTACTTTTGCACTTTAAGGAGGGGGGCCTGGCTAGTCACTGAATGTCTCTTTATTTTTGCTTAGGTTTCCCTTCACGTAACTCACTAGACCCTTGTTGTTATCTGAGCGGCATCGGCTGGGGGGGGCAAGGGACCTTACACCCACCGTGACAAAACTTCACACCTGCCGGTTGGCACCTGAGCCGCAGTAGGGCCAGATCAGAATGTTCCCTGTGGTAGAAACCCCACTCTCTGGCTGTAAAATTCAGAGCAGCCGGTAGCCTGTATCCTCCTGGACATCCCCCTCTTTTCCCAGCCTGCCGTGCAAGAAAAAAAAAGGATTGGTGGGTGACGTGGGATTTCATGGGACCCCCAGGAGCAGGAAGCCAAAGGGGGCAGTGCTTGGATGATATTTTCACCCCATTCTTGTTCCTACATGGTCAGCTCAGCTGTTATATCCCCAAACCCTCCCCAGTGAAGACTCAGAGTGAGCCGAACTGGTTAAAACAGGAGCCCTCCCTCCCCATGATAGCTTTGCAACTCACCTCACCCCCATGTGAAATTGGTCCCTGCCATCAGCTGATCCCAGCTAGAGTTTAACAGGAGGCCTGACATTTGGGCTTGGTTTCTGTTTCCCAGGGTGGGGGGGACAAGATTTCCTTCTGTTTTCTGATTTATTTTTAAACGCAGCCCCATAACGCACCCTGGAGCATCAGAGTTTTCTATACCTACCTGTCTAGTGTGTTATAAATCAGGGGGGATTGACTTGCTTCCTTTTCTTTCCTTTTCGTTCCCCTCTTTCTGCTTGTGACTGACAGCAGCGGCTGAGGGGGATTTAAAAACTCACCCCAAAGCACCTGTCTGGTGGGGGGGCGCAATCTTCCTCTTGCTCCTTTACTGGATCCCTGCGACTTACTAGCGTAGGATAAGGGACAATAAACAGATCCTTCCAACCTGCTTGCCAGTAGCTTTCTCTGTGGCCAGAGCTGTGATCTTAGTGGTTCTGGTTCTCTCTCTAAAGGGACCCCCAGCCCAGCTCTGGTGTGGAGGAGCGAAGGGGGCAGCTAATGCCCTAGGGGGGTGGGGTGGGGTTTTTGCACTCCTCTGCTTGTGTCTCAGCTCCTGAATGTCTCTGATCCTGAAGGGGGTGCCCTTGGACGCATCTGTAGCAATGATTAGACCACTCAGATCCTGCCTGCTGTGGGCTGGGCTGGGAAGTCCTGTAGTGGCGGAATCGGGACCCCAGGGGGTACAGGATCAGACCCTCCATTCTCTCTCCAACCCTGTGTGCATCTTGGGCGAGCCAACCTGCTCTGCGTGCAACGCTGCTTCCTCTTTGGACACTCGGTCAACCTTAGAACAGCATGTCTCCAGCTGGCGCCAAGTGGGCATGACTCTGCCTGCTGGAGCCCTGGCCCTCCGCCATTGCAATGGAGCACTTTGAGCAGCCGTGTGGCCAACTGGCGTAGACCGGACTGATTGCTTAGGCAATGCACACATACCCGCTGAATGACGTAACTGGAGCTAGGAAGACCTGGTCTTGGTGTTCCTCAATGTTTCCCCACTGATGGGAGCAGTGCCCATGATGGCACGCAATCTGAGGCTGTGCTTAAAGACCATTCTGGCTCCTGCCCTTTCATTTAAGTTAGCAATAGCCGCTCGGGAAGTAGCAGTTTTGAATTGCTGTTCTTCCAAAAGACGAGTAGCCCGAGCGTTCAACTTCCAAGGGGAGGGGGTGGGAAGATCCTGAAGTGTCCAGATGCTTCCACCACGGTTGTCTTCCTGCCCTCTTCCGGATCCAACCCCCCGCCCACCCTTTACTCACTTCCTGCTCCCCAACCCTTGGGCTGGGATTTCACCCTGGATGGGATTAGAGGAGATGCCGTGGGATTCCTCCACCACCCACACACTATCTGTTGAGTGCAAAAAATCAAATCTGTTGGTAAGCTTCTCGCCCTCCCTGGGGTCAGAGGCCACCTCCTTTTTCCTCCGCTTCCGTCAGACAACATCTTTCCGCTTTCAAGACTCAGTAGTGATTGTCATATGACCAAATATTACCAGGACTGTTAATCAGTATATGCTGAGTGCTTGCCCTTGTATACAGATGTAAACTCCCCCGTGTATATCCCACTCTTCCTAGCAAGAGGCTGTTTTGTTACGGTTTTTGCCTTTTTGGTTTTAAACAAGTTGTTCTTTTATCTTGTTGAAAATTCCAGAGAGAGAGAGACACACACACACACAGAATTGGGATTTTGGTTCAATTTTAGTTTTCCCTGCCTCTGCTAGTCGTTTCTTGGGGGGGAGGGGGGACAAAAATGTGGTGTTTCGAGATTTTATATTTGTGTGTTATTTCTTTTAGTCTTGCCCAGTCGAGTTTAAAAAAAAAATAATGAGACAGAGGAATGTCGGTGAAGTCTTCTGTGTTTTCTGTTTTCCTTTTGCGATGACCTGCAGGTCTGTATCGTGAACGTTTCTAGAAAGTAATTGTCCCAAACGCACGTTTCCACCATGATGCTTTACAAAAAAACGAAATAGAGCCTCTGAGAGCTTCCAATCGAAATTCTGTTGCAATTGCTCCCACTTGCAACAGAAATCTACACTTATTTGCTCTTGAAGTGCAAATGGAGGCCTGCCTACTTCCCTGAGGTACTCACTGTTAGATTCTTACCTGCTGCCACGTCCAGACAGTCGACACCTCTTGAATCTAATGCTCAAAGGGAGCCTGGGAGTTAAGGTTAGCCATGGGCTGGGGGGCATGAAGTGCAGACTTTTAACAAGGGAATCGACCACTTGGACAGACAGTTCACGCAGTGTCCATCACATGCCATATTTCAGTCAAAGTTGGGCTGGATTTTCTAATTGCTCTATCACAACTTTGGGATGGAGGAACTGCAGGGGTGAGTGGCAGCTTCTTCTGGCTGTGACACAGAATCATAGAGTCTCAGGGTTGGAAGGGACCTCAGGAGGTATCTAGTCCAACCCCCTGCTCAAAGCAGGACCAACCACAACTAAATCATCCCAGCCAGGGCTTTGTCAAGCCTGACCTTAAAAACCTCGAAGGAAGGAGATTCCACCACCTCCCTAGGGAACCCATTCCAGTGCTTCACCACCCTCCTAGTGAAAAAGTTTTTCCTAATATCCAACCTAAACCTCCCCCACTGCAACTTGAGACCATTGCTCCTTGTTCTGTCATCTGCCACCACTGAGAACAGCGGCGCTCCATCCTCTCTGGAACCCCCCCTCAAGTAGTTGAAAGCAGCGATCAAATCCCCCCTCATTCTTCTCTTCTGCAGACTAAACAATCCCAGTTCCCTCAGCCTCTCCTCATAAGTCATGTGCTCCAGCCCCCAAATCATTTTTGTTGCCCTCCGCTGGACTCTTTCCAATTTGTCCAGATCCTTCTTGTAGTGTGGGGCCCAAAACTGGACACAGTCTCCAGATGAGGCCTCACCAGTGCTGAATAGAGGGGAATGATCACGTCCCTCGATCTGCTGGCAATGCCCCTACTTATACAGCCCAAAATGCCGTTAGCCTTCTTGGCAACAAGGGCCCACTGGTGACTCATATCCAGCTTCTCGTCCACTGTAACCCCTAGGTCCTTTTCTGCAGAACTGCTGCCTAGCCACTCGGTCCCCAGCCTGTAGCGGTGCAGGGGATTCTTCCGTCCTAAGGGCAGGACTCTGCACTTGTCCTTGTTGAACCTCATCAGATTTCTTTTGGCCCAATCCTCTAATTTGTCTAGGTCCCTCTAGACCCTATCCCTACCCTCCACCGTATCTACCACTCCCCCCCCAGCTTAGTGTCATCCGTGAACTTGCTGAGGGTGCAGGCCACGCCATCCTCTAGATCATTAATGAAGATGTTGAACAAAACCGGCCCCAGGACTGTCCCCTGGGGCACTCCGCTTGATACTGGCTGCCAACTAGACATTGAGCCATTGATCACTACCTGTTGAGCCCGACAATCTGCCCAGCTTTCTAGCTAGGATTTGAACCCAGCTGATAATTACATCTTTAACAAATTCCATGTCAAAGTGAAGAGCTGGAATAAAACCAATTACCGTTAAAAGAGAGCCAGTCCGCTATAAAATCTATGGCCCCACTGGTAGCATTTCCATCGCTGTGTCACCAAGCAATGCCAGCTTCTGCCCGCTGGGGAATTGGGGCCCACTGACCCAGTGGAGTTGCACCAAAGCTGATCAGAACCCCAACCTGAGAGATTAAGCCAACACTACCTTTAAATAATTCTCCAGGCAGTTGACAAAGCTGGTTGTGTCATTCATTTCGTGGGTGTCCTGTTCATAGATTCCCTGGCTAGAATGTCCCTGAATCAATTCCCATTTGAATGAGAGCATGGGTTGGTTTGACAGCAGATGGAAAGAGAGAAACCTGGGGTTATTTAAAAAATCTGGAACATTGTGAAGCTGCCACCAATGGCAGAGGCGAACCCTTTGGCAAAATTGACTAACTTTTGAGTGGACCGTGCCCCAAAATTTCTATGAGAAACCAAAGGGGAAAAGCCAACAGCCCCTAATTTAATTTTAACTCCATCTTAAAGTGAATCCTAGAAGCTTTTATCTCTCCCATCCCCGCAATTCAAAGATTGATTTAAACACAAGAGATTGTTAAAAAAAAAACAAAATGACTAAATCCATGGGTTTTGCTAGCAGAGTTCTGGGAGAATTTGTAACTTTTAAAGGATTCAAATGGAAAGTGACTCCAGAAGGTGGAGCAACACCCGGTTCTGATTACCTGCGGTGGGTCATGGCCACGCTACACAAGCTTGATGCTGGGTGGATCCCAGATTTGTGCTGTTTTCAAGGGTCTATTTTAAAATCAGTGGCTTTTGATCTTATCAGGTGAACTAACAAGTGAAGGCGACTCTCTTCCAGGGTTGGCATCTTTGTGGGCATAGCTAGGGATAGACATGGTCCCATGGCAAAGGAATCTGATGGATCCTGGATCTGAATCCCATAATGGCAATAAAAAAGGATCCTGTGAGATTCCCAACTCATCCCCTCACTGAGGGGAAACCTGGCTTGTTAAATTAGTGCCAGCCCAAGCAGTTTTGTTAGCAACGTTCTGGAGTTGAATGCATGCTGCTTGGGACACAGCTGGGGGATTTGACTCAAGATGTCTTAAATCTTAAGCATCAGATTTTCAGTTCCAGGCAGAAGGGGGAGCCTCGGGGCCGATCTGAAGAGATGTTTTGCTTGAGGATTGGTTTGGAAGTCACCTATCATTTTTTCCTTTTAAAAATCTATTTTGTTCCAAACCCATCTGAATTATATATATTACATACATATATGTGCAGTTCTCTGCATCTGTTGGTTGCATATTTGGGACAATTGCTTTAGAAAAAGACCCCAAAGTAGATTGTTCTCCTGAAATAAATCTTGGACACATTGTTCTTTTCTAATTTTTGTGTACAGCCAACACGTCTGAAAGCACTGACGCGATTTAAAACAAGAAATTTGAAAAAAAAGCAATTTATTAAAGGAAAAATTTGTACCATTTCAGTTAAAAAAGAAAGTGAAAACGACAAAATCCATCTGAATGTACATGTCTATGTTTCAAAGAAGTCCACACAGATTAATCATTGTACCTTATTTATTATATAAAAAAGTTTGCCTTATAAATTTACAAGAAAAACAAAAAACCCTACAAATGTCTATTCTTTTTGAGTCTTTGTGTTGTTTAAGCCTTGGCAATTGGAAAGCAGCCGCCACGACGCTCTGCACAGACTTTTGATTTTCAGACTCAAACTCTCTCCATGTAAACCCAAAGCGGAGATCGTTTTGATTTTCAAAATCTCTCTCTTTATCGATGTAAAATCAGGTCCAAAGTCAGCTCAAGTACTCAGCATACGTTATCTCAGTGCTATAGTTTGCATCTCCTTGTTGGTAAGTAGTGTACTGTGCTAGAATTGATCTATAAATCTGTGTCAATGTAACCCAAGGTTTGTTTGAGCTCATTCATTATGCAGGCAAGTCTGTCCCGCATCCCCCCACCCCCGTGCGGGGCCACAGGTCGCTCGGGGATGGAGCAGACGGGCTGATTGGGCTTTCCTGGCCCCCAGTGACCACTTCTGAGGATGGAGGGCAAGCTGGAGTCTCAGCTGAATGGGCCGCGGGGGGAACCGCTCAGCCCGTGTCCACACATGGGTCAAGCTAGCAGGGCCCAACTAGCAGTGTGGGGGTTGTGGACGAGATTCGTGCTGGCTGGCGGAGCTCAGCCCTGGGCGGCCAGCTGGGCTTGAGAGCCTGAGCCACAGCAGCCACACCGCTGAGCGGAGCTTGCACTCATCTGGCTCGCCCAGCTGCAGTGTAGACACCCTGAGTGCTTTGGGGCTCAGCTCCCCCGGGGTCATGCCAGAGTCACCACTCACTGCAGAGGGGCAGGGCTGGAGTCTGAGCTCAGCTACCCTGCTCCATTCAGAGTTACTCCTGATTGCAGTGGGGGCAGAGGCTGAAGAAACAGGCCCAACGGGGGGGCAGAAGGAATGAATCAACCTAGGCTGCCAGTCAGCCCCAGGCCCAGGACTAGCGGTGTAGCAACTGTGTAGGGCTGTAGGACTCCCCTAGAACCCAGGAGTCCGGGCTCCCAGCCCCCCTGCTCTGACCCACGAGACCCCACTCCCTTCCCAGAGCCAGGAAAGAACCCAGGTGTCCTGGCTCCCAGCCCCGCTGCTCTGACCACCAGCCCCCACTCCCCTCCCAGAGCCGGCAGAGAATCCAGGTGTCCTGGCTCCCAGCCCCCCTGCTCTAACCACCAGCTCCCACTCCCCTCCCAGAGCCGGCAGAGAACCCAGGTGTCCTGGCTCCCAGCCCCCCTACTCTGACCACCAGCCCCCAACTCCCCTCCCAGGGCCGGGAGAGAACCCAGGAGTCCTGGCTCCCAGCCCCCCCTGCTCTAACCACCAGCTCCCACTCCCCTCCCAGAGCTGGGAGAGAACCCAGGAGTCCTGGCTCCCAGCCCCCCTACTCTGACCACCAGCCCCCGCTCCCCTCCCAGAGCTGGGAGAGAACCCAGGAGTCCAGGCTCCCAGCCCCCCTGCTCTAACCCACCAGCCCCCCCTCCCCTCCCCTCCCAGAGCCAGGAGAGAACCCAGGAGTCCTGGCTCCCAGGCCCCTCCCTCCAACTCCCCTCCCAGAGCTGGGAGAGATTGGAACAGGAATGGGACCCAGGCATCCGGGACGGCAGCAAAAGACTTGGGATCCCCGGGGGTTCATGCAGCCAGAGCATCCTTCAGGCCGTGTGTCATTATGACATCATAATGGCCTGCTGACATCACAGTTTGTGGGGTGAACGAATACAGGGGAAAGGGCCACGCCCCCTTCCCATATATCCTCCTGCACATCTGCAAACCCCTCCTCGGAGCCTTGCCCCATTGCTCCCCATAACCAGCGTCCCCCTGCACCGCCCCACACCCTGCCCCTCCCCAAATCCTCTCCCCAGAGCCCTGCCCCATTGCTCCCCATAACCAGCATCCCCCTGCACCGCCCCACACCCCGCCCCTCCCTGAATCACCTCCCCACAGACACCGCCTCACATTGCGCCCCTCCCTGAATCCCCTCCCCATTGCTCCCCATAACCAGCGTCCCCCTGCACCGCCCCACACCCTGCCCCTCCCCGAATCTTCTCCCCAGAGCCCTGCCCCATTGCTCCCCATAACCAGCGTCTCCCTGCACCGCCCCACACCCCTCCCCTTCCCGAATCACCTCCCCGCAGACACCGCCCCACACCCCGCCCCTCCCCTAATCACCTCCCCACAGACACCGCCCCACACCCCGCCCCTCCCCTAATCACCTCCCCACAGACACAGCCCCACATTCCGCCCCTCCCCAAACCCCTCCCCACAGACACCGCCCCACACCCCGCCCCTCCCCAAACCCCTCCCCAGAGACACAGCCCCACACCCCGCCCCTCCCCAAACCCCTCCCCACAGACACCGCCCCACATCCTGCCCCTTCCCAAACCCCTCCCCACAGACACAGCCCCACACTCCGCCCCTCCCCAATCCCCTCCCCAGAGACACCGCCCCACACCCCACCCCTCCCCTAATCACCTCCCCACAGACACAGCCCCACATCCTGCCCCTCCCCAAACCCCTCCCCACAGACACAGCCCCACACCCCGCCCCTCCCCAAACCCCTCCCCACAGACACCGCCCCACACCCCGCCCCTCCCCAAACCCTTCCCCACACCCCGCCCCTCCCCAAACCCTTCCCCACAGACACCGCCCCACACCCCGCCCCTCCCCAAACCCCTCCCCAGAGACACAGCCCCACACCCCGCCCCTCCCCAAACCCCTCCCCACAGACACCGCCCCACATCCTGCCCCTCCCCAATCCCCTCCCCACAGACACCGCCCCACACCCCACCCCTCCCCTAATCACCTCCCCAGAGACACAGCCCCACATCCTGCCCCTCCCCAAACCCCTCCCCACAGACACAGCCCCACACTCCGCCCCTCCCCAAACCCCTCCCCACAGACACCGCCCCACACCCCACCCCTCCCCTAATCACCTCCCCACAGACACAGCCCCACATCCTGCCCCTTCCCAAACCCCTCCCCACAGACACAGCCCCACACTCCGCCCCTCCCCAATCCCCTCCCCACAGACACCGCCCCACACCCCACCCATACCCTAATCACCTCCCCACAGACACAGCCCCACATCCTGCCCCTTCCCAAACCCCTCCCCACAGACACAGCCCCACACTCCGCCCCTCCCCAATCCCCTCCCCACAGACACCGCCCCACACCCCACCCATACCCTAATCACCTCCCCACAGACACAGCCCCACATCCCGCCCCTCCCCAAACCCCTCCCCACAGACACCGCCCCACATCCTGCCCCTCCCCAAACCCCTCCCCACAGACACCACCCCACACCCCACCCCTACCCTGATTTTATCTGCCTATAGCCCCGCCCCCTGTAGCCCCTCCCACTGCCGTGGTCCCTCCTCTCTCGCTGTCTGCTCCCCAACAGCCACCTCCCTCTGCCAGAGCCCCTCCCCCAGTCCCTCCCTCTCCCATAATACCTTGCTGCAGCCTGGCTCCCTCCCACACTCAAGATGGCGGCGCCACACGCGCCAGCTGGTTGTGCGGAGCCGGGAAGCAGCCACACCCAACATGGCGGCGCTACCGTCAACGGAATGGGCCTGGCTATGGGCTCCGCCACACCCAATATGGCAGCAAATCGCTCTCTGGGCAGAATATACCCCTCTCAAAATGGCGTCGAGAGGCGGCCGCGCTGCGCGGTGCGCATGCGCGTCCGGAATGTAAAAGTTTGGTCTTAAAGGGGAAGTACCCGGCGAGAGGGGCATGGCCGGTACCGGCTCGGGGCCGTTCCTCTACGAGCTCCCGGCCTGGCTGGTCTGTGGCCTCTGCCGCCTAATGGACGCGCTGGGCCGGGCGGACTGGGAGCGCTTCGGTACGCGGGGGAGGGGCCGGGGTCCCCGGGTGGGTGCGGGGGGAGGGGCGTGGGTACCCAGCGGGGAGGGGCGTGGGTACCCTGGGGGGTGCTGGGGGAAGGGGCTGGGGTACCCAGCGGGGAGGGGCAGGGGTACCCTGGGGGGTGCTGGGGGAAGGGGCTGGGGTACCCAGCGGGGAGGGGCAGGGGTACCCTGGGGGGAGGGGCTAGGGTACCTGGGGGGGTGCTGGGCAGGAGGGGCGTGGGTACCCTGGGGGGTGCTGGGGGAAGGGGCTGGGGTACCCAGCGGGGAGGGGCAGGGGTACCCTGGGGGGAGGGGCTAGGGTACCTGGGGGGGTGCTGGGCAGGAGGGGCGTGGGTACCCTGGGGGGTGCTGGGGGAAGGGGCTGGGGTACCCAGCGGGGAGGGGCAGGGGTACCCTGGGGGGTGCTGGGGGAAGGGGCTGGGGTACCCAGCGGGGAGGGGCAGGGGTACCCTGGGGGGAGGGGCTAGGGTACCTGGGGGGGTGCTGGGCAGGAGGGGCGTGGGTACCCTGGGGGGTGCTGGGGGAAGGGGCTGGGGTACCCAGCGGGGAGGGGCAGGGGTACCCTGGGGGGTGCTGGGGGAAGGGGCTGGGGTACCCAGTGGGGAGGGGCAGGGGTACCCTGGGGGGAGGGGCTAGGGTACCTGGGGGGGTGCTGGGCAGGAGGGGCGTGGGTACCTGGGGGGGTGCTGGGGGAAGGGGCTGGGGTACCCAGCGGGGAGGGGCAGGGGTACCCTGGGGGGTGCTGGGGGGAGGGGCCAGGTACCCTGGGAGGGAGGGGCTGGGTACCCTGGGGGGGAGGGGCTAGGGTACCTGGGGGGGTGCTGGGCAGGAGGGGCGTGGGTACCCTGGGGGGTGCTGGGGGAAGGGGCTGGGGTACCCAGCGGGGAGGGGCAGGGGTACCCTGGGGGGTGCTGGGGGGAGGGGCCAGGTACCCTGGGAGGGAGGGGCTGGGTACCCTGGGGGGGAGGGGCTAGGGTACCTGGGGGGGTGCTGGGGAGGAGGGGCGTGGGTACCCTGGGGGGTACTGGGGGAAGGGACTGGGGTACCCAGCGGGGAGGAGCCGGGGTACCCTGGTGCGTGTGGGGGAGGGTCCGGGTACCCTGGTGGATGCTGGGGAAGGGATTGTTAGGCTTTCTTGGGGGCGGGGTGGGGTGGATGGGGAACCCTGGGGGGCACCGACAGAGGGATTAGGGGCTGCTAAGGGGGTTGGATGGGGGATGGGACAGACAGAAACGTGGGGCTGGGAGTGACAGCGGGGAAGGGGGCGGAGCTGTGGGGTGTGATGGGGACACCAGACGGGAAGGGGTGGCTCAGTAAGGGTGGGAGGCAGCGCCGTGGGGCAGATGGGGGGCCCCCGCACAGGGCTGACATCTCCCCCTCCCCCCAGCCTCACGGATCGCGCGGGACCAGGTTGAGCTGCGTCTCTGCGAGCGGACGGATGGACGGACCCAGCAGCTGCTCTGGTCCTGGATGAACCGAAATGCTCGAGTCGGGGACCTGCTGGCACTGCTGGATGAGCTGGAGCTGTACCGGGCCCGCGACCTCCTGGCGAGCTGTGAGCGCCCTATGGCCACCCCACGGCCACCCCACAGCCCTGCCAGCGCCCCTCACTCCCGACCCGCAGGCCCGGCCCGGCCCGGCCCGGCCATGCTGGCACCCCTCACTTCCGACCCGCAGCCCCTACTAGCCCAGCCCTGGCCTTGGGGTGGTGGGATCCCAAGGTCCCTGTGGTGGGTGGGGGTATTTGGGAGGGAAGCTTAGGGATGGCAGATTAGTGGGGGCAGGTTCCTTCTTGCATCGCTCCCATCTTTAATCCCCCCATTTTGTTTCCCAGGGCAGCCTCCCTCCGAGACCCCTGTCCTGAGACCCCAGTTTCTTCCCTCGGCGCCTCCAGTCCCCCACCCCCACACTGGTGACAGCAGAGCTTCGACCATTGCCTGTGACCCCCCCAAGCCACCCCCCCAGCCCCTGCCAGGTAACTCTGCCCCTCCCCCAGTGGGGGAGCTGCCTTCCCATCCCCCTGGGGGTGGGGAGTTGAGTCTGGGGCAGGTGAGCTAACAGATTCCCTGTTTCTGCTTTCTGCCTCCCCCCTCCCTCGCAGAGCCCTCCTGCCCCTCACTGCCTCTGCCCGGCCCCCCGCCCAGCAGCCTGCTCAGCACCAGCAGCCAGGGGCCTGCCCCCCCACCCGCGGCACCCCCTGCTGACCAGGTACCGACACGGGAAGGTGGGGGGTGCTTGGACGGAGGGGGGAAGCCAGGGATGGATAATGGGGGACAGCACTGGGTGGGGGGTGTATTGCTCATGGTAAGGGGGGGAAGGGGACCGATTGGGTCCTACCCAGAATCCTTAGCGCCCGGGGATGGGGTCCCTGTTGCTCTGGGGGGGGACTGAGCTACCCCGTCTGTGTGTCTCTCTCCCCCTGCAGGGGGTGAAGGCGCTGGGCCCTGCCCCCCAGCCCTTCGCCTGGCCCCTGGCGGAGCTGGCGCAGGCCACGGGCGGCTTTGCGGAGCGGCACAAGGTCGGGGAAGGTGGGTTCGGCTGCGTGTACCGGGCCCGGCTGCGCAACACAGACTACGCTGTCAAGCGGCTCAAGGAGGTACAGGGGGGCCCTACCCAGCATCCTTTGCACTCACCCTGATCTGCCCACAATCCTCGTCACTAGCCCCAGCTTGCCAGAGAGGTACCCCAGTCCTCTGAGCTCCCCACTCGCGCTGCCCCTTCCCCTTCCCTGTGTCCCCTGGGGTTGGGGGCTGGTGACCTGACTCTCATTAACCCCCCCCCCCACTCCCCCCAGGATGCGGAGCTAGATTGGAGCAGCATCCGGAGCAGCTTCCTCACCGAGGTGGAAAACCTGTCACGGTGAGGGGGGTTGCGGGTCGGGAGTGAGGAGCACCGGCTGAGCTGGCGGGGTCAGGGCCCGGCTAGCAGGGGCTACGGGTCGGGAGTGAGGGGCACCGGCTGAGCTGGTGGGGTCAGGGCTGGGCTAGCAGGGGCTGCGGGTCGGGAGTGAGGGGCACCGGCTGAGCTGGTGGGGTCAGGGCTGGGCTGGCAGGGGCTACGGGTCGGGAGTGAGGGGCACCGGCTGAGCTGGCGGGGTCAGGGCCCGGCTAGCAGGGGCTGCGGGTCGGGAGTGAGGGGCACCGGCTGAGCTGGTGGGGTCAGGGCTGGGCTGGCAGGGGCTACGGGTCGGGAGTGAGGGGCACCGGCTGAGCTGGTGGGGTCAGGGCTGGGCTAGCAGGGGCTGCGGGTCGGGAGTGAGGGGCACCGGCTGAGCTGGTGGGGTCAGGGCCGGGCTGGCAGGGGCTACGGGACGGGAGTGAGGGGCACCGGCTGAGCTGGCGGGGTCAGGGCCAGGCTAGCAGGGGCTGCGGGTCGGGAGTGAGGGGCACCGGCAGAGCTGGTGGGGTCAGGGCCAGGCTAGCAGGGGCTACGGGTCGGGAGTGAGGGGCACCGGCTGAGCTGGTGGGGTCAGGGCTGGGCTGGCAGGGGCTACGGGTCGGGAGTGAGGGGCACCGGCTGAGCTGGTGGGGTCAGGGCCAGGCTAGCAGGGGCTACGGGTCGGGAGTGAGGGGGCACCGGCTGAGCTGGTGGGGTCAGGGCTGGGCTGGCAGGGGCTACGGGTCGGGAGTGAGGGGCACCGGCTGAGCTGGTGGGGTCAGGGCTGGGCTGGCAGGGGCTACGGGTCGGGAGTGAGGGGTACCGGCTGAGCTGGGGGGGGCAGGGCTGGGCTAGCAGGGGCTGCGGGTCGGGAGTGAGGGGCACCGGCAGAGCTGGGGGGTGGGGGCAGGGCCGGGGTGGCAGGGGCTGCGGGTCGGGAGTGAGGGGCACCGGCTGAGCTGGGGGGCCCAGGGCTGGGCTAGCAGGGGCTGCGGGTCGGGAGTGAGGGTCACCAGTGGGGCTGGGGGGCCCACCGCTGGGCTAGCAGGGGCTGCGGGTCGGGAGTGAGGGGCACCGGCAGAGCTGTGGAGTGGGGGGGCAGGCCTGGGCTGGCAGGGGCTGCGGGTTGGGAGTGAGGGGCACCAGCAAGGCTGTGGGGGCCCAGGACCGGGCTAGCAGGGGGTGCGGGTCAGGAGTGAGGGGCACCAGCAGGGCTGTGGGGCAGGGGGGCAGGCCTGGGCTGGCAGGGGCTGCGAGTCGGGAGTGAGGGGCTCCAGCGGCGCCAGTGTCCTGGGAGCTACCCAGAATGCTTTGTGCTCACCCTGGCCCCAGGAATTTGGAGTGACTGTTCCCCACTAACTTCTGCCCCCCCAGGTTCCGCCACCCCAATATTGTGGAGTTTGGGGGGTTCTGCGCCGAGCGGGACCATTTCTGCCTCGTCTACGTTTTCATGCCCAATGGATCCCTGGAGGATCGGCTGAGTGGCCAGGTACCCCTCCCTCCAGTGTCTGCCCCCGCCAAGCCAGCGCCATCCCCTCCCCCCGGATCCTCCGTGGCTGGTGAAGGTGGGGGGGCACTCAATGGGGCTGAGTGCTCGTGCGACCCTGGGATGTGTAAAGGGGGGGGCCAGGATTGCAGAGTAGTGAGTTTCTCTCCATCTCAAGTGGGGCTGGAGCAGGGGGGGTGGGGAGGAGGGGGCTGGGGGTGGGGAAGGGGGGGTGCAGGGAAGAGGGGGCTCCAGCGGGGGGCCAGGGAGGAGGAGGGCGCCAGGGCTGGAGCAGGGAGGAGAGGGCAGCAGGGGGGCCAGAGAGGAGGGGGCCACAGTGGGGACTTAGCAGCCAGGACCACCTGGCAGGATTCTCCAGCCTCGGCCCCCTCCCTGAGCTCGCAGCCTTGCACCCCCTCCTCCCTCGCCATACGGGGAGCAGGACATGGGCCCCTCCCGCCCCAGTGGGGGGACCCCTCCCTCATTCAGCCCCTGTGCTCCCCCAGGGGGGCCGCCCCCCCCTGTCGTGGGCCCAGCGGCTGGAGGTGCTGGTGGGGACGGCGCGAGCCATCCAGTTCCTGCACCGGGACACGCCCAGCCTGATCCATGGGGATGTCAAGAGGTGAGTGGGGCAGGCGGCTCGGGAGCAGCGGGGGGGGGGTGTGGGGTGAGGGGATGGCTCTGGGGTGATGGGGGGGCTGGGGGCTCTAGGGCAGCGGGAGGTAGGGGGCGGAGCTGGGGGGGCTGGGGATGGCCCTGGGGGGCTGGGGGGTCTAGGGCAGCGGGAGGTAGGGAGTGAAGCTGGGGGGGCTGGGGATGTGTGGTGAGGGGCTGGCTCTGGGGGGCTGGGGGCTCTAGGGCAGTGGGGGGGTAGGGAGTGGAGCTGGGGGGGCTGGGGATGTGTGGTGAGGGGCTGGCTCTGGGGGGCTGGGGGCTCTAGGGCAGTGGGGGGGTAGGGAGTGGAGCTGGGGGGGCTGGGGATGTGGGGTGAGGGGGTGGCTCTCTCGGATCAGACTGTCCCCAGGGCCAGCAGCTCCCACGGCTTCGCCTCCCTGGGTCTGACCCCAGAGCAGTCGGCCTCCCCTGCCCCTCCGTGCGCTTCCCCCAGGTGGGGTCCTGGGGGGCCACAGGGTCCTGCCCCCCCACTGCGCAGTCAGACGTGACTCTCAGCAGCCAGTGACACAGAGGTTTATTTGATGACAGGAACAGGGTCTAACAGAGCTTGTGGGTACAGAGAACAGGACCCCTTGGCCGGGTCCATTCTGGGGGGCAGGGAGCCAGACCCCCACATCTGCCCTCAGCCAGCTCCAGCCTGACACCCCCTCCAGCCCCTCCTCCTGCTCAGCCCCTGTCCCGGCCAGGGGGCACCTGACCCCTGTGTCTCCAGCACCTTCAGCTGGCACCTTGGGGGGGGCTGGGAGCCAGGGCGTTGGCCATTCTCTGTGCCGACAGTGTCACTACTGGCCCCCTCGGGCTCTGCCCCAATCGCACCCCCTTAGCCCCCCACCTAGATCCCTAAGAAAGGCATAGGGGAAACTGAGGCACTCCCACAGCATTCAGAGAAACCATTAAGAACATTCCCACTTCATCACACAGGGGATGGCAATGGGGGCGCTGGGAGCTCTGGGGCAGCAGGGGGTGAGGGGTGGAGCTGGGGGGGCTGGGGATGTGAGGTGAGGGGTGAGGGACGTTGGTGGATCTGGGGCAGCGGGGGAGGTGGGGGCTGGGCTGAGGGGGGTGTTTCGGGGGCCTCGTCTCACCCTGTGTCCCCCCCCCCCCCCCAGCTCTAACATCCTGCTGGACGGGGCGCTGCGTCCCCGGCTGGGCGACTTTGGGCTGGCGCGGGCCGGGCGGGGCCAGGCTGGCAGTGGGGGGCTCAGTGCCAGCCTGGGCCGGACCCACACGGTGCGGGGCACCCTGGCCTACCTGCCCCCCGAGTACGTGCGGAGCGGGACCCTGTCCCCCTCCATCGACACCTACAGCTACGGGGTGGTGAGTACCAGACCCCGCGTGCCCCACTGCTCCGGTGACCCCCGCATGCTCCCTGCCCCCCATGGGCTCCCCAGCCCCTCCACTGCCCCCTGGCCTGCTGCCCTCGCATGTTCCTCTGTCCCTCCGCTGCCCCCCTGCCTCCCATGTGCTCCCCAGCCCCTTTGCTGCCCCCCTGAGCCCCCCCCAGTCTGCTGCCCCCTGTGTGCTCCACTGCACCCCCTGCTCTCAGACGCCCCCCAAGGCCCCTCCACTATAACCCCCAAAACCTCAGGGGATCAGACCCTCTCTTTTTCTCAGTGGGGGGGTCACATCCCCGTGACAGGAGCTCCTGGACCCCTCCCCCGAAGAGCTCAGACTAACCCAGCCTGGGGCACAAATAAGGGATGGGGCAGGGGTCATGGGGTGGATTTCCCGCCTCCCCTCACCAAACCTCCCATGCCAGAGCCTTGAGCGACCCCCTCGGCCCCCCAGGTGCTGCTGGAAACGCTGACGGGGAGACGGGCCCTGGAGACAGACGGACGTGGACGGACAAAGTTCCTGGTGAGACGCTGCCCCCCATTTCCTCCCGACCCGCAGCCCTGCCCCCCAGCTCTGCTCTGTCGGTGCCCCTCACTCCCGACCCGCAGCCCTGCCCCCCCAGCTCTGCTCTGCCGGTGCCCCTCGCTCCCGACCCGCAGCCCCTGCCAGCGCCCCTCGCTCCTGACCCGCACCCCTGCCCCCCAGCTCTGCTCTGTCGGTGCCCCTCGCTCCCGACCCGCAGCCCCTGCCAGCGCCCCTCGCTCCTGACCCGCACCCCTGCCCCTCAGCTCTGCTCTGCCGGTGCCCCTCACTCCCGACCCGCACCCCTGCCCCCCAGCTCTGCTCTGCCGGTGCCCCTCACTCCCGACCTGCAGCCCCCTGCCCCCCAGCTCTGCTCTGCCGGTGCCCCTCACTCCCGACCTGCAGCCCCTGCCAGCCGCCCCTCACTCCCGACCCGCACCCCTGCCCCCCAGCTCTGCTCTGCCGGTGCCCCTCACTCCCGACCTGCAGCCCCTGCCAGCGCCCCTCACTCCCGACCCGCACCCCTGCCCCCCAGCTCTGCTCTGCCGGTGCCCCTCACTCCCGACCTGCAGCCCCTGCCAGCGCCCCTCGCTCCCGACCCGCAGCCCCTGCCCCCCCAGCTCTGCTCTGCCGGTGCCCCTCACTCCCGACCCGCACCCCTGCCCCCCAGCTCTGCTCTGTCGGTGCCCCTCACTCCCGACCCGCACCCCTGCCAGCGCCCCTCACTCCTGACCCGCAGCCCTGCCCCCCAGCTCTGCTCTGTCGGTGCCCCTCACTCCCGACCTGCAGCCCCTGCCAGCGCCCCTCACTCCTGACCCGCAGCCCCTGCCCCCCCAGCTCTGCTCTGCCGGTGCCCCTCACTCCCGACCCGCAGCCCCTGCCAGCGCCCCTCGCTCCCGACCCGCACCCCTGCCCCCCAGCTCTGCTCTGCCGGTGCCCCTCACTCCCGACCTGCAGCCCCTGCCCCCCCAGCCCAGACGCCCCCCAGCCCAGACACCCCCAGCCCTGCTGGTGCCCCTCACTCCTGACCTGCAGGCCCCTGCCCCCCCAGCCCAGACACCACCAGCCCTGCTGGTGCCCCTCGCTCCCGACCCGCAGCCCCTGCCGATGCCCCTCGCTCCCGACCCGCAGCCCCCTGCCCCCCAGCTCAGCCCTGCCGGTGCCCCTCACTCCCCGACCCCGCAGCCCCTGCCAGCGCCCCTCACTCCCGACCTGCAGCCCCTGCCCCCCAGCTCAGCCCTGCTGGTGCCCCTCACTCCCGACCCGCAGCCCCTGCCCCCCAGCTCAACCCTGCCGGTGCCCCTCGCTCCCGACCCGCAGCCCCTGCCAGCGCCCCTCACTCCCGACCCGCACCCCTGCCCCCCAGCTCTGCTCTGTCGGTGCCCCTCACTCCCGACCCGCACCCCTGCCCCCCAGCTCTGCTCTGCCGGTGCCCCCTCACTCCCGACCTGCAGCCCCTGCCAGCGCCCCTCACTCCCGACCTGCAGCCCCTGCCCCCCAGCCCAACTCTGCCGATGCCCCTCGCTCCCGACCCGCAGCCCCTGCCAGCGCCCCTCACTCCCGACCCGCACCCCTGCCCCCCAGCTCTGCTCTGTCGGTGCCCCTCACTCCCGACCCGCACCCCTGCCCCCCAGCTCTGCTCTGCCGGTGCCCCTCACTCCCGACCTGCAGCCCCTGCCCCCCAGCTCTGCTCTGCCGGTGCCCCTCACTCCCGACCCCGCACCCCTGCCCCCCCAGCTCTGCTCTGCCGGTGCCCCTCACTCCCGACCTGCAGCCCCTGCCCCCCAGCTCTGCTCTGCCGGTGCCCCTCACTCCCGACCTGCAGCCCCTGCCAGCGCCCCTCACTCCCGACCCGCACCCCTGCCCCCCAGCTCTGCTCTGCCGGTGCCCCTCACTCCCGACCTGCAGCCCCTGCCAGCGCCCCTCACTCCCGACCCCGCACCCCTGCCCCCCAGCTCTGCTCTGCCGGTGCCCCTCACTCCCGACCTGCAGCCCCTGCCCCCCAGCTCTGCTCTGCCGGTGCCCCTCACTCCCGACCTGCAGCCCCCTGCCAGCGCCCCTCACTCCCGACCCGCACCCCTGCCCCCCAGCTCTGCTCTGCCGGTGCCCCTCACTCCCGACCTGCAGCCCCTGCCAGCGCCCCTCACTCCCGACCCGCACCCCTGCCCCCCCAGCTCTGCTCTGCCGGTGCCCCTCACTCCCGACCTGCAGCCCCTGCCAGCGCCCCTCGCCTCCCCGACCCGCAGCCCCTGCCCCCCAGCCCAACTCTGCCGATGCCCCTCGCTCCCGACCCGCACCCCTGCCCCCCAGCTCTGCTCTGTCGGTGCCCCTCACTCCCGACCCGCACCCCTGCCAGCGCCCCTCACTCCTGACCCGCAGCCCTGCCCCCCGCTCTGCTCTGTCGGTGCCCCTCACTCCCGACCTGCAGCCCCTGCCAGCGCCCCTCACTCCTGACCCGCAGCCCCTGCCCCCCAGCTCTGCTCTGCCGGTGCCCCTCACTCCCGACCCGCAGCCCCTGCCAGCGCCCCTCGCTCCCCGACCCGCACCCCCTGCCCCCCAGCTCTGCTCTGCCGGTGCCCCTCACTCCCGACCTGCAGCCCCTGCCCCCCAGCCCAGACGCCCCCCCAGCCCAGACACCCCCAGCCCTGCTGGTGCCCCTCACTCCTGACCTGCAGCCCCTGCCCCCCAGCCCAGACACCACCAGCCCTGCTGGTGCCCCTCGCTCCCGACCCGCAGCCCCTGCCGATGCCCCTCGCTCCCGACCCGCAGCCCCTGCCCCCCCAGCTCAGCCCTGCCGGCGCCCCTCACTCCCGACCTGCAGCCCCTGCCCCCCAGCTCTGCTCTGCCGGTGCCCCTCACTCCCGACCTGCAGCCCCTGCCAGCGCCCCTCACTCCCGACCCGCACCCCTGCCCCCCCAGCTCTGCTCTGTCGGTGCCCCTCACTCCCGACCCGCAGCCCCTGCCAGCGCCCCTCGCTCCTGACCCGCACCCCTGCCCCTCAGCTCTGCTCTGCCGGTGCCCCTCACTCCCGACCCGCACCCCTGCCCCCCAGCTCTGCTCTGTCGGTGCCCCTCGCTCCCGACCTGCAGCCCCTGCCCCCCAGCCCAGACACCCCCAGCCCTGCCGGTGCCCCTCGCTCCCGACCCGCAGCCCCTGCCCCCCAGCTCTGCTCTGCCGGTGCCCCTCACTCCCGACCTGCAGCCCCTGCCCCCCAGCCCAGACGCCCCCCAGCCCAGACACCCCCAGCCCTGCTGGTGCCCCTCACTCCTGACCTGCAGCCCCTGCCCCCCAGCCCAGACACCACCAGCCCTCCTGGTGCCCCTCGCTCCCGACCCCGCAGCCCCTGCCAGCGCCCCTCGCTCCTGACCCGCACCCCTGCCCCCCAGCTCAGCCCTGCCGGTGCCCCTCGCTCCCGACCCGCAGCCCCTGCCCCCCAGCTCAGCCCTGCTGATGCCCCTCGCTCCCGACCCGCAGCCCCTGCCCCCCCAGCTCAGCCCTGCCGATGCCCCTCGCTCCCGACCCGCAGCCCCTGCCAGCGCCCCTCGCTCCCGACCCCGCACCCCTGCCAGCGCCCCTCACTCCTGACCCACAGCCCTGCCCCCCAGCTCAGCCCTGCCGGTGCCCCTCACTCCCGACCTGCAGCCCCTGCCCCCCAGCTCAGCCCTGCTGATGCCCCTCGCTCCCGACCCCGCAGCCCCTGCCCCCCAGCTCTGCTCTGCCGGTGCCCCTCACTCCCGACCTGCAGCCCCTGCCAGCGCCCCTCACTCCCGACCCGCACCCCTGCCCCCCAGCTCTGCTCTGCCGGTGCCCCTCACTCCCGACCTGCAGCCCCTGCCAGCGCCCCTCACTCCCGACCCGCACCCCTGCCCCCCAGCTCTGCTCTGCCGGTGCCCCTCACTCCCGACCTGCAGCCCCTGCCAGCGCCCCTCGCTCCCGACCCCGCAGCCCCTGCCCCCCAGCTCTGCTCTGCCGGTGCCCCTCACTCCCGACCCGCACCCCTGCCCCCCAGCTCTGCTCTGTCGGTGCCCCTCACTCCCGACCCGCACCCCTGCCAGCGCCCCTCACTCCTGACCCGCAGCCCTGCCCCCCAGCTCTGCTCTGCCGGTGCCCCTCACTCCCGACCTGCAGCCCCTGCCAGCGCCCCTCACTCCCGACCCGCACCCCTGCCCCCCAGCTCTGCTCTGCCGGTGCCCCTCACTCCCGACCTGCAGCCCCTGCCAGCGCCCCTCGCTCCCGACCCGCAGCCCCTGCCCCCCAGCTCTGCTCTGCCGGTGCCCCTCACTCCCGACCCCGCACCCCTGCCCCCCAGCTCTGCTCTGTCGGTGCCCCTCACTCCCGACCCGCACCCCTGCCAGCGCCCCTCACTCCTGACCCGCAGCCCTGCCCCCCAGCTCTGCTCTGTCGGTGCCCCCTCACTCCCGACCTGCAGCCCCTGCCAGCGCCCCTCACTCCTGACCCGCAGCCCCTGCCCCCCAGCTCTGCTCTGCCGGTGCCCCTCACTCCCGACCCGCAGCCCCTGCCAGCGCCCCTCGCTCCCGACCCGCACCCCTGCCCCCCAGCTCTGCTCTGCCGGTGCCCCTCACTCCCGACCTGCAGCCCCTGCCCCCCAGCCCAGACGCCCCCCTGCCCCCCAGCTCTGCTCTGCCGGTGCCCCTCACTCCCGACCTGCAGCCCCCTGCCCCCCAGCCCAGACGCCCCCAGCCCAGACACCCCCCAGCCCTGCTGGTGCCCCTCACTCCTGACCTGCAGCCCCTGCCCCCAGCCCAGACACCACCAGCCCTGCTGGTGCCCCTCGCTCCCGACCCGCAGCCCTGCCGATGCCCCTCGCTCCCGGACCCGCAGCCCCTGCCCCCCAGCTCAGCCCTGCCGGTGCCCCTCACTACCCGACCCGCAGCCCTGCCAGCGCCCCTCACTCCCGACCTGCAGCCCCTGCCCCCCAGCTCAGCCCTGCGGGTGCCCCTCACTCCCGACCCGCAGGCCCCTGCCCCCCCAGCTCAACCCTGCCGGTGCCCCTCGCTCCCGACCCGCAGCCCCTGCCAGCGCCCCTCACTCCCGACCCCGCACCCCTGCCCCCCAGCTCTGCTCTGTCGGTGCCCCTCACTCCCGACCCCGCACCCCTGCCCCCCAGCTCTGCTCTGCCCGTGCCCCTCACTCCCGACCCTGCAGCCCCTGCCAGCGCCCCTCACTCCCGACCTGCAGCCCCAGCCCCCCAGCCCAACTCTGCCGATGCCCCTCGCTCCCCGACCCGCAGCCCCTGCCAGCGCCCCCTCACTCCCGACCCGCACCCCTGCCCCCCAGCTCTGCTCTGTCGGTGCCCCCTCACTACCCGACCCGCACCCCCCTGCCCCCCAGCTCTGCTCTGCCGGTGCCCTCACTCTCCCGACCTGCAGCCCCTGCCAGCGCCCCTCACTCCCGACCTGCAGGCCCCTGCCCCCCAGCCCAGACACCCACCAGCCTGCTGGTGCCCCTCGCTCCCGACCCGCAGCACCTGCCCCCCAGCTCAGGCCCTGCCGGTGCCCCTCACCTCCCGACCTGCAGCCCCTGCCGATGCCCCTCGCTCCCCGACCCCGCAGCCCCTGCCCCCCAGCTCAGCCCTGCCGGTGCCCCTCACTCCCGACCTGCAGCCCCTGCCGATGCCCCTCGCTCCCGACCCGCCAGCCCTGCCCCCCAGCTCAGCCCTGCCGGTGCCCCTCACTCCCGACCCGCAGCCCCTGCCAGCGCCCCTCACTCCCGACCCCGCAGCCTCCTGCCCCCCCAGCTTCAGCCCTGCTGGGTGCCCCTCACTCCCGACCTGGCAGCCCCTGCCCCCCAGCTCAACCTGCCGGTGCCCCTCGCTCCCGACCCGCAGTGCCCCTGCCAGCGCCCCTCACTCCTGACCCACAGCCCTGCCCCCCAGCTCAGCCCTGCTAGATGCCCCTCGCATCCCGACCCGCAGCCCCTGCCAGCGCCCCTCGCTCCCGACCGCACCCCTGCCAGCAGGCCCCTCACTCTCCTGACCCACAGCCCTGCCCCCCAGGCTCAGCCCTGCCGGTGCCCCTCACTACTCCCGACCCGCAAGCCCCTGCCAGCGCCCCTCACTCCCGACCCGCACCCCTGCCCCCCAGCTCTGCTCTGCCGGTGCCCCTCACTCCCGACCTGCAGCCCCCTGCCCCCTAGCCCGGACGCCCCCCAGCCCAGACACCCCCTGCCCTGCTGGTGCCCCTCACTCCCGACCCGCAGCCCCTGCCCCCCCAGCTCAACCCTGCCGGTGCCCCTCGCTCCCGACCCACAGCCCCTGCCAGCGCCCCTCACTCCTCCGACCCGCACCCCTGCCCCCCAGCTCTGCTCTGCCGGTGCCCCTCACTCCTGAACCTGCAGCCCCTGCCCCCCAGCTCAGCCCTGCCGGTGCCCCTCACTCCCGACCTGCAGCCCCTGCCCCCCAGCCCAGACGCCCCCAGCCCAGACACCCCCAGCCCTGCTGGTGCCCCTCAACTCCTGACCTGCAGCCCCTGCCCCCCAGCCCAGACACCACCAGCCCTCCTGGTGCCCCTCGCTCCCGACCCGCAGGCCCCTGCCAGCGCCCCTCACTCCTGACCCGCAGCCCCTGCCCCCCAGCTCAGCCCTGCCGGTCGCCCCTCACTCCCGACCCGCAGCCCCTGCCCCCCAGCTCAGCCCTGCCGGTGCCGCCTCACTCCGACCCGCAGCCCCTGCCAGCGCCCCTCGCTCCCTGACCCGCAGCCCCTGCCCCCCAGCTCAGCCCTGCCGGTGCCCCTCACTCCCGACCCGCAGCCCCTGCCCCCCCAGCTCAGCCCTGCCGGTGCCCCTCACTCCCGACCCGCACCCCTGCCCCCCAGCTCTGCTCTGCCGGTGCCCCCTCACTCCCGACCTGCAGCCCCTGCCCCCCAGGCCCAGACGCCCCCAGCCCAGACACCCCCAGCCCTGCTGGTGCCCCTCACTCCTGACCTGCAGCCCCTGCCCCCCAGCCCAGACACCACCAGCCCTGCTGGTGCCCCTCGCTCCCGACCCCGCAGCCCCTGCCCCCCAGCTCAGCCCTGCCGGTGCCCCTCACTCCCGACCTGCAGCCCCTGCCCCCCAGCCCAGACGCCCCCAGCCCTGCTGGTGCCCCTCACTCCTGACCCGCAGCCCCTGCCCCCCAGCTCCAGCCCTGCCGATGCCCTCACTCCCGACCTGCAGCCCCTGCCCCCCAGCCCTGACACCCCAGCCCTGTTGGGTGCCCCTCACATCCTGACCCGCAGCCCCTGCCCCCCAGTTCAGCCCTGCCGATGCCCCTTTACTCCCCCGACACGCAGCCCCTGCCCCCCAGCCTGCTGGTGCCCCTCACTCCCGACCCCGCAGCCCCTGCCCCCCAGCTCAGCCCAGCCGGTCCCCCTCACTCCCGACCCGCAGCTGGTGCCCCCCCCAGCCCAGCCGGTCCCCCTCACTCCCGACCCGCAGCCCCTGCCCCCCCCAGCTCAGCCCTGCCGGTGCCTCTCACTCCTGACCTGCAGCCCCCTGCCCCCCGAGCCCTGCCAGCGCCCCTCACTTGCCCCCGTCCCCGCAGAAGGATCTGGTCGAGGAAGAGGAGGATGCAGAGGGTCGCCGAGGTTCCTGGGCCAATCACAGGTGGTGGTGACGGCCCCTGGCCCGGACCCGGATGCTCAGGCGACTCAGGTCGGCACCAGGATCTTCCAGAACCACGTGGACTCGCGGGTCGGGGCCCTGTCCGGAGAAGCTGGGCACAGCACTGGGCTGCCTAGCGACGCGCTGCCTCCACAAACGCAGCAAACGGCGCCCGCCCATGGCCAAGGTACGGGACACTTGAGTTCCCTCCCCGGCTCGGGGGGGCAGCCTGGAGGGTCAGGGGAGCGGGGGGCGCTGGGAGCCAGGACTCCTGGGTTCTCTGCCGGCTCTGGGAGGGGAGTGGGGGCTGGTGGGTTAGAGCAGGGGGGCTGGGAGCCAGGACTTCCTGGGTTCTCTCCCCGGCTCTGGGAGGGGAGTGGGGGCTGGTGGTGAGAGCATGGGGGGGCTGGGAGCCAGGACTCCTGGGTTCTCTCCTGGCTCTGGGAGGGGAGTGGGGGCTGGTGGTTAGAGCAGGGGGGCTGGGAGCCAGGACTCCTGGGTTCTCTCCCCAGCTCAGGGATAGGAATGGGGGCTGGGAACCTGGACTCTCCTGGGTTCTCTCCTGGCTCTGGGAGGGGAGTGGGGCTGGGTGGTGAGAGCAGGGGGGCTGGGAGCCAGGACTCCTGGGTTCTCTGCCAGCTCTGGGAGGGGAGTGGGGGGCTGGTGGGTTAGAGCAGGGGGCGCTGGGAGCCAGGGACTTCCTGAGTTCTGTCCTCGAATCTAGGAGGGGAGTGGGTCTCATGGGTCAGAGCGGGGGGAGCTGGGAGCCAGGACTCCTGGGTTCTCTCCCCTGACTCTGAGGAGTCCCCTGGCTCTGCCTCACCCCCCAGGTATACGAGGACCTAGAACGGCTGCAGAAGTCTCTGCCCTGGGATCCCCCTCAACACGCTGGGAGGACTCGCTCCCCAGGGCCCCAGGGCTGCCCCCCAACCAGCCCGTGGAGAGCGACGAGAGCCTGTCGGAGGAGGGGGGCAGCTGGCTGGGTGAGTCCTGAACCCACTGGCCAGCCCCGAGTGCCCTTTGACCCCCGCTCGCCCTGTGGCGGCTCTGATCAGCTGCCGACGGGGCCGTTAAAGGTCCGGTTGGGCGTCCTGGCTCCGTGTGCTGGCCCCCACCCCCAGTGCCGGCTCCACAGCTCCCATTGGCCAGGAACAGCAACCAATGAGAGCTGTGGGGGTGGCACCTGCAAGCACCAGGGCAGCACAGAGCTGCCTGGCTGCCAAGTGCCTCGGGGCTCCAGCCAGAAGCCTCCCTCACACACCCCGTACCCCAAACCCCTGCCCCAGCCTGGAGCCCCCTCCTGGAGTCCTCACCCCCCCCCACACACCCCCAACGTCCTTCCCAGAGCCCTGCACTATCCCCCCAAACCCCTGCCTCAAGCCAGAGGCCTCCCTCCTGCGCCCCAAACCCCTGCCCAGCCTGGAGCCCCCTCCTGGAGCCCTCACTCCCACACAGACACCCCAAACTCGCCCCGGCTAGCAGGCCCTGTCCTTGTCCCCAGGGGCTCCAGCGAGCCTCCCCTTCCCGCCAAGCCCCCACATCCCCTCTCCTGACCGTCCTCTGTCCCCAGACCCAGTTAAACAGGCCACCTGGCCCCCCTTCCCCTGGCTGGAACCAGGCCCCAGACCCCTCAGCCCCTCTCCCCCACTGGCCAGAACCAGCTGCATCCGAGCTGGGGGGGGGCCTCCTGGCCACCTCGCTGGGTCCCCCCGTCTCCAGGCTGGTATCTGAGGTCCCAGCTGCGAGGCAAGGTCACACCTGGTCCCCTGAAGCAACAAAGGATGCTCCCACCCCCTCATTACACACGCAGCGGCACATGGGGAAACTGAGGCACAGGCAGTGTTCATGGAACACACGGAGAGTCCCCCCCCCCCCCCCTTTGGTCCTGCTGGGGTCTGGCCTGGGTGACCTTCAACCTCAGCTGACACGGCCCATTCCCGCTGTGACCTCTGACCTGGGCTCTCTCTGCAGGTGTCGCCCCATCCCTGCACCCCCAGATTCACATCAACCCGGCCCGGCAGCGCATCATGGAGCGGCTGGCGCTGTACCAGCAGGGGGCGCTGGACAGCCTAGGGGTGCTGGCCTCCGAGCTCCCAGCAGGTAACCCCCCAGCAGCCCAATCGCGGGCCCCCCCATGTGGTGCTGGGCTGGGGGGGGCAGGCTAAAACTCCCCCCTCGAGCTCCTTTCCCCCAGGGGCGCCCGGAGTGGGGGTGGGGTCTCTGCTCCCCCAGCTCTGACCCCTCTCCCCTCCCCCGCAGGCTCGGCCCCCCGCCTGCCCGAGGAGAGCGACGATTTCGAGCCCTGAGATGGACAGACATGGAAGGACGAAGTTCTCATCGATGCGGGGGGCGAGGCCCACCCCGAAATGCACCTCCTGGCTGCTAGAACCCACCCTCGGGCCTGGCCCCCCAGTGTCCGGGGCGGCGACTTGGAGTGGAGGGGGAGACATGGTACCTGCTCTCCTCCCTCACCCCCTGCAGTGGACATGGGACTCAGGCATCCGGGAAGGGGCCTTGGAACTGAAGAGGGAGGTGGCACGTCGGTACTTCATGGCTTGTGCCGGTCCCCCTGCACACAGATCCCCTTGCTCCATGGGACCCCCCCCGCTCCCAGCCGTGAGGGTTCCCGGGGGTGGGGGCCCGCAACCCACAAGGGAAAATAAAACATTTTATATATTTGTAATCTGGCTTCCTCTGGAGGGGTGAGGGCCATTTATAGGGGGACCCTGATCTGCTCCTGGGCTGCAGCCTGTCTAGTCACCCCCCCCCAGCACAGCGTCCCTTCAGTAACGTGTGGGCAGAAATCTTCCAGCCGATCTCTTTATTCTGCGTGGAGGCTGCGCCCCGGCTGCGGGGGGGGCTCGAGGCGTGGGGTGGCTGGACAGGGGCTCAGGGCGCCCCCCCCCAGGCGCGTGGCAAAGAGGAAGGCGCAGTGGAACTGCAGCACGTCGCAGACCTTGGACCAGAAGTGGCCGCTGAGTCTCCGGAATGGGTCCCACCGGGCCAGCCAGGCGTCCCCCAGCTTCAGCAGCACGAAGCCCAGGCAGGCGGCAAAACCGGCTGCCATGGTCCAGGCTGAGCCCGCGTCCCCCCAGCGCCGCTGTGCCCGCCATGCTGCGACCGCCACGCCCGCCACATGGGCGGCCAGGGCCCCCTCGAAGCCGTGGGCGTGGGCCAGCGCCAGCCCATAGCTCAGCAGCGAGGCCCCCGTGCCCAGCGCCACGCACCCAGGCTGCCAGCCCTGCACCAGGCAGTGGCACCAGAGCCCAGCCCAGGCGAAGATGGGCAGAGTGACCCACTGGTCCAGCACCGCTGCCCGGGGGCACTGGGTCCAGAGCCGGGTCCACTGCACGGGCCCGTAGGCCAGGGCCAGGAGGGCGAAGACGGCCTGCAGGTAGCGGCTGGGCCCGTGGCCAGCCCGGGGAAACCAGCGCCAGCCCAGGACCACATAGCCCAGGTTCACCAGCGAGTTGCAGGGCATGGCCAGGGCGGGGGGCAGCCAGGGGACGAGGGGCTCCGCGTAGTGCCCGTACCCCACCTCCACGGCCACCCGGTCCAGAGCGCCCGCGGCCACCACAGCCAGGCACAGAGCGCCGGCCCCGGACACGTGCAGCAGCGCGGCATAGTCCTCAGGCCCCATGGCTGGGCCTGGCACCCCCAGCCGTCTCCACGCCCCACGGCACCGCCCCACAGACTCTGGGCCAAGGCAGTGCAGCCATTGGCTGAGTCCTGTCCCTGCCCCCGGCTGCCTTAACCGCTACAGTGCCAAACATCTGTGCTGGCCTGCCAGTGCCCCCCCTCCAGCTCTGCGGTGCCCATAGCTCCCTACCCCCCCAGCCCCCAGCCCTGCTGGTGTCCCTCACTCCCGACCCGCAGCCCCTGCTCCCCAGCCCTGCCGGTGCCCCTCACTCCCGACCTGCAGCCCCTGCCCCCCCCCCCCCCAGCCCTGCCGGTGCCCCTCACTCCCAACCCGCAGCCCCTGCTCCCCAGCCCTGCCGGTGCTCCTCCCGACCTGCAGCCCCTGCCCCCCCCCCCCAGCCCTGCTGGTGCCCCTCACTCCCAACCCGCAGCCCCTGCTCCCCAGCCCTGCCAGTGCCCCTCACTCCCAACCCGCAGCCCCTGCTCCCCAGCCCTGCCGATGCCCCTCACTCCCGACCTGCAGCCCCTGCCCCCCCCCCCCCCAGCCCTGCCGGTGCCCCTCACTCCCAACCCGCAGCCCCTGCTCCCCAGCCCTGCCGATGCCCCTCACTCCCGACCTGCAGCCCCTGCCCCCCCCCCCAGCCCTGCCGGTGCCCCTCACTCCCAACCCGCAGCCCCTGCTCCCCAGCCCTGCCGGTGCCCCTCCCGACCTGCAGCCCCTGCCCCCCCCCCAGCCCTGCCGGTGCCCCTCACTCCCAACCTGCAGCCCCTGCCCCCCCCCCCCAGCCCTGCCGGTGCCCCTCACTCCCAACCCGCAGTCCCTGCCCCGGCCCTGCCTGCCCCCAGAGATGCGGTGGTTGGGCTGGTTGCCATTGTTACCAGACAGCCACCTCCCCTGTAAAGGGATGTAGAGGGGGGAGGCTTTCCTGGCAAGGAACTGCTGACTTGTTACTATGGGGTCCTAGCTGAGCCCCCCACGTCTCACGCAGGGGGTGACGAGCCATCCCTGACCCTTCACCATCATTCTGGCATGGGGCGGGTGTACACAGGGGTTGTGGGACAGAGGCTTTGGGGGAGGTGCATGGGTCAGGGATGCAAGGGGGCTACTGGTGGGGATGTGTCCCCTGGCCCCCCTCCCGCACAGACAACTCCCCAACCCTGACCCATGGACACAGACCTGGGGCCCCTCAATCCCTCCCTGAGCCTGAGCCCCCCACACTTATGGTGATGGCAGGGTGGGGGGGGGCATCTGTATCCCCTTCCTACCATGCTTCACCCCCCCATTATTTGCCTCCTACCCCACAGTCCCTCCCCTCATCCCTGAGCTTGCAGGGTCCATGTCTCTAGAGGGGGCTGGTTTCTGCCTGGTGCCAGGGCGTCCCGGCCCAGAGACTCTCCACCCGCTGTGGGGCCTGGAGTGTGGCTGAGGGAACCTGCTAGGGCTGCTTGGCTGAGATGTCCAGCCAGCCGTACTTCCCCACCCAGCCCACACTGCCATCTTGGTGCTGGAGTGGGCTTGGCGTGAGTCAGGCAGCCATCTTGGCGCTGAGACAAGCCTGGCAGGCAGCTGAGTGTTGAGGTGACAAGGGAGACCAGCTCGGTGTGAGGTGGGCCCAGGGGAAGCCCACCCACTCGTGCGCGGGCCGGGCAAGGCTGCCATGAGGCCAGCAGTCATTTTTGACTAGTGGCCATCTTGGCACTGAGGCGTGACCAGCGGCCATCTTGGTGCCCACGCCTCAAAGCGAGCCAGGGCAGGGACTACGCGGGGCTGGGCGGCAGCGCGGGCTGCGTCCCGAGGGGAGTTACGAGGTAAAGTGGGTTCAATTTCGTGTCGAACTGATCAGTCAGGGTGGGGGAGGGTAAAGTTCTGCCAACATCCGGGCACTAAAACAACCGTTAGGGCGGAGAGCGAGGAAACGGGAAAAAAGAGAGCGCATGCGCAAAGGAAAAGGGGGGGGGATTGTGACGCGCACGCGCCTGGTTTTGGGCCCAGGATACGCCTGCGTAATGGGAAAGCTGGGCAGAACGAGCAGTAGGCGCATGTGTATTTGAGTATAGGGCGACAGGGAGAGCGTTCTGCGCATGTGTACGAGACATCACATCCGGGTCGTAGAGGCGCCGCCATCTTTCGTCTAGTGTGGAGGAGAAGGGTCCAAAATGGCGGCTCCCAAGGGGCTGGCATTCGCAGCCTTCCCACGCCTCGGGTAGATCTCCTGCCCCGCCCGTGGCGACTGGAGTCCGCGCACCGCTGCGCACAGGTATTATTGTACGCCGTTTAAACGTTCGGCCGCGTAGCAACGGCAGCCGGCCACTTCGGCCGCCATCTTGAGCAGCCACCTCCGGGTAGGAGGTGGTCGCCATCTTGAAAAACGGCCACATCCACGCACTTAGGCCGCCATCTTGGAAAACAACTAACATCCGGGTAAGTGACAGCAAGGCGTCATGTTCTGGCCTTCTGGAGGGGAGGTGCATCCGGGTACCTGAGGGGTGGGGGCGGCTGCCGCCATCTTGTTTACCTCCTGAGGGGGGAGCGACATCTTGGGTCCCTTTTGACGACGGTCGCCATCTTGGAGGTTTCTTGGTCAGACCGCTCAGCGAGTCGCCATCTTGTTTTTCACGAAGTGGGGCGGCTACATCCGGGCAACCACGGGGCCGCCATCTTGGAGTGCGCTACTGCATCCGGGCATCGAGCGGGGCGCGCTGGGGCTGTCCTGCGAACGGGACAGGCACATCCGGGCATCTAGACGGCGGCCATCTTGGGGAGGGCTCGCCGCTGAGCCGCCTACATCCGGGGACTTGAGCGGCCGCCTCTGGGCGCTTGGAAGGACGCCATCTTGGGTAGCCTTCTGGCTGCGGCCGGCTCATCCGGGCATTGCTGCTGGCGCCATTTCCAACTGGCCTGAGAAGAGCCACATCCGGGCGTGGGGGCTGCTCCCGAGACAGCTCCGAGCCGAGGGCGGGGTCCCTCTTGTTGTGGGCAGATAGACTGCTGAGGCAAACAACAGGGGTGGTCCGTTGCCCGGAGTGCTTCAGCGCCAATAAACACACCGAGTGGGAGAAAACAGCAAGGGGTATTTGAGATCTCAAAGTGGTGCTGGGAGACTTGACGTGCCTCAAATCCAGCACACACAAAACAAGCAGTCTGTTCCCTTATAGCCATGAGAACTTTTCTCGCTGACAAGCAAGCCCCCGTTTCCCCTCCCTCTCCCCCTTGTAGAGTTACATTGAACAGTTGATTAAAGCTGGCGTGAATTACGACCTTGTCTTTGTAAACCATTATCTCCCCTCCCTTGACCAAAAGTATGCAGGCTTCATTATTTTTGCTCCATACCAGTCTGAGCGGCCTTATAACTGATAAGGCTGCGGACACCTGGCCTTTTGTTTATTCATTGGCCTGCTAGGTCGATTAGAGTTTAAGATGGAGGGACTTTTGCTCATGAGAGGCCTAAGGGAAAACTCCATATTCTTATAGCCTTTACCTTTTAAAATTACTTAGAATAATGCTTAGTGACACTTAGTGACCTCAACACTCTCACCCCCGCACTGACATCCCAATGGCTACGGGGCGCGCGCCAAGATGGCGGCGCCCAGGGCCGAGGAGCCCGCCGTACAGTGCGATGGTCTGCGCGGAGCCAGCCCGCGCGCAGAGCGGCCAGGGCCCTTCTGGCCGTGGGGGAGGGGCAGGGCGGCGCCCCGCAGCGGGGGTTGGGCAGAGAGAGCCCCTAAGGCGGGAACGTGGGGGCGGGGGGGTTGGTGTTCTGGGGTGGGGGAAACTGAGGCACGAAGCAGCGCTTGACACGGGGCATTCTGGGTTCCTGAAATAAAGAGCGGGGGGGGGGGGGCATCTCCTTCCATGCGAGACGGCACCTGTGCCAAGCAGGCCTGGCTTCCGGCCTAGCGCTTCGTGCTGGGGGTCCCTGGGGGGGGGGCATCTCCTTCCATGCGAGACGGCACCTGTGCCAAGCAGGGCCTGGCTTCCAGCCTGGCGCTTCGTGCTGGGGGTCCCTGGGGGGGGGGGGGGGGCATCTCCTTCCATGCGAGACGGCACCTGTGCCAAGCAGGCCTGGCTTCCGGCCTGGCGCTTCGTGCTGGGGGGACCATGGGGGGGGGGCATCTCCTTCCATGCGAGACGGCACCTGTGCCAAGCAGGGCCTGGCTTCCGGCCTGGCGCTTCTTGCTGGGGGTCCCTGGGGGGGAGGGGGGGGGGCATCTCCTTCCATGCGAGATGGCACCTGTGCCAAGCAGGGCCTGGCTTCTGGCCTGGCACTTCGTGCTGGGGGTCCCTGGGGGGGGGGCATCACCTTCCATGCGAGATGGCACCTGTGCCAAGCAGGCCTGGCTTCCAGCCTGGCGCTTCGTGCTGGGGGTCCCGGGGGGGGGGGGGCATCTCCTTCCATGCGAGACGGCACCTGTGCCAAGCAGGGCCTGGCTGCCGGCCTGGCGCTTCGTGCTGGGGGTCCCTGGGGGGGGGCATCTTCCATGCGAGATGGCACCTGTGCCAAGCAGGGCCTGGCTGCCGGCCTGGCGCTTCGTGCTGGGGGTCCATGGGCGGGGGGGCTTCCTGGCCAAGGTGCTTGTGCTCATGTCAAGCTGAGCTCAACTTTGGGCCATGAGTTTGGGTGTCTGTGTCCTCATCTTCCAGGGGAGGGGGGGTTCATGGGGGGACGTGCTTTCAGGTGGGGAAGGGTCTTTCCATGCGAGATGGCCACTCACGTCAAGCAGAGATCAGTGCAGGGCAGTTCTCAGCCTTTCACTTTCCGTAACCCCCCCCAAACTTCACGGCCCACCCGTGTCACCGCTGCTCTGCACAGAGAAGCCTGGGCTGGCCAGCAGGGCCATGGGCTGGGGGCGCTCTGCCCTGGGCCAGCGTCTTCGGGCAGCCGGACTAGCAGCCCTGGAACGAACGCTGCTCCCGCGTGAGAAGGGCTGGGCCTGGGCCGCAGCATTGCAGTGTGGGGGAGCAGCTGGTAACGGGGGGGGGGGCTTTCTGGCAGCCCAGCCAGTCGTGCTCCCTTTGATTTTTTGGGAGGGGGGCTCCCTGCTAGCCAGAGGGAAACAGGCACTCAGTGGTTCTCAACTGGGGGCAGGGGGCTTCCTGCCCCAGCCTGTGCTACAGCCTTGTATTGGGGGGGGTGGGGGACATGCTTTCTTTCCTTCCTCCCAAGCTGGCGGCGCCCCTCCCTGTCGTACAGCGTTGTATGGTTGTGGGGGGGAGGGGCTGTCCGGCCGCTCAAGATGGCGGCGCCCAGCGCGCCCGCCCCAAGATGGCGGCGCCCAGTGGGAGGAGTCCGTACGGCGCGCCGCGCCCCGCCCCCCGCCCCGCCCCCGGCCGAGCCGGGCAGGAGGAAGGAAGCGGCTCCCCGCACACAGCAGGCGCAAGATGGCGGCTCCCAGGGCGGCGTGAAGGCGCCTGGCGTCCGGCAGCCGCTTCTGCCCCCGTCCAGTGCCGTACGCCGGGGCCGGGGCGGGCCGGGCCGGGCTGCGCCGCGGGGCCGGGCCAGGGGGGGCGGCGCGCGCGGCGCCGGGGCTGCCGGGGGGAGGCGGCGGCTCCTTCCCCGCCGCCGCCATTTTCCCCCGGCGGCACAAGATGGCGGCTCCCAGGGCCGGGCTTTGAAGGGGGGGCGCTGCCCCAGGCTAGGGGTGGGGGAGGGGTTATCTGCCCCAGGCTTGGGGTGGGGAAGGGGCAGGGGCAGCTGCCCCAGGCTAGGGGTGGGGGAGGGGTCATCTGCCCCAGCAGGGGGGAGGGGTTATCTGCCCCAGGCTAGGGGTGGGGGGAGGGGTTATCTGCCCCAGGCTTGGGTGGGGGAGGGGTTATCTGCCCCAGGCTTGGGGTGGGGGAGGGCCAGCTGCCCCCGCAGGGGGGAGGGGTTATCTGCCCCAGGGTGGGGGAGGGGGTTATCTGCCCCACGCTAGGGGTGGGGGGAGGGGTTATCTGCCCCAGGCTTGGGGGTGGGGAAGGGGCAGGGGCAGCTGCCCCAGGCTAGGGGTGGGGGAGGGGTCATCTGCCCCAGCAGGGGGGGAGGGGTTATCTGCCCCAGGCTAGGGGTGGGGGAGGGGGTTATCTGCCCCAGGCTTGGGGTGGGGGGAGGGCCAGCTGCCCCCGCAGGGGGGAGGGGTTATCTGCCCCAGGGTGGGGGAGGGGTTATCTGCCCCACGCTAGGGGTGGGGGAGGGGTTATCTGCCCCAGGCTTGGGGTGGGGGAGGGGCAGGGGCAGCTGCCCCAGGCTAGGGGTGGGGGAGGGGTCATCTGCCCCAGCAGGGGGGGAGGGGTTATCTGCCCCAGGCTAGGGGTGGGGGAGGGGCAGCTGCCCCCGCAGGGGGGAGGGGTTATCTGCCCCAGGCTAGGGGTGGGGGAGGGCCAGCTGCCCCCGCAGGGGGGAGGGGTTATCTGCCCCAGGGTGGGGGAGGGGTTATCTGCCCCACGCTAGGGGTGGGGGAGGGGTTATCTGCCCCAGGCTAGCGGTGGGGGAGGGGTCATCTGCCCCAGGCTAGGGGTGGGGGGGAGGGGTTATCTGCCCCAGCAGGGGGGGAGGGGGAGGGGTTATCTGCCCCAGCAGGGGGGAGGGGGAGGGGTTATCTGCCCCAGGGTGGGGGAGGGGGAGGGGTTAACTCCCCCGCAGGGGGGAGGGGTTATCTGCCCCAGGCTAGGGGTGGGGGAGGGGTTATCTGCTCCAGCAGAGGGGAGGGGTTATCTGCCCCAGGCTAGGGGGTGGGGGAGCGGTGTTTCTTTGCCCTGGGGGGTGGGGGCCAAGAGGGCTGTCAGGAATAGACCCCTCACCTAACCCCCCCCCCCATTGCAGGACAGCGAGAGGGGCCATGGCAGTGGCCTTGCCCCCGGCCCCCGGCGGCCCCGCACTCCTGCAGCCCCGCTGGAAGCGGGTGGTGGGCTGGTCGGGCCCCGTGCCCCGGCCCCGCCACGGGCACCGCGCCGTGGCCATCAAGGAGCTGATCGTCGTCTTCGGGGTGCGGGGAACGAGGGCATCGTTGACGAGCTGCACGTCTACAACACAGGTGGGGGGCGACCCTGGGGGGCCCCGGGGCCCCTCCTGTCTGTGTGGGTCACCCCCCACCCCCAGTCAAGGGCTGTTCTCTGTCTGCCTCTGTCTTGCCACTGGGCACGGTGCCCATGTTACACGGGGGGGGTGAGCCATGCCCCATAGCTGTAAGGGGAGGCTCTGAGGACACTGCCCCCCCAACATATGGCGGTTGTTGGGGGGGGGCATGGAAGACAGGGTCACCCCTCTCCCCAGCCATCAGCTGGCAGCTTCCCCCATGACACTTGGTGGCAAAACCCTCCTCAGCCAAATTCAACTTTCAAATGCTGCTACGGTGGCTCTTTAACCTTGGCGTGCCCGTGGGCTAGGGGGGAGGGCGTTGGGGGGGGAGCCTGCCCGTGGGGGAGGGGGAGAGGGTGCTATGGGGGAGCCTGCCCATGGGGGGAGGGCGCTGGGGGGAGACCCTACCTGTGGGGGAGGGGGAGAGGGTGCTGGGGGAGGGAGCCTGCCCGTGGGCGAAGGGGAGGGCGCTGGGGGGGGAGCCTGCCCATGGGCTAGGGGGAGAGAGGGTGCTAGAGGGGAGCCTGCCCCTGGGGGAGGAGGCAGGGTGCTGGGGGGGGGGAGCCTACCTGTGGGGGAGGGGGAGAGGGTGCTAGGGGGGAGCCTGCCCATGGGGAGGTGGCAGGGTGCTGGGGGGGGAGCCTACCCGTGGGGGAGGGGGAGAGGGTGCTAGGGGGGAGCCTGCTCATGGAGGAGGGGTGAGGGCGCTGGGGGGGAGCCTGCCTGTGGGGGAGGGGGAGAGGGTCCTAGGGGGGAGCCTGCCCGTGGGGGAGGGAGGAGGGTGCTGCGGGGGAGCCTGCCCGTGGGGGAGGGGGAGAGGGTGCTAGGGGGGAGCCTGCCCGTGGGCGAGGAGGGGAGGGCGCTACAGGGTGGTGGCTGGCCCGTGGGGGTGGAGGCAGGGTGCCGGGGGGGGGGGAGCCTGCTCATGGGGGAGAGGGTGCTAGTGGGGAGCCTGCCCGTGGGCAAGGGGGAGGGGCGTGGGGGGGGATCCTGGCCGTGGGTGAGGGGGGGGCTTCTGGGGGGGCACCTACCGGGGGGCGAGGGGACCACCAGGTGCTTCAGGGGTCTGGGATTGTGGCAAGTGGGGGTGTCTGGGAGGGGTGCTGGGTTGATGGGGGAGGGGTCTGCTGTCCATCCATCCCCCCCTGGTTTCACTAAGTGGCTTTCCGAGTGGGGTGTCAGCCCCTCCCCCCACTTGCTCCTTGTTGTGTTCGTCTCTGAGAGAACCCAGGAGTCCGGGCTCTACCCATAACCCCGGCTCCCCTCCCAGAGCCAGGAGAGAACCCAGGAGTCTGGGCTCTACCCATAACCCTGGCTCCCCTCCTAGAGCCAGGAGAGAACCCAGGAGTCCGGCCCCCCCCATTGTGTCACTGTTGTGGGGTTGTCTGTAGAGTCTTGTTCAGGAAGCTGCTTGCCAGGTGGCTCATTTGCCCACAGCCCAGGTGGGGGGGGGGGGGAAGCAGAGGGTTGTGGGTAGGGCTGGAGAGGGCAGGACTTTTGGGTTCTCTGCTGCAGGCTCCCTGTGTGATCATGGCTAAATCCCTGCCCTACTCCTTGCCTCAGTTTCCTTTTCTGGGATCCAGGAGCAATGATGACCCGTTCCGGCTGCTCCTCCTTGTCGCTCTGCAATGTCCAGTGCGACGGGGCACCCCAATGTCAGCCTGCCCTGGACACCTGGGTTCGACCCTCCCCGCTCTGAGCTCTGTCCTCCTTCCATTCCCGGATGCCTGAGTTCGACCCTCCCCGCTCTGAGCTCTGCCCTCCCCGCATTCCCGGACACCCTCCCTCCCTGCTCTGAGCTCTGTCCTCCTTCCATTCCGGATGCCTGAGTTCGACCCTCCCTGCTCTGAGCTCTGTCCTCCCCTGTTTCCCGGATGCCTGGGTTCAACCCTCCCCGCTGTGAGCTCTGCCCTCTCCCCATTCCCGGACGCCTGGGTTCGACCCTCCCCGCTCTGACCTCTGCCCTCCCCCCTATTCCCGACGCCTGGGTTCAGGTGGGGGTGTTTGTTCTGCACCTTGGGACGCTGCAGGGGGTGGGGGGGCCGTGGAGGGGGAAGAGGGCAACCTGGACAATGGGAGCAACATGCAGGCTGGACTTTCTGTCTAGGCTTGCCCCCCCCCGCCACTCATGCCCCGCTTGTCCCCTTCAGCCACCAACCAGTGGTTCATCCCGGCCGTGCGGGGCGACATCCCTCCCGGTTGCGCCGCCTACGGCTTCGTGTGTGACGGCACCCGGCTGCTGGTCTTCGGGGGCATGGTGGAGTACGGCAAGTACAGCAGCGACCTCTACGAGCTGCAGGTAGGGCCCGGATGCCAGGGTTCTGCCCTGCGGGGGGCTGGGAGCCAGGACTCCTGGGTTCTGCCCTGGCTCTGGGAGGGGAGTGGGGTCAGCTGGGAGCCAGGACTCCTGGGTTCTCTGTCCGGCTCTGGGAGGGGGAGTGAGGGCTGGTGGTTAGAGCAGGGGGGGCTGGGAGCCAGGACACCTGGGTTCTCTGCCCGGCTCTGGGAGGGAAGTGGGGGCTGGTGGGTTAGAGCTTGGGGGGCTGGGAGCCAGGACACCTGGGTTCTCCCCAGCTCTGGGAGGGAAGTAGGGGCAACTGGGAGCCAGGACTCCTGGGTTCTGCTCTGGCTGTAGGAGGGGACTAGGGGCTGGGTGGGATGTGCAGGAGTAGGGGGCAGTGGGGCTGCATTGCAATGAATCCCCCATCGCTGGGACCCCCTCTTGCAGGCCAGCCGCTGGGAGTGGAAGAGACTCAAGGCCAAGACCCCCAAGAACGGGCCACCCCCCTGCCCCCGCCTCGGCCACAGCTTCTCGCTTGTGGGCAACAAGTGCTACTTGTTTGGGGGGCTGGCAAATGACAGCGAGGACCCCAAGAACAACATTCCCAGGTGAGCGATCACCAGGACGTCTGGGGCTCTGTCCTGGCTTGGCGGGGGCGGGGTTGCCAGGACGCCTGGATTCTCTGCGGGCTCGGGCTGGGGAGTGGGAGGCGTCCGGTGGGTTAGAGTGCCCTCCTCCAGCCAGGACACCTGGGTTCTCCCGGCTGGGGGGTGGCAGTGGGGGCTGTCAGGTGGGTTAGAGTGTCCTCCTCCAGCCAGGACGCCTGGGGTTCTCCCGGTTGGGGGTGGGAGTGGGGGCTGTCAGGTGGGTTAGAGTGCCCTCCTCCAGCCAGGACGCCTGGGTTCTCCCGGCTGGGGGTGGGAGTGGGGGGCTGTCAGGTGGGTTAGAGTGCCCTCCTCCAGCCAGGACGCCTGGGTTCTCCCGGCTGGGGGTGGGAGTGGGGGGCTGTCAGGTGGGTTAGAGTGTCCTCCTCCAGCCAGGACGCCTGAGTTCTCCCGGCTGGGGGTGGCATTGGGGGGCTGTCAGGTGGGTTAGAGTGTCCTCCTCCAGCCAGGACGCCTGGGTTCTCCCGGCTGGGGGTGGGAGTGGGGGGCTGTCAGGTGGGTTAGAGTGTCCTCCTCCAGCCAGGACGCCTGGGTTCTCCGGCTGGGGGTGGCAGTGGGGGGCTGTCAGGTGGGTTAGAGTGTCCTCCTCCAGCCAGGACGCCTGGGTTCTCCGGCTGGGGCTGGGAGTGGGGGGGAGGCGTCCGGTGGGTTAGAGTGTCCTCCTCCAGCCAGGACGCCTGGGTTCTCCCGGCTGGGGGTGGGAGTGGGGAGGCGTCCGGTGGGTTAGAGTGCCCTCCTCCAGCCAGGACGCCTGGGTTCTCCTGGCTGGGGGTGGGAGTGGGGGGCTGTCAGGTGGGTTAGAGTGTCCTCCTCCAGCCAGGACGCCTGGGTTCTCCCAGCTGGGGGTGGGAGTGGGGGGCTGTCAGGTGGGTTAGAGTGTCCTCTTCCAGCCAGGACGCCTGGGTTCTCCCGGCTGGGGGTGGGAGTGGGGGGGCTGTCAGGTGGGTTAGAGTGTCCTCCTCCAGCCAGGACGCCCTGGGTTCTCCCGGCTGGGGCTGGGAGGGGGAGGCGTCCGGTGGGTTAGAGTGCCCCTCCTCCAGCCAGGACGCCTGGGTTCTCCCGGCTGGGGCTGGGAGGGGGAGGCGTCCGGTGGGTTAGAGTGCCCTCCTCCAGCCAGGACGCCTGGGTTCTCCCGGCTGGGGCTGGGAGGGGGAGGCGTCCGATGGGTTAGAGTGCCCTCCTCCAGCCAGGACGCCTGGGTTCTCCCGGCTGGGGCTGGGAGGGGGAGGCGTCTGGTGGGTTAGAGTGTCCTCCTCCAGCCAGGACGCCTGGGTTCTCCCGGCTGGGGCTGGGAGGGGGAGGCGTCCGGTGGGTTAGAGTGCCCTCCTCCAGCCAGGACGCCTGGGTTCTCCCGGCTGGGGGTGGGAGTGGGGGGCTATCAGGTGGGTTTAGAGTGTCCTCCTCCAGCCAGGACGCCTGGGTTTCTCCCAGCTGGGGGTGGGAGTGGGGCTGTCAGGTGGGTTAGAGTGTCCTCCTCCAGCCAGGACACCTGGGTTCTCCCAGCTGGGGGTGGGAGTGGGGGGCTGTCAGGTGGGTTAGAGTGTCCTCCTCCAGCCAGGACGCCTGGGTTCTCCCGGCTGGGGGTGGGAGTGGGGAGGCGTCCGGTGGGTTAGAGTGCCCTCCTCCAGCCAGGACGCCTGGGTTCTCCCGGCTGGGGCTGGGAGGGGGAGGCGTCCAGTGGGTTAGAGTGCCCTCCTCCAGCCAGGACACCTGGGTTCTGTGCCCGGCTGTGGGGAGAGGCTGCCCTTTAGCTATGCGAGGTGGAAGTGCAGGTCACTGCTCTGTCCCTGATCCCTGGGGATCGGGGGGACTTGTGCCCCCCCCACGAGCCCACATCCCCCCGCAGGTACCTGAATGACCTGTACATCCTGGAGCTGCGCCCAGGCTCTGGCGTGGTGGCCTGGGACATCCCCATCACGTACGGGGTGCTGCCCCCGCCCCGCGAGTCCCACACCGCTGTGGTGTACACCGAGAGGGACAACAAGAAATCCAAGCTCGTCATCTACGGGGGCATGAGCGGCTGCCGCCTCGGCGACCTCTGGACGCTGGACATCGGTACGGCTGCCAGGATGCCTGGGTTCTCGGGGGGATGGGCTCCGGGGCTGGAGCCAGGACATGGGGGGTTGGGTTCTCCGCTGGTTCCGTGGGGGGCTGGAGCCAGGACGTGGGGGGTTGGGTTCTCCGCTGGTTCCGTGGGGGGCTGGAGCCAGGACGTGGGGGGTTGGGTTCTCTGCTGGTTCTGTGGGGGCTGGAGCCAGGACATGGGGGGTTGGGTTCTCCGCCGGTTCCGTGGGGGGCTGGAGCCAGGACACGGGGGGTTGGGTTCTCCGCCGGTTCCGTGGGGGGCTGGAGCCAGGACACGGGGGGTTGGGTTCTCCGCCGGTTCCGTGGGGGGCTGGAGCCAGGACACGGGGGGTTGGGTTCTCTGCCGGTTCCGTGGGGGGCTGGAGCCAGGACATGGGGGGCTGGGTCCCCGCTGGTTCCGTGGGGGGCGCGGGGGCGGGACGCTGGGGGGCTGGGTCCCCGCTGGCTGCGTGGGGGGCAGGACGCTGGGGGGCTGGGTCCCCACTGGCTCCGTGGGGGGCGCGGGGGCAGGACGCTGGGGGGCTGGGTCCCCGCTGGCTCCGTGGGGGGCGGGACGCTGGGGGGCGCGGGGGCGGGACGCTGGGGGGCTGGGTCCCCGCTGGCTGCGGTGGGGGGCAGGACGCTGGGGGGCTGGGTCCCCGCTGGCTGCGTGGGGGGCGCGGGGGCAGGACGCTGGGGGGCTGGGTCCCCGCTGGCTCCGTGGGGGGCGTGGGGGGGCAGGACGCTGGGGGGCTCGGTCCCTGCTGGCTCCGTGGGGGGGGCGGGACGCTGGGGGGCTGGGTCCCCGCTGGCTCCATGGGGGGCGCAGGGGCGGGACGCTGGGGGGCTGGGTCCCCACTGGCTCCATGGGGGGCGCAGGGGCGGGACGCTGGGGGGCTGGGTCCCCGCTGGCTGCGTGGGGGGCAGGACGCTGGGGGGCTGGGTCCCCGCTGGCTGCATGGGGGGCGCGGGGGCGGGATGCTGGGGGGCTGGGTCTCCGCTGGCTCCGTGGGGGGCAGGACGCTGGGGGGCTGGGTCCCCGCTGGCTCCGTGGGGGGGCGCGGGGGGCAGGACGCTGGGGGGCTGGGTCCCCGCTGGCTCCGTGGGGGGCGCGGGGGCGGGACGCTGGGGGGCTGGGTCCCCGTTGGCTCCGTGGGGGGCAGGATGCGGGGGGGGGCTGGGTCCCCGCTGGCTCCGTGGGGGGCGCGGGGGCAGGATGCTGGGGGGCTGGGTCCCCGCTGGCTCCGTGGGGGGCGCGGGGGCAGGACGCTGGGGGGCTGGGTCCCCGCTGGCTCTGTGGGGGGGGAGGACGCTGGGGGGCTGGGTCCCCGCTGGCTCTGTGGGGGGGGTGGGATGCTCGGGGGCTGGTTTCCCCGCTGGCTCCGTGGGGGGCAGGACGCTGGGGGGCTGGGTCCCCGCTGGCTCCATGGGGGGGCGCGGGGGGCGGGGCGCTGGGGGGCTGGGTCCCCGCTGGCTCTGTGGGGAGGGGATGGGCAGGACGCTGGGGGGCTGGGTCCCCGCTGGGTACTGGGGGGGCGCTGGGGGCAGGACGCTGGGGGGCTGGGTTCCCGCTGGCTCTGTGGGGAGGGGATGGGCAGGACGCTGGGGGGCTGGGTCCCCGCTGGCTCCGTGAGTGGCGCGGGGGCCAGGATGCTGGGGGGCTGGGTCCCCGCTGGCTCTGTGGGGAGGGGCTCGGCAGGACGCTGGGGGGCTGGTTCCATGCTGGCTCCGTGGGGGGCGCGGGGGGCAGGACGCTGGGGGGCTCGGTCCCCGCTGGCTCTGTGGGGAGGGGCTCGGCAGGACGCTGGGGGGCTGGGTCCCCGCTGGCTCCGTGGGGGGCGCGGGGGGCAGGACACTGGGGGGCTGGGTCCCTGCTGTCTCCGTGGGGGGCGCGGGAGCCGGGACGCTGGGGGGCTGGGTCCCCGCTGGCTCCGTGGGGGGGCGGGATGCTCGGGGGCTCGGTCCCCGCTGGCTCTGTGGGCAGGGGCAGGGCAGGACACTGGGGGGCTGGGTCCCCGCTGGCTCTGTGGGCAGGGGCAGGGCAGGACACTGGGGGGGCTGGGTCCCCGCTGGCTCCGTGGGGGGCGCGGGGGGCGGGACGCTGGGGGGCTGGGTCCCCGCTGGCTCCGTGGGGGGGGCGGGGCGCTGGGGGGCTGGGTCCCCGCTGGCTCCGTGGGGGGGGCGGGGCGCTGGGGGGCTGGGTCCCCGCTGGCTCCGTGGGGGGGCGGGACGCTGGGGGGCTGGGTCCCCGCTGGCTCTGTGGGCAGGGGCAGGGCAGGACACTGGGGGGCTGGGTCCCCGCTGGCTCCGTGGGGGGCGGGACGCTGGGGGGCTGGGTCCCCGCTGGCTCCGTGGGGGGCGGGGCGCTGGGGGGCTGGGTCCCCGCTGGCTCCATGGGGGGCGCGGGGGCGGGATGCTGGGGGGCTGGGTCCCCGCTGGCTCCGTGGGGGGCGGGACGCTGGGGGGCTGGGTCCCCGCTGGCTCCGTGGGGGGCGGGGCGCTGGGGGGCTGGGTCCCCGCTGGCTCCGTGGGGGGCAGGACGCTGGGGGGCTCTCAGGGTGTCTGTTCTCATCCCCAGAGACCCTGACGTGGAACAAGCCCAGCCTGAGCGGCGTGGCGCCCCTCCCCCGCAGCCTGCACTCCGCCACCACCATTGGCAACAAGTAAGCCCCCCCCACCCCCCGCGAGCCCCCAGCCCCGTGGCGCAGCTCTGACCCCCTCCTCCCCCCAGGATGTACGTCTTCGGGGGCTGGGTGCCCCTCGTCATGGACGACGTGAAAGTGGCCACGCACGAGAAGGAGTGGAAGTGCACGAACACGCTGGCCTGCCTCAATCTGGGTAAGGGACCCCCCCGTGCCCCCTAGAGCCCCCCCAACTCCCCCGTCCCTGCCCCAACACGCTGCCTCCCTCAGCCTGGGTAAGGGACCCCCCGTGACCCGCCTGCTGGAACCAGACCCCTGGCCCCTCCCCACAGACTCCATGGCCTGGGAGCCCATCCTCATGGACACGCTGGAGGACAACATCCCGCGGGCCCGGGCGGGGCACTGCGCCGTGTCCATCAACACCCGCCTCTACATCTGGAGCGGGCGCGACGGCTACCGCAAGGCCTGGAACAACCAGGTGTGCTGCAAGGACCTCTGGTACCTGGAGACGGGTGAGTGCCGGGACTGCTGGGCGGGGGTCGGTGCAGCCACCCGGGCCCGGAGAGGCGGGGGGCGCAGGCGGAGAGCCGGATCCCGGGGGCGGGGGCGGGGGGAGCGCGGGCGGAGAGCCGGGTCCCGGGGGCGGGGGGAGCGCGGGCGGAGAGCCGGGTCCCAGGGGCGGGGGCGGGGGGGAGCGCGGGCGGAGAGCCGGGTCCCGGGGGCGGGGGCGGGGGGAGCGCGGGCGGAGAGCCGGGTCCCGGGGGCGGGGGGGAGCGCGGGCGGAGAGCCGGGTCCCGGGGGCAGGGGCGGGGGGGAGCGCGGGCGGAGAGCCGGGTCCCCGGGGCGGGGGCAGGGGCGGGGGGGAGCGCGGGCGGAGAGCCGGGTCCCGGGGGCGGGGGGGAGCGCGGGCGGAGAGCCGGGTCCCGGGGGCGGGGGGCGGGGGGAGCGCGGGCGGAGAGCCGGGTCCCCGGGGGCGGGGGACGGGGACGGGGGGGAGCGCGGGCGGAGAGCCGGGTCCCCGGGGGCGGGGACGGGGACGGAGAGCCGGGACCGCGGGTGCATGGGGCTGGGGGGATGCCTAGCGGGGGGCGGTGGGGAGATTGACAGGAGGAGGCTCCAGCTTCTTACCCCCCCTCTGCTCCCAGAGAAGCCCCCGGCCCCCTCCCGGGTGCAGCTGGTTCGGGCCAACACCAACTCGCTGGAGGTGAGCTGGGGCTCGGTGCCGACGGCCGACACCTACCTGCTGCAGCTGCAGAAGTACGACATCCCGGCCGCCGCCTCGCCCGCCCCTGCCCCGGTGCCCTCCGTGCCTGCCAACCCGCCCAAGAGCCCCGCCCCGGCCGCTGCCGCGCCCCGCCCCGCCCACCAGCCAGCCCCTGGCGCAGATGGGCATCACTCTGCTGCCCCAGGCCGCCGCCCCCCACGCCCACCACCACCATCCAGCTGCTGCCCTCCATGCCCGGCACGCCCCTGCCTGTGGCCAGCCCCGCACGCACGCAGGGTGAGTAGGGCCAGACTCCCGGAGGGGGGCTTGGACTCTCTTTGGGGGGGTGACCGGACTCCCAGGGGCGGGGGAGCAGGGGCCTAGCTTCCTACTGGGGGGATGGGCAGGGGCCCATTGGGGGGCAGGAGTCTCACTGCCCCTCTCATGCTGTCCTTGCCCCGGCAGGTGTCCCGGCCGTGCTGAAGGTGACAGGCCCCCAGGCACCGCCAGGGCCCCCCCCTGGTGACGGTGCGCTCGGCTGGGCAGGCGGGCAAGGCCCCGGTGACGGTGACCTCGTTGCCGGCTGGTGTGCGCATGGTAGTGCCCACACAGAGCACACAGGGCACGGTAAGTATCCTCTGCCGGTGGGTCTGGGTCCTGCTGCGGGGCGCCTCTGACCGCTTTTCTCTGCCCCCAGGTGATTGGCAGCAGCCCCCAGATGAGCGGCATGGCCGCCCTGGCAGCTGCCGCCGCCGCCACGCAGAAGATCCCCCCCTCCTCCGCGCCCACCGTGCTGAGCGTGCCGGCTGGCGCCACCATCGTCAAGACCATGGCCGTCTCCCCGGGCACTGCCACGCTGCCCAGCACCGTCAAGGTGGCCTCCTCCCCCGTCATGGTAAGAGACGCCTGGCTCCACAGCCCTGCCCTGGAGCCGGGGAGAGAACCCAGGAGTCCTGGCTCCCAGCCCCACTCTAACCACCAGCCCCCACTGCCCTCCCAGAGCCGGGGAGAGAACCCAGGAGTCCTGGCTCCCAGCCCCCACCTCCTCTGACCCACCAGCCCCCACTCCCCCTCCCAGATCCAAGGAGAGAACCCAGGCGTCCTGCTAAGGGTTCCCGTCTCCCTGCACCAGGTGAGTAACCCGGCCACACGCATGCTGAAGACGGCGGCAGCCCAGGTGGGCACCTCAGTGTCATCCACGACCAACGCGGCCACGCGACCCATCATCACTGTGCACAAGTCGGGCACGGTCACTGTGGCACAGCAGGCCCAGGTCATGACCACCGTGGTGGGTGGCGTCACCAAGACCATTACCCTGGTGAAGAGCCCAATCTCCGTGCCAGGGGGCAGCGCACTGGTAAGTGCTGGGGGGTGCGAACCCCGGAGTCCTGGCTCCCAGCCCCCCCTGCTCTAACCCACCAGCCCCTACTCCCCTCCCGGAGCTGGGAGAGAACGCAGGAGTCCTGGCTCCCAGCCCCCCTGCTCTAACCCACCAGCCCCCACTCCCCTCCCAGAACCGGGAGAGAACCCAGGTCCTGACTCCCAGCCCCCACTCCTCTAACCACCAGACCCCACTCCCCTCCCAGAGCCAGGAGAGAACCCAGGAGTCCTGGCTCCCTGCTCTAACCACCAGCCCCCACTCCCCTCCCAGAGCCGGGGAGAGAACCCAGCAGTCCTGGCTCCCAGCCCCCCCTGCTCTAACCAGCAGTCCCCACTCCCCTCCCAGAGCCAGGAGAGAACCCAGGAGTCCTGGCTCCCTGCCCCCCCTGTTCTAACCACCAGCCCCCACTCCCCTCCCAGTGCTGGGAGAGAACCCAGGCATCCTGGCTCCCAGCCCCCCTGCTCTCACCACCAGCCCCCACTCCCCTCCCAGAGCCGGGAGAGAACCCAGGCGTCCTGGCTCCCAGGCCTGTCCTCTCCCTGAACCGGGGGGTGCTCCAGGTCTGCCAAGGGCCCCAGCTCGCCTACTGCAGGGTGGGGTCCTGTTGTAACAGTTGTTTGGGGGCTGTGCTGGGAGGCGGGTGGGAGGTGCCTCTTGTCACGGAGTGGGGGCGTCAGTGCCCGGCCCCCCTCCTCTGGGAGCCCCGGGACCCAGCCAGCCGGAACATGGTCCCAAGCAGAGTGCACGGGTACAACTGGGACCCCTCTGCCTGGTCCCTGGGGAGGGCAGGGACCTCAGACCCCCGATTTGGGATTCCCTGCGTTTCACCACCCAGCCCGAAACGGAGTCTCTCTCTCCTCCCCCAGCACCTCCCCCCCACCCCACTGCTCAGGTGACTCTCAAGTCAAATCATTCCTCTGCTCTCCTCCCTACTGCGTGTCACCTCTCTCCCAGAATGCCGTGGGGCGAGGGCATGGGGGGCACTGCTCATGGCTCTCTCCCCAGCAGATCTCTAACCTCGGCAAAGTGATGTCGGTTGTGCAGACCAAGCCGGTGCAGACCTCGGCCGTGACTGGCCAGGCGTCCAGCGGCCCCGTCACCCAGATCATCCAGGTGAGTGCTTCCTCGCGGGGGGGGCACAGCGCTGGGAACAGGACCCAGGAGTCCGGGCTCCCAGCCCCCACTGCCCTCCCAGAGCCGGGGAGAGAACCCAGGAGTCCAGGCTCCCGGCCCTCATTCCTATCCCTGAGCTGGGAGAGAACCCAGGAGTCCTGGCTCCCAGCCCCCTGCTCTGCCTCCCTCCAGTCCCCACTCCCCTCCCAGAGCCGGGAGAGAACCCAGGAGTCCTGGCTCCCAGCCCCCCTGCTCTAACCACCAGCCTTTACTGCCCTCCCAGAGCTGGGGAGAGAACCCAGGAGTCCAGGTTCCCAGCCCCCACTCCCCTCCCAGAGCCGGGAGAGAACCCAGGAGTCCTGGCTCCCAGCCCCCTGCTCAAACCCACCAGCCCTCACTCCCCTCCCAAAGCCGGGAGAGAACCCAGGAGTCCTGGCTCCCAGTCCCCTGCTCTAACCCACCAGCCCTCACTCCTCTCCCAGAGCCAGGAGAGAACCCAGGAGTCCTGGCTTCCAGCCCCTCCCCCTGCTCTAACCACCAGCCCTCACTCCCCTCCCAGAGCCGAGAGAAAACCCAGGAGTCCTGGCTCCCAGCCCCCCCCGCTCTAACCCACCAGCCCTCACTCCTCTCCCAGAGCCGGGGAGAGAACCCAGGAGTCCTGGCTCCCAGCCCCTCTGCTCTAACCCCCAGCCCCCACTGCCCTCCCAGAGCCGGGGAGAGAACCCAGGAGTCCTGGCTCCCAGCCCCCCCCGCTCTAACCCACCAGCCCTCACTCCTCTCCCAGAGCCGGGGAGAGAACCCAGGAGTCCTGGCTCCCAGCCCCTCTGCTCTAACCCCCAGCCCCCACTGCCCTCCCAGAGCCGGGGAGAGAACCCAGGAGTCCTGGCTCCTGGCCCCCCCACCAATAGAAACAGGAGTCCTGAGTGCTCTGCTCTCTGGGGGTGGCAAGCTGCATTAACCCTTTTCTGCCTGCTCCGTGCTCCCCCAGACCAAGGGCCCTCTGCCGGCGGGCACCATCCTGAAGCTGGTGACGTCAGCGGACGGGAAGCCCACCACCATCATCACCACCACGCAGGCGGGCGGCGCCGGCCCCAAGCCCACCATCCTGGGCATCAGCAGCGTCTCGCCCAGCACCACCAAGCCGGGCACCACCACCATCATCAAAACCATCCCCATGTCGGCCATCATCACCCAGTCCGGGGCCACGGGTAACGGCCCGCCCGCGGGGGGAGGGGTTGGGGCTGTGTGCGTCGGGGCAGGGGGTATGACTCAGACGTCCCTGGCTGCCTGCTCTAGGGGACAGGGCTGGTATTTTATCTGGGGGGCAGGGAGGGCATGGGGGGACCTTGCCAGGGAGCGGGGAAGGGGGCTCCGTGGCCATGGGGCTGCCCTGGAGCTCTGCACTGACCCCCCTGGCTCCCCTCAGGTGTGACCAGCAGCCCTGGGATCAAGTCCCCTATCACCATCATCACCACCAAGGTCATGACCTCAGGCACGGGCGCCCCTGCCAAGATCATCACGGCAGTGCCCAAGCTGGGCACAGCCCACGGGCAGCAGGGCGTCACGCAGGTGAGCAGGGGGTTTGGGGGCGCCGGGACGGCCAGGGGGCTGCCCCCGCCCCGGCCTCACCACCTGTCTCTCCCCTCCCGGCAGGTGGTCCTGAAGGGTGCGCCCGGCCAGCCCGGCACCATCCTGCGCACTGTGCCGATGGGCGGCGTGCGGCTGGTCACGCCCGTCACCGTCTCCGCCGTCAAGCCCACCGTCACCACACTGGTGGTGAAAGGCACCACGGGTAAGGGGGCTGGGCGGGGGCTGGGCTGCAAAGCCGGCTTGGGCACTGACTGGCTCTCCCTCCCCCCAGGTGTCACCACCTTGGGCACCGTGACGGGCACCGTCTCCACCAGCCTGGCTGGCGCAGGGGGCCACAGCACCAACGCCTCCCTGGCCACGCCCATCACCACGCTGGGAACCATCGCCACCCTGTCCAGCCAGGTGATCAACCCGGCCGCCATCACCGTCTCTGCCGCCCAGACCACCATGACGGCCGCCAGCGGGCTGGGCACGCCCACCATCACCATGCAGGTATGGGGGGGTGCCAAACAGAGGGAGGCGGTGGGGGGCGGGGAGGGGCTGGGGGCTGTGGGACATGGGCCCAGCCCCTCACCCTGCCCGTCTCCCAACCCCCAGCCTGTCTCCCAGCCCACGCAGGTGACGCTGATCACAACGCCCAGTGGGGTGGATGCCCAGCCAGTGCACGATCTGCCAGTCTCCATCCTGGCCTCGCCCACCACGGAGCAGCCCACGGCCACGGTGACTATCGCCGACGTGGGGCAGGGCGACCCACAGCCCGGCACCGTCACCCTGGTGTGCTCCAACCCGCCCTGCGAGACCCATGAGACCGGCACCACCAATACTGCCACTGCCACCGTCGTGGCCAACGTGGGCAGCCTGACCCAGCCTGTGCACTTTGTGTGCGAGGGCCAGGACGCTGGGCCACCCAACGGCGGGTTAGTGCGTGTCTGCTCCAACCCCCCGTGCGAGACGCATGAGACGGGCACCACCCACACGGCCACTATGGCCACGTCCAGCATGGGCGCCGGACGAGTGTGCAGCAACCCCCCATGCGAGACGCACGAGACGGGCACCACCAACACGGCTACCACGGCTATGTCCAGCATGGGTGCCGGACGAGTGTGCAGCAACCCCCCGTGCGAGACGCACGAGACGGGCACCACCAACACGGCCACCACGGCCACATCCAGCATGGGTGCCGGACGAGTGTGCAGCAACCCCCCATGTGAGACGCACGAAACGGGCACCACCAACACGGCCACCACGACCCGGTCGCTCATGGGCCGGGGGCAGCCAGATGGGGGCCTGGTAGCCCCACCCAACCCACCATGCCAAACGCAGTACACCAGCATCACCGGCACCATGATGTCAGCAAAAGCCAGTGTGCCCACAGAGCAGCTGTGCAGCGCCAGGATGGGAAATCCCTCCTCGGCGGTGCCTGGCAGCAACACACAATCTCCGGCGCCAGGTGGCCAGCCCTGTGAGGCTCACCAGACCCACACCACCAACACTGCCACCACGGCCCGGTCGCTTATGGGCCGGGGACAGCCGGACGGTGGGCCGGGGGCAGCTGAGAGCCCCCCATGCCAAACCCAGCAGACTTGTGCCACTCATACAACCATGTCGGTCAAAGCAGACATGCCCACGGAGCAGCCATGCAGCGTGATGATGGTTGTACCAGACACGGAGGCCGGGCACCGAGCACGTGTCAATGACTCTTGTGAGATGCGTGCCACGACCAGGTCGAGCATGGGCACTGTGCGAGCATGCCCAGAGCCCCCATCCGAGACGGGCACCACCACCTCAGCCACATTGAACATGGGTGCCGGGCGAGTGTGCACAGAGCCCCCATGTGAAACACACGAGACGAGCACCACCACCACAGCCACATTGATCATGGGCGCCGAGCGAGTGTGCAGCAACCTCCCGTGCGAGACGCACGAGACAGGCACCACCACCACAGCCACGTTGAACATGGGCGCCGGGCGAGTGTGCACAGAGCCCCCATGTGAAACACACGAGACGAGCACCACCACCACAGCCACATTGATCATGGGCGCCGGGCAAGTGTGCAGCAGTCTCCTGTGCGAGACGCATGAGACAGGCACCACCACCACAGCCACGCTGAACATGGGTGCTGGGCGAGTGTGCAGCAACCCCCCATGTGAGACGCACGAGACGGGCACCACCAACACGGCCACAACGTCCACATCCAGCATGGGCGCTGGACCGGTGTGCAGCAACCCCCCGTGCGAGACGCACGAGACGGGCACCACCAACACGGCCACAACGTCCACATCCAGCATGGGCGCCGGACGAGTGTGCAGCAACCCCCCATGCGAGACGCACGAGACGGGCACCACCAACACGGCTACCACGGCCACATCCAGCATGGGCGCCGGACGAGTGTGCAGCAACCCCCCGTGCGAGACGCATGAGACGGGTACCACCAACACGGCCACCACGGCTACATGTAACGTGGGGACAGGCCAGGCTGAGGGGGCCCAGCACACCCCTGCCAGCACGCCCTGCGAGACGCAGCCCACTGCGGCCACCGGCACCACCATGACGGCCAGCATGGCGGGAGCAGGGGCCGAGCCCCCCTCCTCTGCCCCCCTGGAGACTGGGGGGGCAGGGCCTAGTCAGCCCCAGTCGCCTCCCACAAACCCAGCCCCACGTGTCTGCTCCAACCCCCCCTGTGAGACCCATGAGACGGGCACAACCCACACGGCCACCACTGTGACTTCCAGCATGGGCACCAATCAAGGTGAGCACGGGGGGCAGGGCATGGGGCCCCTCTCCTGATCCACCCCATGGTTGGGCATGGGGCCTGTGGGGGTGGGGGGGGTGGGAATGGGGCATGGGGCCTGTTGGGGGAGGCTATTGCGGAGGGGGCTGGGAATGGGGCATGGGGCCTGTCGGGGGGAGAGGGGGGTGGGAATGGGGTGTGGGGCCTGTTGGGGGAGGCTGTTGCGGGGGGGGGGGCGGGAATGGGACATGGGGCCTGTCGGGGGGAGAGGGGGGCGGGAATGGGGCATGGGGCCTGTTGGGGGAGGCTGTTGCGGGGGAGGGGGGGCCGGGAATGGGGCGTGGGGCCTGTCCGGGAGAGGGAGGGGCCAGGAATGGGCGTGGGGCCTGTTGGGGGAGGCTGTTGCGGGGGAGGGGGGGCCGGGAATGGGGCGTGGGGCCTGTCCGGGGGAGGGAGGGGCCAGGAATGGGCGTGGGGCCTGTTGGGGGAGGCTGTTGCGCGGGGGAGGGAGGGGCCAGGAATCGGGCATGGGGCCTGTCCTGCGGGGGCTCCTAGACTGATCTCTGCCCCACTTTCAGACCAGCCGCCGGGTGCCAACGGGCAGGGGCAGCCCGAGGGGGCGCCGGGCGAGGCCCCTGCCAGCCCCAGCAGCGTCTCCGCCGCGCAGCCCCGTGCTGTGACCACCGTGACCCAGGCCACACCCACGCCGGGCCCCGCTGTGCCGGTGAGAGCGGGACCCCCGGCAGCTGCTGGAGGAGGGGTGGGGGCCGGGACACCGGGTTCTCTCCTGGCTGGGGGTGGGGGCCCTGGGAGCCCGGGGGCCTGGGTTCTCTCCTGGCTGGGGGTGGGGGGCCTGGACGCCTGGCTGGGACCCCTGAGTGCTACATTAACGTCCACCCCCCCCCCACCCCCCCCCGCAGAGCATCTCGTCACTGGCAGAGACCCCCCCAGAGGAGCCAGCACCGACCCCCCCGGCGGAGCCCCCGGCACCCCCTGGCCCGGAGCCAGCGCAGCCAGAGCCGCCGGCCGAGCCTCCGGCACCGCCATCGCAGCCACCCGCGCAGGGCCCGCCTGCCCCTGCCCCCCCTGCCGGCCCCCCGGCGCCTGCCCCCGAGGGGGAGCCGCTGGCCCTGCCCCAGGAGCTGCTAGCCGAGGGGCAGCCGGGAGCCACCCTGCTGGTGACGGGGCTGACGCCCGAGGAGCTGGCGGTGACAGCGGCTGCCGAGGCCGCGGCCCAGGCCGCAGCCACTGAGGAGGCCCAGGCCCTGGCCATCCAGGCCGTGCTGCAGGCGGCCCAGCAAGCCGTGCTGGGTGAGTGCCCGCCCAGGTCCTGCCCCCTTGGGCCCCCCGCCCTGCCCCCCGTCACCTGCTGGAACCCGCAGCTCTGCACCCCCACGGCCCTGGCCATCCGTGCTGTGCCGCAGGCAGCCCAGCAGGCTGTCCTGGGTGAGTGCCCCCCCCCCGGGACCCCCTCTGCCCCCTTCCCCTCCCGGAACCCCCAGGTCCTGCCCCCTGGGACCCCCAGGCCCTGTTCTCCATCCTCTGTCCCCTGTCACCTTCTGGGACCCGCAGCTCTGCGCCCCCCTGGCCCTGGCCACCTGGGCCGTGCCGCAGGCGGCCCAGCAAGCCGTGCTGGGTGAGTGCCCCCCCAGGTCCTGCCCCCCAGGACCCCCGCCCTGCCCCCTTGGGCACCCACGCCCTGGCCTCCATCCTCTGCCTCCCTTCACCTGCTGGAACCCGCAGCTCTGCGCCCCCCCCGGCCCTGACCACCTGGGCCATGCCGCAGGCGGCCCAGCAAGCCGTGCTGGGTGAGTGCCCCCCCAGATCCTGCCCCCCAGGACCCCCGCCCTGCCCCCTTGGGCCCCCACGCCCTGGCCTCCATCCTCTGCCTCCCTTCACCTGCTGGAACCCGCAGCTCTGCGCCCCCCCGGCCCTGGCCACCTGGGCTGTGCTGCAGGCGGCCCAGCAAGCCGTGCTGGGTGAGTGCCCCCCCCGGGACCCCAGGCCCTGGCCATTCAGGCCATGCTGCAGGCGGCCTAGCAGGCCATGCTGGTGAGTGTCCCTGCAGCTCCCCCAGGCTGCACCCTGCGCTTGCGCCCCCCATACCCCTAGCTGAGCCGTGTGCCTTGCAGGTGCCGGGGAGCCCATGGAGCCGGGCGAGGCGGGCGCGGGGCCATCAGAGCTGGGGGCACTGGGGGGCGAGGGCGCCGAGGGGCAGCCCACGGCCATCCCCATCGTGCTGACGCCGCAGGAGCTGGCCGCCCTGGTGCAGCAGCAGCAGCAGCTGCAGGAGGCCCAGGCGGCGGCAGCGGCCGCGTCCCAGCAGCCCCACGGTGCCCCCCTGCCCACCGAGGCCCTGGCGCCCGCCGACAGCCTCAACGACCCGGCCGCTGAGAGCAATGGGCTGAGCGAGCTGGCCAGCGCCGTAAGCAGCACCGTCGCCCTCCTGCCCGCCACGCCCAGCGATGGTGAGTGTGCCAAGCCACGGGGGGCGCGGGACGCCTGGGTTCTTTCCAGAGGGTGTGGGGTGGCTGGATGCAGGACGCCTGGGTTCTTTCCTGGCCGGGAGCACAGGATGTCTGGGTTCTTTCTGGGAGGCGTGGGACGGCTGGATGCAGGACGCCTGGGTTCTTTCCTGGCCGGGGGCACAGGATGTCTGGGTTCTTTCTGGGAGGCGTGGGACGGCTGGATGCAGGACACCTGGGTTCTTTCCTGGCCGGGGGCACAGGATGTCTGGGTTCTTTCTGGGGGGCGTGGGACAGCTGGATGCAGGACGCCTGGGTTCTCTCCTGGCCATGGGCGCAGGACGTCTGGGTTCTTTCTGGGGGGCGTTGGGCGGCTGGATGCAGGACACCTGGGTTCTCTCCTGGCCGTGGGCGCAGGACGCCTGGGTTCTTTCCTGGCCGGGGGCACAGGATGTCTGGGTTCTTTCTGGGGGGCGTGGGACAGCTGGATGCAGGACGCCTGGGTTCTCTCCTGGCCATGGGCGCAGGACGTCTGGATTCTTTCTGGGGGGCGTCGGGCGGCTGGATGCAGGACACCTGGGTTCTCTCCTGGCCGTGGGCGCAGGACGCCTGGGTTTTCTCCCAGCAGGGTTGTGCCGGGGGGCTGGGTGCACTCAGTGACCCTCTGCTGTTCCTTCAGGCCTGGCTCCGTCCAACACGTTTGTGGCCCCACAGCCCGTGGTGGGGCCCAGCCCAGCCAAGCTGCAGGCGGCCGCCACCCTGGCTGAGGTGGCCAATGGTATTGAGCCTGCCCCCATGGTGAGTGTGGAGTGGAGAGAGCTCTGCCATGGGGTAGGGGCTGGGGGGAGCCTGAGCCATGGTGTTGCGGGGAGCTGGGAGGAAGAGCCCGTGGGGGTCTGAGCCATGGGGCTGGGGCTAGGGGGAGCTGGGAGGATGAGGCAGTGGGGGGCTGAGCCATGGGGCTGGGGGGAGCTGGAAGGATGAGGCAGTGGAGGGCTGAGCCATGGGGCTAGGGGGAGCTGGGAAGATGAGGCGCTGGGGGGCTGAGCCATGGGGCTGGGGGGAGCTGAGAGGATGAGGCGCTTGGGGGCTGAGCCATGGGGCTGGGGGGAGCTGGGAGGATGAGGCGCTGGGGGGCTGAGCCATGGGGCTGGGGCTAGGGGGAGCTGGGAGGATGAGGCACTGGGGGGTTGAGCCATGGGGCTGGGGGGAGCTGGGAGGATGAGGCGCTGGGGGGTTGAGCCATAGGGCTGGGGGAGCTGGGAGGATGAGGCGCTGGGGGGCTGAGCCATAGGGTTGGGGGAAGCTGGGAGGATGAGGCGTTGGGGGGCTGAGCCATAGGGTTGGGAGAAGCTGGGAGGATGAGGCGTTGGGGGGCTGAGCCATGGGGCTGGGGGGTTGAGCCATAGGGTTGGGGGAAGCTGGGAGGATGAGGCGCTGGGGGGCTGAGCCATAGGGTTGGGGGAAGCTGGGAGGATGAGGCGTTGAGGGGCTGAGCCATGGGGCTGGGGCTGACCCCTCTGCCCCCTAGAAGCCGGACCCCTCGGTGCAGCCCCCGAAGCTGCTGGTGAAGAAGGACAACCAGTGGTTTGACGTGGGTGTCATCAAGGGCACCAACATGGTGGTGACCCACTACTTCCTGCCCCCCAGCGACGCGCCCCCCAGCGACGTGAGTGTCCCCCCCAGCGAAACACCTGCCGCCGATGTCCCTGTGCCCCACGTCCCGCACCCCACCAGCCTGTGTCCGTGTGCCTCGGGCAGTGCCCCCCCTAGCCCCTCGGCCCCCCTGACACTGGGCTCCCCCCCAGGATGACTCGGGCACCGTCTCCCCCCCACCCCCCCAGCCTTGGCTCCCCTGACTCTGGGCTCCCCCTGAGGACGACTTGGGCACCGTCCCCCCCCCACCGCCAGCCCCAGCCCCTCGGCCCCCCCGGATAGTGGGCTCCCCCCAGGAGGACTTGGGCACCGTCTCCCCCCAGCCCCAGCCCCTCAGCCCCCCCGACACTGGACTCCCCCCAGGACGACTCAGGCACTGTCTCCCGCCGCCCCCAACCCCAGACTCTGGGCTCCCCCCAGGACGACTCGGGCACCGTCTCCCCCTCCCCCAGCCTCGGCTCCCCTGACTCTGGGCTCCCCCCAGGACGACTCGGGCACCGTCCCCGACTACACGCAGCTGAAGAAGCAGGAGCTGCAGCCGGGCACGGCCTACAAGTTCCGGGTGGCCGGGCTGAACGCCTGCGGGCGCGGCGCCTTCTCCGACATCTCCGCCTTCAAGACCTGCCTGCCCGGCTTCCCGGGCGCGCCCTGCGCCATCAAGATCAGCAAGGTGGGTGCCCGCCCCCCTCAGCCGGCCCCCGACCTGCCCCAGGACTCCACTCAGCCGGCCCCGGCCCCAGCTGCCAACCTGCCCCCGGCCCCCCTCAGCCGGCCCCGGACGCCGAGCTGCCCCCGGATGCCCCCCAGCCGGCCCCCGGTCCCCCTCAGCCAGCCCCGGACGCCGACCTGCCCCCGGACGCCCCTCAGCCGGCCCCCAGCCCCCCTCAGCCGGCCCCGGCCGCCGACCTGCCCCCGGCCCCCCTCAGCCGGCCCCCGACCTGCCCGAGGACTCCACTCAGCCGGCCCCGGCCCCAGCCGCCAACCTGCCCCCGGCCCCCCTCAGCCGGCCCCGGCCGCCGACCTGCCCCCAGACCCCCCCGGAACCCTCTGCCGACCTGCCCCTGGACGCCCCTCAGCCGGTCCCGGCCCCGGCCGCCAACCTGCCCCCGGCCCCCCTCAGCTGGCCCCGGCCGCCGACCTGCCCCCCGGACGCCCCTCAGCCGGCCCCGGCTGCCGACCTGCCCCCAGACTGCCCCGGAACTCTCTGCCGACCTGCCCCTGGACGCCCCTCAGCCAGTCCCGGCCCCGGCCGCCAACCTGCCCCCGACCCCCCTCAGCCGGCCCCGGCCGCCGACCTGCCCCCGGCCCCCCTCAGCCGGCCCCGGCCCCGGACGCCGACCTGCCCCCGGCCCCCCTCAGCCGTTCCCGGCCGCTGACCTGCCCCCGGACGCCCCTCAGCCGGCCCCAGCCCCGGACGCCGACCTGCCCTCGGCCCCCCTCAGCCGGCCCCGGCCGCCAACCTGCCCCCAGACCGCCCCGGAACTCTCTGCCGACCTGCCCCTGGACGCCCCTCAGCCGGTCCCGGTCCCGGCCCCGGCCGCCAACCTGCCCCCGGCCCCCCTCAGCCGGCCCCGGCCGCCGACCTGCCCCCGGCCCCCCTCAGCCGGCCCCGGCCCCGGACGCCGACCTGCCCCCGGCCCCCCTCAGCCGTTCCCGGCCGCTGACCTGCCCCCGGACGCCCCTCAGCCGGCCCCAGGCCCGGACGCCAACCTGCCCTCGGCCCCCCTCAGCCGGCCCCAGGCCCGGACGCCAACCTGCCCTCGGCCCCCATCAGCCGGCCCCGGCCGCCGACCTGCCCCCAGACCGCCCCGGAACCCTCTGCCGACCTGCCCCTGGACGCCCCTCAGCCGGCCCCGGCCCCGGACGCCAACCTGCCCCTGGACGCCCCTCAGCCGGCCCCGGCCCCGGACGCCAACCTGCCCCCGGACGCCCCTCAGCTGGCCCCCCTCAGCCGCCGAGCTGCCCCCGTCCCCCCTCAGCCGGCCCTGGATGCCGAGCTGCCCCCGGTCCCCCCCCAGTCCTCCGCCCCCCCCCTGCCCCCCGGTTCTCACTGCCGACCTGCCCCCGGACCCCCTCAGCCAGCTGCTGACCTGCTCGTGGCCTCCCGCACCTCTCTGCCGACCTGCTCCCTTCACCGCTGCCCCCCTCACCAGCCACCGACCTGCCCCCGCCCCCCCTGGGCCTGGCTGCTGACCTGCCCCGTTCACCCCCAGACCTCTCCACTGACCTGCCCCCGGCCCCGGCCGCCGACCTGGCCCTAATCTGCCCCGGTGTGCCCCGGCCAGTCACCCCCTCACGCCGGCTGCCCCCCGCAGAGCCCCGACGGGGCACACCTGACGTGGGAGCCGCCCTCGGTGACCTCGGGGAAAATCGTGGAGTACTCAGTGTACCTGGCAATCCAGAGCGCCCAGGCGGGCGAGCCCAAGGGCGCAGCACCCGCCCAGCTGGCCTTCATGCGTGTGTACTGCGGGCCCAGCCCCTCGTGCCTGGTGCAGTCGGGCAGCCTGGCCAACGCCCACATAGACTACACCACGAAGCCGGCTATCATCTTCCGCATCGCCGCCCGCAACGAGAAGGGCTACGGGCCCGCCACGCAGGTCCGGTGGCTGCAAGGTGAGCGGGGCGGGGGGCGGGGCCCGTTGGGGGGCACTGGGGAAGGGCTACGGCCCGCCACGCAGGTCCGGTGGCTGCAAGGGGGGCTCGGGTGGGGGGCGGGGCCCGTTGGGGGACACTGGGGAAGGGCTACGGGCCCGCCATGCAGGTCCAGTGGCTGCAAGGTGAGCGGGGTGGGGGGCGGGGCCCGTTGGGGGGCACTGGGGAAGGGCTATGGGCCCGCCATGCAGGTCCGGTGGCTGCAAGGTGAGTGGGGCGGGGGGCGGGGCCTGTTGGGGGTGGGGACTGGGGAAGGGCTACGGGCCCGTCACGCAGGTCCGGTGGCTGCAAGGGGGGCTTGGGCGGGGGGCGGGGCCCGTTGGGGGGCATTGGGGAAGTGCTACGGGCCTGGTGGCTGCAAGGTGAGTGGGGCGGGGCCCGTTGGGGGGCACTGGGGAAGGGCTATGGGCCTGCCATGCAGGTCCGGTGGCTGCAAGGGGGGATTGGGTGGGGGGCCGCGGGGGCTCGGGCGGGGGGCAGGGCCCGTTGGGGGGGACTGCGGAAGGGCTACGGGCCTGCAGGCTGCAAGGGGGGCTCGGGCGGGGGGCGGGGCCTGTTGGGGGGGACTGCGGAAGGGCTACGGGCCCGCCATGCAGGTCCAGTGGCTGCAAGGTGAGCGGGGTGGGGGGCGGGGCCCGTTGGGGGGCACTGGGGAAGGGCTACGGGCCTGCCATGCAGGTCCGGTGGCTGCAAGGTGAGCCGGGTTCCCCCCGGCCTGGGCGGGGGGCTCAGGCGGGGGGGGCCATGCTCCCCACGGCACTAACCCCCCCTCTCCGGTGCTGCAGAATCCAGTAAGGACGGGTCCGTGGCCAAGCCGGCCAGCAAGCGGCCGCTCTCCTCCCCCGACATGTGAGTATTGGTGGGGACACTGGGGGGAGGGGAGATGACAGCTGCACTTGGCTGGGGGGGCGGCCCCAGGGCTCTGTGGGGTCCCCACGGGCTGGGGGGGGACACTGCAGGTGTTGTACTGGTCCCGGTCAGGGGGGCTGCCCCAGGGAACTGTGGGGTCCCCACGGGCTGGGGGAGGGAACACTCTGGGTGCTGTACTGGTCCTGGGGGTGGGCGGGGACACTAGTTCCCATAGCAGCCTGGTCAACTCTCACCCCCCATTTCCCCCCCCAGGAAATCTGCTCCAAAGAAGCCCAAGGCCGATGGGCAGTGAAGGAGGCGCCACCCCCACCTTGGCACCGGCCCCCCGCACCCTTTGCTCGCCAAGGAAAGCACATTTCATTGGGGCCTGGGGGGTCACTGAACTGTGTCCCCCCCGACCCTTGGCTGCAGGGGGGGCAGGCACCCCGGAGTCTGGTTTGCCGGGGGGGGCGTTGGGATTTTTTACATGTTGCAGTTGCTGGAATGAAGTTCTTGTGCCCCCCTGCTGTCGTGGAGGGGGCTGCAGGTTGGGGGGCGCCCCTCCCCCCAGCTCTCACCGCTGTACAGACCCCCCCGTCTCCCCTGTAGTGTCTGAGTCGTAGAGGAAAGGGGGGGCTGTAGCTGTTGTGAATAGCAGGTCCCCCCACAGGTGTTGGGGGGGGCCCTAGCTTGACCCTCTCACCCTGAATCGGTGCCGCTGTTTCCTGCCTCATGGCAGGGGGGCTCCTGTCTCCTGCCCCCCCTTGGAAAAAAAACTTTTTGTATAAACCATTTTTTTTTAGGAAAAGAAGAAAAACAGAAAAAAAAAACCTAAGGGGGGAGGGGCTGGTGGCCCACCCAGGGACTGGGCCCCCCAGGGGGCGGGGGGCAGGTTTAAATGCCACCCAGGCAATTAGTCCATTGGGTCAGTGATGGGGGGTCTGTCTCCCCCCATTGTGCCCTCCCAGTAGACATTCCATGGGGGGTGGCTGAGGTGGGATGGGCAGCCCCCCGTCTTTTGTATGATAGTGTATTTCGCTGTGGCTCCCCCGTAGCCCCCCCCCGTGCTCGTCTGTTGGTTTGTGGATTTTCAACAATTAAAGACATTTTTGAAGTAAAGAGAAACCTGGAGTGTTGCGTGGGGGGGGCTGGAGGGGGGCGTTGGGTCCCTATCTGGCAGGGGGGCGGGCCCTGCTGTGAGAGGGGCTGTGGGGGGGATTGTACTTAAGGTTCTGCCCAGGGTCTTTCAGGGGGAATAAGGCAAAAGGCCCCATCAGTGATACAGGTGTCAATTAACCCTGTGTCATATGTTGGGGGGGAGAGAGTGTGTACATGCACATACACATACGTGCACACTCATACACGCACATAGACTTATACACACATGTACATGCACACACGCACTCACACGGTTACTTCTCATACTTGACACACACTTATACATGCACATAGACTCATACACACATACACGCGCACACATGCACAGGCACACACTCACGGCTACTTCTCTCATACTTGACACACACGCACACACACTCATACACACAGACACACACGTGCACGCACACACACTCATAGATGCACATAGACTCATACACACGTACACACTCGCACACACGTGCACGCACACACGCAGACAAACAACTACTCTCATACTTGACCCACATGCATACACACACTCATACACGCACATAGACTCATACACACGTATGCGTGCGCACACACACTCATATACATGCACATAGACTCACTCATACACACCGTACATGCGCACGCACACACTCACACGGCTACTCTTCTCATACTTGAGACACACACTAACACGGCTACTCCTCTCATACTTCACACACACACACACACACACACACACACACTAACACGGCTACTCCTCTCATACTTGACACACACACACACACACACACACACACAACACGGCTACTCCTCATACTTCACACACACACACACACTAACACGGCTACTCCTCATACTTCACACACACACACACACACACACTCACACGGCTACTCCTCTCATACTTGACACACACACACACACACACACACACACACACTCACTCACACGGCTACTCCTCTCATACTTGACACACTCACACACACACACACACTCACACGGCTACTCCTCTCATACTTGACACACTCACACACACACACACTCACACGGCTACTCCTCTCATACTTGACACACTCACACACACACACACACACACGGCTACTCCTCTCATACTTGACACACTCACACACACACACACACTCACACGGCTACTCCTCTCATACTTGACACACTCACACACACACTCACACGGCTACTCCTCTCATACTTGACACACATACACACACACACACACTAACACGCCTACTCCTCTCATACTTCTCACACACACACTAACACGGCTACTCCTCTCATACTTCTCACACACACACACACACACAGTCGTGTCGTTGTTACCAGTTGGTTGCTCCCCAGACATGCCCTGGGCGGTGCATTAGCGGGGCCGGGGCCGGGGCCGATGCGGATCGATGCTCCGTGTGGACGAGCCCAGACGCGGCCTTTGGTGCGACCCCCCAGCAGCTTGGCTCTCACACCAGCCGGGGGGGGGGCCGCTGGGCCTTTGTGCTGCTTCCCTGGGGGGTCCCAGTGCTGCGCCTGGGATCCGAGCGCAGCTGTATGAAAATAGCGTAGCCCGGGCACTGAGCTACGGGGGGCGGGGGTCCCTAGCCGGTAAGGGGGCGGGGCCGGGCCGGCCCCCAGTGGCGAGCGCTGCCCCCGCCCGGCCCCCGCGGTCCCGTGGGGCGGGATCAGCTGACGGGGGTCACGTGGGCGGCTCACTGGGTCCCGAGCGGATGGAGGCGCGGGCGCTGCTCGAGGCCTGGCGGGGGCGGATGGGCCGGGAGCTGGACGCGGCCATCGGCTTCTGGGTCCGGCACTCGCACGACCCCGAGCACGGGTGAGCGGAACCCAGGCGTCCGAGCCCCGCCCCGCCCCGGGAGAGAACCCAGGCAGCAGTTTCCCCAGGAGTTGGAATGGGGCGGGGGGGTCAGGGCCAATGAGATCTGGTTTATTAGGACCATGCGCCTGACGCCGAAGCACGGAACAATCTCACTGACTTGGGAAAAGTCCCGCACGGGGCGTTGGGGGGCCCGGAGCAGCGGCTGGTTAAACGGTGGGAAACGAAGGGCAGGAAGCAGCGCTCACAGACCGGCTGGGAAAGGGGTAAACAAGCTGCTGAAGCCAGTTAAGTCCCCGGAAGGGCTGCGAAGGGAGCGCCCGGGCAACAAGCGGCGGCTGAAATTCAATGTTGGTAAATGCAAAGTGAGGCAGTTGGAAAACGATCTCAACTCTGGGCACGAAATGCAGGAGTCTGGACTGGCCGTTCCCACTCGAGTCCCGGGGGAGAGTTCCCTGAACGCGCCCACTCCCTGCGCAGCGGCAGCCAGGAACCGGGCAGGGGCTGGGAATCATTCAGAACAAGGCAGAAAGGCTCGTGTTGCCTCCATATAAACCCCTGCCGGGTGAATACGCGCGCAGAGCGGGTCACCCCGGCCCAAAAGAGAGGTGGAGAAGGGGCAGCGATGGCAACTAGAATGATCAGGGGTATGAAAGCGGAGGAGAAATTAAAACGACTGGGCATTTTCAGCTTCGAAAAGAGACGACTGGGGGGATATGACCGAGGGCTATAACATGTTATTTAATCCTTCGCCTAACACAAGAACTGGCAGGTTTCAGAGCAGCAGCCCTGTTCGTCTGTGTCCGCAAAAAGAACAGGAGGCCGCGTGGCACCTTAGAGACTAACACATTGATTTGAGCATAAGCTGTCCTGGGCTACAGCTCGCTGCCTTGGCCGCACCATACAGCGAGGAGAGAGATCCCCACAGAGAACATGAAAAGGGGGGGCCCAGCCAACTCTAAGAGGCTAATTAATTAAGATGAGCTGTTGTCAGCAGGAGAAAAAACCTTCTGTAGTGCTAATCAAGATGGCCCATCCCAGACAGCTGACAGGACACTTGACAGATTCAATGTGTGCAATGGCTCAGCCATTCCCAGTCTCTATTTGTCTAGTTTGCATATCAATTCAAGTTCTGCAGTTTCTAGCTGGAGTCTGTTTTTGAAGCTTTTCTGTTGCAAAATTGCCACCCTGAAATCTGTTACTGAATGGCCAGAGAGGCTGAAGTGTCTCCCACTGGTTTTTGAATGTTCCGATTCCTGATGTCAGATTTGTGTCCATTCATTCTTTTGCACAGAGATTGTCTGGTTTGGCCAGTGCACATGGCAGAGGGGCATTGCTGGCACATGATGGCATCTTGGTAGATGTGCAGGTGAATGAGCCCCTGACGCCTTGGCTGATGTGATTAGGTCCTATGATGGTGTCACGAGTTGGCATCGGGCTTTGTTGCAAGGATAGGTTCCTGGTTTAGTGTTTTTGTTCTGTGGTTGCTGGTGAGTATTTGCTTCAGGTTGGGGGGCTGTCTGTAAGCGAGGACTGGCCTGTCTCCCAGGATCTGGGAGAGTGAGGGATCGTCCTTCAGGATAGGTTGTAGATCTGTGATGACGCACTGGAGAGGTTTTAGTTGGGGGCTGAAGGTGATGGCTAGTGGGGTTCTGTTACTTTCTATGTTGGGCCTGTCCTGGAGCGGGTGACTTCTGGGTACTCATCTGGCTCTGTCAAACTGTTTTTTCACTTCAGCAGGTAGGGATGGAAGCTGGAGGCATGTAGGTAAGTATAGCGGTCAGTGGGTTTCCGGTATAGGGTGGTGTTTATGTGACTGTCGCTATTAGCACTGTAGTGTCCAGGAAATGAACCGCTTGTGTGGACTGGTCCAGGCTGAGGGTGATGGAAATTGTTGAAATCCAAGTGGAATTCCTTGAGGGGTTATTTTCCATGGGTCCAGATGATGAAGATGTCATCTAGGGATGTCAGGGGACGAGAGCTGAGGAAGGTTGTTCTAGGTCAGCCAATGTGAAATAGTTGTGGGTGAGGACAAAGTCCAGACACCAGGTTTGGCATGTAAGTAGTTCACAAGACTGGGAGGGCTGTTGGGGAAATCACTGAACGTAGGTGTCCAAGCCCCACCTGGGCTCTAACCCCTCCCCCTGTCTCCACAGCGGGTTCTTCTCCTGTCTGGGCCGGGACGGGTCCATTTACGATGATGTGAAATACGTGTGGCTGCAGGGCCGGCAGGTGAGCGGGGGGGGGGGGGGGGGGGGGGGGGGAGGGGAGAGTGCTGTGGGGAGCCGGGCTGGGGTGCCAGGTTCTTGCCCTAGCCCTGTTCCCCTCCCCCAGGTGTGGGTCTATGCCCGGCTGTATCGCACGGTGCCCCGGTTCCGACGCCCTGAACTCCTGGAGGCTGCCCGGGCAGGTGAGCCCCATTGGGGTTGGGGGGCGGGGGGGAGCAGCTGGAACATTGAATTGGCTGACTTGGTGTCACATGACCAGCCCCGTGGTGGTGGGGTGTGTGTGTGGGTCTGGGAGCCAGGATGCCTGGGTCCTTTTATTGCAGGTGGGGAGTTCTTGCTGCGCTGTGCCCGTGTGGGGCCAGGCTCCCACAAAGCCGCCTTTGCGCTGACCCGGGACGGGCGCCCCACCAAGGTTCAGCGGAGCATCTTCAGCGAGTGCTTCTGCGCCCTGGGGCTGGACGAGCTGGGACGCGCCATGGGGGAGTCTCGCTACCGGGTGAGTGCCCGGGACACCTAGGTCCTCATCCTGTGGTGGGAGGGGGCTGGGTTCTGACTGACTGTCTGTCCCCTGGCAGCGGGAGGCGCGGGCACTGCTGGAGGCCGTTGTGCACTGGGTGCGGGAGGACCCGACGGAGCTGGGATGCCCAAAGCTGGCTGGTGCGACGCCCCACGAGCCACTGGCTGTGCCCATGATGCTGCTGTGCCTGGCTGAGCAGCTGGGGGACGGTGACGGTGCCGGGGGGCCCCTGGCCGAGCTGGAGGAGTGGTGCGCCCAGCGCCTCCTCTGCCATCTGCAGGTACATGGTAAACGCAGGGTTGTGAGTTCAACCCTTGAGGAACAGGGGGGTGGGGGGCGGCATTTGGGGATTGGTCCTGCCATGAGCAGGGAGTTAATGTCTGACTCTATGATCGCTTGCCCCCCCCCCCAGAAGGATGGCAGCGCTGTGCTGGAGAACATCTCAGAGGATGGGAAGGAGCTGCCAGGCTGCCTGGGGAGGCAACAGAATCCTGGTGAGCCCGGACACCTGGGTTCGGGGGGGGGGGGGGGGGCAGGGGCCTGGGTTCTGCAGCTAACTCTGCCCCCCATAGGCCACACACTTGAGGCTGGCTGGTTCCTGCTCCGATACGCCCAGCAGCAGGGGGACATGGCGCTGGCTGCTCAGGCCATCGAGGGGTTCATGGTGCGGCCGTTCCAGGCAGGCTGGGACTCTGAGCATGGTGGGCTCTTTGCCTTCCAGGATGTGGATGGGCTCTGCCCCACACAGGTAGGGTCCCCCCCCAGCCCCTTTCTCTTCCCCCACCCCTTGCAGGGTCCCCCCCCCCAGCTGAGCCCCCCTTTGTTGGTCCCCCCCAGCTGGAGTGGAGCATGAAGCTGTGGTGGCCCCATGCTGAGGCCATGGTGGCCTTTCTCATGGCCTATGCCCACAGCCGTGAGCCCACCCTGCTCCGCCTCTTCGACAAGGTGGCCGAGTACGCCTTTGAGCGGGTGAGTGCAGGCCCCAGACACCTGGGGCTCTATCCTGGGTGTTGGGGAGTGGTTGCCCAAAGGGGATAATTTCCCAGAGTGGTTGCGGGGCGACGAGGGTGGGGGAGGCTGCTGGATTTCCAGGAGAGAGAGAGAGAGAGTGTGTGTGGTGATGCCTGACAGGTGCTGTCCATCCTTCTGCAGTTCCGGGACCCAGAGCATGGCGAGTGGTTTGGCTACCTGGCGCAGGACGGAAAGGTGGCACTCACCATCAAGGGGGGACCCTTCAAGGGTAAGGGGGGGGTATCATAAGCCTCTTTCCCAAATCTGGACCTTAGCATCCAAAATCTGGGTGCTTAGGATGAACCTCCAAGCTTAATTACCAGCTTGGATCTTATCTCACTGCCACCAACCAGGAATCAGTGCCTGGTACACTTGAGAAGCGCCCCCCCCCCCCCCCATGCTTTGAGTCTCAGACTTTCCTCTCTGGGCTAACCTGAGAGTATTGATGCAATCTCTTTACATCACAATACCAAGAAGCCTGTCCCCTCTCTTCCACAAAGAGACAAACCTCAAACACGAGAGAGAATCTCTCTCTCGTCCCTCTTAGCTTCTTCCCGCCCTGGGACACTAGAGGAGAGTTAAACACAGAGCGTAGTGTTTCCCCTCCCCCCTGTCTTTCCTTTCTCCTTAACCAGAGAGAACTCAAAAAGAAAGAAAAAAAGACATGAACATATTCAAGATGACAATACAGGGCTATTGCTTATAAGAAAAATATGAATAAACAGTCTGAGTCAAAAAGAGATCCAATTTGAAACATTCCAGCAAGTTACACACATGTAAATACACCCTTAGAAGAAGAAAGAGGCTTCTCATAAACAAAAGAGTCCAAAATTCCCTCCCTGCGTCTGACGAAGTGGGTATTCACCCACGAAAGCTCACGCTCCAAAACGTCTGTTAGTCTATAAGGTGCCACAGGATTCTCTGCTGCTTCTCCCTGACTTTGAAAAATCCAGTTTCCTGATTGGTCCTCTGGTCAGGTGTTTGTTCCCCTTTGTTAACCCTTTACAGGTAAAAGAAACATTAACCCTTAGCTATCTCTGTCAGACTTGAATTCAAGTATTTCTGAGGTTCAGACACAGCCAAGATGAGCTTGTAGTTGCTAAAGTCCAGAGGTTACAGTCCAATGTAGCTTATTTATACGTGTCCAGCAGCCTTTTGGCCTGAACATGCCAGCAATGAGCACAGGGTCAATCGGCATTGCTTCCTCAGCAGTCCCTACAGTGCCTTTACTCATCACAACCCCCAGGACTATAGTCACACTGAAAGCCCCTTTCTCTCTCACCAGGCTGCTTCCATGTGCCGCGTGCGCTGTACATGTGTGAAGAGATCCTGGGGCAGCTGCTGGATGATCCCTTGGAGGAACTGCCCCATCAGGCGGCTGGGGCTGATGAATAAAGGCCATGGGGGGCTGTCCCCTGTTTTGCTGGCTGGTTAAAGAAGATCTAAGTTGTGTGTGCAGATCTTGTCTCCTGTTGGGGATTCTGGCACTAGAAAAGGGCAGAGGGTCCCATGTCACTTACTTACCTCCATGATACATAGTCTGGCAGGGAGGGGGAAGGAAGCAGGGCTTGGACTAGCACTATAGGAAATCAGAGTTTCAGGCATTCTCTGTGCAGACAGCCTCATATTGGCACGCTAAGGGCTCTACAACAATGACACACCCTGATCCCACCATCTGATACTCCAACTGACCACCAAATGTAAGTGGCATGTTTTCCCCTCAAGTGAGAGCTTTGGGATGGGGCTGGGGATGAGACACACACATTCCTAGGATTGGGGGGGGGGGGGGTGCTTAAAGGGGACAAGACATTTGTCCGAGTTCTATATCCATTCTTGTGACAGGATCCTGGCCAGGTACCCTGTACACAGGAGTGGAGCCTAGTCTGGCACTCTCGGTATCTGAATTCACTGTCTCTTTACCTTTGTGGGGGTGTGAGACTTCAATAAAGGTTTATATTAGACATGGGTTAATTTGTGATTCCCCCGATTTAGCCTCTAAACCACCAGCTGTGTCTGCGTGAAGCCTGCTCACAGAAATACTGTGTATAGAGTCAAATAATAATCTCACTGTAGATGGAGGCGGGTCAGTGAGTGAGGAGTCCCAGACGGGGCACCTGGCCAGGAGGGTGTCTGTCTGTGAGCGCTCAGGGAGTTACCAGCCCGAGCAATTCCGTGTTGGGGGAAATCAGCCCCGGGGGCTCGGCTGGGCTCGGCTCGGCTCCACTGCCCGGTTCTCTGTCCCGGGCAGCCTGGGGCTGGTCAGTGTGAGATCCGCTCCGTGCCCCCCCCCCGCACCGCTGCGCTGTTGCACGGGGACAAGCGGCCCGTCCCTGTAACACGATCCTGCGAGTTAACAGCGGAACCAGCTCCGGGTATCGGCGGAGCCCGGAGCCCGCCCCCCCCCGGCTCCCCGGACCGCGCCCCCCCGGCTCCGCAGGACTCGGACCCAGCAGCGGCTCCCGCTGCAGAGCCGGTTCCCCCGGGGGGGGGGAGGGTCGGTCTCTCAGCCGCCGCGCTCCGCTCCGCCTCCCGGACGCCTGGGTCCCGCCCGGCAGCCCCGCCCCCTCCTCCCTGCTCCGGAGGCAGCAGCCGCCGCCGCTCCCTGCGCGGGGGCCGCCCCCGGCTTTATCCCCCCGCCGCGCCGCGCCATTGGCCGCCTCCCGGCCCCGCCCACGCAACGCCGGCCAATGGGAGCGCCCCATGCTGCTCTCCACTGCGCATGCGCTGCTCCGGCGGCCGGGCGGGGCCCCGGTCGTTCCGCGGGAGCCTGGGAAGCGCCGGGTCCCCCCTAGCGCCCCCCCCCCGATCCATGGCCCGTTCTCGGACGGGGGCCGCTAGGGGGGCCCGCGGCGGGGCCGGTCCGACTCCTGCTTCCCCCCCCCCGGGGAGCAGCGCTGGGGGCGGGGGGGCTCCACCTACCAGGACGGGGCTGGGACACGTGTCTGCGCTGGGACCCCCGGCGGAGGGGGCAGCCCCCCCAGCCCAGCCCAGCTCGCACCGTGCCTGGACGCTGCACGCAGGACGCCTTCGCTCGGCACGGCTGACCCCCCCCGCCCCAGGTCTGGGGCAGTGATTTCCCCACACACACACACTAGGGAACCCTGCCAGCTGCAGCGGGACACCCAGCTGCAAAGCAGGTAAACTGAGGCACGGCCAGCCAGTTGCAGCCCCACGGGGGACAGGAAATCACTCACTGCTGGGATCTCCATGGAGCAGGTCAGGGCCCCACAGCGACAGGCTCCAAGGGGCCGCGCGTCCCCCCAGCTCTGGGGAGCCCCTGGGCTGCAGGACCGAGCTGGGCCAGGCTGGGCTGGGCTGGGCTGGGCCGAGCCGGGCCGGCCTGCTTCTCACACAGGTGATCCCAGGCTCCAGCGCCTGCTATGGAGAGCGACATCCGGGTCCCGCTGGCCCCAAACTCTACCAGCCGGGGCCCCCAACGGCACCTGATCAGCAGGCAAATGTGGCCTGGAGGCCCCCCTGCCACTCGCCCATGGGTGGCAGCAGCAGGTGCCCTCCTCCCTGCCCCCTTTACCCAGGAGGGGGCAGGAGTCAGCGTCTGTCCCCCTCACCCCGCTAGCGCATACAAGTGGTAGCCCAGCCAAGATGGCAGGGGGAGGGTGCGTTATTAGCAGCATTACGGTAGCACCCGGGTTTGAGGCTGCGCCCTGACATTTCTCCCCTCCCCCTTGCTGGCTGATGCCCCCTCAAAAAGAGGCACCAGAGACATGCCCTTGGGACTGGCCCCTTTACTGCATGTAAAAATGGGGTTCATCGCTGGGGGGTAGATGGGGGGAGCCCCAATGGGTCAGGGGTGGGGCTAGGATCATGTTATCTGCAGGTGGGGCCCTCCGACGCAGATTGAGGGGTAACAGGGAGGTGGAGGACAGCTTGAAAATTGGGGAGATAGAACCCAGGAGTCCGGGCTTCCAGCCCCCCCACTCCCCTCGCAGAGCCGGGGAGAGAACCCAGGCGTCCGAGCTCTTAACAGAGACAGAATTTAAGCAAACATTATTTGGGGTGGGGGACCCCCAACGGACAGCAGCTTCCCCCTCCCCTGGGTACAAAGCTGTGCTCAAAGCAGGGGCCGGGGACCCCCAAAGGGACCCCCCTGGGCATAAGGAGCTGTGGGGCGAGCTTGGCCTGCAGGATATCGGGGGCCGCTCCCGGTGGCTTTGAAGAGCCCTGTGTTGCACAGACTGAAGGCAGGTTTGGGGGGGGACAGGGCAGGTGTGGGGGGATCTAGGGCCTCAGGGGGCTCGGGGACAGCGTTGCCCCTCCCCGCTTTCCCCCACTTTTGCTGAGCAGCTCCTTGAACACGGAGTCCATGTTCCGCGTCACGGCCTGAAAGGAGAGAGACGGGTGGGTGGGGGCCGGCCCGCCGTGGGAGGAATGGGGGGCCGGCCCCGAGGGGGGCAATGGGATACGTCCCCCCAAACTTACCTTATCCATCTCCACGTGCTTTTCTGGGGCCCCTTGTTTCTCTCCACTATGGGGGTGACCTCCACCAGGGGGTCCAACCCCCAGAGCCCCCCGCTCCGTCCTGGGGGAGAAAAGGGGGTGTTGGCAGAGAGAAGGGAAAGATTGGGGGGGTTGCCCGGAGGAGGAGGGGGTCTCACCTGTCAACAGCCCGTGGGGCGCTGGGGGGCTGAAGGGCAAAGGGCAGACGCCCCGAGTCGATGAAGGGAGAAGCCAATTTGCGAATTGGGCTGGTCCCGGGTCGCTGGCGCCCCCGGCTGCCCTCTGAGTTCACCCGCAGCCTGCGAGAGAAAGGGGGGGTTGTCACAAACAGATAGCTAAGGGTTAATGTTTCTTTTACCTGTAAAGGGTCAACCAAGGGAACCAAACACCTGACCAGAGGACCAATCAGGAAACTGGATTTTTCAAAGTCAGGGAGGGAATTTTTGGGGTCTGAGTCTTTTGTCTGTCTCTCAGCAATGAGAAGCTTCTTTCTTCTTCTCATCTTCTGTGTCCAACTTGTAAGTACAGGTAGAAAAACAATATAGGCTTTTATGTTGTTTTGGGTGTATTTACATGTGTGGAGTTTGCTGGAATGTTTAAATTGGATCTCTTTTGAATAAGGTTGTTTATTCATTTTTTCTTTTAAGAAATTGATCCTGTATTATTGTCATCTTGATACAGAGTTTATATCCGTATGTCTTTTTCTTCCTTTTTACATAAAGTTTTCTTTTTAAGACTTGTTTGAGTTTTCTCTCTGGGTAGGCTAAGGAACAAGGGGAGGGAATTCTCTTTGTGTTAGATCTACGGAGGGTGAAGCTCTGCAGCACCAGGGAATTGGTGGGAGGGAAGAGATAGAATCATTTCTGTTTCCTTGTGTTTGGGGTTTGTCTCTTTGTGGAAGAGAGGGGACATGCTTCTTGGTACTGGGATGTAAAGAGGTTGCATCAGTCACTCTCAGGTTAGCCCAGAGAGGAAAGTCTGGGTGGGAGAGAGAGGGGGAAGGGAAGTGGGTTATTTCCCTTTGTTGTGAGACTCAGAGTCTCTGAGTCTTGGGGTCCCTTCACGGAAAGTTTGGGGGACCAGAGCGAGGCAGACACTGTAATTCCTGTCTGGTGGCAGCGAGATAAGATCCAAGCTGGTAATTAAGCTTGGAGGTTCATGCAGGCACCCAGATTTCAGGACGCTAAGGTCCAGATTTGGGAAAGATGCTTATGATAGGGGTTAGACGGGACCCCTGGGGGGCAGAGCCAGTTATCCAGGGACCCCCAGGGCAGGGGTATCTGGGGTCCCCTTGGGGGCAGGGGACCAGGTATCCAGGGACCCCCCCTCACCTGCTGATTGACTCTGGTGTCGGCTCAGCTGGGGGGGACGCGGTGTCTCCGTCCGACCCCGAGGTTCGGCGACTCCGGCTTTTCTCACCACTGGGGGACAGGTGACTTTGTTAGGGGGCTGTTCTCCCCCCAGCCCCACCCCCTGCACCCCCTGCGCCCCCTCACCTGGGGATCAGGCTGATGTACTTGTGGGGCACCAGGCCGTGGGCCCCCCCCAGCTCCCCGCGCCACCAGTCTGGGGACGCCTTGGCCAGCAGCCGGATCCGGTCGCCCGGCTGGAACGAGAGCTCCTGGGCCGAGCGCCCCTCATAGGAGAACTGGGCCACAGCCTCGGGGGGGCCCTCGGGGTCTGGGGGGGGGGGACACGTCAGACCACACTGGAGCCCCCCGCCCCCAAGTGTCCCCCCTTCCACCAGAGCCCCCAACCCCTGCCACTAGAGCCCCCAACCCACACCCCCGCGGGCTCCCCCTTCCGCCAGAACCCCCCGCCCCCTGCCACTAGAGCCCCCAACCCTCACCCCCGAGGGGCCCCCCTTGCACCAGAGCCCCCCGCCCCCTGCCACTAGAGCCCCCAACCCTCACCCCCGAGGGCCCCCCCTTCCGCCAGAGCCCCCCGCCCCCTGCCACTAGAGCCCCCAACCCTCACCCCCGAGGGCCCCCCCTTCCGCCAGAGCCCCCTGCCCCCAAGGGCCTCCCGTTCTCTGCCAGAGCCCCCTGCCCCCTCCCACTGGAGCCCCCCACACCCCTTCCCCGCAGGCCCCACTGTCTCCCTCCAGAGCCCTCCAACCCCCACCCACCTGCACCCCCCAGCCCTGCCCATGCATCCTAGGGCCCCCCTCAATGCTGCACCCCCTGACGTGTGCAGACAGTGGGGCCCATGGAGGGAGGTTGGGGGGCCGACCCCCACAGGGTGGGACTCTCTCCAATGGCAGATCGAGGGGGGGGGGAGGGACCTCCCTGGCCCACCCCCCAGGGCCCCCTCACCATCCTCGCTGGCCGATGTCTCGGGGGGCCCGTCCCCCTCGCTCTCTTCAGCTGCGGGGTCCAGGGACAGCGTCTCGCTGGGGGGGAGAGGGGGGAGATCAGGGCCCTGCCCCCCATCAGGGCCCCCGACCCCCGGGAAGGCCCCCCACTCACCCGTCCTCGTGGGGCGGCGCCGCGCTCCTCTCGTAGAGGGGGGCCGGGCAGGGCACCGGGGGGCGGGAAGGCGGCCTCGGGGTGCAGGATCAGGCACTTCACGGCCTCGTTGGCGTGGGGCTGGGTGGAGACGGGGTCCAGGCCGGGGGGGGCGGCCGCCAGCGTGGGCCCGAAGCAGACGGCCAGATTGTAGGGAGTCATCATGTTCTCCTCGCTGTGCTGGGACACGCTGGGGGGGGGGACACGCTGAGCCCCCTGCCCCATGGCGCCCCCGAGTCACCCCCACGGCCCTGCCCCACAGCCCCACCCCCCCACGGCGCCCCCGAGTCACCCCCGTGGCCCCGCCCCCCCATGGTGCCTCCGAGTCACCCCCACGGCCCCCCCGAGTCACTCCCGTCCCCCCCACCCCCACCCCCCACGGCACCCCCCAAGTCACTCCCACCCTGCCCCACAGCCCAGCCCCCCCTGCCCCACAGCATCCCTTGCTGAGCCCCCTGCCCCATGGCACCCCACCGAGTCACCCCCCAGCCCGCAGCCACTCACTGGTTGAGGAAGGCGAAGAGATATCGCAGGACGACGACCACGGGCCCCGGGAGCTGGCCCAGGAGGGCGCGGAGGTGGGAGATGCGCTCAGACGGGGCCTCCAGCTCTGGGGGGGAGCGGGGGGATCAGCTGGGGGGCAAAGAACAGCCCGAGGCCAGGGAGGAGTGGGGACGGGGGGGGGGACTCACGGGCCGTGAGCAGCAGCTCCGGGAAAACATCCGGCGGAATCAGGGGCTTCTGCAGCCCCCGAAAAAACGACTTCAGGACCCCGGCGACCGAGTCCAGGTCCCGGGGGTAGGAGCCTCCCGCCAGCGGGTCCTCACCTGTGGGGGGAGCCATGGTGAGGGGGGGCGGCTCCCTCGGTCTCCCCCCAGCACCAGCCCCCTGCCCAGCCCCCCCATACCTCTCTCAAAGGCCTCCCGGATTTCAGTCACCCGCATCTGCGAGCCCGGTACCCGGAAGATCCCCTCGTGCTGGAGACCTGCGGGGAGAACCTGGCATGGGACGGGCAGCCCAGGGGACCCAGGCGTCCGGGACAGGGGGGAGGGAGACCCAGGCCTTACCGTGCAGGCTGAGGAAGCGGACGCAGCTCTCCACCACCAGCGGGATGGCCTGGCCAGATTTCTGTGGGGGGGGGGGGCGGGAGATCAGACCCCAGTGCTCCCCCAGCCTCTGCCCCATTGGTGGGGGAAGGGCCGGGGGACACTAGATCCACCCCCCACCCCTCCAGGCTCCAATGAAGAGGGCAAGAGGCAGCTCCTGGCACCAGCGCTGGGGGGCAGGAGACCCCCCCCCGCCCCACAGGAACCAACGGGGGCCTGGGGGAAGCTGCGGGACTGAGCCAGCCGGAGGGGGGCGGGATGCAAAGCGAGAGGCTGGGGGGGAGCAGCGGGGAGCAGTGTGGGGGGGCTGGTACCTGCACAAAGTCCTCCAGGTCTGTGGGGAAGGAGGCGAACGCGGCCGGGATGCGGGGGAGCGAGGCGCGCGGAAGGGCCCTGTGGGGGGAGGGGGGAACATGTCAGACACTGAGGTGGGGGATTCAGGGGCCACCCCCCAGCTCTGCCAGACCCCCCCCCCACCCCATTGCCAAGGGGATGGGATATCTGGGGGGGACACCTAGAGCCCCTCCCAACCCCCATCTCACCCCACAGCCCCCCTCACCTGAGTTCCTCTCCATCCTCAGCAGCTGCTGCAGAGAAAGCAAGAGGCAGAATGTGACGAGGAAAATATGCTAACGAGTGAATACGAGGTGACTGGGAGGTGCTCCATGGAAAAGGTCCCTAGTAAGGCAGCGTTAGGAAGCTCATCAGCTACAGCGGGGTGAGGGGAAGCGTCGCGCAGGTAAACGTAGCGCTCGGGGTCTGAGGTAGAACTCAGGGCCTGGTGCAATGGTGCAAAGGGGGGGGGCATCGTGCGTGTAAACATGGCGCTCGGGGTCTGAGCTAGAACTCAGGGCCTGGTGCAATGGTCCAAAGGGGGGGGGCATCGTGCGTGTAAACGTGGCACTAGGGGTCTGAGCTAGAACTCAGGGCCCGGTGCAATGGTGCAAAGGGGGGTCGTCACGAGTGTAAACGTAGCGCTCGGGGTCTGAACTAGAACTCGGGGCCCGGTGCAATGGTGTGAAGGGGGAGTCGCGTGGGTAAATGTAGCGCTTGGGGTCTGAGCTAGAACTCAGGGCCTGGCGCAATGGTGCAAAGGGGGGTCATCGCACGTGTAAACGTAGCGCTTGAGGTCTGAGCTAGAACCCAGAGCCCAGTGCAATGGTGCAAAGGGGGGTCGTTGTGCATGTAAACGTAGCGCTCAGGGTCTGAACTAGAACTCGGGGCCTGGCGCAATGGTGTGAAGGGGGGATTGCGTGTGTAAACGTAGCACTTGGGGTCTGAACTAGAACTCGGGGCCCGGTGCAATGGTGTGAAGGGGTTGTCGCGCGTGTAAACGTAGAACTCGGGGCCCGGTGCAATGGTGCGAAGGGGTCGTTGCACGTGTAAACATAGTGCTCGGGGTCTGAGGTAGAACTCGGGGCACAGTGCAATGGTGAGAAGGGGGGGTCCGAGCGCTATGTTTACACGTGCGACGAGTCTGAACTAGAAATCGGGGCCCGGTGTAATGGTGCGAAGGGGGGGGGCCTGTCCCCTGGGCCTGGGGCTTTTCCGGGGTGGGTGGGGCAGAGGGCTAAAGAATTCCCGCCGTGGGCCAAAGTTGTAAGGGGGGGGACAGAACAAGCGGGGAACCCCCAGGTACCCCCGAGCTGGGCCGAGTGCTGTCCCGGGGGGGCCCAGACGAGGATGAGTCTAGGCTGTGCACGAAGCTCCTTGGAACAGCTCGGGGTGAGGGTGGGGGATTTTCTCTGTAACAAGTTTCTTAAATGTCTCAGGCTCTGAGTCGGTGACTTACCTTGTTCTTGGTTATTACCTGAAACCACCAGAATCCTCCTGGTTCTCCTCCATCAAATCCCTTTTCTCCGCTGGCAAACCCAGCGTGAGCGACTCGCCCCGGGAGCCAGCAGCCGGGCCCCTCCCTCGGTGTTGGGGGGGACGAGTTTGCCTGTACAAGCTTTATACCGAGTGGGACAGACAGGTGGGGTTTGGGGCCATTGGGAGCTGGGGGTCTGGGTGCTGGAGGCAGGTAACTTTGAGGTTAACACCTGCAGCTTTGGGGCCACGGCCGGGAATCCCCGGCTGGCAGGGAAAACGGGCTCAGAGGGGGGCTCAGCACGTCAGGTGAGAGTCCCAAGGGGGTTCTGACATCGACTCCATCGGGCAGAGTTAACGCCCAGACACCTGGGCACCCCCCCGGCCCCACTCACCCTTCGCGATGGCCTCGCCCAGCGTCTCCAGCTTCGACTGTAACTTTGCCCCGATGCTCCGTCGGGTCAGGAACAGCTCCAGCTTCTGGTGGGGCGGGGGGGGGGGCAGGCAGTGAGGCGCACGGAGGGGCCACAGGTCGGGGCCCGCGGGGCACCATGAGGCTGCAGGTCGGCGGTGAGGGGCGCCAGGGGGTGGGGGTGGGCTGTGGGTCAGTGCTGCAGGGTGCTGTGGGGCCGCAGGTCGCGGGGCACCGTGGGGCTGCAGGTTGGGGCTGCGGGGCACCGTGGGGTGAGCGGGGGCTGCGGGTCGGGGCTGCAGGGTGCTGTGGGGCTGCAGGTCGAGAGTGAGGGGCACCGTGGGGCTGCAGGTTGGGGCCGCGGGGCACCGTGGGGTGGGTGGGGGCTGCAGGGTGCTGTGGGGCTGCAGGTCGAGAGTGAGGGGCACCGTGGGGCTGCAGGTTGGGGCCGCGGGGCACCGTGGGGTGGGCGGGGGGCTGCGGGTCGGGGATGAGGGGCGCCGGGGGTGGGGCCATACCGTGAGGTAGAAGGTCTCTGTCTCCAGGTGCTGGGCCCGTCTCTTGGCCCCACCGCGCCCCTCGGTGCCGGCCCCCCGCAGCGACTCGGACGAGCCCAGGGCCCCGAAGGCCTCCAGCTCCTCGGGCTCCTCGGCCCCCAGCAGCTCCCGGAAGCTGCTCAGCGTCGCCTGCAGCGTCTTGTTCACCTGGGGGGACACGGGGGTGCGTGAGGGTGGGAAGCCCAGCGCCAGCTCCCAGAATCCTTTGCATCAGCGGCCATGGGCGTGAGCGGCCTCCTTGTGAAATGCGGCTTTTCCCCTGGTCACGCTGGACATGAGTCTGTTTTGCACCGTGTGTGCCTCAGTTTCCCCATGGGCTGTGCCAATGTCTGGGTGGGGGGACACTGGGCTGAGCTGGGGGGGGGCCCGGCCGGAGGAGGGGCGGGTGGTTGGGCCCCTGGCAGGGGTCAGTCACCAGACCAACACCCCAGCTGTGTCCCTGGCAGCCCCCCACCCCCGGCCCCACCTCCTCGGTCTCCAGGCTCAGGTCCTTCAGCCGCGACTCGATGTCCTGCCACTGCAGCAGCAGCTCCGGGCGCAGGGACCCCACGGCCTGGACCTCTGCCACCTGCGGGGGCAAAGCGGGGGCGATGCAGGCAGGCAGGCGGCTGTCCCCATCCCGCGCACAACTACCCCTCCCCGCCCCCCTTCATCCCCTCCCCCGCCCCATACCTCCCCCCAGATCCCCTCTCACCTCGTCGCCCTCATGGGGGTGGTACTCGAAGCGCGGGGGGGGGCAGTACGCGGCCGGGTTAGCCTCCATCAGCCGGGCCTTGTCCCCGGGGGGGTCCAGGGCAAGCACGGCCCCCTCCAGCGCTCCCAGCCCCTCCTGCCAGGAGCTCTGGGCCCGGCCCTCGGCCGCCAGGTACGTCCGCAGCAGGCGGCCCAGGGACAGATGGAATCCAAGGTCCGAGCACTGCGGGGAGAGACACCCCTGAACCTCTGCCGGGCGCCCCCCAAGGCCGGCCCAGCCCCCGGCCAGCGCCCCTCACTCCCGACCCGCAGCCCCTGAGCCCGCCCTGCCCCTCAGCGCCCCTCACTCCCGACCCGCAGTCCCCCCGAGCCCAGCCCTGCCCCTTAGCGCGCCTCACTCCCGACCCGCAGCCCCTGAGCCCGCCCTGCCCCTCAGCGCCCCTCACTCCCGACCCGCAGCCCCCCCGAGCCCAGCCCTGCCCCTCAGCGCCCCTCACTCCCGACCCGCAGCCCCTGAGCCCGCCCTGCCCCTCAGCGCCCCTCACTCCCGACCCGCAGCCCCCCCGAGCCCAGCCCTGCCCCTCAGCGCCCCTCACTCCCGACCCGCAGCCCCCCCGAGCCCAGCCCTGCCCAGCGCCCCTCACTCCCGACCCGCAGCCCCCTGGAGCCCAGCCCTGCCCCTCAGCGCCCCTCACTCCCGACCCGCAGGCCCCCCGAGCCCAGCCCTGCCCCTCAGCGCCCCTCACTCCCGACCCGCAGCCCCCCCGAGCCCAGCCCTGCCCCTCAGCGCCCCTCACTCCCGACCCGCAGCCCCTCAGCCCGCCCTGCCCCTCAGCGCCCCTCACTCCCGACCCACAGCCCCTCAGCCCGCCCTGCCCCTCAGCGCCCCTCACTCCCGACCCGCAGCCCCCCCGAGCCCAGCCCTGCCCCTTAGCGCGCCTCACTCCCAACCCGCAGCCCCTGAGCCCGCCCTGCCCCTCAGCACCCCTCACTCCCGACCCGCAGCCCCCCCGAGCCCAGCCCTGCCCAGCGCCCCTCACTCCCGACCCGCAGCCCCCCCGAGCCCAGCCCTGCCCCTCAGCGCCCCTCACTCCCGACCCGCAGCCCCTGAGCCCGCCCTGCCCCTCAGCGCCCCTCACTCCCGACCCGCAGCCCCCCCGAGCCCAGCCCTGCCCCTCAGCGCCCCTCACTCCCGACCCGCAGCCCCCCCGAGCCCAGCCCTGCCCCTCAGCGCCCCTCACTCCCGACCCGCAGCCCCTGAGCCCGCCCTGCCCCTCAGCGCCCCTCACTCCCGACCCGCAGCCCCCCCGAGTCCAGCCCTGCCCAGCGCCCCTCACTCCCGACCCGCAGCCCCCTCGAGCCCAGCCCTGCCCCTCAGCGCCCCTCACTCCCGACCCGCAGCCCCCCCGAGCCCAGCCCTGCCCCTCAGCGCCCCTCACTCCCGACCCGCAGCCCCCCCGAGCCCAGCCCTGCCCCTTAGCGCCCCTCACTCCCGACCCGCAGCCCGAGCCCGCCCTGCCCCTCAGCGCCCCTCACTCCCGACCCGCAGCCCCCCCGAGCCCAGCCCTGCCCAGCGCCCCTCACTCCCGACCCGCAGCCCCCTCGAGCCCAGCCCTGCCCCTCAGCGCCCCTCACTCCCGACCCGCAGCTCCCCCGAGCCCAGCCCTGCCCCTCAGCGCCCCTCACTCCCGACCCGCAGCTCCCCCGAGCCCAGCCCTGCCCCTCAGCGCCCCTCACTCCCAACCCGCAGCCCCTGGCCCTGCCCCCGCCCCGCCGGTGCCCCTCACTCCTGACCCGCAGCCCCTGGCCCTGCACCTCAGCGCCCCTCACTCCCAACCCGCAGCCCCTGGCCCTGCCCCCGCCCCATCAGCACCCCTCGTCCTGCCCCCGCCCCGCTGGCACCCCTCACTCCTGACCCGCAGCCCCTGAGCCCGCCCTGCCCCGTCAGCGCCCCTCACTCCTGACCCGCAGCCCCCAGCCCTGCCCCCACCCCATCAGCGCCCCTCACTCCTGACCCACAGCCCCTGAGCCCAGCCCTGCCCCATCAGCGCCCCTCACTCCCGACCCGGAGCCCCCGGCCCTGCCCCCGCCCCATCAGCGCCCCTCACTCCTGACCCGCAGCCCCTGCTAGCCCGGACGCCTGGGTCCCAACGCCCATGCTGCAGGCTGGGAGCTGCCCGGACGCCTGGGTCCCACGTACGTCGAGGATGTCGGAGACGTCGCGCAGGTAGTAGTTGCTGACGACGGCGTTGGTGGCTCCCAAGTGCAGGAGATAATCGTTCCGGGCCGTCGTGCACTTCAACTGTGCTGCCAGGAACCGGGCCTGGCGCTGGGGGTGGAAGACCCGTCAGCTGGGGGACAGCCAGCTCCCCTGCACCCCAACCACAGAGCCAACCCCCCACTTCCCTGCACCCCTAGCCCCCAGGCCCGTCCCCCCACCAGCTCACCTTCTCCACCAGCCGCTCCCCCTTGCGAAGGGAGGCGCGTCGCACCACCTTGTCCTGTCCAGCTCCCCCCGGCTCGGGGGGCTGCCGGCTCCCCCTCTTTTCCTCCTGCCGCTCGGCATCCCGCAGTTTGTTCTCCGCACTCTGGCTCTCCGCGTGGTGCGTCTGGTAGGTTTTCATAGCCTGCGGGGGTTGGGGGGGTCAGTGGGGAGCTCGGAGCCTCCCCGCCCCCTCCCCGGCCTGGGTTCCGCACTCACCATCTGCAGCTCAGAAATCATCGTCAGCAGCTCGTCCTGCATCTGCTGCTCGAGGTCTCGGCTCTGGGGCAGGGGGGGCAGCGTTAGAGATGGGGGGGCCCAGATATTATCCCCAATTAATCCCTCCCTTCCCGCACTGACCCCCCCACCCAGGGCATGGGACAGAACCCCAGGAATCCGTGGGAGAGAGCGAACTGCGTCCCGCTGGAGGGAAGGGACCCAGGTGTCCGAGGCAGGGGGAGCAGGGCCTGGGGGGGAGGGGGGAAGGGACCCAGGAGTTCGGAGCAGGGCCTGGGGGAGGGGGGAAGGGACCTGGGAGTCCGGGGCAGGGGAAGCAGGGGGGAAGGGACCCGGGAGGACGGGGCAGGGGGAGCAGGGCCTGGGGGGGAGGGGGGATGGGACCCAGGAGGATGGGGCAGAGGGAGCAGGGCCTGGGGGGGAGGGGGGATGGGACCCGGGAGTCCAGGGCAGGGGGAGCAGGGTCTGGGAGGGAGGGGGGAAGGGACCTGGGAGTCCGGGGCAGGGGGAGCAGGGCCCGGGGGGGAGGGGGGAAGGGACCCAGGAGGACGGGGCAGAGGCAGCAGGGCCTGGGGGGGAGGGGGGATGGGACCCGGGAGGACGGGGCAGGGGGAGCAGGGCCTGGGGGGATGGGGGACTGGACCCGGGAGTCCGGGACAGGGCCTGCGGGGAGGGGGGACGGGACCCAGGAGTCTGGGGCAGGGGGAGCAGGGCCTGGGGGGAGGGGGGAATGGACCCAGGAGTCCGGGGCAGGGGGAGCAGGGCCTGGGGGGAGGGGGGAGGGGGGAAGGGACCCGGCAGTCCGGGGCAGGGGGAGCAGGGCCTGGGGGGACGGAACCCAGGAGTCTGGGGCAGGGGGACCAGCTCCACCTTCTTGACCAGGCGCCCCAGATCATCGCTGAGCTGGCTCAGGTACAGCGTCAGGGGCCCTGCGTAAATATCGCTCAGGGCCCCGTGGTCTCGGCCGGCCTGGCGGGTCAGATTCAGCACCAGCTGCCAGCACCGCAGTGGGGACGGCGGGTCCTGCTCCCTCCTGGTGAGAGACGGAGAGCAGCGTTCCTCACTCCCAACCCGCAACCCCCGGTGCCCCTCACTCCCGACCCACAGCCCCCAGGTGCCCCTCACTCCCGACCCGCAGCCCCTGGCCCTGCCGGTGCCCCTCACTGCCGACCCGCAGCCCCCGGGCGCCCCTCACTCCCGACCCGCAGCCCCTGGCCCTGCCGGTGCCCCTCACTCCCGACCCGCAGCCCCCAGGCGCCCCTCACTCCCAACGCGCAGCCCCCAGGTGCCCCTCACTCCCAACGCGCCCCTCACTCCCAACGCGCAGCCCCAGGCGCCCCTCACTCCCAACGCGCAGCCCCCAGGTGCCCCTCACTCCCAACGCGCCCCTCACTCCCAACGTGCAGCCCCAGGCGCCCCTCACTCCCAACACGCAGCCCACCTGGGGTGCTCCTTGGCCACGCGCAGCCGGGCAGTGAATCTCTCTGACAGCTTCTCCAACCCGCGAGAATATTCCTGCTCCAGCTCAGCCTTTCGCCGCAGGAAGTCACCCATGTCCTGGAGCAGCTGCAGCCGGACCTCGGCCTGGGCCTCCCGCCCCCGCTGCTGCTCCCCCAGCTGGCCACGCAGCTCTGCAGGGGGGGCAGCGTCAGCAGGGGGCGCCCAGGAGCCCTGGGGTGCAGGGAAGGGACCCAGGAGTCCGGGGCCGTCAGAGCAGGGAAGGGACCCAGGAGTCTGGGGCCAGGGGAGCAGGGAAAGGGAGGGGACCCAGGAGTCTGGAGCCGGCGGAGCAGGGAAAGGGAGGGGACCCAGGAGTCCGGGAGCATCAATTTGTTTGCTGGGCACTTTCATTTCCTGGGCAGCTGCAGGGCTTGGGGGAGGGGGGAGCACGGGGGTGGGAATGGGGAAGTCTGCGAGCCCAGCTGGCGGGAGTGGAAGAGACCCCACCCCGTATGGCACCAGAGCTGGCTCAGGGGCCTGTTCCGTCTGGGGGGCACCAGCCGGGATCCAGCCCTGGGGCAGCAGCTGGTTTGCAGAGGAGAAGGATTGGAACAGGCCCCAGCACCTGCCCCCCCTTCTTTACCCGAGGCAGCACCTGACCCACTGATGGGGGGACAGAAGGCAGGCACTGCTGGCCCTGCCTGTGGCCCATCCCCCACCCTTTGGGGTACATGCCTGTGGCCACATTTGGGGAACCCCCCCCAGGGGAACCTTCCCTTCCCCCACATCCTGCCCCAGCGCCTCAAACCCACATATCCGGCAGGAGGGGCCAGTGCCTGCAACCCCCACAAGCCCTCACCCCCGCCTGGGTTCTCTCCCCAGCTCTGAGAGGGGAGGGGGGCTGGTGGGTTAGAGCAGGGCGGGGCTGGAAGCCAGGACTCCTGGGTTCTCTCCCCGGCTCTGGGAGGGGAGGGGGGCTGGTGGGTTAGAGCAAGGGGGGCTGGGAGCCAGGACTCCTGGGTTCTCTCCCCGACTCTGGGAGGGGAGGGGGGCTGGTGGGTCAGAGCAGGGGGGCTTCTGGGTTCGCTCCCGGCTCGGGGGGGGGCTGGGAGCCCGGACGCCTGGGTTCTCTCCTGGCCCTGAACTCTGCTGGGATTCCCCAGCGGCTCTGTGGCGGGGAGGGCGGAGCGGGGGGGGGGGGGGCGTGAGGAAGTTGAACCGAGCTGAGAGGCCGGAACCTGCGGGGGAAGTTGCATTAAAAGCTGCTGATGGGCTGGGAGAGGCCGGGGTGCGGGCTCCCCCCCGCTAGCCCCCGCAGCCAGAAGAGAACCCAGGAGTCCGGGCTCCTAACCCGCCCCCCGCTCTGACCCACCAGACCCCAGCGGGGGGTCCAGCCATCAGGCGACCCCCAAGCCATAGGGCGGGGGGACTCAGGTTGCGGGGGGCTCGGGGCAGCCCATTCAGCCCCCTCCCAATGCAACGCCTCAGCCCCACTGGAACCCCCCCAACACACAGCCCCGCCCCCAGCCTCCCATAGCCCCTCTGGGCTCCGCCCCTAGCTCACTGCCCCCTTCCCCACCCCCACTTTCTCAGCCCCCTTCCCCTGCAGCGCGGTCCCTGTAGCCGAGGAGGGGGGGCGCAGCCTCGCTCCCCCCTCACCTTTCGCCTGCGCCTCATATTCAGCCTGCGGCCAGCGCTCCTTGCGCGCCCTGCCCAGCGCGCTCATCCCGGCTGCGTGGGGGGCCCGATCCGAGCCGGGCAGGATCCTTCGCCCCCTCCGGGCGCTCAGCGGCGGGTCCCAGCGCCCCAAGCTGCGGATGCGCCTAGCCCCGCCCCCCGCGTCCGGCCCAATCCTGCGCGGGGGGGCGGGGGAAGGAAGTAGAGCATCCTTAACCCCTTGTGTGCTGCAGCCCCCCCGCCAGCCTGGCCCCCCGCTCCACAAGTGGCTGGGAGGTGGGGGCTGGACGCCAGAGAGAGACACCCCCCCCATGGCTCGGGTAGCGGGATCGGGCCCCCCCTAGAGACGTCACCTGCCACCAGGCTGGGGTGCAGATGGTGACTCTAGAGCAGCCCCTCCCTCCCGCCCTCGAATCTGCTTTCTCCAGCGTGGGAGACTGACATAGAGCCGGGCTGGCGGGGGCTGCGGGTCGGGAGTGAGGGGCACCGGCAGGGCTCAGCAGGGGGGTCCCCCCTCCCGCACAGACCCTCCCTGCCCCACACCCCACCTGACACCACCTGTTCCATTTCCCTCCTGGTTTATTAGTGTCGGGCCCAGAAACATCTCGGGGCAGTTGGGGGTGGGGTGGGGGAGCAGCTGCCCTCCTTGATTCACCCACCGACCAAGGCAGGGGAGGGGGACAGAGGTAACTTTCTTCTTTTAACCCCTTCCTGCTTGGACAGGAAGAGTCATAGCCCCCCCAGGATCTTTTGGGGGGCCTGAACCTGCCATCCCCTGAACCCCTTCTCTGCTCCAGTCACAGCTTCCCCCCCGCAAGTAACAAGAGGACCCCTTATCATTCCCTCCCCCCCGGACACCTGGGTCCCTCTCCCCAGGCCCCGGCCCTGCATAGGACAGGCTGCCTGTGGGTCGCCCCCCCCCAGTCGTTTTTCGAGGGAGGGGGTCACGGTCCTTTCCGGGAGGCAGCGTCGGCCCGGCGGAGCTCGGCCTCGGGCACCAGCCCCAGGGCCCCCAGCGCCTGGAGAAGCTGCTCCCGGGCGCAGCCCACGAAGCTGTTGGACAGGAAAGTGGGGAGCCCCCCGGCCCCGTCCCGCAGCGTGTAGAGGGGGACGCGCACCAGCCCCAGGACCTGCAACGAGACAGGCTGGTTGTGAGCGCCCCCCACTGCCCCCCGCTCCAGCCTCCCCTGCCCCCAGCGCCCCCCACTGCCCCCGCTCCAGCCTCCCCTGCCCCCAGCGCCCCCCACTGCCCCCCCTCCAGCCTCCCCGTCCCCCAGCGCTCCCTGCCCACACCCCACCCTTGCTGAGTCCTCTGGCCCCGGCTGCCATGGAAGGGCGCCCCCCACCTCCAGCCCGTGGTCCTTGGCGTTCGTGGCTCCGGCCTCCAGGGCCCGGAGCTGCTCCAGGCTGAGGCGCTTGGCGTAGAAATGAGCCACCAGGCGCTGGGGCGTCTCCTCGCAGCGCGCCCCGAGATAGTCGCCCTCGTCCAGGTTCAGGGGGGCCGCTCCGGGGCCCAGCTCCTCCCGCAGCTCCCGGTTCAGCCCGGCCTCCAGGGAGCCGTCCTGGGGGTCCACGAACCCCCCCGGGAACCCCAGCCGCCCGTCAAAGCGCATCTGCATCTGCGGGGGAGGGGGCAGGGTTAGCGGGGACTCTGGGACAATCCTCCCCCCTGCAGGTTCATCGCCCCCGGCCTCCTCCCAGGTCCCTCTCTGCCCCGAAGAGCGCCCAGGCTCCTGCCCCCAGGGGATCCCCTTTCAACAGCCCCCCACAGGGACTTCAATGTGAGGATCTGCCCCCCCCCCTTGCAACCCACCGGGGGGCGCCCCAGGGGCCCCCCCGTCACCCCCCCAACTCAGGCCCCCACCAGCACGGCGTGGCGCAGCGGGACGCGCCCGAAGAGCCGCCCGGGGCAGGGCGCGCAGAGCAGGGCGTGACACGCGTGTCTCCAGCCGGGCCCGAGCTCCAGCGCCTCGGCACGAGACAAGAGCCGCGACTCGCCCATCGCCGTCGCCTCTAGCCTCCCACGGGGCCCCGCCCCTTTGTGCGCGCGCGGGGGGGCGGGTCGCGCCGCGGCCAATCAGCGCCCGCCAATGGAACGCTGCGACACGCGCAGTCCCACGCGTGGGCGGGGCGAGTGGAACGTGAGCGCTCAGCTGGGCCGCGGGGCAGGGCGAATGGAATGTGGCGAACAGCTGGAAGACGGGATCCAATCAGCGGGCAGGCGCCCCCAGCACAGCAGAGGCCCCCTGGGGGGGAAGGATGATGGACAGGAGGCTCCGCCCAGTGGACAGCAAGGGGTGCGAAATGGGGACTCCGAGGTCACCCCACTGGAGGGTGGGGGGTACCACAGGGATCTCCAGGGGGCCGTGGGATAGTGGGGGGCAGCGAGGAGGCTGGAGGAAGTTCGAACGGGAAGCTCCTGTACTAGGTGGTATGAATACACTGTGTGCCTCAGTTTCCCACATGTGGAAGATGGTGAAGGGGGGATGGGGCTGCTAATTCTTTTCACAGTGTAACCCCCATGTGGCTAGCGGGAGGGGGGGGCCCACACCCAACAACGCCCAGCAACTAACAACCCTGGAGCCTGCCCCCTCCTCAGGCAGTCAGGTGGGGGCAGCCCCTGTGGTGGTTATGGGGGGCAAGGGGTTTGGGACCAACCCAGCTGGGCCACGACTCCGTTACCTAAGGATGGGCCAGGCTGCGTCCAAACCTCCTTGCTCTCCCCCCACGTTCACCCCACCAGCAGACACGCTCGGGGTGGGGGTGCAAGGGCATGTCCCGGGGCAGGTGACACCAAGGAGGCTGTTCTGAGCCAGGCACCACCCCCAGGGGGAGGGCAGAGACCACACACACGCAGGGCTCATTGGTGACCTTTATTGGGCTGGCTGTGCTGGTGCCCCCGGGCAGGGGGGCCCTAGGAGGCCGAGTCGGAGGCCTCAGAACTGTCCTTCACATCCGTGCTCTCTGTGGCCTCGCTCACGTCCTTGCTATCGCCCCCACTGTCCTCGGGGGCCCCCGGGGCCCCTGGCACCCCCGGGCAGCAGTCCCCTCCATGATTGGCCTTGTGCTCCAGCGCCGGCTGCCGGGTCCGCTCCTTCAGCTCCAGCTGCCGCCTCAGCTGTGGGGAGAGGAAGGGTCAGGGGGGCCGGACAGCAGGGGCTGTGGGTCAGGAGTGAGGGGCTGTGACGTTACTGAGATAATCTGGGACCAACTAGAACATGGGTGCAACCCAGGTCCTGTAGTGGCACCAAATCGCACGTGCAGGGGGTGAGCTGCGGTGCCTAGGCCAGGTTGCGGGGTGCTGGGTAGGATTGTGCTGTCTGGGTGCACGTGTCATTTTGTATGAAGTTGTGAATATCGACTCTGCCCTGTCTGTCCTTCACACTCGGGCTGTGCCTCGGGGTGACACCCCAGACGAGTTGGGGTCAGCTCGGCCCGGCTGGCTTGGGGGCCCGTTACGGCCCATCAGCTACAACTGACCCATGGCGAGGAGGCAGATCCGCCTTGTGACTTGGCCAAGTGCAGGGCCTGGCCCATGTGACCCCAGGCTCCACGTTGCTGTAATTTTCCACAGGAAGGACAGAGAGGTTCTTACACCTGGAAAAGCCTAGAAAAGGCCGAGGCCTCGTCTCCACCTGGTCCTCAATCCTGCCCCTGAGCTCTGGGGACTTTGCTACGAACTGAAGCTCTGAACAAAGGACTGAGCGACCCGTCCCAGCGGGGGATGTTCCAGGGACGGGATCTGAACCTCCATCATGGCTACAAGCCTGACCCAAGGACTCTGCCATCACTGTGTGTAACTGATCCCATGTCACCAATTCTAGCTCCCGTCTGGATCTTTTCCCTTTTATGACTAAACCTTCCGACTGTAGATTCTAGAGGGTTGGCACCAGCGGGATTGGGGGTAAGATCTGACGTGTGTATTGACCTGGCTCTGGGGCCTGATTCTTTGGGATCCAGAGAACCTTGGTCCTTTACTGGGGTGTTGGGTTTCATACCCATCCATCCCCTGCCGAGTGGCGCAGGTGGGGATACTGGGAAACTGGAGTGTCTGAGGGAATCGTGTGTGAGACTTGTGGTTACCAGTGGGGTGAGACTCGTGGTTACCAGTGGGGTGAGGTCCTCTGGGTCTGGCTGCTTTGGTGCCGTAGAGGTGGAGAAAGCCCAGCCCGGGGCCGTAACTGCCCTGTTTAAGCGATTGGTCCTGAATTGGCACCTCAGTTGGGCTGTGGGTCGGGAGTGAGGGGCACCGGCAGGGTGGGGGGGGGGGCAGGGGCAGGCTAGCAGGGCAGGAGTAAGGGCCACTGTCAGGGCTGGGGCGGAGGCAAGGCCGGGCTAGCAGGGATTGTGGGTCAGGAGTGAGGGGCACTGGCAGGGCTAGGGGGGCAGGGCTGGGCTGGCAGGGGCTGTGGGTCGGGAGTGAGAGGGACCAGCAGGGCTGGCGGGGGGCAGGGCTGGGGTAGCAGGGATTGCGGGTCGGGAGTTAGGGACAGCGACGGGGCTGGGCTGGCAGGGGCTGTGGGTCCAGAGCGAGGGGCACCGGGAGGGTTGGGGGGCGGGCTGCGGGTTGGGAGTGAGGGGCACCGGCAGAGCTGGGGGGGTGGGCAGAGCTGGGCTGGCAGGGGCCGTGGGTCCGGAGTGAGGGGCACCAGCAGGGCTGGGGGGGCTGCGGGTCGGGAGTGAGGGGCACCGGCGGGGCTGGGGGGCACGACACACACACTCTCTGAACCTCGTCTGCCATCTGGGTCAGGTCCCGTTTCATGGCGTAGGCGTCCTCCCCGTCCGCGTAGTATTTGGGTTCCACCTCGCTGATCCTGGGGGGTGGGGAGAGCATGTTGGCATCGGGGATGCCAGGCTGACACTGCCCCCCCACTGCTGCCCAGCCCGCCCAGGTGCCCCCGCACTCACTGAAAGTTGAGGGTGTTGGAGTACAGGTGAAGAGCCGCCCGGTTACTGCAAGAGAAGGGTGGGGGGTCAGTAAATGGGGCACGAGGCACCATCAGGGCTGGCCCCCCCCTAGAGACAGGGCAGGGGGAGCAAGGTGGAGAAGGTGACCAGCTGAGGCAGGACTCTGGGCAGAGGTGGGGGGCACAGAGCAGTGGGGGGTTGGGTGAAGATCGGGGGGTTACGCAGACCAGCAGCCGGGAGGCTGAGCTTTCACTGGCAGAATGGGGGGACAGAGGGTTGGTGTGTTCTCAGTGTGTGGGGGTGTTACTGACATGTGGGGGGGGTTCAGCCTCCCAACAAGCAGCCCTTCAGGTAGGACAGGAAAGGCCAAACAGCAGCCGTGGCTCGCTGAGGAGACGCACACACGGCCCAGCTCACCCCAGGGACTGGGGCCATAGAAACCCCTCCGAGACAGGCCTGCCCCATGGGAAGTGTGGGGAGAAGACAGAAAGGGGGGACGATGACATCATGGGGGCCCTCACGCTCCCTGCAACAACACACCTGGAAACACTGAACGGGGAAGTGCTGGGCCCCCCCAGGCAAAGGGGTTTTTCTCCTGGGCATGAAAAGCTGGGAAAGCCGCAAGAACCAGCCGGCCAGTTTATCGCTGGGGGGCAGGGGGAGAACCTCAGGGGAGGCAGTCCTGGGGCTGGCGGGTTCCGGGGGGGATCCCAGACATGGGGCTGGGGGGGTCCCAGGGTGGGGGATCCCAGACAGGGAGCAGGGGGTCCCCGGCAGTCCTGGGGCTGGGAGCTCCCAGGGTAGGGGATCCCAGACGTGGAGCAGGGGGCTCCCAGGCAGTCCTGGGGCTGGGGGGCCCCGGGGTGGGGCTGGGGGGCTCACCTCTTGCGGACGTGCAGGGAGACGTACTTGGCGTTGAAGTTCTCGATCATGGCGCGGGACGCCTGGTCCATCAGCTTCTGCGCCAGCCCCAGGCGCCGGTGGGAACGTTTCACGGCCTAGGGGAGCCAGGGGGGTGTCTTGACCTGCACCCGGACCCCCTGCGAACGGGGTGCCCCCCACCCCAGTCTGCCCCTGCCCCCTCAAATGGGGTGCCCCCACCGACACCTGCCTCCCTCGAACAATGTGGACCCAGCTCCCCAATAGGCCCGGGCACCGCTCCCTTCCAGCCTCTCCCCCCGTGTGCACCCCACGCACCAGAGAGGTGATGTGTCCGTGGGGCAGGTCGTCGGGGTCCTCTTCCCTAGGATGACAGGAGAGGAGTCAGCATGGAGCCCCAGAGGCGAGCCAGCCCCATGGGCAGAATGGGGGAGCAGGAGGGGACAGGGCACAGGGGAGGGGCAGTGGGAGAGCTGAGAGGGGAGAGGATGGGGGGCAGGGCAGGAGCAGCAGGAGTGGGGCAGGGCACAGGGGAGGTGAGAGGGCGAGGGGGCAGATTGGGGGCCAGGGCACAGGGGAGTTGAGAGGGGAGAGGACAAGGGGGGCGAGGGAGCGGATTGGGGGGCTGCTGACCCCCAGCCCCACAACTCACATCTTGGCCAGCACGTAGCCCACGATCTTGCCGTTCTCGTCCTCGGCGATGTAGGAGAGCTGGGGGGAGACGGGCCGGGGTGAGATCGGGGGGCTGGGGGGGACTCTATCCCCAGGACATGTCACGTCCCCTCCCCCCCTGCCTATAACCAGCTCCCCTGGAATGCCCCCTCCTCCTTCTGGGGGCGGACCCCAGGCGCCCCGCCCCCTCCTCCCGCCGCTCCCCCCCCCCCCGGGGACCCCAGGCGCCCCGCCCCCTCCTCCCGCCGCTCTCCCCCCCCCGGGGGACCCCAGGCGCCCCGCCCCCTCCTCCCGCCGCTCCCCCCGCGGGGGACCCCAGGCGCCCCGCCCCCTCCTCCCGCCGCTCTCCCCCCGGGGGACCCCAGGCGCCCCGCCCCCTCCTCCCGCCGCTCCGCCCCCGGGGGACCCCAGGCGCCCCGCCCCCTCCTCCCGCCGCTCCCCCCCCCCGGGGACCCCAGGCGCCCCGCCCCCTCCTCCCGCCGCACCTGCGGCCAGGACAGCCCGTGGTAGAAGTAATATTTCATCTGGTAGTTCTCGGGCAGGCAGAGCAGGTTGCAATGCTGCATGTTCGTCAGGTCCTCGGGCTGCGGGGGGGCGGGGTCAGCGCGGGACCCAGGCGTCCGGGCCCGCCCCTGCCCCCGGAGACCCAGGTGTGCGGCCCCGCCCCCCCGGGGACCCAGGCGTCCGGGCCCGCCCCCGCCCCCCCCCCCGGGGACCCAGGTGTCCGGCCTCGCCCCCGCCCCGAGCCCCCCCGGGAACCCAGGCGTCCGGGCCCGCCCCCGCCCCCGGAGACCCAGGTGTGCGGCCCCGCCCCCGCCCCCGGGGACCCAGGCGTCCGGGCCCGCCCCCGCCCCCGCCCCAAGCCCCCCCGGGGACCCAGGCGTCCGGCCCCGCCCCCGCCCCGAGCCCCCCCGGGGACCCAGGCGTCCGGGCCCGCCCCCGCCCCCGGAGACCCAGGTGTGCGGCCCCGCCCCCCCGGGGACCCAGGCGTCCGGGCCCGCCCCCGCCCCCGGAGACCCAGGTGTGCGGCCCCGCCCCCGGGGACCCAGGCGTCCGGCCCCGCCCCCGCCCCGAGCCCCCCCGGGGACCCAGGCGTCCGGCCCCGCCCCCGCCCCGAGCCCCCCCGGGAACCCAGGCGTCCGGCCCCGCCCCCGCCCCGAGCCCCCCCGGGAACCCAGGCGTCCGGGCCCGCCCCCGCAGACCCAGGTGTGCGGCCCCGCCCCCGCCCCCAGGGACCCAGGCGTCCGGCCCCGCACCCGCGCGTTCCGGATGTTCATGGCTCCGGCTCCGGCTCCGGGTCTCTCTCCCGGCGGCGGCTCCGCGCGGCTGCCGAGACCCAGGGGGCGGTTCCCGGACAGGCCCCGCCTCCCCAGCGCCTCCCGCCAATACCCTGCCCCGGCGGGGAGGCAGGTGGCCGCGAGCAGCCAATCACGGCGCGAAGCCGTGGTCATCCCCGACTCAGTCAATCGCATGGCCGTTCCGCAGCACGCTGCGCGCTCATTGGGTGAAGGCCTGGCCAATCGGCCGGAACGGGGAGGGTTGATGTCACTAGGCGGAGTGGTAGCAGCGGTTACCCGAGACCGCGCTGCCTGCCAATCGGACACCCGATGGCGCACAAGGCCCGCCTCCGAATCAAACTCACCAATCCCAGTTCCGGACATTGGTTATGATCCGTCCCTTCACTTTTAGCCAATCACAGAGCACAATTCCTCAAAAACTCCAATCACCTTCTAGGAAGAGTTAAGTGACGCGAGGAGTGCGCCTAGTAAACCAATAAGAGGCCAGGAGAGAAGAGATTGACGCTTTCACCACCCATTCACCGGCAGGCAACGCTTTCCTCTTAGAAGCCTGCTTAGTCCCGCCAGCAGCCAATCAGAGGCTGGCATGTCCTACGCTGACAGCGACATAGTCCAATGAGGGTGCAGCTAGAGACACGTGCTAAGACTCCGAGCTTCCCTATAGCAGTGTCCCCCCCCCCCCCCCCCCCGTGCAGTCCTACCCCCAGCCCCGCAGAGCGGGGGAGGGGCGCAGTTGTGGGGGTGGGGCAGGGTTGTCAGGGTGCTGGGTCCCCCCCACCTGCCCAGATGTGCAGCCAGCGAGGAGCAGGCCCGAGGCCCGGGCGAGGGGCACAGCGGGGACAGGGACCGGCCGCACGTCGGTGAAACCCAACTGCGGGGGCTGGGAGCCCGGACTCCTGGGTTCTCTCCCGGCTCTGGGAAGGGAGTGGGGGCTGGTGGGTCAGAGCAGGGGGGGGCTGGGAGCCCGGACTCCTGGGTTCTCTCCCGGCTCTGGGAAGGGAGTGGGGGCTGGTGGTTAGAGCAGGGGGGGCTGGGAGCCCGGACTCCTGGGTTCTCTCCCTGGCTGTGGGGGGGCTAGGAGCCCGGACTCCTGGGTTCTCTCCCTGGCTGTGGGGGGGGCTAGGAGCCCGGACTCCTGCGTTCTCTCCCTGGCTGTGGGGGGGGCTAGGAGCCCGGACTGCTGGGTTCTCTCCCTGGCTGTGGGGGGGGCTAGGAGCCCGGACTCCTGGGTTCTCTCCCTGGCTGTGGGGGGGGGCTAGGAGCCCGGACTCCTGCGTTCTCTCCCTGGCTGTGGGGGGGGCTAGGAGCCCGGACTGCTGGGTTCTCTCCCTGGCTGTGGGGGGGGCTAGGAGCCCGGACTCCTGGGTTCTCTCCCTGGCTGTGGGGGGGGCTAGGAGCCCGGACTCCTGGGTTCTCTCCCTGGCTGGGGGGGGGGGGGTAGGAGCCCGGACTCCTGCGTTCTCTCCCTGGCTGTGGGGGGGCTGGGAGCCCGGACTCCTGGGTTCTCTCCTGGCTCTGGGCAGGGGTGGGGGTGTTATCTAAAAGCGGGTGGAAGTCGATCTGTTTGTGACGCCATCTACTGGTGATCAGACCAAGCTACACCGCGTCCATCTACTTCCGCCCCGGCCCCAGTGATCACAGACCCTCTCTCTCCTTCCCCACTTTTATTGGGGTGACTTTCACAGGTGCCGGTTTGGCCCCTCAGGGAGTGGCGTGTAAATGGGGGGTCCCTTTGCTCCTCCAAAGGGATCCAGGCCTCACTCAATTGTGACCCCCCCAGCCAGATTCCCCTGCTGGCCCCTCCAGGAACCCCTCCCCCGGCTCTGGCTTGTAGGACACCGTGTCTGTCCCTGGCTGCCCGTGGGGGGCTCTCAGGCCGAGGGGTCCCGGCTCAGCCCCGAAGTGCCCGTGAGGGTGGAGTCGCTGCGCAGGGACCCGGCGCGGGGCCGGGGCAGCCGGGGGCACATGAGGCGGCTCAGCTCCCCCGAGACGCTGCTGCTGAAAGCCCCGTAAATCCAGGGGTTCGTGCAGCTGTTCAGGCTGGCCAGTAACATCAGCAGGGTAAAGGCTGGTCCTGGGGGGGAAGAGGGGGAAGGTCAGCTCTGCCGGTGCCCCTCACTCCCGACCCGCAGCCCCCAGCTCTGCCGGTGCCCCCTCACTCCCGACCCGCAGCCCCCTGCTCTGCCGGTGCCCCTCACTCCCGACCCGCAGCCCCCTGCTCTGCCGGTGCCCCTCACTCCCGACCCGCAGCCCCCTGCTCTGCCGGTGCCCCTCACTCCCGACCCGCAGCCCCCTGCTCTGCCGGTGCCCCTCACTCCCGACCCGCAGCCCCCTCAGCTCTGCCGGTGCCCCTCACTCCCGACCCGCAGCCCCCCCAGCTCTGCCGGTGCCCCTCACTCCCGACCCGCAGCCCCCAGCTCTGCCGGTGCCCCTCACTCCCGACCCGCAGCCCCCAGCTCTGCCGGTGCCCTTCACTCCCGACCCGCAGCCCCCAGCTCTGCCACTGCCCCTCACTCCCGACCCGCAGCCCCCCAGCTCTGCGGGTGCCCTTCACTCCCGACCCGCAGCCCCCTGCTCTGCCGGTGCCCCTCACTCCCGACCCCGCAGCCCCCCCAGCTCTGCCACTGCCCCTCACTCCCGACCCGCAGCCCCCTGCTCTGCCGGTGCCCCTCACTCCCGACCCGCAGCCCCCTGCTCTGCCGGTGCCCCTCACTCCCGACCCGCAGCCCCCAGCTCTGCCGGTGCCCCTCACTCCCGACCCGCAGCCCCCAGCTCTGCCGGTGCCCCTCACTCCCGACCCGCAGCCCCCTGCTCTGCCGGTGCCCCTCACTCCCGACCCGCAGCCCCCTGCTCTGCCGGTGCCCCTCACTCCCGACCCGCAGCCCCCTCAGCTCTGCCGGTGCCCCTCACTCCCGACCCGCAGCCCCCCCAGCTCTGCCGGTGCCCCTCACTCCCGACCCGCAGCCCCCTGCTCTGCCGGTGCCCCTCACTCCCGACCCGCAGCCCCCCAGCTCTGCCGGTGCCCCTCACTCCTGACCCGCAGCCCCCTGCTCTGCCGGTGCCCCTCACTCCTGACCCGCAGCCCCCCCAGCTCTGCCGGTGCCCCTCACTCCCGACCCGCAGCGCCCCCAGCTCTGCCGGTGCCCCTCACTCCCGACCCGCAGCCCCCCCAGCTCTGCCGGTGCCCTTCACTCCCGACCCGCAGCCCCCTGCTCTGCCGGTGCCCCTCACTCCCGACCCGCAGCGCCCCCAGCTCTGCCGGTGCCCCTCACTCCCGACCCGCAGCCCCCTGCTCTGCCGGTGCCCCTCACTCCCGACCCGCAGCCCCCTGCTCTGCCGGTGCCCCTCACTCCCGACCCGCAGCCCCCTGCTCTGCCGGTGCCCCTCACTCCCGACCCGCAGCCCCCAGCTCTGCCGGTGCCCTTCACTCCCGACCCGCAGCCCCCTGCTCTGCCGGTGCCCCTCACTCCCGACCCGCAGCCCCCAGCTCTGCCGGTGCCCCTCACTCCCGACCCGCAGCCCCCAGCTCTGCCGGTGCCCCTCACTCCCGACCCGCAGCCCCCCCAGCTCTGCCGGTGCCCTTCACTCCCGACCCGCAGCCCCCTGCTCTGCCGGTGCCCCTCACTCCTGACCCGCAGCCCCCCCAGCTCTGCCGGTGCCCCTCACTCCCGACCCGCAGCCCCCCCAGCTCTGCCGGTGCCCCTCACTCCTGACCCGCAGCCCCCTGCTCTGCCGGTGCCCCTCACTCCCGACCCGCAGCCCCCCCAGCTCTGCCACTGCCCCTCACTCCCGACCCGCAGCCCCAGCTCTGCCACTGCCCCTCACTCCCGACCCGCAGCCCCCCAGCTCTGCCGGTGCCCCTCACTCCCGACCCGCAGCCCCCTGCTCTGCCGGTGCCCCTCACTCCTGACCCGCAGCCCCCAGCTCTGCCGGTGCCCCTCACTCCCGACCCGCAGCCCCAGCTCTGCCACTGCCCCTCACTCCCGACCCGCAGCCCCAGCTCTGCCACTGCCCCTCACTCCCGACCCGCAGCCCCCCCAGCTCTGCCGGTGCCCCTCACTCCCGACCCGCAGCCCCCTGCTCTGCCGGTGCCCCTCACTCCCGACCCGCAGCCCCCTGCTCTGCCGGTGCCCCTCACTCCTGACCCGCAGCCCCCAGCTCTGCCGGTGCCCCTCACTCCCGACCCGCAGCCCCAGCTCTGCCACTGCCCCTCACTCCCGACCCGCAGCCCCCCCAGCTCTGCCGGTGCCCCTCACTCCTGACCCGCAGCCCCCAGCTCTGCCAGTGCCCCTCACTCCCGACCCGCAGCCCCCTGCTTTGCCGGTGCCCCTCACTCCCCGACCCGCAGCCCCCAGCTCTGCCGGTGCCCCTCACTCCCGACCCGCTGCCCCCTGCTCTGCCGGTGCCCCTCACTTCCGACCCGCAGCCCCCAGCTCTGCCGGTGCCCCTCACTCCCGACCCGCAGCCCCCCCAGCTCTGCCGGTGCCCCTCACTCCTGACCCGCAGCCCCCTGCTCTGCCGGTGCCCCTCACTCCCCGACCCGCAGCCCCCCAGCTCTGCCGGTGGCCCTCACTCACGACCCACAGCCCCCTGCTCTGCCGGTGCCCCTCACTCCTGACCCGCAGCCCCCAGCTCTGCCGGTGCCCCTCACTCCCGACCCGCAGCCCCAGCTCTGCCACTGCCCCTCACTCCCGACCCGCAGCCCCCCCAGCTCTGCCGGTGCCCCCTCACTCCCGACCCGCAGCCCCCTGCTCTGCCGGTGCCCCTCACTCCTGACCCGCAGCCCCCAGCTCTGCCAGTGCCCCTCACTCCCGACCCGCAGCCCCCTGCTCTGCCGGTGCCCCTCACTCCTGACCCGCAGCCCCCCCAGCTCTGCCACTGCCCCTCACTCCCGACCCGCAGCCCCCTGGGCCCCCCAGCATAGCCGGTGCCCCTCACTCCCGACCCACAGCCCCTGCTAGCCCAGCCCTGGGCTTCCCCCACCCTGCTCTGCCAGTGCCCCTCACTCCTGACCCGCTGCCCCCCCAGCTCTGCCGGTGCCCCTCACTCCCGACCCGCTGCCCCCTGCTCTGCCGGTGCCCCTCACTCCCGACCCGCAGCCCCCTGCTCTGCCGGTGCCCCTCACTCCCGACCCGCAGCCCCCTGCTCTGCCAGTGCCCCTCACTCCCGACCCTCAGCCCCCAGCTCTGCCGGTGCCCCTCACTCCCGACCCGCAGCCCCAGCTCTGCCAGTGCCCCTCACTCCCGACCCGCAGCCCCCAGCTCTGCCGGTGCCCCTCACTCCCGACCCGCAGCCCCCCCAGCTCTGCCGGTGCCCCTCATTCCCGACCCGCAGCCCCCAGCTCTGCCGGTGCCCCTCACTCCTGACCCGCAGCCCCCCCAGCTCTGCCGGTGCCCCTCACTCCCGACCCGCTGCCCCCTGCTCTGCCGGTGCCCCTCACTCCCGACCCGCAGCCCCCAGCTCTGCCGGTGCCCCTCACTCCTGACCCGCAGCCCCCCCAGCTCTGCCGGTGCCCCTCACTGCCGACCTGCAGCCCCCTGCTCTGCCGGTGCCCCTCACTGCTGACCCGCAGCCCCCAGCTCTGCCACTGCCCCTCACTCCCGACCTGCAGCCCCCTGGGCCCCCCAGCATAGCCGGTGCCCCTCACTCCCGACCCACACCCCCTGCTCTGCTGGTGCCCCTCACTCCCGACCTGCAGCCTCCTAATGAGGTCTCTGGGCTCAGAACTGGGCGGGGCTGGGGGGTTCAGGGGGGTGAGGTGTCCAGGCAGGGCGGGTGGTGAGAGGGAGGTGTCCAGGCAGATGGGGTGCGGGGGTCTCTGGGCCGGGGGGAGGGGGAGTGCAGGGGGGGGGTCTCCAGGACGGGGGGAGGGGCTGTGCAGGGGAGTGAGGTACCCGGGACGGGAGGGTACAGCGGGGTGAGGTGTCTGGTCAGGGCGGGTGCTGGGGAGAGGTCTCCATACAGGGGAGGTGCTGGGGGGGAGATGTCCAGGCTGGAGTGTGTGCAGGGGGCGAGGTCTCCAGGCCGGAGGGGAGGGGCTGTGTTGTGGGGGAGGTCCCTGGGCGGGGGCAGGTAGGGGGTGCAGGTCTCCGTGCGGGGGGGAGGTCTCCAGGCCGGGGGCAGGGGCTGTGTTGGGGGGGAGGTCTCTGGGCGGGGGGAGGTAGGGGGTGCAGGTCTCCGTGCGGGGGGCGAGGTCTGCAGGCCGGGGAGAGGGGCTGTGTTGGGGGGGAGGTCTCTGGGCGGGGGGAGGTAGGGGGTGCAGGTCTCCGTGCGGCGGGGAGGTCTCCAGGCCGGGGGGAGGGGCTGTGCTGGGAGGGGAGATCTCCAGGCCGGGGGGAGGGGCTGTGTTGGGGGGGAGGTCTCTGGGCGGGGGGAGGTAGGGGGTGCAGGTCTCCGTGCGGGGGGCGAGGTCTCCAGGCCGGGGGGAGGGGCTGTGCTGGGAGGGGAGATCTCCAGGCCGGGGGGAGGGGCTGTGTTGGGGGGAATTTCTCTGGGCAGGGGGAGGTAGGGGGTGCAGGTCTCCGTGCAGAGGGGGAGGTCTCCAGGCCGGGGAGGTGAGGTGTCTGGGCAGGGCGGGGTGTGGAGGGGGAGGTCTCCAGGCAGGTGGGAGGTCTCCAGGCCGGGGGTGTGTGCAGGGGGGGAGTCTCCATGCAGGGGGGGGAGGTCTCCAGGCCAGAGGGGTCTCACCTTCCACAGGCGCCCGGGGGTCCCACACGGCCCAGAGCTGGACGCAGAAGTAGGGGGCCCAGCAGAGCACGTAGACCAGCACAATGACCAGCGTCATGCGCAGTGTCTTGGCCACGGCCGCCGAGACCCCCCCTGCCCTGGGCCCCCTGGGGGCCCCGCGCCAGGCTCCTGGCCACCTCGCGGAAGATCAGGGCCTGGCAGGCGGCAATGAAGAGGGTGGGCAGGGCGAAGACCATGAGGGTGACCCAGCTGACGTAGGCCCGGGCCCCCCAGGGCTCGGCGAAGGTGGCCCAGCAGTCGCTGGCTCCCTCGGGCAGCCGCACCTTGGAGAAGATGAAGAGCTGGGGCAGGCTGAGCAGCAGCGCGGATCCCCACGCTGCCACCAACGGGGCCTTCCAGCTGACGCGGCCCCGGCGGAAGGCCACGGCTGGCCGGCAGATGGCCCGGTGCCTGTCGTAGGTCATGGCCAGGATGACGTAGGACGAGGCGAACATGGCCACCACCTGCAGGTACTTGACGGCCCGGCACAGGGGGTCGGGGCCCAGGAACCGGTCGGTGACATCCCACAGCAGCTGCGGCAGGACCTGGAAAAGGGCCACCGCCAGGTCGGCCAGGCACAGGTGGCAGATGAAGCGGTGCATGGGGGTGGAGCGGGCGCGGCGCCGGCCCAGTGCCGCCAGCACCAGCCCGTTGCTCAGCGTGGCCAGCACGAAGACCACGCTCAAGATGGTCACCTCGGCCACGGCCAGGGCCGGGTCGCGGTCGTCCGGGAGGGAGGCGTTGGGAGCCAGGGAGGCGTTGGCCATGGTGGGCTGGAGGGAGAGGGACGGGATGAGGGGGGGCCCACAACAAACAGCCCCCGGCCGACACCACAGCACAGCAAGCAGGGTCCTGGCGCATAACAACGGCCGTACCGGGTCAGAGCAAAGGTCCAGCTAGCCCAGTATCTGTCTGCCAACAGTGGCCAATGCCAGGTGCCCCAGAGGGAGTGAACCCAACAGGCAATGATCAAGTGATCTCTCTCCTGCCATCCATCTCCACCCGCTGACAAACAGGGGCCAGGGACCCCATTCCTTACCCAGCCTGGCTACTAGCAGCGTGAAGCCGCACAACGCAGCGGCACGTTGACAATCTCAGGCACGATCCTGCAACGCTGCGCGACAACGCGGCAGAACCAGGGCAGGACGCAGTCACACCCGTGCCGACAAACGCCACAACACACCCAGGCAGCGAAACACGCAGGCTGGGCAGGTCAGTCGCACAATGCTCCCCTCGACCCCCCAAGGCAACACAGGCTGGGAAGAGGCCACCCCAGGCTGCGACACAAGCTCCCGATGCAGCCCGGTGCCGTGCTGGTGCCAGCTGAGCCAACGCCGCAGGGTCAGGGACAATTCAGCGCAGGGCACCAGGTCAATGCAGCACAACCACAAGCGGCCCCTCAGAAAACCCCCATGACACCCTCTGGGCTGCTCCCCCAGACTGCACCCTTCTGGGCGGAGACATGGGAACCCCGGCCGGCACCCCAGGAGGGCCAGAGACCCCCCATTCACATGGGGAAACTGAGGCACAGGGAGGGCAAATCACTTGGTCATGATCACCCAGTGAGTCAGTAACAGAGTCGGGGAGAAAACCCAGGAGTCTGGGCTCCCAGTCCACCCTCCCCCCCGCTCTAACCACTAGCCCCCCCTACTTCTCCACCTGGGTTTCCTAGCCCCCCCGCCTAGCTCTGGACCTCTCCTACAGCCCCCTGCGTCCCCCCAACTCTGCTGCTACCCCCCAGTTCTGGAAGGGGGCTGGGGGGTTGGAGTGGGGAGTGGGGGAGCCAGGACACCTGGGTTCTCTCCAAACGATAAAGAGGGGCCCTGGACTTACCTTTTTGCAGAACCCCCACCAGCTGCAGGTTCACCCCCAGAATAAACCCAGCCACGGAGACCCCCCTCCCGATCTCCTGGGTTCTTTCTGCAGCCCCCCTTCCCTGGAGAGGTGGAAGCACAAGTGCCAGACCCCCCCAAGATGACAGCTGGGGCTCTGCTGAGACCGGGCAGAGGAATGGGGGGGCTGGGGCGGGGTGAGAGAAGGAAGGCGGGTCCTGGAGTCCAGCCAGAATAAATAAAGACCTTGGTAGATTCTAACCCCGAGGGAGATGGGGGTGGGGTTGGTGTCCTGCCTTCCCAGAGCTGGGGAGAGAACCCAGGAGTCCTGGCTCCTAGCCCCTCCCTCACCTCCCAGAGCCGGGAGAGAACCCAGGAGTCCTGGCTCCCAGCCTCCTGCTCTGACCCACCACCCCCACTTCCCTCCCAGAGCCGGGGAGCAAACCCAGGAGTCCGGGCTCCCCAGCGGCCCCCCCGGAGATTTTGGGACTTTAAGGCTGTTACAACAGCTTGCCCCTGTCCAGGATCACACCCCCCACCCCCGTGCTGCCCCCAACATGTTTCTTGCACGTCATTCAACGCCTCATTAGTTGGGGACTCAGGCTATAAGATGGTATCAGCTTCTAGGGACTGGGGCAGCGGCCGGGAGTCCGGACTCCTGGGTTCTCTCCCGGCGCGGGGGAGGCAGAGCGGGGGGGGGGCTGGGAGCCAGGACTCGTGGGTTCTCTCCCGGCTCTGGGAGGGGAGTGGGGGCTGGTGGTTAGAGCAGGGGGGCTGGGAGCCAGGACTCCTGGGTTCTCTCCCGGCTCTGGTGGCGGAGGAGGGGGGCTGAGAGCTGGTGGTCGGAGCTGGGGGGAGCCCAGGACCTGGCCAGCAGGGGGCTGTGGGACAGGAGTGAGGAGCACCGGCTGTGCTGGGGGGCCCAGGGAGGCTGTGGGTCGGTAGTGAGGGGCATCAGCAGGGCTAGGGGCTGTGGGTTGGGAATGAGAGGCACCGGTGGGGCTGGGGGCTGCAGGTCGGGAGTGAGGGGCACCACCTGTGGGGCTCGAATTTCCTGTTGCGGCTTCACTGGGCAGCCGGAATCACCATAAAATTGTTTCCTCGTTTTTCAGCCCCCGTCCCCCCCCTCGCCAGTCACCACCCCTAATGCAGGGCTGGGAGCCAGGACTCCTGGGTTCTCTCCCAGCTCTGGGAGGGGAGTGGGGGCTGGGAGCCAGGACTCCTGGGTTTTCTCCCGGCTCTGGGAGGGGAGTGCGGGCTGGGAGCCAGGACTCCTGGGTTCTCTCCCGGCTCTGGGAGGGGAGTGGGGGCTGGGAGTCAGGACTCCTGGGTTCTCTCTCAGCTCTGGGAAGGGAGTGGGGGGCTGGTGGGTCAGAGCAGGGGGGCTAGGAGCCCAGACTCCTGGGTTCTCTCCCTGGCTCTGGGAAGGCAGGTGGGGCTGGTGGTTAGAGGAGGAGGGGCTGGGAGCCAGGACTCCTGGGTTTTCTCCCGGCTCTGGGAGGGGAGTGCGGGCTGGGAGCCAGGACTCCTGGGTTCTCTCCCGGCTCTGGGAGGGGAGTGGGGGCTGGGAGCCAGGACTCCTGGGTTCTCTCCCGGCTCTGGGAGGGGAGTGGGGGCTGGGAGTCAGGACTCCTGGGTTCTCTCCCAGCTCTGGGAGGGGAGTGGGGGCTGGGAGCCATGACTCCTGGGTTCTCTCTCAGCTCTGGGAAGGGAAGAGGGGCTGGTGGGTTAGAGCAGGGGGGCGGGTGAGATCCCTGGGGACCCATTCCCGTGGGAATAGTTCAGCTTCTGGGGCACGGGCTGCGGGGGCCCGGCGGGGGGCAACCCGGGGCTCGCGGACAGAAAAGCCTCCAGCCGCAGCCGCCTGAAAGGAGTGAAAAGGATTCGCTTTATTCTGACCAGGCAGATTCGGCTCCGGACCCAGGCGTCCGGCAGACCCCGCCCCCACCCCCACCCCCACCCCCGCAGCGCTCCCTGCTGGAAATGAGACCTGCAAGGGAGTTGTGGACACAGACATCACAGCTCCGGGAGGGAAGGGGGGGGGGGGGGGCTGGTGTTCGGGGGTAGTGGGGGGCTCAGGGCAGCGGAGTTTGGAGGGTTCAGGGGGAACTGGGGGTCTTGGAGTGGCAGGATCTGCTGGGGAGGAGGGGCAGTGGGGGGCTCAGGGGCAACGGAACCTGGGGTTCAGTGGGAAATGGGGGCTTGGGATATGGGGTTCGGGAGAAAGTGGGGGGCTCGGGGGCAGTGGGATCTGCTGGGGGAGGAGGGGGGCGGTGGGATCTGGGGTTAGGGGTTATGGAGGAAGTGGGGGGCTCAGAGGCACCAGGATCTGGGGTTCAGGGGGAAGTGGGGGACTCAGGGGGGCAGGATCTGGTTGGTAGTTCAGGGGGAAGTGGGGGCTCGGGGGGTGGCAGCATCTGGGGTTCAGGGAGAAGTGGGGGGCTCAGGGGCACCGGGATCTGATGAGGGAGGAGGGGGGCAGGTGTCTCCCCTGCCAGACTCAGACAGACAAACCGACCAGACAGGAATCACAGAGACAACATAAAAACCACCCCTGGGGGCAGAGCATCTGGGGGGGCCCTTTGTCCACCCCCCCCAGCCTGACTCAGTGTCTTTGTGCTTCATGCCCCCTGGTTCCACTCCTGGGGCTCCCTCTAGTGGGGAGGGGGCTGGAGCAGCATTGGGGGAGCCCCCAAATTTCCCCATTGTCTCAGCAGCTGGGGGTCCCTTCTGCAGCCAAGCGTGTCCAGGAGCAACGCCAAGGCCCCCCCTCTTTCCTGCTCTGATGGGGTGGTGTCCCCAGTCCTGCCAAAGTGGGGGGCCCCTACGGTCTCCATGCATCCCGTGTCCTCTGATGGTGGAAATGGGGGGAGGCGGGATCATGCCCCAATCCTGGCCTGTCGGGAGGGCAAGCTTACCCCAAAATCCTGGCACACAGGGGAGAAACCAAGTCTCCAGTGCTTATCACGCAGCAGCGGGGAGCCCCGAGTTCTGGCTGGTGGCAGGGGCGGGGGGAGTCCCGACTTCTAGCCAGGGGCAGGGGCGGGGGGAGCCCCAAGTTCTAGTGGGGGCAGGGTGGGGGGAGCCCCGAGTTCTAGCCGGGGGCAGGGGGAGCCCCGAGTTCTGGCAGGGGGTGGGGTGGGGGAGCCCCAAGTTCTGGTGGGGCGCGGTGGGCCCCTCGGGGCTCAGACGGTGGTGACGGACAGCAGCGGGTTGTAGACCCGGTGCCCGTCGGCCGAGCGGGCGCCGTGCGCCAGCATCTCCTGGATCGTGATCCAATTGTCCAGGATGCGCCGGCTACGCTTCCTGAGGCTCTTGCGGTGGCTGAGTGCCAGGATGCTGAGCTGGTCGGGGGCTCCTGGGGCCTCCCGCTGCCAGTCCAGCCGGCTCTGTTGCATCAGCTCGCGGCGCCGGCGCTGCTCCCGGGCCCGCAGCAGCTGCTGCTTGCGCTCCTCCTTGCTCCAGTACCGGCCCATTTTCATCTCGCTGACGGCGTCATCATCCGTGGTCATGCCGCTGCGCTCCTCCCGGATCTTCAGCGCCCGCGCCTTGAGCAGCCGGTCCCGGCCCGGGCGGCGCGCACCCTCGCCCCGTGCCCGGCCCTTCCACTCCCGCCCGCTGCCCGGAGCCGGGCGCGCCAGCCCGGGGCTGCCCTCGCGGGGGCGCCGGAGCCGGCCCGGCTTGGGCGGGGGCTCGGGGCGCGGGCCGGGGCTCTCCAGCAGCGGGGTGCTGCGGCAGCTCTCGCCCGTGTTGTAGGCGCTGGTGCTGTCCTTCTCCGAGCGCTCGGGCACCTCGGTGATGTCGGCCAGCGGGGGTTGGGGGGGGGGCCCTCGCCCGCCAGCGCCGGCCCCCCCACCTCCTCCAGCAGCCAGGCCTGGAGGCAGCGCTCCCGCAGCCGCTGCATCTTCTGCGCCCGCAGGATGTTGCGGCATTTGAACTGCAGGTGCCGCAGCTCTTCCTCCAGCAGGGCCACGCGATTGCGGTTGAGGTCCAGGCCGGGGGGCAGCGCGCCGGGGCTGGTCCCGCCGGCCAGAAGCCCCCGCAGCTGCAGCAGCTCCTGGTAGCGCTCGTACTCGGCATCCGTCAGCCCCGGCCCCTCGCCGCCCACCAGCGCCAGCGAGTCCGGGCCGAAGGAGAAGTCCCGGGCCGGCAGTGGGGGCCGGGCGGCGCTGGGGGGCCGGGGTGCCAGCTGAGCTGGGAGGCTCATCCCCGAGCAGGTCGTGCTCCGAGCTCTCCTCGTTCCGGGTGCTCTCGTCCGTCCGGCCCACCCCACTGTCCAGTTCCTGGCTGTGGGTCAGCTGGGGGAGTGGGGGCCCGGCACTGGGCGGCTCAGGGGCCACGGCAGGCTGGGGGGGCAGAGGTGGGGGGAGATTTGGAGATTGGGGTGAAGCTGACTTTAATTCAGACCCAACCTGGCAGCACGGCTTGCCCTGGTCGGCCCCCTGACCAGGCCCTGCCAACCCCCCACCCCATGGCGCCCCCTCACCTGCTGCCCGGGGGTCACTCGGGGTCTCATTTCGCCCTCGTGGTCGGAGCCGAAGTCATCCAGGAAATCCTCGCGGTCGCTGTCCTTCCAGCGCCTGGAGATCTGGGGGTGGACGGGGCAACGTGGGGGGAGCAGGGGGTGAAGCTGCAGCCCCCCACTAGTCATAGCCCCCCCGCATCTGTCCCAGGCAGCCCCAGCCAAGGGGAGCCCCCCAATCCCCCCACTGGGGCAGGGTCAGACCCCAACCCACCCTGTGCCCCGAAATATCCCCCTGCCCCCACATCCTCCCAACTTCCACCTCACCCCAACCCCCCAGTTCCCCCCAGCAAGCCCCTAAACTGCCCCCCCCACCCTGCCCCATCAGGGCGTCTGTCACCTCGGTCTCGGGCCTGGCCAGCAGCAGCGAGATGTTCGTTTGTTGCTCCTGGGTCAGGATGGCGACAGCTTCCTCGCGGTCCTGCACCTGCACCCCGTTAATCTGGGGGGGCCAGGGGCTGAGTCAGCCCCCGTCCTGCTGCCCCCCGAGCCCTCTGTGCCCCGGCCCCCCCTATCCCCCAGCCCCCCTGAGCCCTCTGCACCCCCAGTCCTCCATCCCCCCAGCCCTCTGTGTCCCCATTCCCCCTCGTCCCCCATCCCTCCATCCCCCCAAGGCCTCTGTGCCCCCATCCCCCCTCATCCCCCACCCCCCCAGAGCCCTCTGCCCCCCCATCCCTGCCCCCCCAGCCCCCCTTGGCCCCCTGCCCCCCTCACCCGGACGATGCGGTCGCCCTCTCGGATGCGCCCATCCTTGGCAGCGATGCTGTTGGGATTCACCTGGGGGGAGAAGGGGGGATGGGACCAGGACCCCCCCGTGGCCCCAGACCTGCTCCACCTGAGCCCTCAGCCCTCCAACATCACCCCCTGCACCCCACGGCCCCCCCACCCCAGCTCCCCACCAGCATGGCCCCCCCATCACCCCCTGGGCCGCAGCAGGCAGAGGGGACGATTGACCTGGGCACGTTGCGGGGGAGTTTTGCTGGGACTGGCTGTGTGGGGGGGATCTCGGGGGACTTCACTTGAGGGGCCGGGAGGAGGATGGGGCCAGGTGACACCTTCTGCCTGGACACCGGACCCAGGCTGCGGGGGCTGGAGGAGGAGCTGGGGGGGTCAGTGTGGGGCCGGCTGGGGAGACGGGGGGGCTGGGGCCAGGTGACCCCTGCCCGGACACTGACCCAGGCTGGAGGAGGGGCTGGGGGGGTCAGTGTGGGGCTGGCTGGGGAGACGGGGGGGTCCAGCCCCAGGATGGACCCGGCTGAGGGGTCCCGGTCTCTGTATGGACGAACTCTGGCTCAGCCCCTGTTCCTGGCTGAGTCGGGGGAATGGCAGGAAGTGGGGGGCAGGGCCCCGACTCCCCCATGACACACCCTCCGCCCATGGACCCCCCACCTCTCCGACATAGATTCCCACGTCGTCCTCGTCGTCTGTCCGGTAACAAACCGTCAGCCCCAGCTTGTCCCGGTGGCTCGATTTGTACAATTCCACCTCCTGGGGGGCATGGGGGGGTCAGATCCCAAATGGAACCCCCAGTTCCCCCCCAACCACCAGCCCCCACCCCCCTTCTGGAGCCAGGAGAGAACCCAGGAGTCCAGGCCCCCAGCCCCCCCCCGCTCTAACCACCAGCCCCCACTCCCCTCCCAGAGCTGGGAGAGAACCCAGGAGTCCTGGCTCCCGGCCCCCCCTGCTCTAACCCACCAGCCCCCACTCCCCTCCCAGAGCTGAGAGAGAACCCAGGAGTCCTGGCTCCCGGCCCCCCCTGCTCTGACCCCCCAGCCCCCACTCCCCTCCCAGAGTCAGGAGAGAACCCAGGAGTCCGGGCTCCCAGCCGCCTACTCACCTCATACTCCAGTTCCTCTGCCCGCTCTGTCTCTGGGGGGGCCCCCTTCCATGAACTCCACAGGATCGTAGTATTCATGCCCGAAGGGGGGGCTGTGGTGGGAGGGAACAGAGATTAGGGGGTGACGGAGCCAGGAGCAGGGAGCTGGCGCGTTTGACCCGGGAAGGTTGCAGGGGGGATATATTGGGGATGGGAAGAATCTCCTTGAGTTGTAACCTGAGTGGGGGGCGGGGTTGGGAGAATTGACTGAACAAAGGGAGGAGGGGCAGAGGGGAGGGGGACGAGAGTGGCTGGAGGGATTTTTGGTTTCAATTTGGGCTGGGGGTGCAGTGCAGGGAACCCCAAGCTGGGGTCTAAGCTCCCTGCCCCCCTCCCCCCGAAGGACTTGCCTGCGGGGTCCTGGCTGTCCCCACCCGCTCTGCTGTAGCCTGCGTTCCTACTGCCCAATAACCCTGCTGTGTTACTGGCTGGCTGAGTCCTGGGGATCCCAGGAAGAGGGGGGCCGGGCCCTGACTCCCCCACTCTGTGACATGGAGCAGGGGCTGTGGGTGGAGAGTGAGGGGCACCGGCGGGGCTGGGGGCTGCAGGTCGGGAGTGAAGGGCACCAGCAGGGCTGAGGTGGGGCAGGGCCAGGGGGCAGGGGCTACAGGTTGGGAGTGAGGGGCACCGGCGGGACCGAGGACTGCGGGTCGGGAGTGAGGGGCACCGCTGGGTCACTCACATTTCGGAGAGTCCGAAGGTCTCCAGGGTCCCGGCGGGGGGGCTGGGGGGGCGTCGCCGGCCCAGCGCCAGCAGGTGTTCGAAGCTGATGTCTGTCTGCGTCCCGCTGTCCACCAGGGTGGTGGGGTCCCCGGGCAGGGCCCCCTCTCCCCCACCCCGTGCCCGGGGGCTGCGTCTCACCACCTGGATGACGAGTGGCTCCTTGGAGCAGCGAAGAGCCTCCAGCGTCTGCTCCTGCGACAGCCTGGCCAGCGGCTTCCCATTCACCTGGGGGGGCGGGCGTCAGACCCCCTGGCCACATCCCCCCTGGGCACCCCCCCGCCGCACCCCACCTCTGCCCTCCCCTGCCTCCCTCCGCACATCCTCACCAGCCCTGCGCTGCCGCAGCAACCGTTCCCATGGAAACTAGGACGATTGATACAGGAGCAGGGAGTGGTAGGGGGGAGCCATCTCACACCCTGACCCCCAACCACTTCCCCCCCACCCCACCGATGCCCCTCACTCCTGACCAACAGCCCCTGCCCCCCAGCCCTGCCAGTGCCCCTCACTCCCGACCCGCAGCCCCTGCCAGCCCAGCCCTGCCGGTGCCCCTCACTCCCGACCCGCAGCCCCTGTTAGCTCAGCCCTGGTCCCCCCCAGCTCCGCCGGTGCCGCTCACTCCCGACCCGCAGCCCCTGTTAGCTCAGCCCTGGTCCCCCCCAGCTCCGCCGGTGCCCCTCACTCCCAACCCGCAGCCCCTGTTAGCTCAGCCCTGGTCCTCCCCAGCCCTGCCAGTGCCCATCACTCCTGACCAACAGCCCCTGACCCCCCAGCCCTGCCGGTGCCCCTAACTCCCGACCTGCAGCCCCTGCCAGCCCGGTCTTGCCCCCCCCCCCAGCCCTACCGGAGCCCCTCACTCTCCACCCACAGCCCCCGCTGGCACAGCCACAATTAACTGCACCCAGATATCCCTCTGTGTCCCCCCTCCCCCAGTCTGCTGCAGTGAGTTGGGGCTTTGAATTCTAAGCTGATCCTGCATCATACGCACCCGGGATATTCCCCCTTCAGCCCCTTGGCACAGGGGCTGGGCTAGCAAGGGGCTGCGGGTCGGGAGTGAGGGGCACCGGCAGGACCGGGCTGGAGGGTGTTGCGGGTCGGGAATGAGGGGCACCGGCAGGGCCGGGCTGGAGGGGGCTGCGGGTCGGGAGTGAGGGGCACCGGCAGGGCCGGGCTGGAGGGGGCTGCGGGTCGGGAATGAGGGGCACCGGCAGGGCCAGGCTGGAGGGGGCTGCGGGTCGGGAATGAGGGGCACCGGCAGGGGCGGGCTGGAAGGGGCTGCGGGTCGGGAATGAGGGGCACCAGCAGGGCCGGGCTGGAGGGGGCTGCGGGTCGGGGAGTGAGGGGCACCGGCAGAGCTGGAGGGGGGGGCAGGGCCAGGTTGGCAGGGGGCTGTGGGTCGGGAGTGAGGGGCACCAGCAGGGCCGGGCTGGAGGGGGCTGCGGGTCGGGAGTGAGGGGCACCGGCAGGACCGGGCTGGAGGGGGCTGCGGGTCGGGAATGAGGGGCACCGGCAGGGCCAGGCTGGAGGGGGCTGCAGGTCGGGAATGAGGGGCACCGGCAGGGGCGGGCTGGAAGGGGCTGCGGGTCGGGAATGAGGGGCACCGGCAGGGCCGGGCTGGAGGGGGCTGCGGGTCGGGGAGTGAGGGGCACCGGCAGGGCCGGGCTGGAGGGGGCTGCGGGTCGGGAGTGAGGGGCACCGGCAGGACCGGGCTGGAGGGGGCTGCGGGTCGGGAATGAGGGGCACCGGCAGGGCCAGGCTGGAGGGGGCTGCGGGTCGGGAATGAGGGGCACCGGCAGGGGCGGGCTGGAAGGGGCTGCGGGTCGGGAATGAGGGGCACCGGCAGGGCCGGGCTGGAGGGGGCTGCGGGTCGGGAGTGAGGGGCACTGGCAGGACCGGGCTGGAAGGGGCTGCGGGTCGGGAGTGAGGGGCACCGGCAGGGGCGGGCTGGAAGGGGCTGCGGGTCGGGAGTGAGGGGCACCGGCAGGGCCGGGCTGGAGGGGGCTGCGGGTTGGGAGTGAGGGGCACCGGCAGGACTGGGCTGGAGGGGGCTGCGGGTCAGGAGTGAGGGGCACCGGCAGAGCTGGAAGGGGGCGCAGGGCCAGGCTGCCAGGGGGCTGTGGGTCGGGAGTGAGGGGGCACCTGCAGAGCTGGGCGGGTGGGGGGGGGGGGCAGAGCCAGGCTAGCAGGAGCTGCGGGTCAGGAGTGAGGGGCACCAGCAGGGCTGGGGGAATAGATGAGGCGGGGGATGGGTGTGGGGGGGAGGAGAGATGGGGTGAGGTGGAGGATGGGGAGGGGGGCTGGGGGAGACGGGTAAGGTGGGGGATGGAGATGGGGGGATGAGATGAAGCTGGAGGAGGGACGCTGGATGGGGGGGGTCCTGGTCTGGGCAGTTGCAGCCCCTCCCCCATCATCTATTCATTCCCCCAGACCCAAAACCCAGCAGTGATGGGGGGGTTGGTTGCTAGGCAACCTTCCTGAGACTGGTACCTGCTCCCTCCCCCTCCTCCTGCGGCATCCCCCAGCCCCACCCCCTCCCATCCTGCAGCCCCTTCCCCAGCCCTGGCGCCCCCTCATCTCCTGCTTCCTGCCCCCGGCCCCTCTGCACCGCCAGGGACCCCCCCCCGGCCCCTACCTGCAGCCTCTCACCCCCGCGCCCTCCAGCCCCTCCTGCCTGCAGCCCTCCTCCCCGCAGGCCCCCTGGACCCCCCACCCACAGCCCCCCTCTCCCCGCAGCCCCCCCGCCCCCCTACCTGCAGGCCCTCCCCGCCTGCAGCCCCCCTCCCCGCAGCCCCCCGCCCCCTGCCTGCAGCCCCCCCTCCCTGCAGCCCCCCGCCCCGCAGGCTCCCTGGGCCCCCCACCCGCAGCCCCCCTGCCTACAGCCCCCCGGCCCCTCTGCCTACAGCCCCCCCCTCCCCGCAGCCACCCGCCCCCTCCAGCCCCCCCCCACCTGCAGCCCCCCCCTACCTGCAGCATGACCTTGTACCGCTCCTCGGGTTCCCGCATCAGGCACATATTACAGCCCATGGCGAACCGGGGGGCGGGGGCGGACGAAGGAGAAGGGGCGGGGGGGCTCAGCCGCCTCCCATCCTACAGCTGGGGCCTCGGGGGGGTCTGTGCTCCCCCGGGCCCCCCAGAGGGCGGCGACCGGGGTCACCCCCCCGGGGGCATGGCGGGGGGGGCGGCGGCAAGGGGCGAAGGACTCGGGGGGGCGGTGGGGAAGACGCGGCCGGTCGGGCGGCGGTGGCGGCTCCGTCCCTGGCTTGGGGCGGGGGGGGGCTGATGCCAGCCCCCGCCCCTCCGCTCCGCCCCCGGCCCCTCCCCTCCCCTCCCCTCCCCATCCCGGACCCACGGCCCTCCCCGACTTCATACATCCCCCTTCCCATCTCATCCCTCCCCCTCCCGCCCCCCCCAGCCTGCCCCCCACCCCCCTCCCACCCCCTCCAGCCCCCCGAAGCCCCCTGCCGGACCCACGGCCAGACCCGACGTCATACACCCCCTCCCCATCCCACCCCCAAACACCCCTACCCCCCCTGCCCCATCTCATCCCTCCCCCTCCCACCCCCTCCTGACCCATCCCTCTAACCCCAAACAGCCCTAGCCCCCCATCCTGTGCCCCCGCCACTCATCCCAACCTTCCCCCTCCCACCCCATCTTGCCCCTCTGCCCCATCCCTCTAATCCCAAACAGCCCTGGCCCCCCATCCTATCACCCCAGCCCCTCTCATCCCTCCCCCTCCTGCCCCCCCATCCCATCCCTCTCCCCTGCCCCATCCCTCTAACCCCAAATACCCTTGTCCCAGCACCCCAGGCAGTCCCATCATCCCTCGACCTACCCCTTAGGGGTCGCCCCGTTACCCCCCCGACTCTGCCACGTGCTGAGTGGAGGGGTGAGACCCACAGCACAATCCAGCTGGGGGGCTCAGAGACACTCTCGTTCCCTCAGTGCCCACTGGCCTGGCTGGTCCCTGGCGCTGGAGCCGCTTCCCGGGCCCCTGTGGGCAGACGGGACCCGGGGCTGGACAGACCTGGCTCTGACCCCCTGCAGCTGCTGCCCGACATTCCCAGGGGCAGGGCAGCTGCAGGCCCATTCGCCCCGTTCCCTGTGCTGGCGCCTTTTTCACTTCGACCCCCCCGGCGGCGCCCTGGGTCTTCAGCGGCATTTCGGGGAGGGTCCTTGAGTGCTGCCGAATCTGCAGCCGAAACGCCACCGAAGACCCAGAGCGGGTGATGGACCTGCCACCGAAACAGCGCCGAAGACCCAGAGCGAATGAAGGTCCCGCCGCTGAGACGCCGCCGAAGACGCGGGGCGAGTGATGGACCCACCGCCGAAGACACGGGGCGAGTGAAGGACCCGTCCCCAAGACGCCGCCGAGACGCCGCCGAAGACGCGCGGCGAGTGAAGGACTCGTCCCCGAGATGCCGCCGAAGACGTGGCGTGAGTGAAGGACCCGCCACCGAGACGCCGCCGAAGACGCGGGGCGAGGGAAGGACCCGCCACCCAGACGCCGCCGAAGACGCGGGGCGAGTGAAGGACCTGCCGCTGAGACGCTGCCGAAGACGCGGGGCGAGGGAAGGACCCGCCGCTGAGAGGCCGCCGAGACGCTGCCGAAGATGTGGGGTGAGGGAAGGACCAGCCCCTGAGATGCTGCCGAGATGCCGCCGAAGACACGGGGCGAGTGAAGGACTCGTCCCCGAGACGCCGCCGAAGACGCGGGGCGAGTGAAGGACCCGCTGTGACGAACTGGGACTGTTCTTAATGTTTGCTCTGAACACTGTGTTGGTGCCTCAGTGTCCCCTGTGCAGTTCTTAAGTATGTAGGTGGTGGGATAAGGGTGTGTGATTGCTGCAGAGGAAGGGGCCAGTGCCCCTAAATGCCTGACACTCTCCTAGCAACTGATGGCCTGGGCCCCTCCCCTGCAAAGGTGCCAACTGAAAGTGTTGGAGACAAAGGGATCAGGTGACCTCCTGGCCCGGGAAAGGGGCTGAGCAGAGAGGAGGGGCTGGAGGGGGTGGTTAGTCTGGAGCTGCCTGGGGACAAGGAGTGAAGTGCAGACCTAGGGGTCTGGCTCACTGCCCCCCAGAATGGACCCGGCCGAGGGGTCTGGTTCGCTGTATCTACAAGCTCTGTTTTAGACCCTGTTCCTGTCATCGAATAAACCTCTGTTTTGCTGGCTAAGAGTCACGTCTGACTGCCAAGTGGGGGTGCAGAACCCTGGGGCTTCCCCAGGACCCCGCCCGGGTGGGCTCGCTGTGGGAAGCACACGGAGGGGCAGAGGATGCTGAATGCTCCAAGGAGAGACCCAGGAGGTGAAGACGTGTGAGCTTCTTGCCCTGAACAAGTCTGCTCCAAGGGAGAGGAGGCTCCCCAAAGTCCTGACTGGCTTAGCGGGGAGCAGTTCCAGAGCATTGCCCGGGGACTCCGTGACAACTGGTGGCAGAGGTGGGATATACTGCACCCCGTGGATGGCGCTTCCTGCAGTAAGTGACTGGGGAGCAGTAAAACAGAGGAGGGATAATGAGGACCAGGCATGCTGAAGGCTAAGAGAGGGACGGTTTCAGGGGGCAGTTAACCTCTGGGAGAGTGTGACCAGCGAGAAGGACTGTTGGAGTAACAGGGTCCCCCTGAGGACTGCAGCGAGCAGTCTCAGGGGAGGAGGAGCTTGCCACTCGACCCTGGGAGAGAGAAGGATTTTGCAGTAGCAGGGTTCCCCTGGGGATTGCAGGAGCAGTCCCAGGGGCGGAGGAGTCTGCAGCTCGACCCTGGCAAAGAGGTGGTGATCATGAGAAGGGCTGGCACACCAGGGGTTCTTCCTGGAAACCATGGGGGAGCCAAGAGCACACAGGCCTGTGAGTCCAGAGCCACTTGGGAACAGTGAAGTGATGGCCTATCACCAGCTCCTTAAGAAGGACATTGTGATCCTGTGCACAAAGAGAGGGTTACGCATGGGGAAGTTCACCAAGGCACAGTTAATCGTGCAGTTGGAGGAGGACGACCGCTCTGAGGAGCGGATTCCTGACCCAGATGGGGCTACAAAAGGATCTGGGAGCAGCTGGAGCAGCAGCCAGGCACCCCCGAGAGTCTGGTCCCCAACCAGACGAGGGTCTTCACGATCGGGTTCCCCATCAGGGGATCGGAGACGGATGGGATGGGAGCAGAGCCCAAGAGAGCGAGAGGACCATGAGAGAGAGCAAGAGGCTGTGGAAAAGCTGCAGGAGAAGCAGCAGCAGCACGGACTGGCGATGGTGGAGGGGAGAGACATAGGGGGCTGCCCAGGGGTCAGTGGGGAAACACGCCTGCAGGGGCGAGGCCCTGGGACAGACAGAACTGTGGTGATGCAGCCCCAGGTGCTGAGGGGCTGTGGGACCTGGGTGAAGGTCCCTGGGGTGAAGCCCCTCGCCCTGCCTATGGCCCGGATCCCTGTGCAGACGCAGGAGGGGTCGGACTGGCTGGTCATTGGGGTTCTCCAGGATATCGGCTGGGAGGCCCTGTTGGGGGGTGACTGTCTCCCCTTGGGACAGGATCCAGGCCCTGCTCCTGTAACTGCCGAGGGTTTGAATTTGAATCCAGGGAACCAATTGGCTGGGATGGAAATGGTCAGTGAAAATGCAAATGACCTTGCTGGCAGTGGGGAGGGGCTGCTGGGCTCAGGATACCTGCCTACCTGTAACCAGCCCCCTGGGGCTGAGGGGGAGGGAGAGATGCTCCCCGCCCCCCTGCACACCGGAGAGGGGGCTCACGCTGGCTCTGATGCTGTGACCAAAGCAAGGAGCTCGCTTTCTGCCCCCACTGGGACAGCCAGGGCAGTGGAGCTGAGACCCCGGCTGAGTGGGGGGACATCCAGGCAGGGCAGGTCAGCTGCCAACCAGGTTTGCCTGGTCCAGACGTGCTGCTGGGAAATTATTATACAGCAGGGAGGGAGCTACCAGGGACAAGGCTCAGGGGGGCTGTGACCCCAGGCCCAGCCAGTGAGAGGGAGATGGAGAACTTGGCCCTGGCAGACACTGATAACATGTGCATCTTTAGCCAGACCTGGGAGGAACAGGTGTCCCAGGTGAAGAGGGGGCTGGGCTGCCTCAAGGAGGTGGGACTGACGGTAAAAGCTGGAAAGTGTAAGGTGGAGACAGCAGAGGTGTTGTGTCTGGGCCACAAGGTGGGGAGCGGCTGCCCAAGCCCAGAGCTGGCCAAGGCCAAGATGGGGGCTCTTAACCAAGAGAGCCCGAATCGCAGCCCAGAGTGCTGGGAGAAGACCCTGTCCCAGTTTAAACCCCAGGAGTATTGGGGGGCAAAAGGGTACAGGCCGCATAAACCTTCCCACATGCGGCCTGCAAGTGCCATCAAGCACACTCAAGAAAAGAGAGGGCACAAAACTGGACTGTCCTGGTGTAACTCACACCAAGGAATGGGAGAGATGCTGGGGCATCCATGGGAACGTTGGTGGGTTCGAACTTCCCCAGGTCACTGGCTGGAGTGACCTGGCTCAGTTCGGTCTCGAAGGGGGGAGAGATGTGACGAACTGGGACTGTTCTTAATGTTTGCTCTGAATACTGTGTTGGTGCCTCAGTGTCCCCTGTGCAGTTCTTAAGTATCTAGGTGGTGGGATAAGGTTGTGGCAGAGCAAAGGGCCAGTGCCCCTAAATGCCTGGCACTCTGTCTCCTAGCAACTGATGGCCTGGGCCCCTCCCCTGCAAAGGTGCCAACTGAAAGTGTTGGAGACAAAGGGATCAGGTGACCTCCTGGCCCGGGAAAGGGGCTGAGCAGAGAGGAGGGGCTGGAGGGGGTGGTGAGTCTGGAGCTGGCTGGGGACGAGGAGTGAAGTGCAGACCTGGGGGTCTGGCTCACTGCCCCCCAGAATGGACCCGGCCGAGGGGTCCGGTTCGCTGTATCTACAAGCTCTGTTTTAGACCCTGTTCCTGTCATCGAATAAACCTCTGTGTTAGTGGCTGGATGAGAGTCACGTCTGACTGCGAAGTGGGGGGGCAGGACCCTGTGGCTCCCCCAGGACCCCGCTGGGGCGACTCGCTGTGGGAAGCGCACGGAGGGGCAGAGGATGCTGAATGCTCCAAGAAGAGACCCAGGAGGTGAAGACGTGTGAGCTTCTTGCCCTGAACAACTCTGCTCCGAGGGAGAGGAGGCTCCCCAAAGTCCTGACTGGCTTAGTGGGGAGCCGTTCCAGAGCATCGCCCGGGGACTCCGTGACACCCGCCACCGAGACGCCACCGAAGACGCAGGGCGAGTGAAGGACCTGCCGCCGAGACGCTGCCGAAGACGCGGGGCGAGGGAAGGACCCGTCCCCGAGACGCTGCCGAAGACGTGGGGCAAGGGAAGGACCCGCCGCTGAGATGCCGCCGAGACGCTGCCGAAGACGCGGGGCGAGGGAAGGACCCGCCCCTGAGATGGTGCCGAGACGCCGCCGAAGATGTGGGGCGAGCGAAGGACCTGCCCCCGAGACGCTGCCGAGGACGCGGGGCGAGTGAAGGACCCGCCGCCGAGACACCGCCGAAGACGCGGGGCGAGTGATGGACACGTCGCCAAGATGCCGCCAAAGACGCTGGACGAGAGAAGGACCTGCTGCCGAGACGCCGCCGAGACGCCGCTGAAGACGCGGGGTGAGGGACAGACCTGCCACTGAGACGCCGCTGAAGACGCGAGGCGAGGGAAGGACCTGCCACCGAGACGCCGCCGAAGACGCGAGGCGAGTGAAGGACCCGCCGCCGAGACGCCGCCAAAGACGCGGGGTGAGTGGTGGACACGTCGCCGAGACGCCGCCAAAGACGTGGGGCGAGGGAAGAACCCACCGCCGAGATGCCGCCAAGACGCCGCCGAAGACGCGGGGCGAGGGAAGGACCCACTGCCGAGATGCCGCCGAAGACACGAGGCGAGGGAAGGACCCACCCCCAAGACGACGCCGAGGACGAGGGCGAGTGAAGGACCTGCTCCCGAGACGCCGCTGAGGACGCGGGGCGAGTGAAGGACCCGCCGCCGAGACACCGCCGAAGACGCGGGGCGAGTGATGGACACGTCGCCAAGATGCCGCCAAAGACACGGGACGAGGGAAGGACCTGCTGCCGAGACGCCGCCGAAGACGCGGGGTGAGGGACAGACCTGCCACTGAGACACCGCCGAAGACGCAGGGAGAGTGATGGACACGTCGCCGAGATGCCGCCGAAGACGCGGGGCGAGGGAAGGACCTGCTGCCGAGACGCCACCGAGACGCCGCTGAAGACGCGGGGCGAGGGACAGACCTGCCACTGAGACGCCGCCGAAGACGCGCGGCGAGGGAAGGACCTGCCACCGAGACGCCGCCGAAGACGCGAGGTGAGTGAAGGACCCGCCGCCGAGACGCCGCCGAAGACGCGGGGCGAGTGATGGACACGTCGCCGAGACGCCGCCGAAGATGTGGGGCGAGGGAAGAACCCACCGCCGAGATGCCGCCGAGACGTCGCCGAAGACGCGGGGCGAGGGAAGGACCCACTGCCGAGATGCCGCCGAAGACACGGGGCGAGGGAAGGACCCACCCCCAAGACGACGCCGAGGACGAGGGCGAGTGAAGGACCTGCTCCCGAGATGCCGCCGCCGACGCGGGGCGAGGGAAGGACCTGCTGCCGAGATGCCGCCGAAGATGCGGGGCGAGTGAAGGACTCGTCCCCGAGACGCCACCGAAGACATGGGGCGAGGGAAGGACCCGTCCCTGAGACGCCGCCGAAGACGCGGGGCGAGAGATGGACACGTCGCCGAGACGCCGCCGAAGACATGGGGCGAGGGAAGGACCCGCTGCCGAGACGCCGCCGAAGACGCGGGGCGAGGGAAGGACCCGCCGCCGAGACGCCACCGAAGACGCGGGGCGAGTGAAGGACCCGTCCTCGAGACGCCGCCAAAGACGCGGGGCGAGGGAAGGACCTGCCGCCGAGATGCCGCCGAGACGCGGGGCGAGTGAAGGACCCGCCGCTGAGACGCCGCCGAAGACGTGGGGCGAGTGAAGGACCCGTCCTCGAGACGCCGCCAAAGACGTGGGGCGAGGGAAGGACCCGCCGCCGAGATGCCGCCGAGACGCGGGGCGAGGGAAGGACCCGCCGCTGAGACGCTGCTGAAGACGCGGGACGAGTGAAGGACCCATCCCCAAGATGCCACCGAAGACGTGGGGCGAGGGAAGGACCCGCCGCCAAGATGCTGCCGAGACGCCGCCGAAGACGCGGGGCGAGTGAAGGACCCGCTGCCGAGATGCCGCTGAGGACGTGGGGCGAGTGAAGGACCCGCCGCCGAGACGATGCCGAGGACTCGAGGTGAGTGAAGGACCCGCTGCCGAGATGCCGCCGAAGACGCGGGGAGAGGGAAGGACCTGCTGCCAAGATGCCGCCGAAGACCCGGGCGAGGGTGTAGAGAAATCTGTGTATTAACTATCTCTATAAATCTTTATAACATTGCACTGTGTTATTTTGTATTAAGTATCTTTCTATATTAAGTATCTTTATGACATTGCATCTTGCATGATGTTATTTTGTATTTCATATGACTCGGCATTGTGCCTCTCTCATACAACTTTGTATTAGAAAATTGGTAGAAAACTTTGTATCAAATGTTCTAGCCCCTAAGGATAGTATAGTTAAAGTGAAAGAAACATGTGCCCTTTGCTAGAAGTAGAATAAGATCTCCCCCCCACACACACACTCTGTAATCAATTGCCCCATTGACTGAATGAGGTGTGAATGAGTGAGGCTTGGAAGACACCCACCTCCAGACAGCTACAACAGTGGAAGAGGGAATGGGAGCCAGAGCAAAGGACAATACAACTTGTCAAGTGGGCCCAATAAAGAGGAGCAGACATACTGACGGCCTCGGGGATTAGAAGCCAGCACCTTCTTTAGAAAACGCCCTCTTTGAGCAGCACTGGGACAACACCCAGAAAAAAAGCAGCACAAAGACCAACGGACACAGACCCAGATTTTGAATCTGGTCTGGATTTGCATAAGAGGGAAGCTGCTATAAATACGAGGTGTCTTGCAGAAGGACCCCGGGTCTCGTCTTGTCACCATCGGAGCATCGATCCGGATCGGCAGAAGCCCGGCTCCACCCCTCCCCCATCTAACTCACCTGGCCAGTGCAGTTAAGGGGAGCAACTAGTTGGTAACAACAGCAAGAGGGAGTGTGTTTGTGTCTGTGTGTGTGTGTGTGAATGCATGACTGTGATATATCATATGCATATGATAGAGTATTAATTAATACCTGTATTACTAATAAATGTGGCGTTTTGCCTTAACCCCCCTGAAAAGATCCCGTATGGTACTTTGAGTACAACAAGGGAGGGACCCGCCTCCTCTGTCCTGTGTCCCCTCTGGCTGGAGCCGGCTGGTCAGGTCCCTGGGCCCCTCTCCCCGCAGCCCATTGTCCCCCAATGGCCAGAACCAGCTGCGACTCCTGAGCTGGGTCTCTGGGCCTCCGGGTCACCAGTCGCTGGGGTCTCCATCCTCCAGACCATGGGCCGGGGTCCCAAGTTCCCCCCCCCTCATTAAACCAGTAACACCTGGGGACACTGAGTCCCCCCCCCCGTCTGCAACCCAGTGACAGAACCCAGAGACCCCCCCACTTCCTCACAGGGTTCTCTCCCAGCTCTAGGAGGGGAGTGGGGGCTGGTGGGTTAGAGCACGGGGGGCTGGGAGCCAGGACTCCTGGGTTCTCTCCCAGCTCTAGGAGGGGAGTGGGGGCTGGTGGGTTAGAGCCAGGGGGGCTGGGAGCCAGGACTCCTGGGTTCTCTCCCCGGCTTTGGGAGGGGATTGGGGGCTGGTGGGTTAGAGCACGGAGGGCTGGGAGCCAGGACTCCTGGGTTCTCTCCCCGGCTTTGGGAGGGGATTGGGGGCTGGTGGGTTAGAGCACGGAGGGCTGGGAGCCAGGACTCCTGGGTTCTCTCCCAGCTCTGGGAGGGGAGTGGGGGCTGGTGGGTTAGAGCAGGGTGGGTGGCTGGGAGCCAGGACTCCTGCGTTCTCTCCCAGCTCTGGGAGGGGAGTCGGGGCTGGTGGGTTAGAGCAGGGGGAGTGGCTGGGAGCCAGGACTCCTGGGTTCTCTCCCAGCTCTGGGAGGGGAGTGGGGGCTGGTGGTTAGAGAAGGGGGGGTAGCTGGGAGCCAGGACTCCTGGGTTCTTTCCCTGGCTCCTGAAGGGGAGTGGGGGCTGGTGTCTTTATTACCCCCTCTTTGGCCCTGAGGGGGTCCCGGTACCAACCCCGGGGGGGGGGGGGGAAGGAATTACATTCTGTTACTGTTGGCAGGTGGGAGCAGACGACCTGGCCTGTGGGGTGGGGGCTGGTATCCGTATCCGGACACCTCTCGCCCGGGGCTGGGCTCTGCTTGGGGGCGGGGGGGGGTTCCAGCTGCAGAACAAAGACCCCCCCTCCCCCGCGCTCTGCATCCCGGCGCAGCCTAGTGGGGAAAGACCCCCCAGGGCTCCCCGCCCCCTCAGCAGACAGGGCTCGACTGGGCAGCGGCTCCTCCCTTCCAGGCATCCCGGCACCGAGCCCCCCCCCAGCTCAGGAGAGAACCCAGGCGTCCGGGCACCGAGCCCCCAGCTCAGGAGAGAACCCAGGCGTCTGGGCACCGAGCCCCCCCCCCCAACTCAGGAGAGAACCCAGGCCTCTGGGCACCAAGCCCCGCCCCCAGCTCAGGAGAGAACCCAGGCGTCCGGGCACCGACCCTCCCCCCAGCTCAGGAGAGAACCCAGGCGTCCGGGCACCGACCCCCCCGCCAGCTCAGGAGAGAACCCAGCCGTCCGGGCACCCAGCCCCAGCTCAGGAGAGAACCCAGGCGTCCGGGCACCGACCCCCCTGCCAGCTCAGGAGAGAACCCAGGCGTCCGGGCACCGACCCCCCCCGCCAGCTCAGGAGAGAACCCAGGCGTCCGGGCACCCAGCCCCAGCTCAGGAGAGAACCCAGGCGTCCGGGCACCCAGCCCCAGCTCAGGAGAGAACCCAGGAGTCTGGGCACCGACCCCCCCCCCCCAGCTCAGGAGAGAACCCAGGCGTCCGGGCACCCAGCCCCAGCTCAGGAGAGAACCCAGGCGTCTGGGCACCGACCCCCCCCCCCCCCCCAGCTCAGGAGAGAACCCAGGCGTCCGGGCACCGAGCCCCAGCTCAGGAGAGAACCCAGGCGTCCGGGCACCGACCCCCCCCCCCCCCCAGCTCAGGAGAGAACCCAGGCGTCCGGGCACCCAGCCCCAGCTCAGGAGAGAACCCAGGCGTCCGTGCACCGACCCCCCCGCCAGCTCAGGAGAGAACCCAGGCGTCCGGGCACCCAGCCCCAGCTCAGGAGAGAACCCAGGCGTCCGGGCACCGACCCCCCCCGCCAGCTCAGGAGAGAACCCAGCCGTCCGGGCGCCGACCCCCTCCCGCAGCTCAGGAGAGAACCCAGGCGTCCGGGCACCGACCCCCCCACCAGCTCAGGAGAGAACCCAGCCGTCCTGGCACCGACGCCCCCCCCCCCAGCTCAGGAGAGAACCCAGGCGTCCGGGCACCCAGCCCCAGCTCAGGAGAGAACCCAGGCGTCCGAGCACCGACCCCCCCGCCAGCTCAGGAGAGAACCCAGGCGTCCGGGCACCCAGCCCCAGCTCAGGAGAGAACCCAGGCGTCCGGGCACCGACCCCCCCGCCAGCTCAGGAGAGAACCCAGGCGTCCGGGCACCCAGCCCCAGCTCAGGAGAGAACCCAGGCGTCCGGGCACCGACCCCCTCCCGCAGCTCAGGAGAGAACCCAGGCGTCCGAGCACCGACCCCCTCCCGCAGCTCAGGAGAGAACCCAGGCGTCCGGGCACCGACCCCCTCCCGCCAGCTCAGGAGAGAACCCAGACATCCGCCCCCCGTCCCCATTTCCTTTGGCGCAGGGAGTGCGACTGTCTGTGACGCTACCGTAATACACAGAATATCCTGCCTCCAGACTGGGTGGGTGCTACCGCAATACTTGTATTTCCCCACCGCAGGGATTACCGTAATGCCCATATTAACAACCCCTGCCGGGTGTGCTACCGTAATCCCGTAATATCACAGCCGCAGTGGGCTGCTACCGTAATGCCCAGTATAGCGGCCCCCTTCTGTCTCTTTGTGTAGCCTTTTACCGTAATATACGTGAAAGGCCCCATCAACGGGAGGCGAGGGGTGATGCCGCAATACAGATAAGAGCAGCTCCCACTTTGGGGTTGCCACCGTAATACCGCTAAAATCAGCCTCTCGGGTTCATTGAGAGACTGAAGGGTCACAGACATGCCAGTCCCCCTCCATTTGGGGGGGGGGGCAGGGGGAGGGGTGAGAGCTACCGTAATACACACAGTGTTCTGTCCCCCAAATTTTGGGGGGGGGGCGGTGAGGCCTGCTATATTAATATCGATACCCTCCCACCTTCATGGGGGGTATTACCGTAACACACCTAAAATTCCTCCCCTCTATTTGTGGGGGAAAAGCTCCCAGCTCTCGCCTCTCTTTTCGGAGCGGGGGCCGTGCACCCCAGACCCCCAGCACCACACGCAAGCTGCCAGGCTTCCGGTTTTATTTCGCCGCGTTTCGGTCTGCACAGGGTGATATAAAAAAGCCATCGATGGGGACGTTAGTGACACCGACGAGGCGGACACGGGCTGTGGGGACGACCCGGGGGCAGCACGGCCTCAGCCAGCACCGGGGGGGGATTTCGGGAGGGGACATTTTTAAAAAAGTTTTTTTTCCTTTTCTTGTCTCCTAGGGAACCTGAAGCCACGACTACCCCACAGCGCACAGCAGGCCCAGAACAGGCCAACACGGCGACCCAGCGAGCAGGAGGCACCTCTCTACAGGGGGCGACCCCCGGCCAGGCCTCCGCCCAGCCGGGCAGGGGCATTTTTCAATGGGTTTTTAATTGTTTTATGCAAAAAAGGTTGTGGGGTGCAGGGGGCCCCAGAGCAAAGCTGAGACCCCAATGGGGGGAGGGGAGATCTGGGAGGGGGGCACAGAGCAAAGCTGAGAAGCCGACGGGGGAAGGGAAGATCCGGGAAGCCCCAGAGTGAAGCTGAGACCCCGACGGGTGGAGAGGAGATCCGGGGGGGGGGTACAGAGCGAAGCTGAGACCCCAACAGGGGGAGGAGAGATCTGGGGGGGGCACAGAGCGAACAAGAGGCCACTTGGCTTGAGAAATGTGTTGCAAAGGCAGCTGTGTGAGAAAAGTGGGGGGAAGTTCTCTTTTGAGGGGGGTGAAATGATGACACCGCCCCCCCCCCGCAGAGAGTCCAGGGGATGGGTGGCAGAGGTGGATTTGTGGGGGGGGGGCCTTCTGGAAGGTGGGGGCTCCCAGGGTTGGCGAGGGAGGGGCAGGGGAATCCCAGGACGCAGGTGAGGTTTGAACAGCCCTGCCCCCAGGGCAGGGGGAGGGTCAGAATTAGGGGGAAATGTTCATCGCCCCCAGCCGAAAGGAAGCCCCCTGGTGTAAACGCCAGGAAAGGGCCTGGGATGGAACCCAGGAGTCCGGGCTCCCAGCCCCTCGCCCCCCGGCTGCTCAGTCTCACGCCCAGGGGTGGGGTAGAGGCTGAGCCCAGAATGATTAAAACATGGAGAGACTTGGGGGGGGTGTCTATTTTTTGGCAAATATTAACCCTGGATACAGACGTCCCCAGCCCCCCTTAACCCCTCAGCTCCCCCAAGCTTTTTGGCCCATCACATGCAGAAGTTAAATGATGCTTCAGGGAGGGGGGTGGAGAGAAAATCCCAGCTTCCCTGGAGGGGGGTGACATTCTGGGGGGGGCTAAGGGGGGATTCCCTTAAATTACTCCCCTCATGTTCTGGGGGAAGGAGGGAGGAAGCTAACAGGGATCCCCCCCTGGGATTCAGGGATGGAGAGGAGGTGGGGGTGCATGAACCCCCATGTCCCCTGGGGCAGGAGGGGGGCCCCCCATTCCCATGGGGCAGGCAGGGGCTCCCCTATTCCCCAGGGGCCTCAGCCAGCGGGGGGAGGGTGCGGCCCCCCTACTCCAGGGCAGCCGCAGCGGTGGTGGGGCTGGTGGCCCCCGAGCTGTTGTTGCCAGCCGGCTCCTTGCCCATGTGGCCGCTGTACTGGCCGATGAAGGACCCGTCCTCATTGAACTGCACGTCCACACTGCCGCCGTAGTCAGCCAGGCTGTCCTCGCTGCCCAGCGCCGGGAGTGCCCCATTGAGCGAGGGCTGGCTGCTGCCGAACGGCTTCTCCTCGTTGTCACTGCCAGGGCAGAGAGCGGGGTGAGGGGGGCTGCACGAGGGAAAGTGTCATGGTGCAGGCGTGTGAGCCACATGATTGTGCAACGCATGTGCACCTGGTGCTGGGGAAGTGACTGGGCGAGTGTGCAAGGTGAGTGGGTCTAAGGTGCAGGAAATTGGGTGTACAAAGTGGGTGAAAGAGGAGTGCAAAGGGTGAATGTGCAGAAGTGGGTGTGCAAGGAGCTTGGCCAGCAGTGGGGGTGAGTGTGCACCAGGCCAGGAGGACGTGGGTGTGCAGGTGCACACACATGTGCTGGGAGAGCAGGCAACAACCTGACACAGAGGTGTGCAGGTGGCATGGAGGGACCTGTGACACCTCATGTCAATGTGTTGGTGCACAGAGAAGTGTGCACACAGGCTTGGGTGGGAGCAGAACGGTGCGAGGGCTCTGGCACAGGGATTGTGCAAGGGGCAGCTGGGGCTATGCACAAGCAGGGGTTGTTAACATGCGCCAGGGGGATGCTGAGTGTGGGCATACGGGGGTTAGGAGTTGTGAAAGAGCCTCCCAGTGTGAGTGCAAGAGAAGGACCCACCCACCTGCCCCCCGCCCCGCAACCTGCCCCCGACAGCAGACCCAATGCCTGCCCTGGTGCGAGTGTGCACCATGGGGGGGCATTTTTCCCTCCCCAGAGGGAATCGGGGGGATCCCCCGGAACAAACTGGGAGCCCAGGGGTGTGTGATGGGGGCCCAGGGGGGCATTACCTATTTCTAAGAATTGATGAGTTGCCAGGGTGGGGGGCACGATGAGACAGAAGGAGCCAGTGAGACGGTGGGGGGAGTCGCACGGTCACCTGGGCCACGGACACACACTACTCTCCCATGCACCACCGCCCCTGTGCCCCATCACCAGTGCACAACCATCTCTGGCTACCACCACCCCACACACCATCACCCCGAGCACCATCACCCGCGGCTACCACTGCTCTGTGCACCATCACCCCCAACTACCACCATCCTGTGCACCATCACACCAGTGCACAACCATCCCCACTGACCACTGCCCCATGCACAACCGCCACCATGCACCATCACCCCCAACTACCACCATCTCACGCACCATCGCCCCCATGCACCATCACCAGTGCACAACCATCCCCATTGACCACTGCCCCACGCACAACCGCCACCATGCACCATCACCCCCAACTACCACCATCTCACGCACCATCACCCCTGTGCATCAATCGCCCCCATGCACTATCACCAGTGCACAAGCATCCCTGGGTACCACTGCCCCATGCACTATCACCCTGAGCAGCATCTGTGACAAACTGGGCCTGTTCTTACTGGGGGCTGTGAATGCTGAGGGAGGGCTTGGCCTGGGAGAACAAGCTGCATTGGGAGATGGGAGGCTGGTCACTGAGCAGGTAACGGGAGAACCCAGGAAGGGGGGAGGCCAGGGGACCCCTCTGCCCGGGAAGCTGAACAAAGGCTAGGGGAGGAGATGCTGGAGTGAGAGGAGCTTCAGGAACTGGCTGGGGAATGGAGGGAAGTCCAGATGGGGCTCTGACCCCCCAAAGGGGCTGTGATGCTCCCAGGACCCCAAGATGGACCTAACTCGGGGGAATTCTGTTGTCCGTGCCAGGAAGGCCTGTCTGGGACTGTGTCCCTGTCGTCTGAATAAACCTCCCTCTTCCCTGGCTGGCTGAGAGTCCTGGGGAATGGCAGGGAGCTGGGGGTGCAGGGCCCCGACTCCCCCACACTGTGTGACAACATCACCCCCAGCTACCACTGCCCCCAACCACCACCGCCCTGTGCACCATCTCCCCTAACTACCACCATCCCATGCACCATCCCCAGCGACCACCGGCCCCGCACACAACCGCCTCCGAGCACCATGTCGCAGGAGGATTTGGGGTCGTTGCGAAGGAAGGCTCTACTAGTGCAGCACGTATTCAATGTACTGAGGGAGGGTTTGGCTGCATCCTGCCAGGCACCGTTCTGAACAGCCCAGGGGGCCACTGGTCAAACGCCCGGGCCAGGCAGCCTGTGTCTGAGGCACAGGAACAGCCCAGAACAGTCCTTGTGGCGGATTCCGGTCCCCTTCGGTTTTAGGAGGAGTTTTCATGACAGTATCTGCTCTAAGGTCTTGTTTCTTAGCTGCTTTGGAAAGGAAGTTGGGTGAGGTTCTTCACAGTAACCAGCTCCCCCTTTCTACGGCAATCCTGGGGGGGGTCTCTGCTTGGGGGAGTAAAGGACGTGTGCAGTGTGAACCATCCCCAGTGTCCGGACAGTCAGGAAGACGGGGAACCAGCAGGAAACCCTCCCCGGTGTCTGAGGCTAAAGCGCTAGCAGCACTGAGACCCCAGAGGTGAGGCAACCCTCCCCTCCCCTACCCCCGTGGGAGAGAGAGGAGAGAACTGCAGAAACCCCCGAGATTAACCCTCCGGAAGGACCAACGGTCACAGAAGGACATTGCAAAACTCTGGATTCAGGCCAGCAAAGCCTCAGAGCATCAGTGCTCGGCCAGAGCCCAGCTCCTCCCTGTGTGGGAACTCAGACCGTCTGCAGGACGTGTGTGCGTGCGTGCATGTGCATGTGCGTGAGGGACGGTGGGTGGGTGCACATGTGTCTGTGTGCGTGTGAATGTCTGTGGATGCACAGGCTGTTGCATTTTCAATAAACACGGCATGTTGCCTTTTCCCTGAAAAGATCCCATGTGCTTCTTCTAAGCACAACACCATCACCAGTGCACAACCAACCTGGCTACCACCACCCTGCGCACCACTGCCTCCCTGCACCATCACCCCCCATGCACCATCACCAGTGCACAATCAACCCGGCTACCACCGCCCTGTGCACAACTGCCCCCATGCACCACCACCCCTGGCTACCTGCACCCCTTGCACAACTACCTCTGTGCACCATTGCCCCCGTGCACCATCACCAGCGCACAACCATCCCTGGCTACCACCGCCCTGCGCACAACCGCCTCTGCACCGTCACCCCCAACTACCACTGCCCCATGCACAACTGCCTCTGAGCACCATCACCGGTGTGCAACCAACCCTGGCTACCACCGCACCATGCACAACCACCTCTGTGCACCATCACCAGTGCACAACCAAACCCGGCTACCACTGCCCCGCGCACAGCCGCCTCCATGCACCATCGCCCCAGCTACGATCGCCTTGCATACCCTTGTCCCACCCCCACATAAGTCACCGGAGGACCCCGCACACCTGCTCTGACACACCTGTGCCCCCAGGAGCTGCCACCATCTCCACAAACATGTGGGAGGCCCTTAAGTGCCACCCCCTGGACCTTGGCAGGCAGCATGAGCAGCCCCCGCAGCCGAAGAGCAAGTGGACAGGGCACACATGGCAATGGAGGATTGAACCCAGGAGTCCGGGGTCCCAGCACCCCCCCCATCTCCTCTTACCTCTCCAGGGATCTGTGGTAGCAAGGCCGGCAGCAGTTTTTGTTGCAGGGGGGGGGGAGAGAGAGAGAGAGACCCCCCCCGACCAGGCAGCGGGGGTGGCATTGGGGGGGGCAGGTTAAGCAGAGGCCACTAGATCCAACTCCAATCCCCCCCAATAGAGAGGGTAATTCCGCTCCCCGCCATGTTCCCCCCAATAAGGGGGCTTCTGGGGTATGGGGTGAGGTGGAAACCCCTCTGCCCTGCCCCTCCCACCCCCACAGCCCCCCTACCCAGCCCCTTCCCCTTCCCCTCCCCCTGCCCTGCCCCCCACTCACCTGTACTCCCCGAATGTCTCGTCCTTCATGGGTCGGACTTCAGAGTCAACCTGTGTGTCCTCCTTGTCCTTCACTGGGGGCGGGAGAGTTAGTTGGGGGGGGCAGGAGCCAAGGGGGACAACTGGGTTTTGGGGGCAGGGCTGCTCGGGGACCCTGGAGTGCAGAGGATGACTGGGGTCACTCCCTGGGAGGTGGAGCAGAGGGGGGTGGGGCTCCTGGTGGAGTGGGGAACTGGGGGGCCAGGGACCAAGGTGTGGGGCTGCGCCCTCCGGAGGCGGGGCTGGGGAGCTGGAGCTGGGGATGGGTCTCAGAGCTCCGGGGGAGTGGCCAGGGAGTTGGGGGCAGGGCTCATTGCTCTAGGGGTGGGACCAGGGAGCCAAGGGTAGGGGTGGGACTGGTGCTCAGAGCTCTGGGGGCAGGGCTGGGAGTCCCAGGGGCTGATTTTGGGGCAAGGGGTAGGGCTAGGGAGCCAGGGGTGGAGTCAGGTGTTTGGGGTGGGTCTGAGGGCTCCGGGAGCAGGGCCAGAGGGTTGGGGGTGGGGCTGGGGGCTCTGGGGGCGGGACTAGGGGGCAGGGCTCAGAGTTCCAGGGGCGGGGCCCAAGGCTCTGGGGGCGGGGCCATGGAGCCGGGGTGGGGCTCGACGCTCCAGGGGCAGGGCCCAGGGGCGGGGACAGGGAGTTGAGGTGGGGCCGATGGCTCCGGGGCGGGGTTGGGGCCAGGGATCCAGGGATGGGGCCAGGGGATCCAGGGGTGGGGCTGGGGGCTCCGGGGGCAGGGCTCAGAGCTCCGGGGGCGGGGGCAGGGCCAGGGAGTTGGAGGTGGGGCCAATGCTTTGGGGGCAGGGCTGGGGGCTCTGAGGGAGGGGCCGGGGAGCAGGGGGCAGGGCTCAGAGTTCCAGGGGCGGGGCCACGGAGTTGGAGGCAGGGCTGATGGCTCCGGGGCAGGGGTGGGGCCAGGGATCCACGGGTGGGGCTTGGGGCTCTGGGGGCAGGGCCAGGGAGTTGGAGGCGGGACCGATGGCTCTGGGGGTGGGGCCAGGGAGCCAGGGTGGGGCTCAGAGCTCTGGGGGCAGGGCCAGGGAGTTGGAGAGGGGGCCAATGCTCTGGGGGTGGGGCTGGGGGCTCTGGGGGAGGGGTCAGGGAGCAGGGCTCAGAGTTCCAGGGCCAGTGCCCAGGGCTCTGGGGGCGGGGCCCAGTGGGCAGGGGGCAAGGCTCGGAGCTCCAGGGGCGGGGCCCAGGGCTCTAAGGGCAGGGCCAGGGAGTTGGAGGTGGGGCCAATGCTCTGGGGGCAGGGCTGGGGCTCTGAGGGAGGGGCCGGGGAGCAGGGGGCAGGGCTCAGAGTTCCAGGGGCGGGGCCAGGGAGTTGGAGGCAGGGCCGATGGCTCCGGGGCAGGGGTGGGGCCAGGGATCCAGGGGTGGGGCTGGGGGCTCTGGGGGCAGGGCCAGGGAGTTGGAGGCGGGACCGATGGCTCTGGGGCGGGGCCAGGGAGCCGGGGTGGGGCTTGGCGCTCCAGGGGCAGGGCCTCACCCGAGTACTTCCCACCCTTGCTCCGTTTGACCAAGCAGAGGATGAGCAGCAGCAGCAGCAGCAGCACCACGGCGCAGATGAAGCCGATGAACCAGCCCTCGGTGGCGAAGCTGCGCTGGTCGGTCGTCAGCACTGGGGGGGCAAAGTGACGAGAGGGGTTACCCAGGGACCCTGCGCCGGGCCCCAGGACACGGGGGGATGAAGCCTGGGCGTGCCTCAGTTTCCCCCACCTGCTGCATTGTTCCCCAGAGGGGGTGGGGTCTGGCCAGTCTCAGGCTGTGGGGGTCAAATGGCTCCCAGCTGCCCTGGCCCCCCATCCCCCTGCCTGGGGGCATGGGTGGGAATATGGTGTGGGGCAGGGGGTGAGCCTGAGGGGGATAGCCTGTGACGTTATTGATATAAACTGGGACCATATAGAACATGGGTTGCAACCAAGCTCCTGTAGTGGCACCAAATCCTATGTAAAGGGGGTCAGATAAGGGGTGTAAGAGCAGGTTGTGGGTTAGGATTGTGCTGTCTGTGTGTCTGTATCATTTTGTAGTTGAAGTTAGAAGTATTGGCTCTGTACTGTCTGTATTTCAAATTGGTGCTGCAGTTCTGGGTGACACCCCAGACGAGTTGGGGTCAGCTCGGCCCGGCTGGCTTGGGGGCCCGTTACGGCCCATCAGCTACAACTGACCCATGGCGAGGAGGCAGATCCGCCTTGTGACTCGGCCAAGTGCAGGGCCTGGCCCATGTGACCCCAGGCTCCACGTTGCTGTAATTTTCCACAGGAAGGACAGAGAGGTTCTTACACCTGGAAAAGCCTAGAAAAGGCCGAGGCCTCGTCTCCACCTGGTCCTCAATCCTGCCCCTGAGCTCTGGGGACTTTGCTACGAACTGAAGCTCTGAACAAAGGACTGAGCGACCCGTCCCAGCGGGGGATGTTCCAGGGACGGGATCTGAACCTCCGTCATGGCTACAAGCCTGACCCAAGGACTCTGCCGTCACTGTGTGTAACTGATCCCATGTCACCAATTCTAGCTCCCGTCTGGATCTTTTCCCTTTTATGACTAAACCTTCCGACTGTAGATTCTAGAGGGTTGGCACCAGCGGGATTGGGGGTAAGATCTGACGTGTGTATTGACCTGGCTCTGGGGCCTGATTCTTTGGGATCCAGAGAACCTTGGTCCTTTACTGGGGTGTTGGGTTTCATACCCATCCATCCCCTGCCGAGTGGCGCAGGTGGGGATACTGGGAAACTGGAGTGTCTGAGGGAATCGTGTGTGAGACTCGTGGTTACCAGTGGGGTGAGGTCCTCTGGGTCTGGCTGCTTTGGTGCCGTAGAGGTGGAGAAAGCCCAGCCCGGGGCCGTAACTGCCCTGTGTTAAGCCACTGGTGTGACGGAGCCAGGAGCAGGGAGCGGGCGCGTTTGACCCGGGAAGGTTGCAGGGGGGATATATTGGGGATGGGAAGAATCTCCTTGAGTTGTAACCGGAGTGGGGGGCGGGGTTGGGAGAATTGACTGAACAAAGGGAGGAAGGGCAGAGGGGAGGGGGACGAGAGTGGCTGGAGGGATTTTTGGTTTCAATTTGGGCTGGGGGTGCAGTGCAGGGAACCCCAAGCTGGGGTCTAAGCTCCCTGCCCCCCCCCCCCGAAGGACTTGCCTGCGGGGTCCTGGCTGTCCCCACCCGCTCTGCTGTAGCCTGCGTTCCTACTGCCCAATAACCCTGCTGTGTTACTGGCTGGCTGAGTCCTGGGGATCCCAGGAAGAGGGGGGCCGGGCCCTGACTCCGTGACAATTGGTCCTGAATTGGCACCTCAGTTGGGTCCCGCCAGAACCGCATCATCACAGGGGGGATCTGGGACACGTGGCCCGTGGGGGGTGGGGCAGGTGACCAAGCATGGAGGACCCTGGTCCCCCCAGGGAGCTGCGGGGCGGGGGGATGGGGATGGGGATGGGGCCGGGCCCTGCCCCCCGGGGGTCTCACTCACACTTGCCGTTGGTCTCCACCTCGCTCTCCCAGAAGGAGACGTTCCCCCCTGAGGGGTCGCGCCCCACGAACTGGACGCGGTAGGAGGTGCCGGGCTGCAGGTGGAGGAGCCGGTAGGAGCCGTGGGTGGAGTTGGCCTGGCCAGACGTGCGCCAGGGCTCGGCCACTGGGGGGCAGCAGGAGGGGGGTTACGAGTGGTGCCCCCCCACAGGGGACTGGGCCCCGGACCCCATTCCCTGCCCCCCAGAGCCATCCAGGACCCTCCCAGGGCCAGTGGCCACTTCCCGTCCCCCCAGCCAGCCAGCCAGGCCCTTCCCCTCCCCAGGGCCAGTGGCCCCTTCCCATCCCCCCAGCCAGCCAGCCAGACCCTTCCCCCCCCAGGGCCAGTGGCCCCCCAGCCAGCCAGCCAGGCCCCCCCCCCCCCCGGGCCAGTGGCCCCTTTCCGTCCCCCCAGCCAGCCAGCCAGCCAGGCCCTTCCCCCCCGGGGCCAGTGGCCTCTTCCCATCCCCCCAGCCAGCCAGCCAGACCCTTCCCCCCCCAGGGCCAGTGGCCCCCCAGCCAGCCAGCCAGGCCCCCCCCCCGGGCCAGTGGCCCCTTTCCGTCCCCCCAGCCAGCCAGCCAGGCCCCTCCCCCCCCCAGGGCCAGTGGCCCCTTTCCGTCCCCCCAGCCAGCCAGCCAGGCCCTTCCCCCCCGGGGCCAGTGGCCTCTTCCCATCCCCCCAGCCAGCCAGCCAGCCAGCCAGGCCCCCCTAGACTGAGACGGGACAGGCCCCCGCCAGCCCAGCTCTTACTGGATTTGCTCATGAACTGGATTTCGAACTCCACGCTGGCCTGGGGCCGGCTCGGGACCCAGGTGAAGACGGTGAAATCGGGCCCCACCAGCGAGATGCTGATGTTCTCCAAAGTGGGGAGCACTGGGGGGCGGAGCAGACAAGGAGGGAATTAACCCCTGAAGGTCAGATCCAGAGACTGGGGAACTCCCTGCCACCGTGGGGCAGGCACGTTGGGGATTTCAGGGCCGGGGAGCGGGCAGGGGTCTGGCCCCCACCCCAGGATTGTGGGAGAAGCAGTACCCCCCCCGCACCCCCTTACCTGGCTCAGGCACGGTGCTGCCCTCCTGCACCAGCGGCTCGCCCTGGCCGGCCCGCGTCAGCGCCCGCAGCTGGAACCGGTACCACGCCCGTGGGTCCAGCCGGGCCAGCGTCCCATTCAGCTGGGAGACGGGGAAGGAGATTTCGTGCAGGGGGCCCAGCTCCGACCCATTCACTGCGGGGGCAAGTGGGGGTTAGGGCCCAGCTGACCCATCTCCCTCCTGCCCCCTGCCCCACTCTGCTCCTCTCCTGCCCCCCAGCCTGCCCCCACTCAGCCCCCCTCCTGCCCCTTGCCCCTACTCTGCTCCCTTAGCCCCCTCCCGCCCCCTGCCCCGCAGCCAGCCCCCCTCCTGCTCCTACCCCCACTCTGCCCCCTCAACCTCCCTCCTGCCCCCTGCCCCCTTCCGCCTCCTGCCCCACAGACAGCCCTCCTCCTGCTCCTAGCCCCCACTCTGCCCCCAGCCCCCACTCTGCCCCCCTCAGCCCCCTCCCGCTCAGCCCCCCTCCCACCTCCTACCCCACACATCCCCCCTCCCACCCTCTGCCCCGCAGACAGACCCCCCTGCACCTCACCTAGCCCCCCCATCCTGCACACCTTCCCGGCACCTGCCCACTGGCCAGTCCCTCACCACTACCCATAGCTTCCCCTGTTCCACCCTTTGTGCCCCCCACCTCCTGTCCCCAGCCCCCCAGCCCAGCACCCCCAGACTTACCCTGCTGGTACTGCAGCAGGTACTCGGTCAGCGCCCCATTGGGGAACTGCGGGGCCGTCCACTCCAGAGCCAGCACCGTGTCTGACACCCGCTCCAGGAGCAGTGAGCTGGGGGGGCTGGGCACTGGGGGGGCAGAGAGAGGGTGGGCACTGGGGGAGTGTTACTGGCACAGGCTGCATCGGCTGGGGGGGATCTCGGGGGGACTTCATTTGAGGCACGACACCCGAGTGCAACCTGAGCCGGGAGGGGCCTGGGGCCAGGTGACCCCCTGCCCGGACACCGGACCCAGGCTGGAGGAGGGGCTGGGGGGGGTCAGTGTGGGGCTGGCTGGGGAGATGGGGGGGAGCTGGGGCCAGGTGACCCCTGTGATGGAGTAGGGGCTGTCTGTGTGGGGAACGGGAAAGCAGGGGATCTCTTTAGGTGCAGGACAGGTGCTCAGCCTGTAACCCGAGCCCGGCAGGGGGAAGGGGGGAGCTCCTGGGCGGAGGAGAAGGGGACAAAGGATTCGGCTGGGGGGAGGAAAGGCAGGACTGTTTGGGTTTGGGGCTGTGGGGCGGAATTCAGGGTATCCTAGCTGGGATCCAAGCACCCTGAACCCCCAGAAGGACTGGATGGAGGAGTCCTGACTGTGCCTGCAAGCTCTGCTGTAACCTGCGTTCCTGTTGTCCAATAAACCTTCTGTTTTACTGGCTGGATAAAAGTCACTGTGGGGTCCAAGCAGAGGGGTGCAGGGCTGCAACCCCCAGACTCTGTAACACCCCCTGCCCGGAAACTGGACCCAGGCTGGAGGAGGGGCCGGGGGGTCAGTGTGGGGCCGGCTGGGGAGACGGGGGGGGCCCAGCCCCAGGATGGACCCGGCTGAGGGGTCCCGGTCTCTGTATGGACGAGCTCTGGCTCAGCCCCTGTTCCTGGCTGCGTCGGGGGAATGGCAGGAAGTGGGGGGCAGGGCCCCGACCCCCTCGTGACGCTGTCCATGGGGGCTGGGAGCTGTTAAGGGGTGTGGCGGGCCGGGGGGGCTCACCTCCCTCGGGGGTGCAGAATTCGATGTCCTCGCTGCGGGGCCCATCGCTGCGCCCGTTAAACACGACCACGTAGAGGCGATAGCAGCTCCAGGGGCGCAGCCCCCCCAAACTGGCCTGCGACGCCTCCCCCTCCACCGTCAGCACCAGCGGGGGCGGCTGGGCACGGGCCTGGCGCCTCCTTCGCTCCCCCACACTGCCCAGCCGGCAGTAAAACACCTGGGGGGACAGGGTCAGACAGCACGGCCCCCGAGCACCCCCACTCCCGACCGCAGCCCCCCGAGTGCCCCCCACTTCCACCTGCAGCCCCCCGAGTGCCCCGTGCCCCCGAGCACCCCCCAATCCCGACCGCAGCCCCCCGAGTGCCCCGTGCCCCCGAGCACCCCCACTCCCGACCGCAGCCCCCCGAGCGCCCCCCCACTCCCGACCGCAGCCCCCCGAGTGCCCCGTGCCCCCGAGCACCCCCCACTCCCGACCGCAGCCCCCCGAGTGCCCCGTGCCCCCGAGCATCCCAATTCCCAACCGCAGCCCCCCGAGTGCCCTGTACCCCCCGAGCACCCCCGATTCCCGACCGCAGCCCCCCCGAGTGCCCCCCACTTCCGCCTGCAGCCCCCCGAGTGCCCCATGCCCCCGAGCACCCCCCACTCCCGAGCGCAGCCCCCCGAGCACCCCCCACTCCCGACCGCAGCCCCCCGAGTGCCCCGTGCCCCCGAGCACCCCCCACTCCCGACCGCAGCCCCCCGAGTGCCCCGTGCCCCCGAGCACCCCCCACTCCCGAGCGCAGCCCCCCGAGTGCCCCGTGCCCCCGAGCACCCCCACTCCCGACCGCAGCCCCCCGAGCGCCCCCCACTTCCGCCTGCAGCCCCCCGAGTGCCCCGTGCCCCCGAGCACCCCCCACTCCAGACCGCAGCCCCCCAAGCGCCCCCCACTTCCGCCTGCAGCCCCCCGAGTGCCCCGTGCCCCCGAGCACCCCCACTCCCGACCGCAGCCCCCCGAGCACCCCCCACTCCCGACTGCAGCCCCCCGAGTGCCCCGTGCCCCCGAGCACCCCCCACTCCCGACCGCAGCCCCCCGAGTGCCCCGTGCCCCCGAGCACCCCCCACTCCCGACCGCAGCCCCCCGAGTGCCCCGTGCCCCCGAGCACCCCCCACTCCCGACCGCAGCCCCCCGAGTGCCCCGTGCCCCCGAGCACCCCCCACTCCCGACCGCAGCCCCCCGAGTGCCCCGTGCCCCCGAGCATCCCGATTCCCAAGCGCAGCCCCCCGAGTGCCCTGTGCCCCCGAGCACCCCCCACTCCCGACCGCAGCCCCCCGAGTGCCCCGTGCCCCCGAGCACCCCCCACTTCCGACCGCAGCCCCCCGAGTGCCCTGTACCCCCCGAGCACCCCCGATTCCCGACCGCAGCCCCCCCGAGTGCCCCGTGCCCCCGAGCACCCCCCCACTCCCGACCTGGAGTCCCCCGAGTGCCCCGTGCCCCCGAGCACCCCCCACTCCCGACCGCAGCTCCCCGAGTGCCCCACGCCCCCGAGCACCCCCGATTCCCGACCGCAGCCCCCCGAGTACCCCGTGCCCCCGAGCACCCCCCGCTCCCGACCTGCAGCCCCCCCGAGTGCCGTGTGTCCCCGAGCACCCCCCACTCCCGAACTGCAGCCCCCCGAGTGCCCTGTGCCCCCCGAGCACCCTCCACTCCCGATCCACAGCCCCCCCGAGTGCCGTGTGCCCCCGAGCACCCCCCACTCCCGACCTGCAGCCCCCCCGAGTGCCGTGTGTCCCCGAGCACCCCCCACTCCCGAACTGCAGCCCCCCGAGTGCCCTGTGCCCCCCGAGCACCCTCCACTCCCGACCCGCAGCCCCCCCGAGTGCCCTGTGCCCCCCCGAGCACCCCCCACTCCCGAACTGCAGCCCCCCCGAGTGCCCTGTGCCGCCCCGAGCACCCCCCACTCCCGAACTGCAGCCCCCCGAGTGCCCTGTGCCCCCCGAGCACCCTCCACTCCCGACCCGCAGTCCCCCCGAGCACCCCCCACTCCCGAACTGCAGCCCCCCGAGTGCCCTGTGCCCCCCGAGCACCCTCCACTCCCGACCCGCAGCCCCCCCGAGTGCCGTGTGCCCCCCGAGCACCCCCCACTCCCGACCTGCAGCCCCCCCGAGTGCCGTGTGCCCCCCGAGCACCCCCCACTCCCGACCTGCAGCCCCCCGAGTGCCATGTGCCCCCTGAGCACCCCCCACTCCCGACCTGCTGCCCCCCGAGTGTCCTGTGCCCCCGAGCACCCCCGATTCCCGACCCACAGCCCCCCGAGTGCCCCGTGCCCCTGAGCACCCCCCACTTCCGACCCGCAGCCCCCGAGTGCCCTGTGGCGCCCGAGCACCCCCGACTCCCGACCCGCAGCCCCCCCAAGTGCCGTGTGTAACGAACTGGGACTGTTTTAATGTTTGCTCTGAACACTGTGTTGGTGCCTCAGTGTCCCCTGTGCAGTTCTTAAGTATCTAGGTGGTGGGATAAGGGAGTGTGATTGCTGCAGAGGAAGGGGCCAGTGCCCCTAAATGCCTGGCACTCTGTCTCCTAGCAACTGATGGCCTGGGCCCCTCCTCTGCAAAGGTGCCAACTGAAAGTGTTGGAGACAAAGGGATTAGGTGACCTCCTGGCCCGGGAAAGGGGCTGAGCAGAGAGGAGGGGTTGGAGGGGGTGGTTAGTCTGGAGCTGGCTGGGGACAAGGAGTGAAGTGCAGACCGAGGGGTCTGGCTCACTGCCCCCCAGAATGGACCCGGCCGAGGGGTCTGGTTCGCTGTATCTACAAGCTCTGTTTTAGACTCTGTTCCTGTCATCGAATAAACCTCTGTTTTGCTGGCTAAGAGTCACGTCTGACTACAAAGTGGGGGTGCAGGACCCTGTGGCTTCCCCAGGACCCCGCCTGGGTGGGCTCGCTGTGGGAAGCGCACGGAGGGGCAGAGGATGCTGAATGCTCCAAGGAGAGACCCAGGAGGTGAAGCCGTGTGAGCTTCTTGGCCTGAACAAGTCTGCTCCAAGGGAGAGGAGGCTCCCCAAAGTCCTGACTGGCTTTGTGGGGAGCAGTTCCAGAGCATCGCCCGGGGACTCCGTGACACCGTGTGCCCCTGAGCACCCCTGACTCCCGACCCGCAGCCCCCCCAAGTGCCCTGTCCCCCTGAGCACCCCTGACTCCCGACCCGCAGCCCCCCCAAGTGCCCTGTGCCCCCTGAGCACCCCCGATTCCCGACCACAGTCCCCTGAGTGCCCTGTGCCCCCTGAGCACCCCCCACTCCCGACCGCAGCCCCCTAACACCTCCCCTCCCAACCTGCAGCCCCCCTAAGTGCCCTGTGCCCTCCCGAGTTCTCTGCGCCCTCTAAGTGCCCCCCACTCCCAACCCACAGCCCCCTAACATCCCCTCCCAATTCGCAGACCCCCCAAATTCCCCATGCCCCCCCAAGCACCCCCACTCCTGACCCACAGCCCCCCAGTGCCCCTGACCTGCACGACTCCTGAGTGCCTTGTCCCCCACTCCCGACCCGCTACCCCTAGCACCCCTCCCAACTCACAGCCCCCCCAAGTGCCCTGTGCCCTCCCGAGTTCTGTGCCCCCAAATACCCCCCACTCCCGACACACAGCCCCCAACACCCCTCCCGACCTGCAATCCCCGAGTGCCTTGTGCCCTCCTGAGTTCTGTGTGCCCCCCAAGCACCCCACTCTCGACCCGCAGCCTCCCAGCACCCTCTCCTGACCCGCAGCCGACCAAGTGCCCTATGCCCTCCCAAGTTCTCTGTGCCCCATGAGCACCCCCACTCCCGACCCACAACCCCCCTAACACTCCTTGCCAACCCACAGCCCCCGAGTGCCCTGTGCCCCCAAGTTCTCCGTGCCCCTCAAGCACCCCCACTCCTGACCCACAGCCCCGCTAGTGCCCCGACCTCTGAGTGCCCCGTGCCCCCCACTCCCGACCTGCAGCCCCCCCGAGTGCCCTGTGCCCTCCCGAGTTCTGTTCCCCGCGAGCGCCCCCACTCCTAACCCACAACCCCCCAGCGCCCGTGAGCCACATGACCCCTGACTGCCCTGTGCCCGCACGCCCCCCGAGTGCCCCATGCCCCACACTCCCGACCCGCAGCCCCCGAGCGTCCCCCCTGAGTGCCTCCCACTCCCAGCCCACGGCCCATCCCCCAATTACCCTGAACCCCCGGAGGTGACCCCGCAGCTGGTCTCTGTTGGGGAGGGTCCAGCTGATGAGGACGCTGGTACTGTTGAATATTTCCACCCCTACGTTCTCGGGGTTCACCTGGGGCACTGGGGGAGGAACAAACACATGTAATGTCAGAGCTTCCCCCCAATCCCTTCCCACCACTGCCCCTCCTAAGCTGGGGGTCACAGTTCTCCCATTTCCTCTCCCCCATTCCCCAAGCCCACCCCAGGGGTCACAGCCCCCTCCCCCACTCACCATCCTCCCCAGAGTACCCCACCACAGTGGGGGGCTCGGGCCCCTTGCCGATGGGGTTCACGGCCTGCACCTTGATCTCGTAGGGGACAAAGGTGGGGGTCCTCGTTACCAGCAAGGGGGGGGCCTCTGACTGTCTCCTCACTCCAGCTCCCCCCCTCGCCCAGACATCGCCACTGCACCCGGTAGCTGAGCTCGGGGGCGTTCCAGTCCGACTTGTTCAGGGGCTGGGGGAGGAAAGGGGGTGTCAGTGCATGGGGGGGGCAAAGCCCCAGGACCCCCCCCATTTTCCCCACCTGGGTGCAATGCACTCCAGCCCCCCAGCACACAACGAGAGCAAGTGACTAACTATCCCATCACACACAGATACAGAGCCTGCAACTACCCCGTGACAGCCACCCACCCACCCTCCCGCCATGACTACAACACAACTACCCTGTAACAGCCACCCACACACCCTCCCGCCGTGACTACACCACAACTACCCTGTGACAGCCACCCACACACCCTCCCGCCGACTACACCACAACTACCCTGTGACAGCCACCCACACACCCTCCCGCCGACTACACCACAACTACCCTGTAACAGCCACCCACCCACCCTCCCGCCGTGACTACACCACAACTACCCTGTAACAGCCACCCACCCTCCCGCCGACTACACCACAACTACCCTGTAACAGCCACCCACCCACCCTCCCGCCGACTACACCACAACTACCCTGTAACAGCCACCCACCCACCCTCCCGCCGTGACTACACCACAACTACCCTGTAACAGCCACCCACACACCCTCCCGCCGTGACTACACCACAACTACCCTGTAACAGCCACCCACACACCCTCCCCCCGTGACTACACCACAACTACCCCGTGACAGCCACCCACCCACCCTCCCGCCGACTACACCACAACTACCCTGTAACAGCCACCCACCCACCCTCCCGCCGACTACATCACAACTACCCTGTGATAGCCACCCACGCACCCTCCCGCCGTGACTACACTACAACTACCCTGTAACAGCCACCCACCCACCCTCCCCCCGACTACACCACAACTACCCTGTAACAGCCACCCACACACCCTCCCGCCGACTACACCACAACTACCCTGTGACAGCCACCCACACACCCTCCCGCCGACTACACCACAACTACCCTGTAACAGCCACCCACCCACCCTCCCCCCGACTACACCACAACTACCCTGTGACAGCCACCCACCCACCCTCCCCCCGACTACACCACAACTACCCTGTAACAGCCACCCACCCACCCTCCCGCCGACTACACCACAACTACCCTGTAACAGCCACCCACCCACCCTCCCGCCGTGACTACACCACAACTACCCTGTGACAGCCACCCACCCACCCGCCGTCAGCTACAAGGCAATTACCCTGGAACAGCCACCTGTAGTAAGAGGAGGGCCTAAGATATAAACCTTGGTATCAAGGCCTGGTACGAGGCCTGAGCTAAAGGAATGGTCAAGGCTTTGCTAACAAAGCAAAGTGAAGCTGTGAGCCAGAGGCAGGCCCTGCTCGCAGCAGCTGGCAAGGAAAGGGCTGATGCTGCAAAAGATACGTGGACACCAGAGATCAGAACATTCACATCCTTGCACATTCCACACAGATAACAAGGAAGAGGCCGACCCATCCCAATGACAGGGGCAAAGGGGAATATGATGGATAGAGTTGTTCTGTTCAAACCAACACATACAATGTGAGAGGCGGCACCTTGCTATGCAGAGCGGTTGCACCTCAGTCCGTCAGGAGTGATGTGTAACTTGTTTGTACTTGTCTTTGTCCGGCTGAGGGGACAGTGGAAAGTCCCACCACTGACTGAGCTGAGTCCATTGCCAAGAGGCACTTTCTCGTAGCATGCCCGGTAGAGTAAGTAATCTACGGGGAACTGCCATTGTGTCCACACGGCAATAAACCTGGCCGACGTGCCTTCGTACCTTACTAGTCATTGGGGGTTCTCTTCGGGTCGGCTGTGTCAGCTGTCTGCAGAGCTGGGACAGGACACAGCGGGAACACACACACGCAGCCGAGAGAGAGCAGAGCACCACACCGGTAGCATCTGACAACACCACCCACCCGCCATGAACTACAACGCAACTACCCCGTAACAGCTACCCACCCACGGGCTGTGAGCTACAACGCAACTACCCCGTAACAGCTACCCACCCACTCACTGTGACTACAACACAACTACCCCGTAACAGCCACCCACGGGCTGTGAGCTACAACGCAACTACCCCGTAACAGCTACCCACCCACCGTGAGCTACAACGCAACTACCCCACACACTCTCACACACACACCATAAAGTACAAAGTACCCTGTAAAATATAGCGTCAGCTACAACATTACTACTCTCTAAAACACACCCCATGTGCAGAACGACACAACTGCATTGTCTCTCACACACCCCTCCCCAGCATAACCAACAGCATGTGACAAGCATTGTGAGTGTCCTGTAACCCGCACACGGTGTAACAATCCTGTGACCCCTCCAAGGGAGGTAGCCGCAGCTCCATGATGTCACTCCGTGGGGGTCGACAACCCCCAGCCAAGAGCCACCATCAATCGCTGGGTGGAACAACTCAACAGCCGGCTCTGTCGACCAACAACCGGCCCCGGGGGAGGCTCCGTCAGGCGTCTGTAGAGGGCTGGCCATTGCATGGGTCTCCGGTGTCATCGGGGGGCATGAGACTGCGCCCGCCTGCCACACCCGAGCGGTAGCCGGCTTCTTCCCTTTGCCGGGGTGATCTTGGCGCGTCTCCACCGTGACGCTGGTGCCGAGTTGTTTCGCCCCTACGGCAGCGCATCCAGCACCTGACACCGGCTCACCAAGGTGGGTCCCACCCAGGGGGCCAGGTTTGTATCGGTTTTGGTGGTGCCCAGAACAGATCCAAGCAGAGTTGCCCCAGGCCCGGCGCTCTGGGAGGGAGCCCATGCTTCAGGGGGCCCAGGGTGGCCAGCGAGGGGCCTGGCCCCAGCCTGCCCTGCCCCGCTGGCTCTCGGCGCCACTCGGGCAAGGGGGCAGAGCTGGAGAGAGGCGGGACAGGGCAGGGGCTTGGGGGAGGGGAGAAATGGGGTGGGGGTGGGTTGCTCGCTGTGGCCTGGAGATGGGGGACTCAGTGACTGTTGCCCAGGAGGCCCCCCCAGCTCGGGCGCAGCTGGTTCTGGCCAGTGGGGGAGAGGGGCTCAGGGACCCGGTTCCAGGCAGGGGCAGGTGGCCTGTTTACCTGGAGCTGGAAGTGGGGGGCTGGCCAGGGACAAGGAGTGGCCAGAGCCCCTGGGGACCAGGCCAGGCCTGGGGCCTAAGAGCCGCCTGGGGCAGGGGTCAGACGCCAGTGAGTCCCCGTGTGATGCTGGCCGAGTCCAGCTGGCTGGAGATCGGGGGGGATTTGCTCTCTCTGGGCGTGGGGGCCCTGGAGCCCAGAGCAAGGAGACGCCCAGAGGGACCCATGGCAGAGCCAGGCTGCTGGGGGCCCCAGAGAGAGCAGAGCCCCGAGAGAGGCTGGGGAGTCTGTGCCACCACAGACCGGAGCCAGCCAAAGCTGTGGGGCAAGGCAAGGCCAAGGGGGAGTGTGAGCTGAGGAGGCTGCAGTCAACGAGGGACCCCCCAGCGGCGTCTGTTATGCACACCCAGCAGGAGCTACAATGCAACTACCACCGCACAGTGCGCACACACGGAGCCCGAGCAGCGAGTGTCCCGTGTGTGCACAGCCAATGGGTGTCACAACCCTGTCACCGTGACACTCGGAGACCCTGGTACAACAGCCAGCTACCCCTGTAACACAACCTCCCTAAACTACTCCGTGAACCTGGCTACACCATGAACCACCAGCACCCGGTAACCATCAGTGTTTCTGCCCCGCAACACCCGCCGCCTCCTCCCTGTACTGAGCGCCGCACAACACAGGACAACATATGGTGTCAGCTACACAGCCAACCCCCGCACTGAGACAACAGCCGGTAGTCGCCTGTGACCAAGTGGGGCATTGTCTTGTTCTTCCAGTGGGTTGCAGGCAGGGGGGATGAGACTCCGTGTCCCTGGAGGTTGCTGGTTCAACGAGGGGAGGGGAGGGGAGAGGGAAGTTGGGACCCCAGCTGGCAGCAGGGGGGCTCGGGGCTGGAGGGGGAGCAGGCAGAGTCCCCATGGCTCCAGGGAGACTGGGATGTGCTGGCTGAGGGAGGCCAGGTCGGGGGCCAGAGAGTTTCCTGTGCTGGATAAACCCTCCTGTGTTATGCTGGCTGGGAGAAAAGGGGGTTCCCCCCCGGGACCATATGGGGCCAGGACTGGGCACAACCTGTGAGCCCACGACACCCCCCATGGGCCCCCTGCCGCGCAGGACATGGACTCCCCAACCCGCCGAAGGAGGCTGCGTCTGGGGGGCTGCACAGATGTGTATGTGGGGGGATCAGGGGCTGTGGTGGGCAGGCCCCCTGACACGTTACCTGCCAGGTGATGAGCATGTTGTTGGTCTCGTTTCCCTCGCCGGCCACCCCCTCAGGGTAACGCTCGGGGGCTGGAGGGGAAAGGGACCCAGTAAGCGGGTGAACCCCCTCCCACCCTGCCCCCCAACACCCCTCCCCTCCCCCCACCACGCCCCCAAGTACCCTCCACACCCCCACTCCCCTCCCCCCAACACCCCTTTCCCCCCCACCCCCGCTCCTCCCTCCATCCCCCGGGCCCCGGGCCGTACCCGCCGGGCTGGTGCGGACGGGGGCGGAGGCGGCGCTGGGCTCCCCACGCCCGAACCGATTGGCCGCGCGGACTCGGAAGCGGAAGTCACCGTAGGGCACCAGGTGCAGCTGGGCCCAGGGCTGGTAGCCAGGGACGGTGCTGACGTCCCGCCAGGTGCCGGGGTCTCGGAGCCCATCCTCTGCCTCCACCACGAACTCTGGGGGGAGACGGGGTGAGAGACGCCCGGTGCCCCCCCGCCCCTGCCCCCTAGAACTCCCTCTGACACTCCCCAAACCGCCTGTCCCCCGAATACCCCCAGTACCTCCTCCGAGACCCCCCCAAACTGCCTGCCCCCGAATCCCCCCAGAACCTCCTCCGACACCCCCCAAACCGCCTGCTCCCCAAATCCCATTGGAACCTCCTCTAACACCCCCCAAACCGCCTGCCCCCCGAATCCCTCCAGAACCTCCTCCGACACCCCCACAATCTGCCTTCCCCCTAAATCCCACTGGAACCTCCTCCGACACCCCCCAAACTGCCTACTCCCCAAATCCCATCAGAACCTCCTCTGACACCCCCCAAATTGCCTGCTCCCCAAATCCCACCGGAACCTCCTCCGACACCCCCCAAACCGCCTGCTCCCCAAATCCCACCGGAACTTCCTCCAACAGCCCCTCAATCTGCCTGCCCCCCAAATCCTGCTGGAACTTCCTCCGACGCCCCCCAAACCGCCTGCTCCCCAAATCCCACCGGAACCTCCTCTGACACCCCCCAAACCGCCTGCCCCCCAAATCCTCCCAGAACCTCCTACGACACCCCCATAATCTGCCTGCTCCCCAAATCCTGCTGGAACCTCCTCCGACTCCCCCCAAACCGCCTGCTCCCCAAATCCCACCGGAACCTCCTCCGACACCCCCACAACTGCCTGCCCCCCAAATCCTCCCAGAACCTCCTACGACACCCCCACAACCGCCTGTCCCCCAAATCCCCCTGGAAGAGCCCAGTCCCCCAGTTCCCACCTGGAACTGTCCTGACGCCCCCCCCCAGCTCTGCCCGGCCTGGGGAGGGGGGTGTCTCGAGCTACAGCAAAGGCAATGGGGCGTGAGGGGAGATGCCCTGGGATCTGAGGGCCGGGGGGTCCCCTTCTTACTCTCAATGGGGCTGTTGTGATCGTCCCCCGGGGTCCAGCTCAGCTTCACCTGGCGCTCCTGGGGCTCCGACACCTGCAGGTCCGACACCGGCCCAGGGCGGCCTGTGGGCAGAGACGGGTCAGAACCGACCCAGCCAGCCCCCGCCCCCCGCACCCCCCAGGGCCACAGCTGGCCCCCCCGCCAGGCACATACCCACCACCCGCAGCTCGGCGCTCTCCTCCACCGCGTCCAGCTCTGTGTGTGCCCAGCAACTGTACACGCCCTGATCCGTGTAGTCCACGCCGGAGATCCGGAGCCAGCCAGGCTCGATGGTGTACCTGGGGGCGGGGGTGAGTCTGGCACTGCAAGCTTCCCCCAGCAGTCCCCCAGCCAGGTCTGTCCCAGCGCTGCGAGCTTCCTCACAGCAGTGCCCCAGCACTGCGAGCTTTCCTCAGCAGTGCCCCAGCTGGGGTCACCCCCAGTGCTGCGAGCTGCCCCCCGAGCAGTGCCCTCACCCAGGTCTGTCCCAGCACCACGAGCTTCCCCTAGCAGTGCCCCAGCCAGGGTCACCCCCAGCGCTGCGAGCTTCCCCCAGCTGGGGTCATCCTCAGTGCTGCGAGCTTCCCCCAGCAGTGCCCCAGGCGGGTCTGTCCCAGTTCTGCAAGCTTCCCGCAGCAGTGCCCCAGCTGGGTCTGTCCCCACGCTGCAAGCTTCCCCCAGCAGTGCCATGGTGCCGCCAGCTTCCCCTAGCATTGTGTCAGCCAGAGTCATCCCCAGTGCTGCAAGCTTCCTCCCAAGCAATGCCCTCGTCCAGGTCTGTCCCAGCACTGGGAGCTTCCCCCAGCAGTGCCCCAGTCAGGGGCACCCGCAGCGCTGCGAGCTTCCCCCAGCAGTGCCGCAGTGCCATGAGCTTCCCCCAGCAGTGCCCCAGTCAGGGGCACCCGCAGCGCTGCGAGCTTCCCCCAGCAGTGCCGCAGTGCCATGAGCTTCCCCCAGCAGTGCCCCAGTCAGGGGCACCCGCAGCTCTGCGAGCTTCCCCTAGCAGTGCCCCAGCCTGGGTCACCCCCAGTGCTGCGAGCTTCCCCTAGCAGTGCCCCAGCCTGGGTCACCGCCAGTGCTGTGAGCTTCCCCCAGCAGTGCCCCAGCCTGGGTCACCGCCAGTGCTGTGAGCTTCCCCCAGCAGTGCCCCAGACAGGGCTGTCTCAGTGCTGTGAGCTTCCCCCAGTAGCGCCCTGCTCCCCCCTCACTTGTCGCTGTCGTCCGACTCCCAGATGGGGCGCCCGTCCCGCCACCACTCGACCCTGCGCTCCTGCAGCGTCTCGTCAAACCGCACCAGGCACTGGAAGGTCACGTTGCTGGATTTCTTCACCACAGCGCTTTGGGGGCCCAGCTCAATCCGTGTCGCGCCTGGGACAGGACAGGACGGGACAGGGGGTGACGGTGGGGCAGCGCCCGGGCCGCCTCCCATCCCAGCCTGCCCGGCTCTCCCCCCTCGGCTCCTCCCTTCCCGGCCAGCCCACTCCCCCCCCGGCCCCTCCCTTCCCAGCCCGCCCAGCTCCCACCCGGCTCCCCCCCCTCGGCCCTTCCCATCCCATCCCAGCCTGACCGGCTCTCCCCCCTCGGCCCCTCCCTTCCCAGCCTGCCCAGCTCACCCCAGCCCCTCCCTTCCCGGCCGGCACCCCCCCCTCGGGCCCTCCCATCCCAGCTTGCCCGGATCTCCCCCCTCGGCCCCTCCCCTCCCTTCCCGGCCCGCCCGGCTCCCCCCCTCGGCCCCTCCCATCCCAGGCTGCCCGGATCTCCCCCTTGGCCCCTCCCTTCCCGGCCGGCTCCCCCCCTCGGCCCCTCCCTTTCCAGCCAGCCCCACTCCCCCCTGGCCCCTCCCTTCCCAGCTGGCTCCCCCCCGGCCCTCCCTTCCCAGCTCCCCCCAGCCCCTCCCTTCCCTGCCCACCTGGCTCCCGCCCGGCTCCCCCCGAGCCCCTCCCTTCCCACCCCACCCCACTCCCCCCAGCCCCTCCCTTCCCCGCCCGCCTGGCTCCTCCCCGGCTTCCCCCGGCCCCTCCCTTCCTGGCCCCGCCCAGCTCCCCCCCCGCCCCGCCCTTCCCAGCCTGCCGGCTGGATGCTGGGGGCGCGGGGGCCCCACCTTTGACCTCAAGCCAGGCGCTGATGGTGACGTTGGTCTGGTCGTTCTGGGCCAGGCAGACGTAGGCGCCGGTGTCCTGGCGCTGGGCCCGGCTCAGGCGCAAGGTGCCGTTGGTGTGGACGAAGGCGCGTTCGTCCTGCAGGGCCGGCTCCATCCGCCTGGTGAACCTGCCAGCGGGGGGTGGGTGTCAGGGGGGCACTCGGCACCTGCCCAGGGCACTGCTGCGGGGGGCGCACAGTGGGGGCGAGTGCGAGGTGGGGGGCAGGGAGCATGCACACGGGGGTCCCCTTACCACTCCACTCTGGGCATAGGTGCCCCGAAGGTCTGGCAGTCCAGGGATGCCGTCTGGTTCTCCACCACGGCGTAGTGCTGCTTGTCTGGGGTCAGGATCCTCGCTGGGAGCTCTGTGGGGGGGGAGGTAAGGGGGGGGCTCTGGACCCATCCCCGCCCCTGCACCTCCAAACCCACCCACCATGGGGATGCCTGGCAGGATGGGCCCCTGGGAGCTGCCCTTCGGGAGGGGGTGCCAGAGATGGGACAGTTACCAAGAGCTGGTTGCTGGGGGACGGTTGCCAGGGCTGGGCTGGTTGTCAGGGGTGGCAGTTGCCAGGGGCAGTGGTTGCTGGGATGTGGCTGGTAGGGGGATGAGGAGGCTGTAACCTAAGCCCAGTTGGCAGGGGTTGGTTGTCAGGGTGGTGGTTGCTAGGGTATGGCTGGTAGGGGGATGATTGGTGGTTGCAAGGAGGCTGTAGCCTGGGCTAGTTGCCGGGGGTGGCAGTCATTGATGTGGTGGTTGCTAGGGGGATAATTGATGGTTGCCAGGAGGCTGTAACCTGGACTGGTTGCTAGGGGGCGGTTGCTAGGGCTGGTTGCCAGGGACGGCGGTCGCCGGGCACTCACGGATGACGTAGATGTAGGCGTTGGCCAGCAGGCGGCCATGGTGGTTCATGGCCTCGCACTGCGTCACCAGCGAGTCATTGGGCTGCACCTGGCTCAGGATCAGGGCCCCCGAACGCAGCGTCCGTGTCGGGTCCGGCGCCAGCTCTGGGGGCAAGAGGCAGCTGTGGGGCAGCAGGGACGCCCCGAGTCCCACCCACTGCCCCGCCCCCACCCCACCCACTGCCCCACCCACTGCCCCTGCCCCCCATCCCGCCCCCTCCCCACCTCATTTTCCACCCATCCCCGCCCACTGCACCCAATGCCCCCCCCTCACCTCCCCAAGGGACGCCGTTGATCCTCCAGGACACCAGGGGCTTCGGTTTCCCGTAGACGGAGCAGTCGAGCCGAACGTTCTCCCCGGGGCCGTACACCCGGCTGTGGGGCTGCTGGGCCCAGTAGGGGGCGGCTGGGGGGGAGAGGGGTGAGAGCCGGTGCCCCTCACTCCCAACCAGCAGCCCCTGCTAGCCCAGCCCTGCCCCCCCAGCTATGCTGGTGCCCCTCACGCCTGGCCCTGCCCCCCCCAGCCCTGCCGGTGCCCCTCACTCCCAACCTGCAGCCCCTGCTAGCCTGGCCCTGCGCCCCCAGCCGTACTGGTGCCCCTCACTCCCAACCCGCATGTAGAACTGATAAATGAAATTGTTTTTAATTGTTCACTTTATTAATGTAAGTTCTGTTCACCATTCACTACACTTGCCTGCATTGTAACTTCTGCTCACTGTTTGATTTTGTATTTCATATGACTTGGCATTGTGTCTCTCTCATACAACTTTGTATTAGAAAACTTTGTATCAAATGTTCTAGCCCCTAAGGATAGTATAGTTAAAGTGAAAGAAACATGTGCCTTTTTGCTAGAAGTAGAATAAGATCCCCCCCCCCCCCCCAACTCTGTAATCAATTGCCCCATTGACTGAATGAGGTGTGAATGAGTGAGGCTTGGAAGACACCCACCTCCAGACAGCTACAACAGTGGAAGAGGGAATGGGAGCCAGAGCAAAGGACAATACAACTTGTCAAGTGGGCCCAATAAAGAGGAGCAGACATACTGACGGCCTCGGGGATTAGAAGCCAGCACCTTCTTTAGAAAACGCCCTCTTTGAGCAGCACTGGGACAACACCCAGAAAAAAAGCAGCACAAAGACCAACGGACACAGACCCAGATTTTGAATCTGGTCTGGATTTGCATAAGAGGGAAGCTGCTATAAATACGAGGTGTCTTGCAGAAGGACCCCGGGTCTCGTCTTGTCACCATCGGAGCATCGATCCGGATCGGCAGAAGCCCGGCTCCACCCCTCCCCCATCTAACTCACCTGGCCAGTGCAGTTAAGGGGAGCAACTAGTTGGTAACAACAGCAAGAGGGAGTGTGTTTGTGTCTGTGTGTGTGTGTGTGAATGCATGACTGTGATATATCATATGCATATGATAGAGTATTAATTAATACCTGTATTACTAATAAATGTGGCGTTTGCCTTAACCCCCCTGAAAAGATCACGTATGGTACTTTGAGTACAACACGCAGCCCCTGCTAGCCCAGCCCTGTCCCCCCCAGCCCTGCTGGTGCCCCTCACTCCCGACCTGCAGCCCCTGCTAGCCTGGCCCTGCCCCCCTGTGACGTTATTGATATAAACTGGGACCATATAGGACATGGGTTGCAACCAAGCTCCTGTAGTGGCACCAAATCCTATGTAAAGGGGGTCAGATAAGGGGTGTAAGAGCAGGTTGTGGGTTAGGATTGTGCTGTCTGTGTGTCTGTATCATTTTGTAGTTGAAGTTATGAATATTGGCTCTGTACTGTCTGTATTTCAAACTGGTGCTGCAGTTCTGGGTGACACCCCAGACAAGTGGGTGTCAGCTCTGCCTAGCCTGCTTGATGGCCCATTAAGGACCATCAGCTACACAACTGACCCATGGAGAGGAGGCAGATCCGCCTTGTGACTCAGCAGGGTGTGCAGGGCCTGGCCCATGTGACCCCAGGCTCCACGTTGCTGTAACTTTCCACAGTAAGAACAAAGACGTGTCCTTACACCTGGAAGAGCCTGTATAAGGCGGAGGCCTCATCTCCATCTTGTCTCCAATCCTGCTTCCCAGCTCTGGAGGGACTTTGCTACAAGCTGAAGCTCTGCACAGGGACTGAGGACCCATCCCAGCGGGGGATGTTCCAGAGACTTGATCTGAACCTGCAGTTCACTCCATCACTGCTACCAGCCTGAACTAAGAACTTTGCCATCAGGGTGTGGAACTGATTCCAGTTAACCAATTCTAGCTCTCAGCTCTAGCTTTTCCCTTTGATGAATAAACCTTTAGATTCTAGAGGGCTGGCACCAGCGTGATTTGTGGGTAAGAGCTGACGTGTCTATTGACCTGGCTCTGGGGCTTGGTCCTTTGGGATCGAGAGAACCTTTTTCTTTTACTGGGGTGTTGGTTTTCAGAACCGTTCATCCCCAGGACGGGTGGCACTGGTGGGGATACTGGGAGACTGGAGTGTCTAAGGGAATTGCTGGTGTGACTTGTGGTTGGCCAGTGGGGTGAAACCAAAGTCATTTTGTCTGGCTGCTTTGGTGCCTTAGAGGTGGAAAAACCCCAGCCTGGGGCCGTGACTGCCCTGTCTGAGCCATCGGTCCTGAACTGGCACCTCAGTTGGGTCCCGCCAGAACCGCATCGTCACACCCCCCAGCCCTGCTGGCGCCCCTCACTTCCGACCCACAGCCCCCGCTAGCCCGGCCCTGCCAATGATGTGACGAACTGGGACTGTTTTAATGTTTGCTCTGAATACTGTGTTGGTGCCTCAGTGTCCCCTGTGCAGTTCTTAAGTATCTAGGTGGTGGGATAAGGGTGTGTGATTGCTGCAGAGGAAGGGGCCAGTGCCCCTAAATGCCTGGCACTCTGTCTCCTAGCAACTGATGGCCTGGGCCCCTCCCCTGCAAAGGTGCCAACTGAAAGTGTTGGAGACAAAGGGATCAGGTGACCTCCTGGCCCGGGAAAGGGGCTGAGCAGAGAGGAGGGGCTGGAGGGGGTGGTTAGTCTGGAGCTGGCTGGGGACAAGGAGTGAAGTGCAGACCGAGGGGTCTGGCTCACTGCCCCCCAGAATGGACCCGGCCGAGGGGTCTGGTTCGCTGTATCTACAAGCTCTGTTTTAGACCCTGTTCCTGTCATCGAATAAACCTCTGTTTTGCTGGCTAAGAATCACGTCTGACTGCCAAGTGGGGGTGCAGAACCCTGTGGCTTCCCCAGGACCCCGCCTGGGTGGACTCGCTGTGGGAAGCACACGGAGGGGCAGAGGATGCTGAATGCTCCAAGGAGAGACCCAGGAGGTGAAGCCGTGTGAGCTTCTTGCCCTGAACAAGTCTGCTCCGAGGGAGAGGAGGCTCCCCAAAGTCCTGACTGGCTTTGTGGGGAGCAGTTCCAGAGCATCGCCCGGGGACTCCGTGACACCCCTCACTTCCAACGCACAGCCCCTGCTAGCCTGGCCCTGAGCCCCCCAGCTCTGCCGGTGCCCCTCACTCCCAGCCCCCAGCCAGCCCAGCCCGGCCCTTCCCCCCTCTGCCGGTGCCCCTCACTCCCGACCCGCAGCCCCCGCCGGTACCTTCCACGGTGACGGTGTAGCTGTGGCGGGCGATGCCCTGCGTGTTGCGGGCGACACACTGATACTCCCCATCGTCCTCCTCCATCACGTCCCGGATCCGCAGGGTTTTCTGGGAGTTCTCCAGGGCCACACGCTCCGCGGGCAGGCGGCCGTTCAGACGGATCCACTCCACCGTGGGCGTGGGGCTGGGGGGGGGCCGGCATGGGGCTGGAGGGGCAGACAGGCCCCCCCGAGCCCCGTAACACCCACACCCATAGCCCCCAACCTGCAGCCCCCCAGCGCCCCCCAAACCCCACCCCACTCACCGCCATAGTTCCCAGCCTGCAGCCCCCCCAGTCCTGCCCCACTCACCCCCATAGCCCCGAGCCCCCCAGCACTCCCCAAGCCTGCCCCACTCACCCCATAGCCCCCAGCCCCCCAGCACTCCCCCAGCCCTGCCCCACTCACCCCATAGCCCGCAGCCCCCCAGCACTCCCCCAGCCCTGCCCCAATCACCCCATAGCCCCCAGCACCCCCCAAGCCCTGCCCCAATCACCGCATAGCCCGCAGCCCCCCAGCGCTCCCCCAGCCCTGCCCCACTCACCCCATAGCCCCCAGCCCCCAGCCCCCCCAAGCCCCACCCCACTCACCGCATAGCCCGCAGCCCCCCAGCAGTGCCCCAGCCCTGCCCCACTCACCCCATAGCCCGCAACCCACAGCACCCCAGCATCCCCAAGGCCCGCCCCACTCACCCCAAAGCCCGCAGCCCCCCAGCACTCCCCCAGCCCCATTCCACTCACCCCCATAGCCCCCAAGCCCCACCCCACTCACAAGCCCTCCGGGATGCACTCCAGGGCCAGGATGGAGCCCCGCAGGGCGACGCGGGAGCTGCTCTCCCCTGGTGGCACCATCAGCCGGGGGCTGGCGAAACTTCACCGAGTTGGCTGCAGTGACGTGGGGTGGGGGGGTCAGCATGAAGCAGTGGGGGCAGGGGAACGGGGGGGGCCCTCTCCCCTGACCTGAGAAACTCTGCCCGGATCCGTCCCCCGAGTCCCATGGGGAGGTTGTTACAGGGTGGCGGGGGGGGGGAGGGCAGTGTTGGGGGGTGTGACGAACTGGGACTGTTTTAATGTTTGCTCTGAACACTGTGTTGGTGCCTCAGTGTCCCCTGTGCAGTTCTTAAGTATCTAGGTGGTGGGATAAGGGTGTGTGATTGCTGCAGAGGAAGGGGCCAGTGCCCCTAAATGCCTGGCACTCTGTCTCCTAGCAACTGATGGCCTGGGTCCCCCCCCTCTGCAAAGGTGCTGGCTGAAGGTGTTGGAGACAAAGGGATCAGGTGACCTCCTGGCCCGGGAAAGGGGCTGAGCAGAGAGGAGGGGTTGGAGGGGGTGGTTAGTCTGGAGCTGGCTGGGGACAAGGAGTGAAGTGCAGACCGAGGGGTCTGGCTCACTGCCCCCCAGAATGGACCCGGCCGAGGGGTCTGGTTCGCTGTATCTACAAGCTCTGTTTTAGACCCTGTTCCTGTCATCGAATAAACCTCTGTTTTGCTGGCTAAGAGTCACGTCTAACTGCCAAGTGGGGGTGCAGAACCCCGTGGCTTCCCCAGGACCCCGCTGGGTGGGCTCGCTGTGGGAAGCGCACGGAGGGGCAGAGGATGCTGAATGCTCCAAGGAGAGACCCAGGAGGTGAAGACGTGTGAGCTTCTTGCCCTGAACAAGTCTGCTCCGAGGGAGAGGAGGCTCCCCAAAGTCCTGACTGGCTTTGTGGGGAGCTGTTCCAGAGCATCGCCCGGGGACTCCGTGACAGGAGGGGAGCAGGGAGACCCCCTGTGAGAAAGTGGGGGGGGTCTCTGGGTTCAGTCACTGGGTTGCAGGCAGGGGGGATGAGACTCCGTGTCCCTGGAGGTTGCTGGTTCAACGAGGGGAGGGGAGAGGGAAGCTGGGACCCCAGCTGGCAGCAGGGGGGCTCGGGGCTGGAGGGGGAGCAGGCAGAGCCCCCCTGGCTCCAGGGGGACTGGGATGTGCTGGCTGAGGGAGGCCAGGCCGGGGGCCAAAGAGTTTCCTGTGCTGAATAAACCCACCTGGGTTATGCTGGCTGAGAGTCGCTCCAGGCTAGTGAACACGGGGGGGGGGAATTATCCCCTGCAGGGGTAGAGGGCCCCAGAGCGAGGGGACTCCCTGGGGGGGCCCACAGCAGAGACAGATGTGCTGAGGCTCCGAGAGGTGCAGCTCCAGGCAGTGGAAGGGCCTGACCCCCGAGACGGGCTGGTGCTCTGAAGGGGGTTCCCCCCACAGGGCCAGGAGTTGGTGACACTCCCCCGTACATCCCCTGTGTACCCCCCTCTGTCCATCACGGGGGGCAATGGCCCCTAATGTACCAGGCTCAATTTGGGCAGGATACCCCCAAACCTTGGGGGTCCCCAGGATCCCAGCCCCCCCCCGAGGGTGTAGGAGCCACAGGGAGCCCCCTGAAGGGATAGAGCAGCCCTGGGACTGCTCCGATGGACACATAGGAATTGGGGGGAGGTGCTGGGGGGGGCAGAAATAGCACAGAGATCGGGGGAGGAGTGGCCCCCCCAACACCAAGAGCTGGATGTGTGTGTGTGTGTGTGCGTGTGTGTGGCGTCACCTGGGAGATACACTCGGATGCCTGGGTTCCACTGCCTGGGGCTGGGCTGAAAATCGATCCCCCCCCAAGGGTCCCCATTCGGAGCTGCCCCCCCGACCTACTGGGCCGGACGCGCAGCTCGATCGGCTCCTTCTGGATGATGGTTCGGGGGCCCAGGTAGTGGGCGTGGCAGATGTAGTCGGGGTGAGAGTCCGAGCGCTGCACGTTGGCGAAGTACAAGTACCCGTCCTGCCCCATGCTGACCCGTTCGTCCTGCGCGATGTGCACGATCCCTGTGGGGCAGCGAGGGGTGACACCAGATCCTGCCCCCCGCCCCATTCCCTGCCCCCCTGAGCCAGCCAGCTAGGGCCCTGCCCCATTCCCCGCCCCCCTGAGCCAGGCGGGGCCCCCCAAGGGGACGGGCCCCGCCCCATTCCCCACCCCCCTGAGCCAGCCAGGGCCCTGCCCCATTCCCCGGCCCCCTGAGCCAGCTGGGGCCCCCCAGAGGGGACGGGTCCCTGCCCCATTCCCCACCCCCCTGAGCCAGCCGGGGCCCTGCCCCATTCCCCGGCCCCCTGAGCCAGCTGGGGCCCCCCAGAGGGGACGGGTCCCTGCCCCATTCCCCACCCCCCTGAGCCAGCCGGGGCCCTGCCCCATTCCCCGGCCCCCTGAGCCAGCTGGGGCCCCCCAGAGGGGACGGGTCCCTGCCCCATTCCCCACCCCCCTGAGCCAGCCGGGGCCCTGCCCCATTCCCTGGCCCCCTGAGCCAGCCGGGGCCCTGCCCCATTCCCTGGCCCCCTGAGCCAGCCGGGGCCCCCCAGAGGGGACAGGCCCCGCCCCATTCCCCACCCCCCTGAGCCAGTCCCCGCCACCCCCCAGAGGGGACAGGCCCCGCCCCATTCCCCACCCCCCTGAGCCAGTCCCCGCCGCCCCCCAGAGGGGACAGGCCCCGCCCCATTCCCCACCCCCCTGAGCCAGTCCCCCCGCCCCCCAGAGGGGACAGGCCCCGCCCCATTCCCCACCCCCCTGAGCCAGTCCCCCCCGCCCCTCAGAGGGGACAGGCCCCGCCCCATTCCCCACCCCCCTGAGCCAGTCCCCCCCGCCCCTCAGAGGGGACAGGCCCCGCCCCATTCCCCACCACCCTGAGCCAGTCCCCCCCGCCCCCCAGAGGGGACAGGCCCCGCCCCATTCCCCACCCCCCTGAGCCAGCCGGGGCCCTGCCCCATTCCCCGGCCCCCTGAGCCAGCTGGGGCCCCCCAGAGGGGACGGGTCCCTGCCCCATTCCCCGGCCCCCTGAGCCAGCTGGGGCCCCCCAGAGGGGACGGGTCCCCGCCCCATTCCCCCACCCCCCTGAGCCAGTCCCCGCCGCCCCCCCAGAGGGGACAGGCCCCGCCCCATTCCCCACCCCCCTGAGCCAGTCCCCGCCGCCCCCCAGAGGGGACAGGCCCCGCCCCATTCCCCACCCCCCTGAGCCAGTCCCCGCCGCCCCCCAGAGGGGACAGGCCCCGCCCCATTCCCCACCCCCCTGAGCCAGTCTCCCCCGCCCCCCAGAGGGGACAGGCCCCGCCCCATTCCCCACCCCCGTGAGCCAGTCCCCGCCGCCCCCCAGAGGGGACAGGCCCCGCCCCATTCCCCACCCCCCAGAGGGGACAGGCCCCGCCCCATTCCCCACCCCCCTGAGCCAGTCCCCCCCGCCCCCCAGAGGGGACAGGCCCCGCCCCATTCCCCACCCCCCTGAGCCAGTCCCCGCCGCCCCCCAGAGGGGGACAGGCCCCGCCCCATTCCCCACCCCCCAGAGGGGACAGGCCCCGCCCCATTCCCCACCCCCCCTGAGCCAGTCCCCGCCGCCCCCCAGAGGGGACAGGCCCCGCCCCATTCCCCACCCCCCTGAGCCAGTCCCCGCCGCCCCCCAGAGGGGACAGGCCCCGCCCCATTCCCCACCCCCCAGAGGGGAAGGCCCCGCCCCATTCCCCACCCCCCTGAGCCAGTCCCCCCCGCCCCCCAGAGGGGACAGGGCCCAGGCCCTGCTCCCAGCAGCAGATACTCACGGCTGTTCAGCCAGTAGATTTTGGGGGGCACGGCGCTGGCGGGGGGATTGCAGGGCAGGATGACAGACTCCCCCTCCTCCACCTCCAATGGTGAAACCTTCTCCTTGGGCCACTGGGGGGTGCCTGCAGCAGGTACGGGGGGTTCAATCAACAATTGGGGGCTGGGGGGGCTAGCAGGGCTGCGGGTCGGGAGTGAGGGGCGCCGGCGGGGCTGGGGGGGGGCAGGGGCTGCGGGTCGGGAGTGAGGGGCGCCGGCGGGGCTGGTGGGGGGGCAGGGGCTGCAGGTCGGGAGTGAGGGGCGCCGGCGGGGCTGGGGCTGCGGGTCGGGAGTGAGGGGCGCCGGCGGGGCTGGGTGGGGGGCAGGGGCTGCGGGTCGGGAGTGAGGGGCGCCGGCGGGGCTGGGGGGGGGCAGGGGCTGCGGGTCGGGAGTGAGGGGCGCCAGCGGGGCTGGGGCTGCGGGTCGGGAGTGAGGGGCGCCGGCGGGGCTGGGGGGGGGCAGGGGCTGCGGGTCGGGAGTGAGGGGCGCCGGCGGGGCTGGGGCTGCGGGGTCGGGAAGTGAGGGGCGCCGGCGGGGCTGGGGGGGGGGCAGGGGCTGCGGGTCGGGAGTGAGGGGCGCCGGCGGGGCTGGGGGGGGGGCAGGGGCTGCGGGTCGGGAGTGAGGGGTGCCGGTGGGGGGCAGGGGCTGCGGGTCGGGAGTGAGGGGCGCCGGCGGGGCTGGGGGGGGGGCAGGGGCTGCGGGTCGGGAGTGAGGGGCGCTGGCGGGGCTGGGGGCTGCGGGTCGGGAGTGAGGGGCGCCGGCGGGGCTGGGGGGGGGCAGGGGCTGCGGGTCGGGAGTGAGGGGCGCCGGCGGGGCTGGGGGGGGGCAGGGGCTGCGGGGTCGGGAGTGAGGGGCGCCGGCGGGGCTGGGGGGGGGCTGGGGCTGCGGGTCGGGAGTGAGGGGCGCCGGCGGGGCTGGGGCTGCGGGTCGGGAGTGAGGGGCGCCGGCGGGGCTGGGGGGGGGCAGGGGCTGCGGGTCGGGAGTGAGGGGTGCCGGTGGGGGGCAGGGGCTGCGGGTCGGGAGTGAGGGGCGCCGGCGGGGCTGGGGGGGGGCAGGGGCTGCGGGTCGGGAGTGAGGGGCGCCGGCGGGGCTGGGGGGGGGGCAGGGGCTGCGGGTCGGGAGTGAGGGGCGCCGGCGGGGCTGGGGGTCGGGAGTGAGGGGCGCCGGCGGGGCTGGGGGGGGGCAGGGGGCTGCGGGTCGGGAGTGAGGGGCGCTGGCAGGGCTCAAGGGGGGGCTGGGTGGATTCTCCACAGAGCATCTCCACTTCCCCTGCCTTTGCTCCTTGGGGAGGCTGCGGGGGGGGGCTCAGGCTACAGCGAGGGTGGGGGAGGGGCTGATGGAGAGGATGCAATTACATCACCCTGACACCTCGCTGCCATGGAAATGGTTGTCGTGGAAACAGGAGCAATTGGCTGAGCTCTGGGGAGACCTGCAAGTAAAAGCTGGGGGGAGCCCAGGGCCAGGCTAGCAAGGGCTGCAGGTCAGGAGTGAGGGGCCCCAGCAGGGCTGGGGGGGCAGAGCTGTGCTGGCAGGGTCTCCGAGTCGGGAGTGAGGGGCACTGGTGGCGCTGGATGGGGGCAGGGCTGGGCTCAGGGGGCTGCGGGTCGGGAGTGAGGGGCACTGGCGGCGCTGGATGGCGGAAGGGCCGGGCTCAGGAGGCTGCGGGTTGGGAGTGAGGGGTGCTGGTGGCACTGGGGGGGCTGCAGATCAGGAGTGAGGGGCGCTGGCAGTGCTGAATGGGGGCAGGGCCGGGCTCGGGGGGCTGCAGGTCGGGAGTGAGGGGCGCTGGCGGAGCTGGGTGGGGCAGGGCTGGGCTCGGGGGCCTGCGGGTCAGGAATGAGGGGGCCCTGGCGGTGCCGGGGGGCTGCAGGTTGGTAGTGAGGGGCGCTGGCAGAGCTGAATGGGGCAGGGCTGGGCTCTGGGGGCTGCAGGTTGGTAGTGAGGGGCGCCGGCAGAGCTGGGTGGGGCAGGGCTGGGCTCTGGGGGCTGTGGGTCGGGAGTGAGGGGTGCTGGTGGCACTGGGGGGCTGCAGATCAGGAGTGAGGGGCGCTGGCAGAGCTGAATGGGGCAGGGCTGGGCTCTGGGGGCTGCAGGTCAGGAGTGAGGGGCACTGCCCGGGGGGTCACTCACTCTCCGCGATGACGCGTATCTCTGGCCCCATAGCCGTGCCCAGGTCGTTGCTGGCGTAGCACCGATAGATGCCCTGGTGCTGCCCCACGTTGCTGTTGTTCACATACAGGGTCCCTGAGCCCTCGACGACCGTCCACCCCGGCCTCCTGGCGTGGGTCGAACCAGCGTCCGTCCTTTGTCCAGCGGAACCTGCGGGGGAGGGGAAGGAGCTCAGGGCAGCACCGGGGGCTTGAGGGGCCCCAGGGGGCTGGGTGGGGAGGGGGGAGGGGTGTGGGGGCAGAGCAGCTCTGTACTCACTCGAGGGGGGGGGGTCCCAGTGGCCTCACACCGCAGCACAATGTCATCGCTGGGGAATACGACCAGCTTCTCTTCCGGCTGCTCTGTCATCTCCGGGGGCTGCCGCACTGGGGGTGGGTAGGGGGGCCACTGTTACAGAGACTGAGAACCCAGCAACCTGCTCTGCCGCCATCCCCCGCCAAGCTTCCCTGAGATCCCCCAATTCCCCCTCCCCTGAACTCTCCCAAACTTCCCCTAGACATTGCTATTTCCCCTCCCCCATGCCCCCCATCTCAGACTCCTTAGTCTCTCTCCTGATGGATCCAAAATGGCCCTGGGGGTTCTTAGTAAAGGGGAGTGAGTGTGCAAAGCCACAGCCTGAGTGTGCCCAGAACCGGCTCCGCCCCCCCAACACCCCCATTTCACCCCAGGACTCACGGTTGTGCATCTCGTCTGTGCCGCCGATGGGGAGCAGAGGGAAGAGACACAGAGAGACATTAGCTGGCATCCCACGTGGGGGCCCCAGGAGTGGGACCAAGAGCTGTGTGGGTGTGAGCATGCGAGTTGTGCGCACATGCTCATGCAGAAGTGTGCAAGGCAAGCTGGCCAAAGCGTGTCCATGGTTGCAAGGTGGGGTGTGCTGAGAGACCCCGAGTGTGCACTGGAGCGTGTGCCAAAACGTGCCAGGTGAGCTGGCACAAGGGCTGGATGGTGCTCGGTGAGGCTGAGCATGCACAAGAGTGAGCGGAGGGGGGCAAGTGTGTGACCACATGTGCGAAGGGAAGGTGGGGCTTGGCGCTCATGGAAAGCAAGGGGGGATTGTACATAAGCAGGTGTTACAGTGAGCAAGGCACAGAGAATGATTGTGCACTGAGGCATGAAGAGCCGTGCAAAGTGTGCCAGAGTGAATGTGCAAAACCACCCCCCGGATCAGACCCATGGAGTCCTCCCCTGCAGAAACTCCCCACCTATGGGTTTGGCATGGGCAGATACACCCCATTACAACACCTGGAGCCCTGTCCGTGGTGCTGCCTGTAGCTACAGCCCATTGCAACACCCGGAGCCCTGTCCGTGGTGCTGCCTGTAGCTACAGCCCACTGCAACACCCGGAGCCCTGTCCGTGGTGCTGCCTGTAGCTACAGCCCACTGCAACACCCGGAGCCCTGTCCGTGGTGCTGCCTGTAGCTACAGCCCACTGCAACACCCGGAGCCCTGTCCGTGGTGCTGCCTGTAGCTACAGCCCACTGCAACACCCGGAGCCCTGTCCGTGGTGCTGCCTGTAGCTACCGCCCATTGCAACACCCGGAGCCCTGTCCATGGTGATTGGCTGAGCCTTAACTAGTGGGTGGGGCATTCACTCAGGCCAGGGCTTTATAAAGCCGCGCACAAGCAACCAGGGAGCTTGCGACCAGGGGCTGCTAACAGGGAGTTTCACAAGGGAGTTTGGGAAGTGGGGGAGCCCTTGTTGGTCCTACCTGTTCCCCTGTAGTCCCCTTAAAACCTATAATCCAAACCATATTTCAAACCACCCTTCTTTAAACCACCCTTCCATTAACTAGGAGACAATGCAGGCAGAAGCCCAGCAGCAGAGTGGGGGCTATCCAGTTTATTGTGCTGAGTGTAGCATGTACGATTACCTGCCCTGTGGGTGGGTGGCATATGTGCAAGGAGCTCCTGGCCCTCAGAGACCACGTACGGGCTTTGGAGGCCAGGGTGGTGGAACTGGAGGAGCTAAGAGAGGCAGAGAGGTATGTGGATGAGGCTTTCGGGGACACTGTAGAATTGTCCCACCTCCAGTCAGCCAGCCCCTGCGCTGTTGAGGAGGATGAAAGGCCCAGGGAAGCAGAGCAGTCAATGGGAGCAGAGGGAAACCTTCCCATAGTTGGGACCCTCCTTCCAGATGGTGCTGGGGTGCCTCTCGCACTGAGGTTACCTCCCCGGGGGAGGGAACTCCGGTTGCTAGGAAAAGGCAGGTGTTAGTAATGGGAGATTCGATCATTAGAAACGTAGATAGCTGGGTTTGTGATGACCGGGAGAACCGTATGGTGACTTGCCTGCCTAGTGCGAAGGTTGCGGATCTCTCGAGGCATCTAGACAGACTTATGTGCAGTGCTGGGGAGGAGCCGGTGGTCGTGGTACACGTAGGTACCAGTGACATAGGGAAGGGTAGGAGAGATGTCCTGGAAGCCAAATTTAGGCTGCTAGGTGTGACGTTATGAGTATAATATAATATCTCATTGAAAGGTGACAGGGCCAGAAAGAGTTAATTACCTCACCTCACCCACTGACCTGCCCGTGGGTGAACATTAAGGATCGGTTAGCAAGATCTGTAAATGAGCAGAGCTTTGAAATGCACGTCTGCAGTGTCAGGGGTAGAAGGGGAGGGGTTTGCTCAGGGCTTGGGATGCCAGCAAACAAGTCGTGTCTATTGCTAGAGCTTTAATTCAAAGATCAACAAAGGAATATTAGCATTTAAGATGATACTTGAGTGAAATAGTATTATTGTCTCTGTGTCTCTGGGAAGGTTGTGGTAACCTGGATCTGAACTGTTTAATGGATAAATTACTCTGTGCTGATTGCCAGGATGTTTGGGAGAAGGAGTTAAGCCTATTGTTTTCTCAGGCCGAGATGCGGCTGGAAATGTATAAGAACCCAGGACACGATCCTTCGTCTTCTCAGATCTGCTTTGGGTTCCAAGAGGGGGAAACCTTAAGCCACAAGGATTGAGATCCCCAGTCATTCACTGGAGCCGCCCTGAATATGGACATTGGACTGTAGCCTCTGGACTATTTCTAAAGGGACTTTTGGCAACTACAAGCTCATCTCTACTATGTACCTGAACCTCAAGAATTGAAGTCAAGTCTGTCTGTGTATTCATCTCTTAACCAACACTCTCTCGCTTTTCTGTTCTAATAAATTTTAGCTTTGTTAACAAGAATTGGCTGTAGCGTGTATTGTGGGTAAGATCTAAGTTATAATTGGACCTGGGTATGTGGCTGATCCTTTGGGATTGGAAGAACCTTTTCTTTCATATGATGAAGTAAGATTTTCAGGAATCATCATCATATCTGACAGGTGTGTCTGGACGGAGGCTGAGGCTGGGCACTTGAAGGGAACTGTGGGGTTTGGATTTCTAAGTGACCAGTGAGGTGCTACAGAAGCTGTTTTGTGCTGGTTGGTAAATCTAAGTAGTGAAATAACCACCAGCGTTTGGGGTTTGTCTGCCCTGGTCTGTTTGCAGTTCACCCTGATTGAGTGACCTCAGCTGGCTCCCATGGACAGCACCGTCACACTAGGGGAGAGACTGAAATCCAGGACCTCTATGGTGGCATTCTCAGAAATGCTCCCAGTTCCACGCGCAGGGCCAGGTAGGCAGGCAGAGCTTCAGAGTCTCAATGCGTGAGTGAGACGATGGTGTAGAGAGGAGGGGTTTACGTTCATTAAGAACTGGGGAAACTTCTGGGATGGGGGGAGCCTATACAGCAGAGATGGGCTCCACCTAAACCGGAGTGGAACCAGACTGCTGGCACTAAACATTAAAAAGGTTGTAGAGCAGTTTTTAAACTAGGAGATGGGGGAAAGCCGACTGCTGCAGAGGAGCACATGGATCGACACAAACTTCTCTTAGGGGAGAGTCTAATGATAGAGAATCTCCAGGTTATAGTCAGGAACAGAGGACGGAAGAGGATAATGTAAGGCCCGGACCAGATGATAAACAGTCACGTAAAAAAGAATCTGGCACATCAGAAAAGGGCAGACAAATAAACAGGGACAAGTTTTTAAAGTGCTTGTACACAAATGCTAGAAGTCTACATAATAAGCTGGCTGAACTAGAGTGCCTGGTGATAAAGGAGGATATTGATATAACAGGCATCACAGAAACCTGGTGGACTGAGGACAATCAATGGGACACAATCATTCCGGGGTACAAAATATATCGGAAGGACAGAACAGGTTGTGTGGGGGGGAGCGGCACTATATGTGAAAGAAAATGTAGATTCAAATGAAGTAAAAATCTTAAGTGAGTCCACATGTTCCATAGAATCGCTATGGATAGAAATGTCATGCTCTAATAAAAATATAACATTAGGGATCTATTATCGACCACCTGACCAGGACAGTAATAGTGATGATGAAATGCTAAGGGAAATTAGAGAGGCTATCAAAATTAAGAACCCAGTAATAGTGGGGGATTTCAATTATCTCCACATTGATTGGGAATATTTCACTTCAGGACGAAAAGCAGAGATAAAATTTCTCGATACTTTAAATGACTGCTTCATGGAGCAGCTGGTACAGGAACCCACAAGGGGAGAGGCAACTCTAGATTTAATCCTGAGTAGAGCGCAGGAGCTGGTCCAAGAGGTAACTATAGCAGGACCGCTTGGAAACAGTGACCATAATACAATAGCATTCAACATCCCTGTGGGGGGAAGAACATCTCAACAGCCCAACACTGTGGCATTTAATTTCAAAAGAGGGAACTATACAAAAATGAGGGGGTTAGTTAAACAAAAGTTCAAAGGTACAGTGACTAGAGGGAAATCCCTGCAAGTTGCATGGGCCCTTTTTAAAGACACATAATAGAGGCCCAACTTCAATGTATCCCCAAATTAAGAAACACAGTAAAAGAACTAAAAAAGAGCCACTGTGGCTTAACAACCATGTAAAAGAAGCAGTGAGAGATGAAAAGACTTCCTTTAAAAAGAGGAAGTCAATCCTAGTGAGGCAAATAGAAAGGAGCACAAACACTGCCAAATTAAGTGCAAGAGTGTAATAAGAAAAGCCAAAGAGGAGTTTGAAGAACGGCTAGCCAAAAACTCCAAAGGTAATAACAAAATGTTTTTTAAGTCCATCAGAAGCAGGAAGCCTGCTAAACAACCTGTGGGGCCCCTTGATGATCGAAATACAAAAGGAGCACTTAAAGACAATAAAGTCATTGCGGAGAAACTAAATGGATTCTTTGCTTCAGCCTTCACGGCTGAGGATGTTAGGGAGAATCCCAAACCTGAGCCAGCTTTTGTAGGTGACAAATCTGAGGAACTGTCACAGATTGAAGTGTCACTAGAGGAGGTTTTGGAATTAATTGATAAACTCAACATTAACAAGTCACCGGGACCAGATGGCATTCACCCAAGAGGTCTGAAAGAACTCAAATGTGAAGTTGCGGAACTATTAACTAAGGTTTGTAACCTGTCCTTTAAATCGGCTTCAGTACCCAATGACTGGAAGATTGCTAATGTAACACCAATATTTAAAAAGGGCTCTAGAGGTGATCCCGGCAATTACAGACCGGTAAGTCTAACGTTGGTACAGGGCAAATTAGTCGAAACAATAGTTAAGAATAAAATTGTCAGACACATAGAAAAACATAAACTGTTGAGCAATAGTCAACATGGTTTCTGTAAAGAGAAATCGTGTCTTACTGATCTATTAGAGTTCTTTGAAGGGGTCAACAAACATGTGGACAAGGGGATCCAGTGGACATAGTGTACTTAGATTTCCAGAAAGCCTTTGACAAGGTCCCTCACCAAAGGCTCTTACGTAAATTATGTTGTCATGGGATAAGAGGAAAGGTCTTTTCATGGATTGAGAACTGGTTAAAAGACAGGGAACAAAGCGTAGGAATTAATGGTAAATTCTCAGAATGGAGAGGGGTAACTAGTGGTGTTCCCCAAGGGTCAGTCCTAGGACCAATCCTGTTCAATTTATTCATAAATGATCTGGAGAAAGGGGTAAATAGTGAGGTGGCAAAGTTTGCAGATGATACTAAACTACTCAAGACAGTTAAGACCAAAGCAGATTGTGAAGAACTTCAGAAAGATCTCACAAAACTAAGTGATTGGGCAACAAAATGGCAAATGAAATGTAATGTGGATAAATGTAAAGTAATGAACATTGGAAAAAATAACCCCAACTATACATACAATATGATGGGGGCTAATTTAGTTACAATGAGTCAGGAAAAAGATCTTGGAGTCATTGTGGACAGTTCTCTGAAGATGTCCACACAGTGTGCAGAGGGGGTCAAAAAAGCAAACAGGATGTTAGGAATCATTAAAAAGGGGATAGAGAATAAGACTGATAATATAGTATTGCCATGATATAAATCCATGGTACGCCCACATCTCGAATACTGTGTACAGATGTGGTCTCCTCACCCCAAAAAAGATATTCTAGCACTAGAAAACATTCAGAAAAGGGCAACTAAAATGATTAGGGGTTTGGGGAGGGTCCCGTATGAGGAGAGATTAAAGAGGCTAGGCCTCTTCAGCTTGGAAGAGAGACTAACAGGGGATATGATAGAGGTCTATAAAATCATGAGTGATGTGGAGAAAGTAGATAAGGAAAAGTTATTTTACTTACTCCCATAATACAAGAACTAGGGGTCACCAAATGAAATTAACAGGTAGCAGGTTTAAAACCAATAAAAGGAAGTTCTTCTTCACACAGCGCACAGTCAACTTGTGGAACTCCTTGCCTGAGGAGGTTGTGAAGGCTGGGACTATAACAATGTTTAAAAGGGAACTGGATAAATTCATGGTGGCTAAGTCTATAAATGGCTGTTAGCCAGGAAGGGTAAAGAATGGTGCCCCTAGCCTCTGTTCACCAGAGGATGGAGATGGATGGCAGGAGAGAGATCACTTGATCATCACCTGTTAGCTTCACACCCTCTGGGGAACCTGGCATTGGCCACTGTCAGCAGACAGGATACTGGGCTAGATGGACCTTTGGTCTGACCCGATACAGCCGTTCTTATGGTGCTGCCTGTAGCTACAGCCCAATGCAACAGCCAGAGCCCTGTCCATGGTGCTGACTAGCTACAGCTCATTGCAACACCCGGAGCTGGGTCCGTGGTGCTGCCTGTAGCTACAGCCCAGTGCAACACCCGGAGCCCTGTCCATGGTGCTGACTAGCTACCACCCATTGCAACACCCAGAGCCCTGCCCGTGGTACTGCCTGTACCTACAGCCCAGTGCAACACCCAGAGCCCTGTCCGTGGTACTGCCTGTACCTACAGCCCGGTGCAACACCCAGAGCCCTGTCCGTGGTGCTGACTAGCTACCGCTCATTGCAACACCCGGAGCCCTGTCCATGGTGCTGACTGTTCCTATAGGTTGAAAATTGGACTGTACCATGGTAGGGATCCACCATCCATGGACACCTGGAGTGCCCCACTTCTGGCTCAAGGGGGGGAAGGACCCGAACCCCGCAGCTACTCACACTCCTTGGGGATGGTGAGGGCCGCAGCCAGGCCCAGCAGCAGGGGCCAGAGCTGGAGCAGCTGGCCCTGCATGGGAGCCATCCTCACCGGAGGCTGGGGCCCCTCAATCCAGGCAGCGCTGGCTGGGGGGCGCCGCGGGTCACTCCCTGCACCTGGCTGGGGGAGAAGCACCATCGTTGAGCAAGATCCATGTGACCACCTCTGGGGTGAAGCGCCACTCCTCCCCCACATTCCTGCACCGTGAGACCCACCCCACCCCCACCGGGCAATTACCAGGCTAAGGGGCTTATCTTGTCAACCCAGCGGGATCCCCCCAGCCTCTCCCCTCCCCCCACCAGGAGACAGACGGGTGGACGGACGGACACGGGAACAGATGGAAAAGCACCAGCGACAGGGGAGGGGGCATGAATTATTAATAGGGAAGAGGAGAGGAAAGATGCTCCTCACTCCCGACCCGCAGCCCCTGCCAGCCCAGCCCTGCCCCGCCCCAGCCCTGATGGTGCCCCTCACTCCCGACCCGCAGCCCCTGCCAGCCCAGCCCTGCCGGTGCCCCTCACTCCCGACCTCCAGCCCCTGCTAACCCAGCCCTGCCCCCCTCCAAGCCCTGCTGGTGCCCCTCACTCCCGATCTACAGCCCCTGCCCCACTGGTGCCCCTCACTCCTGACACGCAGCCCCTGCTCCCCACCCCCACCAGTGCCCCTCATTCCCAACCTGCAGCCCCTGCCCTGCTGGTGCCCCTCACTCCTGACCCGCAGCCCCTGCCCCCCAGCCCCGCCGGTGCCCCTCACTCCCGACCCGCAGCCCCTGCCCCCCAGCCCCACCAGTGCCCCTCACTTCCGACCCGCAGCCCCTGCCCCCCAGCCCAGTTGAGTGTTGCGGGGTGTTGAGGATGTGTTGGGGGGTGTTGTGGGAGGTATTGGTGTGTTGGGTGTTGCGGGGGGTTGTGGATGTGTTGGGTGTTGCAGGCTGGAGGGTGTTGCGGGAGGTATTGGTGTGTTGGGTGTTGCAGGCCGGAGGTTGTTCTAGGGTGTTGCAGGCTGTGGGGTGTGGCAGGGTATTGTGGGATGTGTTGCGTGTCACAGCCTGGAGAATGTTGTGGGAGATATTGGTGTGTTGGGTGTTGCGGGCTGTGGGGTGTTGGTGGGCATGTGCGTATCTGGGGCAGTCCGGGGGGGTGGTTGGAGGCGAGCGCCAGGTGCTGTCCATTGTGCCGGCATCTCCCTCTCCCCCCAGACCCCATTACTACATTTCCTGCGTTTCCATGGCAACCAAGAGGCACTGGGATACTGGTCCACAGTCACCTTGACCCCACTGGGGGCGAGAGAGAGAACCCAGGAGTCCTGGCTCCCAGCCCCCCGTCCCTGCTCTAACCACCAGCCCCCACTCCCCTCCCAGAGCCAGGAGAGAACCCATGAGTCCTGGCTCCCAGCCCCCCCACCGCTCTAACCCACCAGCCCTCACTCCCCTCCCAGAGCCGGGAGAGAACCCAGGAGTCCTGGCTCCCAGGCCCCCTGCTCTAACCACCAGCTCCCACTCCCCTCCCAGAGCCAGGAGAGAACCCAGGACTCCGGGCTCCCAGCCCCCCCTGCTCTAACCCACCAGCCCCCATTCCCCTCCCAGAGCCAGGAGAGAACCCAGAAGTCCTGGCTCCCAGCCCCCCCTCCTCTCCCAGAGCCGGGCAGCAAAGGGTTAAGGGCTCTGAAGCCCCCCAGAAGGACTCAGTTCAAACCTGGCACCAGGGAGAATGGCAGGGCGGGGGAGGGAAGGGTGTGCTTCACTCCCGACCTGCAGCCCCTGCTAGCCCAGCCCTGCCCCAACAGGCGCCCCATTGTAGCGGCTGGGGGCTGGGCCCGGGGTCAGGCCCTGGCTTGGACAGCGGAAGTGCGGGGGAGGGGCGGCTCTTGGGCTCAACACAAACGGGTTCTTGTCTCAGTGTCACGGGCCAGGAGGTGGAGAGCCAGAAAGGGGGCACCCAGGGATCCCAGCTCCATCAACTCCTAGCTCCCAGCCCCCCTGCTCTGACCCACCAGCCCCCACCCCCCTCCCAGAGCCAGGAGAGAACCCAGGAGTCCTGGCTCCCAGCCCCCCTGCTCTGACCCACCAGTCCCCACTCCCCTCCCAGAGCCAGGAGAGAACCCAGGAGTCCTGGCTCCCAGCCCCCCCTGCTCTAACCCACCAGCCCCCACTGCCCTCCCAGAGCCAGGAGAGAACCCAGGAGTCCTGGCTCCCAGCCCCCTTGCTCTGACCCATCAGTCCCCACCCCGCTCCCAGAGCTGGGAGAGAACCCAGGAGTCCTGGCTCCCAGCCTCCCCTGCTCTAACCCACCAGACCCCCCTCCCCTCTCAGAGCCAGAAGAGAACCCAGGAGTCCTGGCTCCCAGCCCCCCCTGCTCTAACCCACCAGCCCCCACTGCCCTCCCAGAGCCAGGAGAGAACCCAGGAGTCCTGGCTCCCAGCCCCCTTGCTCTGACCCATCAGTCCCCACCCCGCTCCCAGAGCTGGGAGAGAACCCAGGAGTCCTGGCTCCCAGCCTCCCCTGCTCTAACCCACCAGACCCCCCTCCCCTCCCAGAGCCAGAAGAGAACCCAGGAGTCCTGGCTCCCAGCCCCCCTGCTCTAACCCACCAACCCCCACTCCCCTCCCAGAGCCAGAAGAGAACCCAGGAGTCCTGGCTTCCAACCCCCCTGCTCTGACCCATCAGTCCCCACCCCGCTCCCAGAGCTGGGAGAGAACTCAGGGGTCCAGGCTCTCAGCACCCCCCTGCTCTAACCCACCAGACCCCCCTCCCCTCCCAGAGCCAGAAGAGAACCCAGGAGTCCTGGCTCCCAGCCCCCCGTGCTCTAACCACCAGCCCCCACTGCCCTCCCAGAGCCGGGGAGAGAACCCAGGAGTCCGGGCTCCCAGCCGCTCCCCCCCACTCTAACTCAGTAACGGGCTCTGACAGGTCACCCTGCCCTGGGCAGTCCGGGCGCGGGGGGGGGGGCGGTGTCACGCTGGGCCCTGGCCCCTGTGCTCCGGGGTGGGGGGCGTCTCCACACAGCAACCCCCGATCAGGCTGATGGGGCCAAACCCCACTCATCGCCGCAGCCAGGCCCCCTCTCCTACGCGGACTCCTGGGTTCTCTCCTGGCCCTGGGAGGGGAGGGGGGTCGGGTGGCCACATCCCTGTGCAATCCTCTCCCCCCCACACGTACCCAGAGCCAGGTGCTCCCCCGCCCCGCTAATTTGCCTGCAGCTCATGTGGAAATTCCCCTCCCCCAAGCACCTGCCACGACCCCACCCTTCCCGCGGGGAGGATGGGGGGAATCTCAAGGACCCCACTTCTTCTCTCTCTTCACTTTCAGACCCCCCCGCAGCAGACAGGCCCAGTGAACCTCTGGGGGCTGCGGGTCGGGAGTGAGGGGCACCGGCAGGAGCTCCCGCCGCCCCATCTAGACTCTCTCCCACACAAATTCCACCCCCCATTTACCAGTGCCTGGGTGGGGGAGGGGAGCAGCCAGCCTGGCCCCCCCTTAATCCCCCCCCGTCCCATTCCCAAACTCTGCTCCCCGGGACGCGCCCCCCGCCACACACACACAAAGTTGGGGTGTCCAGGGGTCTCTGTCTCTCCTGCCCCCCCGTCTGCCGGGGGCTCTCGGACACGACCAACCGCCCCAGACCCCCCCCCCAACCCACACAAAGGCCACACCCAGCCCAGGCTTCTACCCAGCGCAACACACAACCCGCCCTTCACAACCCAGAACATACAACCCACAAGTCACAACCCGTAATCCACCACATGCAACATCACAACCCGCCACAACACCGCACAACATCACACAACCCGCCACACCACAACCCACCACACCACATACAACCCACAGGCCAGACACAACACGGACCATACATCACAAATCGCAACACGCAACACCCGCCACACCCAACCGCCACTCACAACCCCCCATCACCTCCCCCCACGGACACGCAGCCGAGCCCCACCCCGCAGCAGCCCCGGTCTCCCCACACACCCCACTGAGCCCCTCTCCCCGCAGGTACCTCCTCGCCGCTTCCAGCGGGTGCCGGTCGGGGGGGCAGGAGAAGCCGGACCCCCACAACCCCAGCCCCTACCTGAGCCCGAGCCGCTCCGCTCCCCACTGCGGCTGCAGAGCCTGTGACATAATCCGGAGTCAGACCCCTCCCTCCGCCGCCCCTCCCCCAGCGCCCGGCCCCTCCCTGGGCGGGGGCTCGGAGCCAGGACGCCTGGGTTCTCCCGGCTCTGTGAGGGGGATCTTCACAGCGCGACCCTAGCCCCTATCTCGGCTGCGTAATGCCGGGGGAAGGGGCGATGCCCTGCCTGGAAACGGAGCCTGGCGGCGGGGGGCTGCGGGTTGGGAGTGAGGGGCACCGGCTAAACTGCGGGGGTGGGGGCTGCAGGTCGGGAGTGAGGGGCACCGGCAGGGCTGGGGGGCGGGGGCTGCGGGTCAGGAGTGAGGGGCACCGGCTAAACTGGGGGGGTGGGGGCTGCAGGTAGGGAGTGAGGGGCACCGGCAGGACCGGGGGGCAGGGAGTGAGGGGCACCGGCAGGGCTGGGGGGGCGGGGGGGGGGGCTGCGGGTCGGGAGTGAGGGGCACCGGCAGGTCTGGGGGCGGGGGGGGGCTGCGGGTCGGAAGTGAGGGGCACCGGCAGGGCTGGGGGGCAGGAGCTGCGGGTCGGGAGTGAGGGGCACCGGCAGGGCTGGGGGGGCGGGAGTGAGGGGCACTAGCAGGTCTGGGGGGGCGGGGGCTGCAGGTCGGGAGTGAGGGGCACTGGCAGGTCTGGGGGGGCGGGGGCTGCGGGTCGGGAGTGAGGGGCACCGGCAGGGCTGGGGGGGCGGGAGTGAGGGGCACTGGCAGGGCTGGGGGGGCGGGGGCTGCGGGTCGGGAGTGAGGGGCACTGGCAGGTCTGGGGGGGCGGGGGCTGCGGATCGGGAGTGAGGGGCACCGGCAGGGCTGGGGGGGGCGGGAGTGAGGGGCACCGGCAGGGCTGGGGGGGCGGGGGCTGCGGGGCGGGAGTGAGGGGCACCGGCAGGGCTGGGGGGGCGGGGGCTGCGGGGCGGGAGTGAGGGGCACCGGCAGGGCTGGGGGGGCGGGGGGCTGCGGGGCGGGAGTGAGGGGCACCGGCAGGGCTGGGGGGGGCGGGGGCTGCGGGTCGGGAGTGAGGGGCACTGGCAGGGCTGGGGGGGCGGGGGCTGCGGGTCGGGAGTGAGGGGCACTGGCAGGGCTGGGGGGGCGGGGGCTGCGGGTCGGGAGTGAGGGGCACCAGCGGGACATTTCCCGGTACTTGCTGCTGTGGAGGGGCAGTTTCTGGGAACACAGAGGAGACCGTCCAACTGCCGGGGGATGCTGGGAAATTAGATCTTCCCCCCCGCCCCCGAGAACTTTCCCTGCCCTCCCCGGCCAGTCACATTCTCCCGCAATGCTCCCCCCCGCCCCCTAACCACCAGCGCCCACTCCCTTCCCAGAGCCGGGAGAGAACCCAGGAGTCCTGGCTCCCAGCCCCCCCTGCTCTAACCCATCAGCCCCCCCTCCCCTCCCAGAGCCGGGAGAGAACCCAGGGGTCCTGGCTCCCAGCCCCCCTGCTCTAATCACCAGCCCCCACTCCCTTCCCAGAGGCCGGGGGAGAACCCAGGAGTCCTGGCTCCCAGGCCCCCCAACCCACTAGTCCCCCCTCCCTTCCCAGAGCAGGGGAGAGAACCCAGGAGTCCTGGCTCCCAGGCCCCGCAACCCACTAGTCCCCCCCTCCCTTCCCAGAGCCGGGAGAGAACCCAGGAGTCCTGGCTCCCAGCCCCTCTGCTCTAACCACCAGCCCCCACTGCCCTCCCAGAGCCAGGGAGAGAACCCAGGAGTCCTGGCTCCCAGCCCCCACTCCCCTCCCAGAGCTAGGGAGAGAACCCAGGAGTCCTGGCTCCCAGCCCCCCTGCTCTGACCCACCAGCCCCCACTCCCTTCCCAGAGGCGGGGGGAGAACCCAGGAGTCCTGGCTCCCAGGCCCCCCAACCCACTAGTCCCCCCTCCCTTCCCAGAGCTGGGGAGAGAACCCAGGAGTCCGGGCCGCTGTTGGTGCAGGGAGGAGGGTTCGCCTGGTGTCCAAGAGGCATCGCCAGAGAGACTTCAGTCGGGGTGGGGCCTGGCTGCCCCCTCGGGCTGACAGGCTGGGAACTGCCCATGGGACGCTCTGGGGCAGGTAGGGGGAGTCAGGTGGGGGGTGGGGCAGGGGGACAGAGACGGGCCCCTGAATTACACCCCCCCCCGGTGGAGGGGTGACCCAGTGAAACCAGCCCTAGTGCAACGGGGGGGCTGGGCCAGGGGCTCCAAGGGGGGCCTGTGTGCGTCCCCCATGACATCACCAGGCTCCTTGCTCATGATCATCAGGGCAGACAGCCCCCCCCCCCGGTCCCCAGCCCTGCCAGTGCCCCCCCGACCCGCAGCCCCTGCCAGCTCAGCCCTGCCAATACCCGCCCCCCGACCCACAGCCCCCTCCCCCACAGCCCTGCCGGTGCTCCCCCGACCCACAGCCCCCTATTCCCACCCGCCGGTGCCCCTCACTCCCGACCCACAGCCCCTGCCCCCCAGCCCTGCCAATACCCCCCCCCCCGACCCGCAGCCCCCTATTCCCACCCGCCGGTGCCCCTCACTCCCGACCCAGAGCCCCTGCACCCCAGCCCTGCCAGTGCCCCCCCACGACCCGCAGCCCCTGCCAGCTCAGCCCTGCCAATACCCCCCCCGACCCACAGCCCCCTCCCCCACAGCCCTGCCGGTGCTCCCCCGACCCATAGCCCCCTATTCCCACCCGCCGGTGCCCCTCACTCCCGACCCACAGTCCCTGCCCCCCAGCCCTGCCAATACCTCCCCCCCGACCCGTAGCCCCCTATTCCCACCCGTCGGTGCCCCTCACTCCCGACCCAGAGCCCCTGCACCCCAGCCCTGCCAGTGCCCCCCACGACCCGCAGCCCCTGCCAGCTCAGCCCTCCCAATACCCCCCCCCGACCCACAGCCCCCTGCCCCACAGCCCTGCCGGTGCTCCCCCGACCTACAGCGCCCTATTCCCACCTGCCGGTGCCCCTCAGTCCCGACCCACAGCCCCTGCCCCCCAGCCCTGCCAGTGCCCCTCAGTCCTGACCCACAACCCCTGTCCCCCAGCCCTGCCAGTGCCCCCCCCGACCTGCAGCCCCTGCCAGCTCAGCCCTGCCAGTGCCCCCCCCGACCCACAGCCTCCTGCCCCCACCTGCTGGTGCCCCTCACTCCTGACTCGCAGCCCCTGCCAGCCCAGGCCCCCCAGCCCCAGCCTGTCAGCAGGGGGTGCTCTTCCTGGTAATCAGGACCAGGCTCTGGGGCAGGTGGGGTGGGGCTCAGTGGGGTTCTCCAGGGGGGGCTCTGTGCTGATGCAGCCAATCTCAGAGGGCCCCTCCCTGAGGTTTGCCCCCCCCCTCCAGCTGACAGAGCAGGTCCTCTGCAGGCCAGGCCCTGCCCCTTCAGGGGGACGCCTGGGTTCCCGCCCCAGCTCAGGGGGGTCTCGTAGGGCAGCGTCCAGGCTCGCCTCACCCCTGCAGGGCAGAGCCAGCCTTGCCCCGGCCCGGGACTGGGGCAAAGGGACGGGGCAGAAGCCCTCCAGGCTGAGGGTTGCTAGTAGTGCAGGGGCTGGGCCCTGCTGAGAACTCCCCCCGCTGGCATCTGACACTCTGCCGGGGGGAGGGGGGCAGCTGGAGTGGGAAGTTTTCATACTGTGTTAGCTGAAGTTTGCGTGTGCCTCAGTTTCCCCTGTCTGGTTAACTGGTGGGGGAGGCTGTTGCTTTGGAGAGACCCGGCCCACGTGTGAAGTGGGAGCAGCTGGAAGGAGATGCTGGGGGGTGGGACCGTCGGGAAACCCTCCTGCCCTCACGCTGCCGCTGGAGTGAGTCTGGCTCCAGGAGGTTGGGGGGCATAGTTCCCTTGTGGGTCCCAGAGAGTGGAGGAGCCAGTGGCCGCCCCCACGAATCGTGCAATCTCAAGAGGGCTGTCCCACTGACAGGGTCCCCCGGGGCTGTTGCTGAGCTGGGCCCACAGATCTGGGACAGCTGGGGGTTCCCCACACCCCAGATGAGTGGCTGGGTGTCGTGTCTGCTGCCAGTGGGCAGGGGTGGGCACCCCCAAGGGAACGAACCATGACCTCCCCCCGTCCATTCCCAGCGCCTGGCAGAGAGGAACGGCTCAGCCTGGCTAGTAGCCACCGGGCGACCGACCCGCCCTCAACAGGGCCAGTTCTTTTGAACCCGGTTATGGGCTCGGCCTTCGCCGCATCCTCCAGCAGGGAGTTCCCCAGGTTGGGGTGTGCTGGGCAGAGAAACACGTCCTGCTGCTGCTTCATTTCATCGCATGACCCCTGGTTCTCGTGCTGGTTAAACGACGCTCCCTTATCTACTTCCTCCACCCCTGTGGGAGCGCACGGCCCCGGTGGCTCTTCCCCACAGAAAAGGCCCAGGCGCATCATCTCGCCTCCCGCCGGAGCAGCTCCACGCCCCCTGACGGCGGCTCCGGGCCCCGATGCAGCTCCACGCTCCGGCCCCGCTGCGGCTCCACGCCCCAGACGGCGGCTCCAGTCCCCAATGCGGCTCCACGCTCCAGACTGCGGCTCCATGCTCCAGGCCCCGCCGCAGCTCCACACCCCCGACATGGCTCCAGGCCCCAGATGGCGGCTCCGGGCCCTGATGTGGCTCCACGCCCCTGACAGTGGCTCCGGGTCCCGACAGCGGCTCCAACCCCCCGCGGCGGCTCCAGGCCCCAGATGGCGGCTCCACATTCCGGGCCCCACTGCGGCTCCGGGCCCCGCCGCGGCTCCGGGCCCCAGATGGTGGCTCCACGCTCCGGTCCCCGACGCGGCTCCACGCCCCAGACGGCAGCTCCGGTCCCCGACTCAGCTCCACACCCCTGACAGTGGCTCCAGGTCCCGACAGCGGCTCCACGCTCTGGGCCCCGCCGTGGCTCCTCGCAGGGACTGGAGCTGGGGGGGTCCCTGTGCCCAGCCCTGGCAGGTCCTGGGTGGCTCGTTGCAGGGGCTGGGGGACTGGAGCCGGGGGTTCCCTGTCCCCAGCCTGGCAGGTCCCGGGTGGCTTCTTGCAGAGACTGGAGCTGGGGCTGGAGCCGGGGGGTTCCTGTGCCCAGCCCTGGCAATTCCCAGGTGGCTCCTCGCAGCAGGCCGGGGGGTCCCTGTGCCCAGCCTGGCAGGTCCCGGGTGGCTCCTTGCAGGGGCCAGGGGGCTGGAGATGGGGGGTCCCTGTGCCCAGCCCTGGCAGGTCCCAGGTGGCTCCTCGCAGGGGCCAGGGGGTCCCTGTGCCCAGCCTGGCAGGTCCCGGGTGGCTGCTCGCAGGGTCTGGAGCCGGGGGGGTCCCTGTCCCCAGCCCTGGCAGGTCCCGGGTGGCTCCTCGCAGGGGCTGGGGGGCTGGAGCCGGGGGGGTCCCTGTGCCCAGCCTGGCAGGTCCTGGGTGGCTCCTCGCAGGGGCTGGGGGGCTGGAGCTGGCGGGGTCCCTGTGCCCAGCCCTGCGAGGTCCCAGGTGGCTCCTCACAAGGGCCGGGGGGTCCCTGTGCCCAGCCCTGGCAGGTCCTGGGTGGCTGCTCGCGGAGGCTGGGGGGCTGGACCCGGGGGGTCCCTGTGCCCAGCCCTGGCAGGTCCCGGGTGGTTCCTCGCAGGGGCTGGGGGGCTGGAGCTGGGGGGGGTCCCTGTGCCCAGCCCTGGCAGGTCCCAGGTGGCTCCTCGCAGGGGCCGGGGGGTCCCTGTGCCCAGCCTGGCAGGTCCCGGGTGGCTCCTCACAGGGGCCGGGGGGCTGGAGTTGGGGGGTCCCTGTGCCCAGCCCTGGCAGGTCCTGGGTAGCTCCTCGCAGGGGCCGGGGACTTACCTTGAGTCGTTCTGTGTCAGCCCCCGACTTTGCCAGCTCCCAGCGCCCCGTTTCCAGCTTTAGGAAGATGTTCTCTAGGACGGGCCCAGCGCAGCCCCCGGGGGACACTGGTTACCGCTCCCCATTCTCAAACCGCCCAGTTATCCCCCCGTGTCCTGTCTCAGCCCAGGAGACGCTTCTCCCTCATCCCGCGGCCGCTCACGGGGCTTACGAGCCGCTGGGGAGGGGCCTTGTCAGACTGTCTGAACCCCGAGGCCACGAGATGCCCCCGGCCACGCGCTCGCTGAGCCCCTCCGAGAACCCTACTAGATTGGTGAGGTACGATTTCCCGCTGCCAACACCGAGCTCTGCTCAGCTCCGTCTGACCATGCCCGTTTCGCCCCCAGCCGGCCCAGCCCAGCCCCACGGGTACCTGGCACCGCCCTGCACCGCGCCGGGATCCCCCTGTAATTCCCGTTTCGCCCCCGGCCTGGCCCAGCCCAGCCCCACGGGTACCTGGCACCGCATTGCACCGCGCTGGGATCCCCCTGTAATTCCCGTTTCGCCCCCAGCCTGGCCCAGCCCAGCCCCACGGGTACCTGGCACCACCCTGCACTGCGCCGGGATCCCCCTGTAATTCCCGTTTCGCCCCCCAGCCGGCCCAGCCCAGCCCCACGGGCACCTGGCACCGCATTGCACCGCGCCGGGATCCCCCTGTAATTCCCGTTTCGCCCCCGGCCTGGCCCAGCCCAGCCCCACGGGTACCTGGCACCGCATTGCACCGCGCCGGGATCCCCCTGTAATTCCCATTTCGCCCCCAGCCTGGCCCAGCCCAGCCCCACGGGTACCTGGCACCACCCTGCACTGCGCCGGGATCCCCCTGTAATTCCCGTTTCGCCCCCGGCCAGCCCAACTCGGCCCCACGGGCACCTGGCACCGCCCTGCACCGCGCCGGGATCCCCCTATAATCCCCGTTTCGCCCCCAGCCGGCCCAGCCCAGCCCCACGGGCACCTGGCACCGCATTGCACCGCGCCGGGATCCCCCTGTAATTCCCCTTTCGCCCCCGGCCCGGCCCAGCCCAGCCCAGCCCAGCCCCACGGGTACCTGGCACCGCCCTGCACCGCGCCGGGATCCCCCTGTAATCCCCGTTTCGCCCCCAGCCGGCCCAGCCCAGCCCCACGGGTACCTGGCACCGCCCTGCATCGCGCCGGGATCCCCCTGTAATTCCCATTTCGCCCCCCGCCGGCCCAGCCCAGCCCAGCCCCATGGGTACCTGGCACCGCCCTGCACCGTGCCGGGATCCCCCTGTAATTCCCGTTTCGCCCCCGGCCCAGCCCAGCCCCACGGGTACCTGGCACCGCCCTGCACCACGCCGGGATCCCCCTGTAATTCCCGTTTCGCCCCCGGCCCGGCCCAGCCCAGCCCAGCCCCACGGGTACCTGGCACCGCCCTGCACCGCGCAGGGATCCCCCTGTAATCCCCGTTTCGCCCCCAGCCGGCCCAGCCCAGCCCCACGGGTACCTGGCACCACCCTGCACCGCGCCGGGATCCCCCTGTAATTCCCATTTCGCCCCCCGCCGGCCCAGCCCAGCCCCACGGGTACCTGGCACCGCCCTGCACCGCGCCGGGATCCCCCTGTAATTCCCGTTTCGCCCCCGGCCAGCCCAGCTCGGCCCCACGGGCACCTGGCACCGCCCTGCACCGCGCCGGGATCCCCCTGTAATTCCCGTTTCGCCCCCAGCCTGGCCCAGCCCAGCCCCACGGGTACCTGGCACCACCCTGCACTGCGCCAGGATCCCCCTGTAATTCCCGTTTCGCCCCCAGCCGGCCCAGCCCAGCCCCACGGGTACCTGGCACCGCCCTGCACCGCGCCGGGATCCCCCAGTAAATCCCGTTTCGCCCCCGGCCCGGCCCAGCCCAGCCCAGCCCCACGGGTACCTGGCACCGCCCTGCACCGCGATCCCCCTGTAATTCCCGTTTCGCCCCCAGCCGGCCCAGCCCAGCCCCACGGGTACCTGGCACCGCCCTGCACCGCGCCAGGATCCCCCTGTAATTCCCGTTTCGCCCCCGGCCCGGCCCAGCCCAGCCCAGCCCCACGGGTACCTGGCACCGCCCTGCACCGCGCAGGGATCCCCCTGTAATCCCCGTTTCGCCCCCAGCCGGCCCAGCCCAGCCCCACGGGTACCTGGCACCACCCTGCACCGCGCCAGGATCCCCCTGTAATTCCCATTTCGCCCCCAGCCTGGCCCAGCCCAGCCCCACGGGTACCTGGCACCACCCTGCACTGCGCCGGGATCCCCCTGTAATTCCCGTTTCGCCCCCGGCCAGCCCAACTCGGCCCCACGGGCACCTGGCACCGCCCTGCACCGCGCCGGGATCCCCCTATAATCCCCGTTTCGCCCCCAGCCGGCCCAGCCCAGCCCCACGGGCACCTGGCACCGCATTGCACCGCGCCGGGATCCCCCTGTAATTCCCGTTTCGCCCCCGGCCCGGCCCAGCCCAGCCCAGCCCAGCCCCACGGGTACCTGGCACCCGCCCTGCACCGCGCCGGGATCCCCCTGTAATCCCCGTTTCGCCCCCAGCCGGCCCAGCCCAGCCCCACGGGTACCTGGCACCGCCCTGCATCGCGCCGGGATCCCCCTGTAATTCCCATTTCGCCCCCCGCCGGCCCAGCCCAGCCCAGCCCCATGGGTACCTGGCACCGCCCTGCACCGTGCCGGGATCCCCCTGTAATTCCCGTTTCGCCCCCCGGCCCAGCCCAGCCCCACGGGTACCTGGCACCGCCCTGCACCGCGCCGGGATCCCCCTGTAATTCCCGTTTCGCCCCCGGCCAGCCCAGCTCGGCCCCACGGGCACCTGGCACCGCCCTGCACCGCGCCGGGATCCCCCTGTAATCCCCGTTTCGCCCCCAGCCGGCCCAGCCCAGCCCCACGGGCACCTGGCACCGCCCTGCACCGCGCCGGGATCCCCCTGTAATCCCCGTTTCACCCCCAGCTGGCCCAGCCCAGCCCCATGGGCACCTGGCACCCGCCCTGCACCACACCAGGATCCCCCTGTAATTCCCGTTTCGCCCCCAGCCGGCCCAGCCCAGCCCCACGGGTACCTGGCACCGCCCTGCATCGCGCCGGGATCCCCCTGTAATTCCCGTTTCGCCCCCAGCCTGGCCCAGCCCAGCCCCACAGGTACCTGGCACCACCCTGCACTGCGCCGGGATCCCCCTGTAATCCCTGTTTCGCCCCCAGCCGGCCCAGCCCAGCCCCACGGGCACCTGGCACCCGCCCTGCACCGCGCCGGGATCCCCCTGTAATCCCCGTTTCACCCCCAGCTGGCCCAGCCCAGCCCCATGGGCACCTGGCACCGCCCTGCACCACACCAGGATCCCCCTGTAATTCCCGTTTCGCCCCCAGCCGGCCCAGCCCAGCCCCACGGGTACCTGGCACCGCCCTGCATCGCGCCGGGATCCCCCTGTAATTCCCGTTTCGCCCCCAGCCCAGCTCAGCCCCACGGGCACCTGGCACCGCCCTGCATCGCGCCGGGATCCCCCTGTAATTCCCGTTTCGCCCCCGGCCCAGCTCGGCCCCACGGGCACCTGGCACCGCCCTGCACCGCGCCGGGATCCCCCTGTAATTCCCGTTTCGCTCCCGGCCCAGCCCAGCCCCATGGGCACCTGGCACCGCCCTGCACCATGCCGGGATCCCCCTGTAATTCCCGTTTCGCCCCCGGCCTCGGGTCTGTCGCTCCCTTGGTAAAGTTCAGTGCGATGGCGTCGGGCCGCTAGGCCCCCCCCCGGGCTGTTAATCTTGTTACCAAGCCCCAGCCCCCCCCCAGCAGGACGAGCCGAGCAGGTGCACAGGGTTTATTGGGCTCCAGCGGGGGACACGCGGGGGCCCCGGCTCCCCCCTCAGGCCTGGATGCTCCCCTTGGCGCTCAGGGCCAGGTAGTAGATCAGGAGCCCGATGGCGGCAGCCAGCACCTCCGTGGAGACCCAGGGTCCAGTCCAGGCGCCCTGCGGGGGAGGGGAGGGGAGGGGTGTCAGCCATCTCCTCAGCCCCCCAGGCACGGGGCTGGCTCAGTGACCCCGCCCCCCCCTGGGGGGACACAGCCCCGCCCCCCCACCCCCGGGGGATCCCGGCCCCTCCAGGACACAGCCCCACCCCCGGGGGTATACCGGACCCCTAGACACAGCCCCAGCCCCCCAGCCCCGGGGGGAACCCGGCCCCCCTGGACACAGCCCCAGCCCCGGGGGTATACTGGCCCCCTAGACACAGCCCCAGCCCCCCATCCCCGGGGGATCCCGGCCCCTCCAGGACACAGCCCCACCCCCGGGGGTATACTGGCCCCCTAGACACAGCCCCAGCCCCCCATCCCCGGGGGGAACCCGGCTCCCCTGGACACAGCCCCAGCCCCGGGGGTATACCGGACCCCTAGACACAGCCCCAGCCCCCCAGCCCCGGGGGGAACCCGGCCCCCCTGGACACAGCCCCAGCCCCGGGGGTATACTGGCCCCCTAGACACAGCCCCAGCCCCCCATCCCCGGGGGATCCCGGCCCCTCCAGGACACAGCCCCACCCCCGGGGGTATACCGGACCCCTAGACACAGCCCCAGCCCCCCAGCCCCGGGGGGAACCCGGCCCCCCTGGACACAGCCCCAGCCCCGGGGGTATACCGGCCCCTCCAGGACACAACCCTGCCCCCCCCACTCCCGGGGGTATACCAGCACCCCAGACACAGCCCTGTCCCCCATCCCCAGGGGGAACCCGGCCCCTCCAGGACAGAGCCCCCCCCCCGCAGCCAGCCCCTCTCACCCGGTGATCCACACTGACTGTGAACAGGGCTCGGATCGCTGACACGTCCTCATTGTTGCGCTGGGCCTGGAGGGGGAACAGAAATGGGGCTTCAGTTGTGGGGGCCCCACGGACCATCCCCAGGCAGCAGAATCTGGCCCAAGCCACTGGGGCAGGGATAACGGCCCCCAACCCCCTCCCCATCCCCCCCACCTCGCAAACACTCCCCCAGCAGTGAGGCACCCCCAGGCCAGCGCCAGGGCCCTCACCTTGCGCAAGGCGCTGTACGATTCCTCGTCAAAGAATTTCACTTCGTAGGTGCCCGACCGGGCGGCCCTGTGCTCCATGCTCCATGAAACCTGGGAGGGGGGGACACCTGTGAGTGCGTCCAGCCCCCACCCTCCCAGACGTGGGAGAGAACCCAGGAGTCCTGGCCCCCAGCCCCCCTGCTCTCACCCACCAGACCTCACTTCCTTCCCAGAGCTGGGGAGAGAACCCAGGAGTCCTGGCCCCCAGCCCCCACCCACCACCCTCCCAGAGGCGGGAGAGAACCCAGAAGTCCTGGCCCCCAGCCCCCCCACTGGGCCCCGACCCTACCTGGTAGCGCCCCACATCCTGCCCCCGGGTGACGGGGAACTGTTTGCCGTTGACGTCGGCGTACAGGGCGACGTTCTGGGGAGGAGAGAGAGTCTAGCACGCGGGGTCCACGCTACAGCAGAACCCCCAGCTCCCCCATCTCCTTCCCCGTCCCTGCTCCATGACTGGCTGTGCCCCCCATGGCAGCCCCCCATCCCCACCCCCACAGTGAAGATGTTGAATGGCCCCAGCCAGATTCTGTGAGGTCAGCTCCCCAGGGACCAGCCGCCCAGGCGAGAACCCAGGCGTCCGGGCTCCGGCCCCCGCTACTCCTGGCCAAGCGAGAAGCCAGGCGTCCGGGCTCCGGCCCCCGCTACTCCTGGCCAGGCGAGAACCCAGGCGTCCGGGCTCCGGCCCCCGCTACTCCTGGCCAGGCGAGAACCCAGGCGTCCGGGCTCCGCCCCCAGCCCTGGCCAGGCGAGAACCCAGGCGTCCGGGCTCCGGCCCCCGCTACTCCTGGCCAGGCGAGAACCCAGGCGTCCGGGCTCCGCCCCCAGCCCTGGCCAGGCCAGAACCCAGGCGTCCGGGCTCCGCCCCCAGCCCTGGCCAGGCCAGAACCCAGGCGTCCGGGCTCCGGCCCCCGCTACTCCTGGCCAGGCCAGAACCCAGGCGTCCGGGCTCCGGCCCCCGCTACTCCTGGCCAGGCGAAAACCCAGACGTCCGGGCTCCAGCCCCCGCTACTCTTGGCCAGCCGAGAACCCAGGCGTCCGGGCTCCGGCCCCCGCTACTCCTGGCCAGGCCAGAACCCAGGCGTCCGGGCTCCGGCCCCCGCTACTCCTGGCCAGGCGAGAACCCAGACGTCCGGGCTCCGCCCCCAGCCCTGGCCAGCCGAGAACCCAGGCGTCCGGGCTCCGGCCCCCGCTACTCCTGGCCAGGCGAGAACCCAGGCGTCCGGGCTCCGCCCCCAGCCCTGGCCAGCCGAGAACCCAGGCGTCCGGGCTCCGCCCCCAGCCCTGGCCAGCCGAGAACCCAGGCATCCGGGCTCCGCCCCCAGCCCTGGCCGGCCGAGAACCCAGGCGTCCGGGCTCCGCCCCCAGCCCTGGCCGGCCGAGAACCCAGGCGTCCGGGCTCCGCCCCCAGCCCTGGCCAGGCGAGAACCCAGGCGTCCGGGCTCCGCCCCCAGCCCTGGCCGGCCGAGAACCCAGGCGTCCGGGCTCCGCCCCCAGCCCTGGCCAGCCGAGAACCCAGGCGTCCGGGCTCCGCCCCCCGCTACTCCTGGCCAGCCGAGAACCCAGGCGTCCGGGCTCCGCCCCCAGCCCTGGCCAGCCGAGAACCCAGGCGTCCGGGCTCCGCCCCCAGCCCTGGCCGGCCGAGAACCCAGGCGTCCGGGCTCCGCCCCCAGCCCTGGCCAGGCGAGAACCCAGGCGTCCGGGCTCCGCCCCCCGCTACTCCTGGCCAGGCGAGAACCCAGGCGTCCGGGCTCCGCCCCCAGCCCTGGCCGGCCGAGAACCCAGGCGTCCGGGCTCCGCCCCCGTACCTGCGCCCCGTTGCGGCAGGTGAGCGCGATCTCCACCACGAAGACGCTCTCCGAGGAGATGACGGCGTCGGCTGTGGTGTAATAGGCCGGCACGATGGTGGGCTCCGGGCACGGCTCAGCTGCGGGCGGGGGGAGCAGTGAGAGTCGGCCCCGCCCCCACAGCCCCTGGCCCCGCCCCCGCCCCCACAGCCCCCCGGATCCCGCCCCCGCCCCCACAGCCCCCTGGATCCCGGCCCCGCCCCCTGGCCCCGCCCCCACAGCCCCCGGATCCAAGCCCCGCCCCTCTCTAGCCCCGCCCCCACAGCCCCCTGGATCCCGCCCCCGCCCCCACAGCCCACGGGATCCAAGCCCCGCCCCTCACTAGCCCCTTTGATCCCGGCCCCGCCCCTCGGACCCCACCCCCACAGCCCCCTCGCTCCCAGCCCCGCCCCTCTGTGGCCCCGCGGGGCTCACTGGGCGTGGTCTGAGGGGCCAGGAAGGGGGCGGGGTCCGGTACCTCTGGCCCCGCCCAGCGCCGCGGCCGCCAGGAGCAACGCGATCCCCGCCAGCGCCATCGCCGCCTATGGCCGAAGAGCCGGGGCCGCCGCGCGGAGCGTGTCGGGAAAGCGCCTTCCGCCGCCAACCAATCAGCAGCGCCCCCAACGCTCCACGTGACCCAGAGCGGACGTGGCTGTAGCGCTCCCGGGAGAGAAAATGGCGGCCGGGATTTATCTAGCGCGAGGCGGAGCGAGAAGAGACGCCGGGTGACCACGGGGCCAGCGCCGGGCTAGCGCTCGCGAGATTTCCACGGAAATGCGAGAAATAAAATGGCCGCCGAGACCTCTTTAGCGCGCCCACGAACGAGAAAAGGCGCGGCCCCCTCAGTGCGCACGCGCGCTCCGCCTTCTCGTGAAGCCTCCCTACCAATCACAGAGACCTCCAGGGACAAAATGGCCGCCGAGACTTATTTGGCCCCAAGGAGCGAGAAACAAGCCAAAGGGCCGTCAATCCGCATGCGTCTCTCAGAACGTCTCGAGATAGCCCCCAGCGGGATGATACAAAATGGCAGCTGGGATGCATATGGCGCTGACGACTCGCGGAAAAGAGGCGCGGCATTGCCTCACTGCGCACGCGCGCACGCCCGTTTTCCCCAGAGAAACGTCGCGAGATTTCCAGGTCGGCTGTCTCGCGGGATGTCGCTGAGTAGTTCTCGCGGTAGCGGGCGCGCGTTGCTCTCCTCTCTTGCGCGCGGCTCTGCCATGGCTGCGGCCCTGATCGCGACGAGGCAGCTGTGGAGAGCGGCCGTGCTGGCGCCCCGCCCGGTGAGCAGGGGGGGGCCTTCGGCGGGAGGACCGGCCGGCGTGCCAGGCTCAACCCGCGGGGGCGGCTCCTGATTGGACTAGAGGGAGTGAAATGGGCGGGGCAGCGGCCTCATTGGATAGGACGCCGGAGAGGGGCGGGGTTATCACGTTTCGTGGCTGTGATTGGCTGCGGTTGGGGAGAGGGCGGTCTCAGCTTTGAGTTGATCGGGAGATGGGAATCGGCGGAGAGAGTTAGACGCTTACTTCTGATTGGAAGATGCATAAGGAGTGGGTGGGGCTTGATCGAGCAGAGCGGAGCTGATTGGTTGCGACGCCCGAAGGGGGCGGGAAAGAGGCACTTTCAAAGATTGGGGCGGGGCCAAGCTTGTGAGTTCTTTCTATTGGTCTTCGTCACCTGCGGCTGTTGTTCATTGGCCCGGCTTCCCCGTGTGGCGGGACACAGCGAAGTGGCCGATTCTGATTGGCTGCAGTTCCTATTTGCCTCTGGGGGAGGGGAGATGGAAGAGGGTGACCTCGCCCAACCCCGCAGAGGGCGCCAGAGAGACGCCAACCCCTGGGGCCAGTTCCCAGCATCCTCTGGGGTGAGCAAGAGTGACCCCCCCACACCCCCGAGTCGGGGAGAGAACCCAGGCGTCCGGGCTCCCCGCCCGGCTCTAACCTGCCCCACTGTTCTCCCCCAGGTGCCGGGAGCCGAGCGCCGGACGCTGACGTCAGTGAGTCCCCGTGGGCGGGGCCAGCGGCGGGGTCGCGACCTCCCCATCACACCCGAGCCGGGGGCGGAGGGACAGCGGCCGGCCTGGGGAACTCCCCGCCGCAGGGCGCGGGGCCGGGCGGCCGGCCTGGGGAACTCCCCGCCGCAGGGCGCGGGCCGGGCGGCCGGCCTGGGGAACTCCCCGCCGCAGGGCTATGGGCGGCCGGCCTGGGGAACTCCCCGCCGCAGGGCTATGGGCCGGGCGGCCGGCCTGGGGAACTCCCCGCCGCAGGGCTATGGGCCGGGCGGCCGGCCTGGGGAACTCCCCGCCGCAGGGCTATGGGCCGGGCGGCCGGCCTGGGGAACTCCCCGCCGCAGGGCTATGGGCGGCCGGCCTGGGGAACTCCCCGCCGCAGGGCTATGGGCCGGGCGGCCGGCCTGGGGAACTCCCCGCCGCAGGGTGCGGGCCGGGCGGCCGGCCTGGGGAACTCCCCGCCGCAGGGCTATGGGCGGCCGGCCTGGGGAACTCCCCGCCGCAGGGCGCGGGCCCGGGCGGCCGGCCTGGGGAGCTCCCCGCCGCAGGGCTATGGGCGGCCGGCCTGGGGAGCTCCCCGCCGCAGGGCGCGGGCCGGGCGGCCGGCCTGGGGAGCTCCCCGCCGCAGGGCGCGGGCCGGGCGGCCGGCCTGGGGAGCTCCCCGCCGCAGGGCGCGGGCCGGGGCGGCCGGCCTGGGGAGCTCCCCGCCGCAGGGCGCGGGCCGGGCGGCCGGCCTGGGGAACTCCCCGCCGCAGGGCTATGGGCGGCCGGCCTGGGGAGCTCCCCGCCGCAGGGCTATGGGCGGCCGGCCTGGGGAGCTCCCCGCCGCAGGGCTATGGGCCGGGCGGCCGGCCTGGGGAGCTCCCCGCCGCAGGGCTATGGGCCGGGCGGCCGGCCTGGGGAGCTCCCCGCCGCAGGGCTATGGGCCGGGCGGCCGGCCTGGGGAGCTCCCCGCCGCAGGGCGCGGGCCGGGCGGCCGGCCTGGGGAGCTCCCCGCCGCAGGGCGCGGGCCGGGCGGCCGGCCTGGGGAGCTCCCCGCCGCAGGGCGCCGGGCGGGCGGGCGGCACGGCGCCCTGGGGGACAGGCCTGGCAGCCCCCCCCCCATGGGGTGACCCCAGAGCGCTGATAGCCAGGGGGGCAGGACGCGGGGGGCTGGCTGGAGCATGGCTCAAGGATTGGGAGGACTGGGGGGACTGTGGCCTGTGTGTTTAGCTTCAGACCCCTCCCCCACCACCCAGGTGTCCCCTGGGAAGGCCCCCCCCCGTCCCCCACCACCTGGCCTCCTTTGCACTGAGCTGTACTAACTCTCTTTTCTCTCTCTCCCCCCACCCCGTCTGTGGATCCTGCGACCCACAGCACACCCCCATCGTGAGTACTGCTCCCAGACTGGGGGGCCAGCGGGAGGGAGGCGGGGCTGGGAGCCCAGACTCCTGGGTTCTCTCCCGGCTCTGGGAGGGTAGTGGGGGCTGGTGGGTTAGAGCAGGCGGGGCTGGGAGCCAGGACTCCTGGGTTCTCTCCTGGCTCTGGAAGAGGAATGGGGGCTGGGAGATTAGAACAGGGAGGTTTGGGAGCCCGGACTCCTGGGTTCTTTCCCTGGCTCTGGGATGAGAGGGGGGGCTGGGAGGTTAGAACAGGGAGGTTTGGGAGCCCGGACTCCTGGGGTCTCTCACACCACCTCTTTCTGCAGCCTCCTCCCGCGAAGTACGGGGGTCGTCACACTGTGACCATGATCCCGGGCGACGGCATCGGGCCGGAGCTGATGCTGCACGTGAAGGAGGTGTTCAGGTAGGGGGGGATCAGAGCGGCTGCCCCCAGTGCTGACCCTGAGAGTGTGGGAACCCAGGTGTCCTGTCTCTCTCCCCTCCCCCAGGCAGGCCTGCGTCCCGGTGGACTTTGAGGAGGTGCGGGTGAGCTCGCAGGTGGCGGAGGATGATATTCAGAATGCGATCATGGCCATCCGGCGAAACCGCGTCGCCCTGAAGGGTTTGTCCCAGTGCTGGTGGGGTCCCCGAGTCCCCGGCCCCGCCTCTGAGGGGTCCCCAGCCCCCCTGCCTCACCCCCGAGGGGCCCCCCGCCCTGCCCCTGAGGGGTCCCCAGGTACCCAGCCCCCTGCCCTGCCCCTGAGGAGTCCCCATCTGGTCTGGTTTTCTGCGTTCAGGGATTGACCCGTTTCTGTTTCTGGTTGACAGGAAACATTGAGACCAACCACAACCTGCCCCCGTCCCACAAATCCCGGAACAACATCCTGCGGTGAGTGGGCAGCTACGAGCCGGGGGGTGGGGGGCTGTGGGTTGGGAGTGAGGGGCGCCGGCAGAGCTGGGGGCGGGAGTGAGGGGCGCCAGTGGAGCTGGGGGGGGCTGCGGGTCACGAGTGAGGGGCGCCGGCGGAGCTGGGGGGCTACGGGGCGGGAGTGAGGGGTGCCGGCGGAGCTGGGGGGCTACGGGGCGGGAGTGAGGGGTGCCGGCGGAGCTGGGGGGCTGCAGGGCGGGAGTGAGGGGCGCCAGTGGAGCTGGGGGGGGGCTGCAGGGCGGGAGTGAGGGGCGCCAGTGGAGCTGGGGGGGGCTGCGGGTCACGAGTGAGGGGCGCCGGCGGAGCTGGGGGGCTACGGGGCGGGAGTGAGGGGTGCCGGCGGAGCTGGGGGGCTGCAGGGCGGGAGTGAGGGGCGCCGGCAGAGCTGGGGGGCTGCGGGGCGGGAGTGAGGAGCCCCAGCTGGGTGGGGGGCTGTGGGGCGGGAGTGAGGGGCGCCGGCGGAGCTGGGGGGCTGCAGGGCAGGAGTGAGGGGCGCCGGTGATCCCCGGGGGGGGCTCTGACCCTGTCCTCCCCCAGCACCAGCCTGGATCTCTACGCCAACGTGATTCACTGCCAGAGCCTCCCGCGGGTGCTGACGCGGCACCGGGACATCGACATCCTCATCGTCCGCGAGAACACGGAGGGCGAGTACAGCAGCCTGGAGCATGAGGTGCCCCCCTTGGGGCCCCACCCCCTGGGCCCCACCCATCCCTGGGATCCCCGGCCCCTGGGGTCCTGTCTGCCCAGGAGCCCTGCCCTGCCCTGCCCCACCTCCTGGGGTCCCGACCGCCCCTGGGAGTCCCGCCCACCCCCTGGGCCCCACCCATCCCCTGTCTGTCCAGGAGCCCCGCCCTGCCCTGCCCTGCCCTGCCCCACCTCCTGGGGTCCCAACCGCCCCTGGGAGCCCCGCCGCTGGGGTCCTGTCTGCCCAGGAGCCCCGCCCTGCCCTGCCCCCCCCCGGGCCCCTGCCCTGCCCTGCCCTGCCCTGCCCCACCTCCTGGGGTCCCAACCGCCCCTGGGAGCCCTGCCCCTGGGGTCCTGTCTGCCCAGGAGCCCTGCCCTGCCCTGCCCCGCCCCACCTCCTGGGATCCCAACCACCCCTGGGAGCCCCACCCTTGGGGTCCTGTCTGCCTGGGAATCCCACCCCCGGGAACCCCTAGGGTCCCACTCACTGCCTGGAAGCCCCTACCCCCCTCTCCCCAGATCTGTGCTCACCTGGTGCCTTGGCTCCACCTTGGGCCCCGCCCAGCCAGGCCAGGACTCCCGCCCCATTTTGGGAGGGGAAGCCTGAGCCGTGCCCCTCCCCTCCGTGGGGCTCAGGGTTTCTGCCCCCCCGCAGAGCGTCTCCGGCGTGGTCGAGTGCCTGAAGATCATCACCAAGGCGCGGGTCCCTGCGCATCGCCGACTACGCCTTCCGGCTGGCCCGCGAGGCCGGGCGCGCCAAGGTCACCGCCGTGCACAAGGCCAACATCATGTGGGTGCCGGGCCCCGGAGGGCGGGCTGGGGGGGGCGGGGGGCCACGCAGGGGTTGCTCACCCCCCCCCCCTCCCCGCAGGAAGCTGGGTGACGGGCTCTTCCTGCAGTGCTGCCGGGAGGTGGCGGGCGGCTACCCGGAGATCACCTTCGAGAGCATGATCGTGGACAACACCACTATGCAGGTGAGAACCCCGGCGTCCGGGCCTCCCCCTACCCCGCCCTGCCCCGCCGGGGAGCAGACCCAGGCGTCCTGACCCCCCCTTTGCCCCCAGCTGGTGTCCCGCCCCCAGCAGTTTGACGTCATGGTGATGCCCAATCTCTATGGGAACATCGTGAACAACGTGTGCGCGGGGCTGGTCGGGGGCCCGGGGCTGGTGCCCGGCGCCAACTACGGGAGGGACTTTGCCGTCTTCGAGACCGTGAGTGGGGGGGCCGTGGGGTGGGAATGGAGGGGGGCAGGGCTGGACTGAGGGATGCTGGGGGGCTGTGGGGGGGACACTGGCTGGAGGGAGGGTTCCACGGGGGCCGTGGGGCGGGTATGGGGGGGGCAGGGCTAGACTGAGGGATGCTGGGGGGCTGTGGGGGGGACACTGGCTGGAGGGAGGGTTCCACGGGGGCCGTGGGGCGGGAATGGGGGGGCAGGGCTAGACTGAGGGATGCTGGGGGGCTGTGGGGGGGACACTGGCTGGAGGAAGGGTTCCAGGGGGGCTGTGGGGCGGGAATGGGGGGCGCAGGGCTGGACTGAGGGATGCTGGGGGGCTGTGGGGGGGGGACACTGGCTGGAGGGAAGGTTCCAGGGGGGCCGTGGGGCGGAAATGGGGGGTGCAGGGCTGGACTGAGGGATGCTGGGGGGCTGTGGAGGGGACACTGGCTGAAGTGAGGGTTCCAGGGGGGCTGTGGGGCAGGAATGGGGGGCGCAGGGCTGGACTGAGGGATGCTGGGGGAGACACTGGGTCTCACTGTGCCGCCCCCCGCCAGGCCACGCGGAACACAGGGAAGAGCATCGCCCAGAAGAACGTCGCCAACCCCACGGCCACCCTGCTCGCTGCCTGCATGATGCTGGACCACCTCCGGTGAGCCCCCTGTGCCCCCCATCTCCCCTCCGGTGAGCCCCCCCATCTCCCCTCCAGTTAGCTCGCTCACCCTGCTCGCCGTCTGCATGATGCTGGACCACCTCTGGTGAGCCCCCTGTGCCCCCCATCTCCCCTCCGGTGAGCCCCCCATCTCCCCTTCAGTTAGCTCACTCACCCTGCTCGCCGTCTGCATGATGCTGGACCACCTCCGGTGAGCCCCCTGTGCCCCCCATCTCCCCTCCGGTGAGCCCCCCATCTCCCCTCCAGTTAGCTCGCTCACCCTGCTCGCCGTCTGCATGATGCTGGACCACCTCCGGTGAGCCCCCTGTGCCCCCCATCTCCCCTCCGGTGAGCCCACCATCTCCCCTCCAGTTAGCTCGCTCACCCTGCTCGCCGTCTGCATGGTGCTGGACCCCCTCCGGTGAGCCCCCCATGCCCCCCATCTCCCCTCCGGTGAGCCCCCCATCTCCCCTCCAGTTAGCTCGCTCACCCTGCTCGCCGCCTGCATGGTGCTGGACCACCTCTGGTGAGCCCCCTGTGCCCCCCATCTCCCCTCCGGTGAGCCCCCCATCTCCCCTCCAGTTAGCTCGCTCACCCTGCTCGCCGCCTGCATGATGCTGGACCACCTCTGGTGAGCCCCCTATATGCCCCCCAATGTGTGCACCCCCCCCAGCCTCCCTCCAGTGAGGCCCCCGGCCCCCCAAACTGTGCCACCCCATCTCTCCTCCGGTGAGCCCCCCGACCCTCCTCACCGCGTGCATGATGCTGGACCACCTCTGGTGAGCCCCACCCACCCCCATGTGCCCCCTCGTCCTCCCTTTCCTCTCCAGTGAGCCCCCCCCCCCATGTCCTGCACTCCCCCTCTATTCTCTTCCATCTGGGGGCGGTACCTGTTGGGTGGGCAGGGCCTTGCTGCTCTGACTCCGCCCCCTTTGCTCCTCCCCTCGCAGGCTGCACAGCTTCGCCACCACCATCCGCCAGGCAGTGCTGGCCTCCTTGGACAATGAGGTGGTAAGGGGGGAAGTCCCGCCCTCTTTTTCTAATATTGGCCAGTGGCAGGCAGTTGGGTCAGCAAGTCCCGCCTTAATGGTAGGGAAATTCTGAGCAGAAGCACAAGTCCCACCTCTTCCCTCAGCAGTGGCCAATCGCAGGCTACCGGGACAGGAAATCCCCTCTTCTGGGGGAAGGACTTCCTGTGAGGGGTAATTGTCCTGTGGGACAGGTGGGTCACAGCCCCGCCCCAAGGGAATGGCGGGCAGAGCCGGGGGGGGGAGGCAGCCCCAGTTCATGGCCATGCCCCTGCTCTAACCAGCCCCTCCCACAGACCCACACGCCGGACATCGGGGGCCAGGGCACCACGTCGGGGGCCGTCCAGTCCATCCTGCGTCACGTCCGCACGGCCGGCGGCTGGAGCCAGTGCAGCTAGGGCCGGGGTGAGCCGGGGCGGGGGGCGGAGCTGGATGCCAGGGGCGGAGCCGGGAGCTGGATGCTGTGGGGGGCCGGATGCCGCGGGGGGGGCCCCTCCCTGCCTGGAGCGGGCGGTGAGCCAGGGAAATCTGGGTGCACCCGTGTCTTGGATGGGGGGTGGTGCGGGAGTCAGGACGCCTGGGTTCTCTCTGACCCCTCTCTCTCCTGCAGGGGAGGACCCCACTCTCAGGCCAAGGGGCTGCACAGGCCGGTGCCCCGCCAGCCAGGCGATCCATGGGGCGGGCCCATAGCCCCCCGCCCCCCTGTCCATGTCACTGCTGCTGTGTGCGTCACTGTGGGGCCAGCGCCCCCCCCGGGGAATAAATGTCTGTCTGTCTGAATTGACTCCGCCTCCTGCTTGGCCCCTGCCCGGACGCCTGGGGCCCCTCCCACCGTGGGTGGGGGCACACTGGGAGCCCGGACACTTGGGTCCCTGTCCCCCTGCCACAATCACACTGACACGAGCATTTTGTCAAACCGTTTAATCAAGTGTCACGGCGGGGGGCAGCCCCCCTACGGGATCCCCAGATGGGCTCAGCCCCCATCCCCCTCGCAGGGCCGCCCAGAACTTCCCCGAGCGCCCAGCCCGTGCCCCCCACTCTGCCCCCACCCCCGGCACAGGGCAGCTCGGATGCCTGGGTCTGGGGGGGGGTTGCTCGGCGGCCAGACACTGGGGTTCCTCGGGGCAGCCTGGACGCCAGGGTCCCCTTGGGGCCCAGCCAGGGGTGCTGCAGGCGCTGGGCGGCCGGACGCCGGGGTCCCTCGGGGCCCAGCCGGGGGTGCTGTAGGCACGGGGTGGCTGGATGCTGGGGTTCCTGGGTGGTGGCCGGATGCCGGGCTCCCCCGGGGCCCAGCCAGGGGTGCTGCAGGTGCTGGGCAGCCGGATGCCGGGCTCCCCCGGGGCCCAGCCAAGCGGTGCTGCAGGCGCTGGGCAGCCGGACGCCGGGGTCCCCAGGGGCCCAGCCAGGGGTGCTGCAGGCGCTGGGCAGCCGGATCCTGGGGTTCCTGGGTGGTGGCCGGACGCCGGGGTCCCCAGGGGCCCAGCCGGGGGTGCTGCAGGCGCTGGGCGGCCAGATCCTGGGGTTCCTGGGTGGTGGCCGGACGCCGGGGTCCCCAGGGGCCCAGCCGGGGGTGCTGCAGGTGCTGGGCGGCCGGATCCTGGGGTTCCTGGGTGGTGGCCGGACGCCGGGGTCCCCAGGGGCCCAGCCGGGGGTGCTGCAGGCGCTGGGCGGTCGGATCCTGGGGTTCCTGGGTGGTGGCCGGACGCCGGGTCCCCAGGGGCCCAGCCGGGGGTGCTGCAGGCGCTGGGCGGCCGGACGCCGGGTCCCCAGCCGGGGGTGCTGCAGGCGCTGGGCGGCCGGACGCCGGGGTCCCTAGGGGCCCAGCCAGGGGTGCTTCAGGCACTGGGCAGCCGTGGGGCGCTGCTCGGGCAGGAACTCCAGCATAGGCAGCAGGAACTGGGCGAACGCTGCCGCCTGCTCCCGAGGCCACTCATATTTCTCCAGCAGCACCGCGCTCAGCGCCCAGGGCCGCAGGTTGGGGATGTGCCGCAGCTCACCTGGGGGGCAGGGGGGCGTAAGCACTGGGCTGGGGCTCCCCACCAGAACCCCCCAGCACCTGAGCCCCAACCCCCTTAACTGGACCCCCCAAGCCCAGACCCCCAACACCCCAGAGACCTGCCAAGCCTGGACTCCTGAATCCCCACATTGGGGACCCCTGAACATCCAAACCTCTCCTGTCCCCTAGCCCCCCCCCCAGCCCGTCCCCCATCGCCCCTCACCTCGGCGGGTGAAGTATTCCCGTGAGTAGCGCCCCGAGAGCGCAAAGTGGGGGGGGATCTCGCCGAGCAGCTCCACCATGTGGGCAATGTGATCTGGGGGGGCAAATGGAGGATCAGTCCTGGACCTATCTCCCCTGCCCCCTGGCCCCCCGGTATTGGGGCACACCCCACCTTCGTCCCTGCTGTACTCGTCCCCCGAGTGCGGCTCGAAGAGGTAGTCGCCTGTCGCCAGCTCAAAAGCCTGCGGAGAAAAGAGGTGGGTTGGGCTCAGCGGGGGGGGGGGGGGTGGGCTTGGCTGGGGTGCTGATGGGGGAGCCGGGCCCAGCTGGGGGGCCTGGGGGGGCATATCATGCAGGCCGTGCTCCACATGGCAGCGGGGGTGCTGATGGGGAGCCTCGGGGGGGTCCGGGGGCGCGTACCACACAGGCCGTGCTCCAGATGGCGGGGGTGCTGATGGGGGAGCCGGGCCCAGCTGCGGGGGCTCGGGAGGGTCCGGGGGGAGCGTACCATGCAGGCCGTGCTCCAGATGTCAGCAGGGGTGCTGATGGGGGGAGTCCGGGGGGGGCGCACCATGCAGGCCGTGCTCCAGATGTCAGCAGGGGTGCTGATGGGGGGAGTCCAGGGGGGGGGGCGTACCATGCAGGCCGTGCTCCAGATGTCGGCAGGGGTGCTGATGGGGGGAGTCCAGGGGGGGGGGGGCGTACCATGCAGGCCGTGCTCCAGATGTCGGCAGGGGTGCTGATGGGGGGAGTCCGGGGGGGGGTGTACCATGCAGGCCGTGCTCCAGATGTCGGCAGGGGTGCTGATGGGGGGAGTCCGGGGGGGGGGGCGTACCATGCAGGCCGTGCTCCAGATGTCGGCAGGGGTGCTGATGGGGGGAGTCCGGGGGGGGGGCGTACCATGCAGGCCGTGCTCCAGATGGCAGGGGTGCTGATGGGGGGGCTTGGGGGGGTCCGGGGGGGGCGTACCATGCAGGCTGTGCTCCAGATGGCAGGGGTGCTGATGGGGGGGCTCGGGGGGGGGGTGTACCATGCAGGCCGTGCTCCAGATGGTGGGGGTGCTGATGGGGGGGCTCGGGGGGGGGTGTACCATGCAGATGTTGGCAGGGGTGCTGATGGGGGGGCTCGGGGGGGTCCAGGGGGCGTACCATGCAGGCCGTGCTCCAGATGGTGGGGGTGCTGATGGGGGTGCTTGGGGGGGCTCGGGGGGGTCCAGGGGGCGTACCATGCAGGCCGTGCTCCAGATGGCAGGGGTGCTGATGGGCGGGGGTCCGGGGGGGGGTGTACCATGCAGCCTCTGCTCCAGATGGCGGGGGTGCTGATGGGGGGTCCGGGGGGGGCGTACCATGCAGGCCGTGCTCCAGATGGCAGGGGTGCTGATGGGGGGGCTCGGGGGGGGGCGTACCATGCAGGCCGTGCTCCAGATGGCGGGGGTGCTGATGGGGGGGCTCAGGGGGGTCCGGGGGGGGCGTACCATGCAGGCCGTGCTCCAGATGTCGGCGGGGGTGCTGTAGCCGGCACCGATCAGAACCTCCAGGGCCCGGTACTGCCGAGTCTGAATGTCCTCGGTGAAGTGCTTGTGCTGAAATGGGGGGCGGGGGGGTGAGAACGGGGGGGGGGGAGAGCGACCCCCAGAACCCAGCCCCCCGCGACCCACAGATCCTGGAATCCCCACCCCACACAACTCAGCCCCCAAGACTCACAGATCCCAGAACCCCCACCCCACAGAACCCAGCCACCCCAGAACCCCCACCCCTTAGATCCCGGAACCCCCACCCTATCCTTAGATCCCACCCCACAGAACCCTGCCCCATAGTGTGACCCCCCCTCACCACCCAGCAGGCGTTGCCCAGGTCCGCGATCTTCACTCGGATGCGGTCGGCGTTTTGGGGGTCCAGGGGGTTCACCAGGAACTCGGAGGCACTGAACGGAGCTGCAGGGGGCAGAGGGGGGTGAGGCCTCATGTCCTTGGTTCAGACCCCCCCTTGCCCCCAGCCTGCCCCATGGTGCTCCCCACTCACCGCTGGGCAACAGCAGCCCCCGGCGCTCCCGCTGGCCCGAGCTGCCGGAGCCGGACGCCGTGGAGAAGAGGGAGCTGGAGAAGCCGGAGGTGGCCGAGTCAGGGCTGGGGGGCCGGCGGGGGGGCGCCCCCCCCAAGTGGCCATTCCAGGCGTCGTAGGGCGGCAGGGCCTGGAAGCCGGAGGACGAGGTCTGGCTCTGGGGGCTGCTCGCGAGGCTGCCCTGCCCGGGGAGGGGCGACTCTGGGGGAGACAGCGTGGGGGGGGTGAGCCCCAGAATGGGGGGGGCATTCCCCTCCCCCACCAGCAAGCAACCCCACAAATCTCTTTCCCCCACAAACTCCCCCATGAGCCCCGTCTTCCCCCTCCCCGGCAACGAACCCCCCCAAGCCCCCGATTTCCTGCTATTCCCCCATGAACCCCCAACTTCCCCCTCCTGCACCAACCCCAACTTCCTCCTCCCCTGCTAACCCCCGAGCCCCCGCAATTCCCCCTCCCCCACAACCCCCCACGAGCCCCCGACTTCCCCCTCCCCCGCTGAGCCCCCCATATTCCATCCTTCCCACATCCCTGCTGACTCACCCTCCTGTGCGTCGGAGTCGGCCCCAAGCAGGGGGGAGCCCCGGGGGGGGACCCCCGTTTCCAGCTCCTCCAGCCGCTGCAGGTCCCGCAGCCGCTCGGCCAGCAGCCGGCCCTGGCGTTTCTGCTTCCGCTTCAGCTTCCTGCGCCGGTTCCTGGAGATCTGCCGGGAGCCGGTTAGTGCCCGGGGCGGGGAGCCGCACGGTGAATGAGGCCACACATGGGGACAAAGCCAGCACCCGGTGCAGTGTGACCAGCAGCCCAAGTGTGTGAGCGGAGCAGCGTGCGAAGGGCCGTGCCGGGAGGGGGGAAAGGACCCAAGCGTGCAAAGGGCCGTGCCGGGCGGGCAGGGAAGGACCCGAGCGTGCGAAGGGCTGTGTCGGGCGGGCGGGGAAGGACCCGAGCGTGCGAAGGGCCGTGCCGGGCGGGCGGGGAAGGACCCGAGCGTGCGAAGCGCCGTGCCGGGCGGGCGGGGAAGGACCCGAACGTGCGAAGCGCCGTGCCGGGCGGGCGGGGAAGGACCCGAGCGTGCGAAGGGCCGTGCCGGGAAGGAACCAGGCAGACACACGTGTGCCCACTGGGGAAGGGAGAGTGAGCAGGTGCCCAGGCAGGTGCGTGAGGCAGTGGGTGTGCGAGGGTGTCCAGCACCCCCACGCAGAACTTACCTCCATCCCCTGGGGGGCCGAGCTCACTGTGGGGGAGATGAGGTCGAGATTCTCAGAAAAGCGCCCCCCCCGCTCTAACCACCAGACATCACTCCCCCCCAGAGCCGTGGGAGAACCCAGATGTCTGGGCCCCCAGCTCCCACCACTCTAACCACCAGCCCCCAATCCCACCCCCAGAGCCGTGGAAGAACCCAGGAGTCCTGGCTCCCAGCTCCCCCTGCTCTAACCACCAGCCCTTACTGCCCCCCAGTGCCATGGGAGAACCGAGGTGTCTGGGGCCCAGCTCCCTCGGCTCTGACCACCAGCCCCTGCTCCCCCCAGCGCCGTGGGAGAACCCAGGCGTCCGGGGCTGGGGGGGCCCTACCAGCGGAGGCGGAGGGGGGCGCCCTGCCCAGCTGCTGCCAGCGGGTGGCCTCGGCCGCCAGGCGCCGGACGTAGCCCTCGCCCACACACAGCAGCACATTCTCCGGCTTGATGTCCGTGTGGATGATCTTGCACTTGGTGTGGAGGTAATCCAGGCCCTGCAGCACCTGGGGGCACATACGGGGCAGTACGGACCAAGGCAGCTGAGCCTCCCCCCAGCACCCCCAAACCCAGCCCTTGGGGCACAGACAGAGCCGTACAGATGGGGGGAGCTGAGCTTCCCCCCAGCACCCCCAAACCCAGCACCTGGGGGCACGCACAGGGCCGTACGGACCAGGACAGCTGAGCCCTGCCCAGCAACCCCAAACCCAGCACCTGGGGGCATGCACAGGGCCGTACAGACCGGGACAGCTGAGCTTCCCCCCAGCACCCCCAAACCCAACACCTGGGGGCACGCACAGGGCCGTACGGACTAGGACAGCTGAGCCCCGCCCAGCACCCCCAAACCCAGCACCTGGGGGCACGCACAGGGCCGTACGGACTAGGACAGCTGAGCCCTGCCCAGCACTCCCAAACCCAGCACCTGGGGGCAGGCACAGGGCCGTACAGACCGGGGCAGCTGAGCTTCCCTCCAGCACCCCCAAACCCAGCACCTGGGGGTACGCACAGGGCCGTATGGACCAGGGCAGCTGAGCTCCCCCCCAGCACCCCCAAACCCAGCACCTGGGGGCACGCACAGGGCCATACGGACCAGGGCAGCTGAGCTTCCCCCCAGCACCCCCAAACCCAGCACCTGGGGGCACGCACAGGGCCGTACGGACCAGGACAGCTGAGCTTCCCCCCAGCACCTCCCCAACCCAGCACCTGGGGGCACATACAGGGCAGTACGGACCAGGGCAGCTAAGCCTCTCCCCAGCACCCCCAAACCCAGCCCCTGGGGCACAGACAGGGCCGTATGGACCGGGGCAGCTGAGCCCCGCCCAGCACCCCCAAACCCAGCACCTGGGGGTACGCACAGGGCCGTACGGACTGGGACAGCTGAGCCCCGCCCAGCACCCCCAAACCCAGCATCTGGGGGCATGCACAGGGCCGTACAGACCGGGACAGCTGAGCTTCCCCCCAGCACCCCCAAACCCAACACCTGGGGGTACGCACAGAGCCGTACGGACTAGGACAGCTGAGCCCCCCCCAGCACCCCCAAACCCAGCATCTGGGGGCACGCACAGGGCCGTACAGACCGGGACAGCTGAGCTTCCCCCCAGCACCCCCAACCCAACACCTGGGGGTACGCACAGAGCCGTATGGACTAGGACAGCTGAGCCCCGCCCAGCACCCCCAAACCCAGCACCTGGGGGCACGCACAGGGCCGTATGGACCGGGACAGCTGAGCCCCCCAAGGATCGGCAGAAGCCCGGCTAAATCCCCTCCCCCATCTAACTCACCGGCCAGTGCAGTTGGGAGAGTAAGTAATTGGTAACAAAAAGACAGAGTGTCCGTGCGCGTGTGTGTGTGTGCGAGCGTGTACATGTATGAGTGAGTCTATGTGCGTGTATGAGTGTGCGTCTGTGTGTGTGTGCACGCGTACACCTGTGTATGAGTGAGTCTATGTGCGTGTGTGTGTGCGTGTGTCAAGTATGAGAGAAGTAGCCGTGTGAGTGCGCGTGTGTGTGCGCATGTACATGTGTGTATGAGTGAGTCTATGTGCGTGTATGTGTATGTGTGTGTGTCTGTGTGTGAGTGCATGTGTGTGTGTGTGCGCGTGTACACACACACTCTCCCCCCCCACATATGACACAGGGTTAATTGACACCTGTATCACTGATGGGGCCTTTCGCCTCATTCCCCCTGAAAGACCCTGGGCAGAACTTTAAGTACAACAGGCCCAGGTGACCCCCTGCCCGGACACCGGACCCAGGCTGGAGGAGGGGCCGGGGGGGGTCAGTGTGGGGCCGGCTGGGGAGACGGGGGGGCCCAGCCCCAGGATGGACCGGCTGAGGGGTCCCAGTCTCTGTACGGACGAGCTCTGGCTCAGCCCGTGTTCCTGGCTGAGTCGGGGGCCCTGACCCCCCCGTGACAGTGGGGGCTAGGCCCCCCGTACCTGGCGCAAGATGCTCTTCACGCAGGGCAGGGGCAGGCCCTGGTAGTTGGATTTAATGATCCATTTCAACAGCTGGTGCCCCAGCACCTCCAGCACCATGCAGACATCTGGGCCCAGGTGTCAAGGAAAGGGGGGCTGGGAGCCCGGACAGCTGGGTTCTCTCCCCGACTCTGGGAGGGACAGGGGGGCTGGTGGTTAGAGCAGGGGGGCTGGGACCCAGGACTCCTGGGTTCTCTCCCCAGCTCTCGGAGGGGAGTGGGGGCTGGTGGTTAGAGCGGGAGGGAGGCTGGGAGCCCGCACGCCTGGGTTTTCTCCTGGCTCTGGGAGGGGCAGGGGGGCTGGTGGTTAGAGCGGGGGGGGGCTGGGAGCCCAGACGCCTGGGTTCTCTCCCGGCTCTGGGAGGGCAGTAGGGGCTGGTGGTTAGAGAAGGGGGTCTGGGAGCCCAGATGCCTGGGTTCCCCATGGAAGGATACGGACGCCGTTGATGCCCGAGATCTTAAAGTCCTCGAGGAGCTGGACGATGGTCTCTCTCTTGGGGTCGCTGGGGTCCGAGTCCCGCACCTGTGGGGGTGGAAAGTCGTGGGGGGGGGGGGGGGCGCTGCGCTGAGGCAGCATGTGGGGACCCAGGTGTCTGGGCCCCTGCGACTCTCAGCCCCACACTATCTTCTTTCCCGTCCACCCCATGGCCCGGAGGTGGGAGCCAGAGGTGGGGGGATGGGAGGAGGAGGGGCTGGAAGCCAGAGGTGGGGGGTAGCCGGGGGGGGCAGGGTCGGGGAGGTGGGGGGAAGCACTCACACATTTGAGCAGTTTGATCTCATCCATGGCTGTCTCGGTGTAATGCCTGGCGCTTTTCACCACCTTCAGCGCCACAAACCGCTTCCGCCTGCGGGGGGGGAGGTTAGTGCCCCACAGAGCCCCCCGGCTCCCAGAGCTGGGAGAGAGCCCAGGCGTCCGGGCTCCCAGTCCCCCCTGCCCCCTGCTCTAACCACTCCCCTCCCAGAGGTGGAGAAAGAACCCAGGAGTCCAGGCTCCCAGCCTAACCACTAAACTCCAGTCCCCTCCCAGAGCCAGGGACAGAACCCAGGCGTCCGGGCTCCCAGCACCACTCCCACTCTAACCCACCAGCCCCCACTCCCCTCCCAGAGCTGGGCAGAGAACCCAGACGTCCTGGCTCCCAGCCCGCCCCCGCTCTAACCACTAGACTCCACTGCACTCCCCTCCCAGAGGCGGGAGAGAACCCAGGCGTCTGGGCCCCTCCCCCACCGCCCCCACTCACTGGATGTCCCAGCAGAGCCAGACAGTGGAGAAATGTCCCCAGCCGAGTTTTCGGACCACGTGGTGGCGCCCGTTGAACAGGTCCCCAATTGTCACTGGATAATACCCGCCTGCGGGGGGAGGATGGGGGATCAGCGGCTGCCGCCGGGGGGGCAGAGCCCCACGACCCCCAGGGTCTCCCCCCGCTGGGGAGATTGCTTTGGTGCAGACAGAAACCCCCTGCCCCCTACACATGGTATGGCCCTCCATGTGGCACCCCTGCCTTCTTGTGCCCCGCCCCCGGCCTCCATGTGATACGTCCCTCCCCGAGGCACCCTCCCACCCCACCATGTGGAATGTCCCTCCATCCTCTCACACCCTTTCCCATGGTATGGCTCTCCCTGTGACATCCCCTGCCCCTGTGGTACATCCCTCCTCGTGGCCCCCCCTGCCCCTCCTCATGGTACATCCCTCTGCGTGGCACTTCCCCACCCCTCCCCATGGTACATCCCTCCCTGTGGCCACCTCTCTTGGTACATCCCTCCCCATGGCATCCCACCTCCACCCCTCCCCGTGGTACATCCCTCCCTGTGGCCACCTCCCTTGGTACGTCCCTCCCCATGGCGTCCCACCCCGACCCCTCCCTGTGGTACATCCCGCCCTGTGGCCACCTCCCTTGGTACATCCCTCCTTATGGCATCCCACCTCTCCTAGTGGTACATCCCACCCTGTGGCCACCTCCCTTGGTGTCCCTCCCCATGGCATCGCACCCCCACCCCTCGCCGTGGCACATCCCTCCCTGTGGCCACCCCCCTTGGTACGTCCCTCCCCATGGCGTCCGCTGCGGTTCATGTCCCCCCGTGTCCTCTCCGCCACTCCCCAATTAGCCCCATGGTGCCTGCCAACCCTACCCCCTCGCACCCAGTGGTATGTCCCAGACCCCTCCACCTTTGCAATAGTCCCTGGGGTCCTCCTGCTCCTCGTCATCGGAGCCCAGGTGCCCCCCAGCCGGGGGGGGCAGGGCCAGAGGCGGCGGTGGGGCAGGGGAGAGCTCTGTGGGGCTGGGAGGCTGGGGCACCCTGGGGAGAGAGACGAAGGAGTTAGTGACCCCCCGGAGCTGGGACATGGCCCCCCCTGGGGTGCAGAGCGTCTCCCCCGCATACCTGGGTCCGTCTGGCAGCTCCCCCATGGCACCAGCCTGAGATGCAGCCACCTCTGGGGGGTCCCAGGCACAGAAGGGGGGTCTACCCTGGGAAGGGGAGATTTGGGGGTCCCACAGAGGGAGGGACTTGGCTCCAGCTAGGCTGGGCCGTCTGGGGGGTTGCATTGCATGCTGGGATACGTGCCCCCGACTCAGCAATGACCTCACCCCCCAGCTGGCGTTAAAAATAGCTCCCGGCCAGCTGGGGCCTGCCCAGGGGAAGGAATCCGGGCCTGGCACGAAGCCCCCCCCAACCAACTAACCGCCCCCCTCCCCGGGCCAGGGGGCGCTGAATAACCCCGCCCCCCGAACCAGCCATCCTGGGCCAGGGAGCCCTGAATACCCCCCCACGAACCAGCCCCCCCCGCCCTCAGGCCAGGGAGCCCTGAATAACCCCCCCCAAACCAGCCCCCCCTGAACCAGCCGCCCTGGGTCAGGGGGCCCTGAATAAGACCCCCGAAGCAGCCCCCCTCCCATGCACAAGGGGTGAGGCTGGAAGCCCTGAGACCAGGGCAGATGGGCTCAGCTGGGAGGGGTACGGCCCAGTTGGTGCCCCTCACTCCCGACCCACAGCCCCTCTCACCTGGGAGCCGTGGCTCTTGGTCCCTTTTCTTTCCTGTGTTTCTTTTTGGGTTTCTTGCCCTGGGAGCTGCCTGGACCTGGGGAGGGGGGGGGGGGGAGAGGGAGGGTCAGTGGGGGGGGCTCCTGGCAGCACCCCCCAGCCCTCGCCCCCACTCTCCTCCCCCCGGCAGCCCCCTTGACCCCCACTGTCCCCTCACCCTTCTTGCCGCTCATTTCGCCCGAGCGCATGTGCACCCCCGCGGGGGAGGGGAACAGCTGCTGCTCCACGTGGGGGAAACCCGGGAGGGGGAGGGGCAGTGGGGGAGGGGAGGGGGGTCGTAGCAATCTCTCCGCAGTACCAGGGCTGAGACCCCCCAATTTAAGGGGGGGTTCCAGGCACAGCCAGGCCAGACGTCTCTTTCCCTCCCAAGCCCAATGAGCCCCCAGCCCCCCATCTCCTGGCTGAAAGGGGAATGGGGCAGAGGCCTTTCCCTCTAGGGGCGCTGGCTCCAATCCAGCCCCATGGCAGGGACCGGCTGGCTGGGGGGGGGGCATGGGGCCTGTCCCCCGTGTGTGTGTGTGGGGGGGGCTGACCGGTTCGGGGTGGGGTATGGGGCTTGTCTACAGTATGGGGGAGTGTTGGCCTGCTCGGGGGGGCACGGGGCCTCTCCTCCTTCTTGGGGGGGCATGGGGCCTGTGCCCCGTGTGTGTGGCAGGGGGGACGGGTTGGCCGGCTCGGGGTGGGGCACAGGGCCTGTCTCCAGGGTGGGGGAGTGTTGGCTGGCTCGGGGGGGCATGGGGCCTGTCCCCCATGTGTGTGGGGGTGTTGGCCGGCTCGGGGCTTGTGCCCCGTGCGTGTGTGTGGGGGGGTTGGCCGGCTCAGGGGGGGCATGGGGCCTGTGCCCTCTGTGTGTGTGGGGGCGGGTTGCCTGGCTCGGGGGGGGGGCACAAGGCCTGTGCCCTCTGTGTGTGTCAGGGGGTGGTTCGCTGGCTCAGGGTGGGGCACAGGGCCTGTCTCCAGGGTGGGGGAGTGTTGGCTGGCTCGGAGGGAGGTATGGGGCCTGTCCCCCATGTGTGTGGGGGTGTTGGTCGGCTCGGGGGGGCACGGGGCCTCTCCTCCTTCTTGGGGGGGGCATGGGGTCTGTGCCCCATGTGTGTGTGGGTATTGGCCGGCTTGGGGAGGCAAGGGCCTGTCCCCCGTGCGGGGGGAGCTTGTTGGCTGGCTCAGGGGGGCATGGGGCCCGTCTCCCGTGCAGGGAGGGTGTTGGCTGGCTCAGGGGGGCATGAGCAGGGCTGGTGCAACCATTTAGGCGAACTAGGTGGTTGCCTAGGGTGCCAAGATTTGGGGGCGCCAAAAAGTGGCGCCCCCCCCAATTTTTTTAAATGGTTGCAGCTGCTGCTGCTGGAGGGGCTGAGCTGCTGGTGGCAGCAGCTGCCTGCAGCCGGCAGCCCAAGGTGTCCCCCGGGTCAGGGTGCCGCTGCGGCAGCCCAGGGTGCCCCCCCCCCCCGGTCAGGGAGCCCCTGGGGTCAGTGCGCCGCCGCAGCCCGGCAGCCCAGGGCTGTCATAAACAGATAGCTAAGGGTTAATGTTTCTTTTACCTGTAAAGGGTCAACCAAGGGAACCAAACACCTGACCAGAGGACCAATCAGGAAACTGGATTTTTCAAAGTCAGGGAGGGAATTTTTGGGGTCTGAGTCTTTTTTCTGTCTCTCAGCAATGAGAAGCTTCTTTCTTCTTCTAATCTTCTGTGTCCAACTTGTAAGTACAGGTAGAAAAACAATATAGGCTTTTCTGTTGTTTTGGGTGTATTTACATGTGTGTAACTTGCTGGAATGTTTCAAATTGGATCTCTTTTGAATAAGGTTGTTTATTCATTTTTTCTTTTAAGAAATTGATCCTGTATTATTGTCATCTTGATACAGAGTTTATATCCGTATGTCTTTTTCTTCCTTTTTACATAAAGTTTTCTTTTTAAGACTTGTTTGAGTTTTCTCTCTGGGTAGGCTAAGGAACAAGGGGAGGGAATTCTCTGTGTTAGATCTACGGAGGGTGAAGCTCTGCAGCACCAGGGAATTGGTGGGAGGGAAGAGATAGGATCATTTCTGTTTCCTTGTGTTTGGGGTTTGTCTCTTTGTGGAAGAGAGGGGACATGCTTCTTGGTACTGGGATGTAAAGAGGTTGCATCAGTCACTCTCAGGTTAGCCCAGAGAGGAAAGTCTGGGTGGGAGAGAGAGGGGGAAGGGAAGTGGGTTATTTCCCTTTGTTGTGAGACTCAGAGTCTCTGAATCTTGGGGTCCCTCCAGGGAAGGTTTTGGGGAGACCAGAGGGAGCCAAAACCCTGGAATTTTTGGCTGGTGGCAGCAAGATCAGATCTAAGCTGGAAATTAAGCTTAGAGGGGTTCATGCAGGCACCCAGATTTTTAGACGCTAAGGTCCAGATTTGGGAAAGATGCTTATGATAAGGGCGCCCCCTGCCCCCGGGGTCAGCGAGCCGCCGCCGCAGCCCAGGCCGCCCCCCCCGGTCAGGGAGCCGCCCAGGGCCGGCGCTTTCCCTGGGGCGCCAGCATTGGGGGGGGGGTGGGGGGGGGAGCATTTTGCCGGGGGGGGGGGGGGCGGCAGGCGGCTCCGGTGGAGCTGCCGCAGTCGTATCTGCGGACGGTCTGCCGGTCCCGCAGCTCCCGCGCACGGGGCGGTGAAATGGCCCGGTGCCTAGGGTGCCAGAAACCCTAGCGCCAGTCCTGGGCATGAGGCCTGTCCCCCGTGTGTGTATGTGGGGGGGTTGGCTGGCGGGGGGTGTTGGCCAGCACGGGGGGAGGGCATGGGGCCTGTCCCCCGTAGGGGGAGCTTGTTGGCTGGCTTGGGGGGGCACAGGGCCTGTCCCCCACATGGGGGGTGTTGGCCGGCTCAGGGGGGGCATGGGGCCTGTCCCCCCGTGGAGGTGGGTGTTGGCTAGCTCGGGGGGGGGGGGCACAGGGCCTGTCCCCCGTAAGGAGGGGTGTTCACTGGCTCAGGTGGTCAATTCACCCAATTAAAGGGCCAGAGACCCAATTTCTGAAGAGTTTTTATTGCTGAAAATAACTCAAATCCAAAGGCCAAGCTCCGGGCCTATACAGGGGGGTACGAAATAGGGGTTCTCGGGGGTCATTAGCACCGCTCTGTACAAAGCAGGGGTGGCTACAAACACCCCAGATTAGTGCACTACTTGCCTGGGGGACCCCAAGCCTGAAGGAAGGGGGCTCCTGCACCCCAGAATCTCGGGGGGGGTCAGGGGCGGCTCACCCCCCCAGGAGGGCTGAAGGCAGCTAGAGCAGACATACAGCTCTCCTGACAGGAGCTGGGGGGACCCCGAAGGGTTTAGGGGGTGAACCCCCTTTGCAGCTTTGCCTAAGGCACTGGGGGAATCCCTGAGATCTGGGGAGGTTGCGGGGGAGCAGCTGGGCCGACGTGGGGCGGGAACTAGGGGATCCGTGGCGCAGGCGTGGGGCCAGTCACAGGGCGGTGACTTGGTTTTCCACCAGGGCTGCGATCTGCTGCAGCCGACAGGCCAGCTGCATCTTCTGCCCCACAGGGTCCTCCTCTAGGGCGCTGATGATCTGCAACACACAGCGGGGGGTCACCGCTGCCCTGTAGCGCCCCCCACGGTGCCCCCTGCCCCACAGCCTGCCCCCTACCTGGTCGTAGTACTTCTTGATGTAGCCATACAGCTCCTGCAGCGCTGCTGAGCAGTCCAGGTCCGAGGAGTATTTCTGCAGTGGGGAGAGACAGGACTGGTGGGGACTGCGAGTCGGCAGCGAGGGGCCCTGGGGGCGGCTGAGGGTTGGGAGGAGGGCGCCAGGGGGCTGTGGGTCAGAAGGGGGGCGCCAGGGGGCCCTACCCTGGATAGCTCGGTGAGGGCCTAGTTCAGCTCCTGGTAGGTGGCCGGCGGGGCCTGGCGAATCTCCACGTAGTACCTGGGCAGGAGGGGTCGCCGGGCGGGGGGGTGCCATGGAGCTGTGGGTCAGGAGAGGGGCACCAGGGGGTGTGTGGTTTGGGAGGGGGGCGCTGGAGGGCCCTACCCTGGATAGCTCGGTGAGGGCTGACCCAGCTCCTGGTAGGTGGCCGGGGGTGGGGCTGGCGAATCTCCGCATAGTACCTGGGTGGGAGGGGTCACTGGGGGGGGGGGCTGTCAGAAGGGGGGTGCAGGGGGGGCTGTGGGTCAGAAGGGGGGCGCCGTGGAGCTGTGGGTCAGGAGGGGGGGCGCTAGGGGGCCCTACCCTGGATAGCTCGGTGAGGGCTGACCCAGCTCCTGGTAGGTGGCTGGGGAGGGCCTGGCAAAACTCTGCATAGTACCTGCGTGGGAGGGGTCACCTGGGGGGGCTGTCAGAAGGGGGGTGCTGGGGGGTGCTGTGGTTCGGGAGGGGGGCACCGGGGGGCCCTACCCTGGACAGCTCAGTGAGGGCCGAGTTCAGCTCCTGGTAGGTGGCCGGGGGGGCCTGGCGAATCTCCGCGTAGTACCTGGGCGGGAGAGAGACCGATGAGCTGGGGGAGCTGTGACGTTACTGAGATAATCTGGGACCAACTAGAACATGGGTGCAACCCAGGTCCTGTAGTGGCACCAAATCGCACGTGCAGGGGGTGAGCTGCGGTGCCTAGGCCAGGTTGTGGGGTGCTGGGTAGGATTGTGCTGTCTGGGTGCACGTGTCATTTTGTATGAAGTTGTGAATATCGACTCTGCCCTGTCTGTGCTTCACACTCGGGCTGTGCCTCGGGGTGACACCCCAGACGAGTTGGGGTCAGCTCGGCCCGGCTGGCTTGGGGGCCCGTTACGGCCCATCAGCTACAACTGACCCATGGCGAGGAGGCAGATCTGCCTTGTGACTTGGCCAAGTGCAGGGCCTGGCCCATGTGACCCCAGGCTCCACGTTGCTGTAATTTTCCACAGGAAGGACAGAGAGGTTCTTACACCTGGAAAAGCCTAGAAAAGGCCGAGGCCTCGTCTCCACCTGGTCCTCAATCCTGCCCCTGAGCTCTGGGGACTTTGCTACGAACTGAAGCTCTGAACAAAGGACTGAGCGACCCGTCCCAGCGGGGGATGTTCCAGGGACGGGATCTGAACCTCCATCATGGCTACAAGCCTGACCCAAGGACTCTGCCATCACTGTGTGTAACTGATCCCATGTCACCAATTCTAGCTCCCGTCTGGATCTTTTCCCTTTTATGACTAAACCTTCCGACTGTAGATTCTAGAGGGTTGGCACCAGCGGGATTGGGGGTAAGATCTGACGTGTGTATTGACCTGGCTCTGGGGCCTGATTCTTTGGGATCCAGAGAACCTTGGTCCTTTACTGGGGTGTTGGGTTTCATACCCATCCATCCCCTGCCGAGTGGCGCAGGTGGGGATACTGGGAAACTGGAGTGTCTGAGGGAATCGTGTGTGAGACTCGTGGTTACCAGTGGGGTGAGGTCCTCTGGGTCTGGCTGCTTTGGTGCCGTAGAGGTGGAGAAAGCCCAGCCCGGGGCCGTAACTGCCCTGTGTTAAGCCACTGGTGTGACGGAGCCAGGAGCAGGGAGCGGGCGCGTTTGACCCGGGAAGGTTGCAGGGGGGATATATTGGGGATGGGAAGAATCTCCTTGAGTTGTAACCTGAGTGGGGGGCGGGGTTGGGAGAATTGACTGAACAAAGGGAGGAGGGGCAGAGGGGAGGGGGACGAGAGTGGCTGGAGGGATTTTCGGTTTCAATTTGGGCTGGGGGTGCAGTGCAGGGAACCCCAAGCTGGGGTCTAAGCTCCCTGCCCGCCCCCCCCCCCGAAGGACTTGCCTGCGGGGTCCTGGCTGTCCCCACCTGCTCTGCTGTAGCCTGCGTTCCTACTGCCCAATAACCCTGCTGTGTTACTGGCTGGCTGAGTCCTGGGGATCCCAGGAAGAGGGGGGCCGGGCCCTGACTCCGTGACAATTGGTCCTAAATTGGCACCTCAGTTGGGTCCCGCCAGAACCGCATCATCACAGGGCCTCAGACACCCCAAGAGCAGGGCTGCGCCAGGAGCGAACCCAGGCTTGCTGGCCCCCCAGCCTCCACTCACTTCTCCACCAGCTCCTTGTAGCGCGGGATCTCACGGGCGTAGAGCAGCTTGTTCACGGGCGAGTCCTGAGGGCAGAGGGGCCATGAGACGGGGGGGCAGGGTCCCACGGAGGGGAGAGAGGGGGGCTATCCCAGACACCAGGGTCTCTCCAGGGGGAGGGGCGGGGCCTGTCCCAACGCGGGGGTCCCTGGGAGAAGGGCGGGGGCTGTCCTGGATGCTGGGGTCTCTACAGGGGGAGGGGCGGGGGCTGTCCCGGACACCAGTGTCCCTGGGGGGAGGGGCGGGGCCTGTCCCAACGCGGGGGTCCCTGGGAGAAGGGCGGAGGCTGTCCTGGACGCTGGGGTCTCTATGGGGGGAGGGGCGGGGGGCTGTCCCAGACACCAGGGTCTCTTCAGGAAGAGGGGCGGGGGCTGTCATGGACACCAGGGTCTCTGCAGGGGGGAGGGGCGGGGCCTGTCCCAATGCCCGGGTCCCTGGGAGAAGGGCGGGGGCTGTCCTGGATGCTGGGGTCTCTACAGGGGGAGGGGCGGGGGCTGTCCCGGACACCAGTGTCCCTGGGGGGAGGGCCGGGGGCTGTCCTGGACGCCGGGGTCCTCACCCGCCCCACGCTGTGCTGACCGGGGGTGCAGGCGTCAATCAGAGTCTGGCTGATGACGCTCAGGGCGGCGTCCACGTTGTCTGGCACCCGCACGTCGAACAGCAGCTGGGGGTTCCGCACGACGCCCACCCAGAACCGCAGCAGCAGGCTGGGGGCAGAGCAGGGGTGAGATGTGGGGTGCTGGCCTCCAGGCCCCCAACGCCCTGCTCCCCCCAGCTCCCCGGCCCCCACGGTTCCCCCGGCCCCCCAACGCCCTGCTCCCCCCAGCTCCCCGGCCCCCACGTTTCCCCGGCCCCCCAACGCCCTGCTCCCCCCAGCTCCCCGGCCCCCACAGTTCCCCGGCCCCCCAACGCCCTGCTCCCCCCAGCTCCCCGGCCCCCACAGTTCCCCAGCCCCCCAACACCCTGCGCCCCCCAGCTCCCCGGCCCCCACAGTTCCCCAGCCCCCTAACTCCCTGCTCCTGCCAGCTCCCCGGCCTCCCCAGTGCTGTCCCCAGCTCCGCCCCATGGCCAAGGCCTTGCCCCATTGTGGCCCCCCCACCTGTTGGTCTTCCAGATGTGCAGGGTCTCGGGCTCGCTGACCCCATGCCGGGCGGCCAGCTCGTCCAGCAGGTCGAAGAGGAATTTGACAGCCACGGGGACAGGGCGGCCCATGCTCAGCACAGCCTGGAGCGCGTCCTCCACGAACTTCTGCAGCGTCCCCTGTGGGCACCGGGGGGGTCAGTGGGGGGGTCTCACCTTGATGGGGAGCAGGTGGGTGAGGTAGATCTCGGGGATGGCCAGGGCAGGGGGGTCAGTGGGGGGGTCTCACCTTGATGGGGAGCAGGCGGGTGAGGTAGATCTCGGGGATGGCCAGGGCAGGGGGGTCAGTGGGGGGGTCTCACCTTGATGGGGAGCAGGCGGGTGAGGTAGATCTCGGGGATGACCAAGGCGGGGGGGGTCTGAAGGGGGGTCTGACGGGGAGCAGGCGGGTGAGGTAGATCTCGGGGATGGCCAGGGTGGGGGGGGGTCTGAAGGGGAGCCTGACGGGGAGCAGGCGGGTGAGGTAGATCTCGGGGATGGCCAGGGCGGGGGGGGGTCTGAAGGGGAGCAGGCGGGTGAGGTAGATCTCGGGGATGGCCAGGGCGGGGGGGTCTGAGGGGGGTCTGACGGGGAGCAGGCTGGTGAGGTAGATCTCGGGGATGGCCAGGGTGCGGGGGGTCTGAAGGGGGGTCTGACGGGGAGCAGGCGGGTGAGGTAGATCTCGGGAATGGCCAGGGCGGGGGGGGTCTGAAGGGGGGTCTGACGGGGAGCAGGCGGGTGAGGTAGATCTCGGGAATGGCCAGGGCGGGGGGGGGTCTGAAGGGGGGTCTGACGGGGAGCAGGCGGGTGAGGTAGATCTCGGGGATGGCCAGGGCGGGGGGGTCTGAGGGGGGTCTGACGGGGAGCAGGCGGGTGAGGTAGATCTTGGGGATGGCCAGGGTGCGGGGGGTTCTGAAGGGGGGTCTGACGGGGAGCAGGCGGGTGAGGTAGATCTTGGGGATGGCCAGGGTGCGGGGGGTCTGAAGGGGGGTCTGACGGGGAGCAGGCGGGTGAGGTAGATCTCGGGAATGGCCAGGGCGGGGGGGGTCTGAAGGGGGGTCTGACGGGGAGCAGGCGGGTGAGGTAGATCTCGGGGATGGCCAGGGCGGGGGGGGGTCTGAAGGGGAGCAGGCGGGTGAGGTAGATCTCGGGGATGGCCAGGGCGGGGGGGGTCTGACGGGGGTCTGACGGGGAGCAGGCAGGTGAGGTAGATCTTGGGGATGGCCAGGGTGCGGGGGGTCTGAAGGGGGGTCTGACGGGGAGCAGGCGGGGTGAGGTAGATCTCGGGGATGGCCAGGGCGGGGGGGGTCTGAAGGGGGGTCTGACGGGGAGCAGGCGGGTGAGGTAGATCTCGGGGATGGCCAGGGCGGGGGGGGTTTGAAGGGGGGGTCTGACGGGGAGCAGGCCGGTGAGGTAGATCTCGGGGATGGCCAGGGCGGGGGGGGTCTGAAGGGGAGCAGGCGGGTGAGGTAGATCTCGGGGATGGCCAGGGCGGGGGGGGTCTGAAGGGGAGCAGGCGGGTGAGGTAGATCTCGGGGGATGGCCAGGGCGGGGGGGGTCTGAAGGGGGGTCTGACGGGGAGCAGGCGGGTGAGGTAGATCTCGGGGATGGCCAGGGTGCGGGGGGTCTGAAGGGGGGTCTGACGGGGAGCAGGCTGGTGAGGTAGATCTCGGGGATGGCCAGGGTGCGGGGGGTCTGAAGGGGGGTCTGACGGGGAGCAGGCGGGTGAGGTAGATCTCGGGAATGGCCAGGGCGGGGGGGGGTCTGAAGGGGGGTCTGACGGGGAGCAGGCGGGTGAGGTAGATCTCGGGGATGGCCAGGGCGGGGGGGGTCTGAAGGGGGGTCTGACGGGGAGCAGGCGGGTGAGGTAGATCTTGGGGATGGCCAGGGCGGGGGGGGTCTGAAGGGGGGTCTGACGGGGAGCAAGCAGGTGAGGTAGATCTTGGGGATGGCCAGGGCGCGGGGGGGTGTGAAGGGGGGTCTGACGGGGAGCAAGCAGGTGAGGTAGATGTCGGGGATGGCCAGGGCGGGGGGTGGGGGGTCTGAGGGGGGTCTGATGGGGAGCAGGCGGGTGAGGTAGATCTCGGGGATGGCCAGGGCGGGGGGGTCTGAAGGGGGGTCTGACGGGGAGCAGGCGGGTGAGGTAGATCTCAGGGATGGCCAGGGCGGGGGGGGGGTGAGGGGAAGTCTCACCTTGACGGGGAGCAGGCGGGTGAGGTAGGTCTCAGGGATGGCCAGGGCGGGGGGGGGGGTGAGGGGAAGTCTCACCTTGACGGGGAGCAGGCGGGTGAGGTAGATCTCAGGGATGGCCAAGGCGGGGGGGGGGTCTGAGGGGGGTCTCACCTTGACGAGGAGCAGACAGGTAAGGTAGATCTCGGGGATGGCCAAGGCGGGGGGGGTCTGAGGGGGGTCTCACCTTGACGGAGAGCAGGCGGGTGAGGTAGATCTCGGGGATGGCCGTGGGTCGCTCCCGCAAGCTGCTACGACGCTGTTGCTGCTTTGCAGCCTCTGGCTCCTCTGTCGGCTTCACCAGGTGCCAGAGACGCAGCCCCCCCTCCTCGCCGTCCTCCAGCATTGGGGTGTCTGCGGGGGTGGGGTTAGTCTGGATCCCCCCTGGATTTCTCTCCCCTTGGGTCTGTCCAAGGCCCCCCAGATCCAACCCCCTGGCTTCTCCCCTTGGTTCAGTCCAAGGTCCCACCGCCCCATATTCGTCCCCCACTTGGTTCAATCTGAAATTCCCTCCACCACCCCCATGCTGCCCTTGGTTCAGTCCAGGGTCATGGCCAGGACTCCAGATGTGGGCCAGCAGGCCTGCGCCACCTCCACAGTTGGGGGGGGGGCACTCACTCTCCCCGGAGAGGAAGCTCTGGTTGGGGCTCTGGGGGACGTTGTTCTGGAGCCGTGCGATCAGCCCGACCGTTGCCCCGTCCGGAACCTGGGGGAGAAAAGAGCTGGGGGATGGAACCCAGGCGTCCGGGACCCGAGACCCCACTCCCCACCCAGAGCCGGGGAGGGAACCCAGGCGTCCGCGACCCGAGACCCCACTCCCCACCCAGAGCCGGGGAGGGAACCCAGGCGTCCGGGACCCGAGACCCCACTCCCCACCCAGAGCCGGGGAGGGAACCCAGGCGTCCGCGACCCGAGACCCCACTCCCCACCCAGAGCCGGGGAGGGAACCCAGGCATCCGCAACCCGAGACCCCCACTCCCCACCCAGAGCCGGGGAGGGAACCCAGGCGTCCGGGACCCGAGACCCCACTCCCCACCCAGAGCCGGGGAGGGAACCCAGGCGTCCGCCACCCTCACCTTGTAGTGCTGCAGGGTGTTGAGTCTCTTCCACCCATTGTGGGTGACAGATGTCAGGTCCTGGTCAGACAGGGTCAGGTGACCGGCCACGCCCGAGCGCCACTCTGGGGGGCAACAGGGACACGGTGTGAGAGGGGCCCCTCTGCCCCCCAGCCCCTCCCCATGTGCACACTGCCCCTACCGCAAACCATACACAGGGTGTGGGGCGCTGGAAAAGGCCCTGCCCCACAGACCTGCCCCGCCCCCTCACCCATTCCCAGTGTATGGGCCGGGAGGGCACTGGGAGAGGCCCTGCCCCACACAGACCTGCCTCGCCCCCTCACCCAGGTCCAGCGTGTGGGCCGGGAGGTGCTGAGAGAGGCCCTGCCCCACACAGACCTGCCCCACTCCGTGTGACGTTATTGATATAAACTGGGACCATATAGAACATGGTTTGCAACCAAGCTCCTGTAGTGGCACCAAATCCTATGTAAAGGGGGTCAGATAAGGGGTCTAAGAGCAGGTTGTGGGTTAGGATTGTGCTGTCTGTGTGTCTGTATCATTTTGTAGTTGAAGTTATGAATATTGGCTCTGTACTGTCTGTATTTCAAATTGGTGCTGCAGTTCTGGGTGACACCCCACACAAGTTGGTGTCAGCTCTGCCTAGCCTGCTTGATGGCCCATTAAGGACCATCAGCTACACAACTGACCCATGGAGAGGAGGCAGATCCGCCTTGTGACTCAGCAGGGTGTGCAGGGCCTGGCCCATGTGACCCCAGGCTCCACGTTGCTGTAACTTTCCACAGTAAGAACAAAGACGTGTCCTTACACCTGGAAGAGCCTGTATAAGGCGGAGGCCTCATCTCCATCTTGTCTCCAATCCTGCTTCCCAGCTCTGGAGGGACTTTGCTACAAGCTGAAGCTCTGCACAGGGACTGAGGACCCATCCCAGCGGGGGATGTTCCAGAGACTTGATCTGAACCTGCAGTTCACTCCATCACTGCTACCAGCCTGAACTAAGAACTTTGCCATCAGGGTGTGGAACTGATTCCAGTTAACCAATTCTAGCTCTCAGCTCTAGCTTTTCCCTTTGATGAATAAACCTTTAGATTCTAGAGGGCTGGCACCAGCGTGATTTGTGGGTAAGAGCTGACGTGTCTATTGACCTGGCTCTGGGGCTCGGTCCTTTGGGATCGAGAGAACCTTTTTCTTTTACTGGGGTGTTGGTTTTCAGAACCGTTCATCCCCAGGACGGGTGGCACTGGTGGGGATACTGGGAGACTGGAGTGTCTAAGGGAATTGCTGGTGTGACTTGTGGTTGGCCAGTGGGGTGAAACCAAAGTCATTTTGTCTGGCTGCTTTGGTGCCTTAGAGGTGGAAAAACCCCAGCCTGGGGCCGTGACTGCCCTGTCTGAGCCATCGGTCCTGAACTGGCACCTCAGTTGGGTCCCACCAGAACCACATCGTCACACCGCCTCACCCAGGTCCAGCATGCGGGCTGGGAGGCGCTGGAAGAGGCCCTGCCCCACAGATCTGCCCTGCCCCCTCACCCAGGTCCAGCGTGCAGGCCGGGGGGTGCTGGGAGAAGCCCTGCCCCACACAGACCTGCCCCGTCCCCTCACCCAGGTCCAGCGTGCAGGCCGGGGGGTGCTGGGAGAGGCCCTGCCCCACAGACCTGCCCCGCCCCCTCACCCAGGTCCAGCGTGCAGGCCAGGAGGCGCTGGAAGAGGCCCTGCCCCACAGATCTGCCCCGCCCCCTCACCCAGGTCCAGCGCGCAGGCCGGGGGGTGCTGGGAGAAGCCCTGCCCCACACAGACCTGCCCCGCCCCCTCACCCAGGTCCAGTGTGCAGGCCGGGGGGTGCTGGGAGAGGCCCTGCCCCACAGACCTGCCCCGCCCCCTCACCCAGGTCCAGCGCATGGGCCAGGGGGCGCTGGGAGAAGGGCACCCCCCTGTAGACCTGGTCCAGGATCTTCTCCTTGACCTGGCTGATGGTGTCAGTGTCGAGGACGCGGGCGGGTACCCGCTGCCCCCCAGCACCCCCCGGCGCCCCCCGCAGCAGCACGCTCAGCGTCAGGGGCCGGACGGGCACGTCCTCCCGCAGCAGGCGCCCGTCGCTCAGAGTCCGCTTGGCCTGGCCTGTCACCGCGTCCACCGGTCCCTTGTCCACCTGCGACTTGATGGCCCGGAACAGCAGGTACAGGGGTTCGCCTGCCACCTCCTGGGGAGACACAGAGGGTGGGACCCAGGCGTCCGGGGCCACAGCCTCCCCCCACTCTGGCTCCCCAGACCACTCTTTCCCCAGAGAACCCAGGAGTTCTGGCCCCCAGGCCTCCCTGCTCTCACCCCCCAGACCTCAGCCCTCCCAGATAACCCAGGAGTCCTGGCTCCCCGCCCCCCCTGCTCTAACCCCCCAGACCCATCTGCCCTCTCAGAGAACCCAGGAGTCCTGGCTCCCCGCCCCCCTGGTCTAATCTCCCCAGTCCCCTCTGCCCTCTTAGAGAACCCAGGAGTCCTGGCTCCCCGCCCCCCTGCTCTAACCCCCTAGACCCATCTGCCCTCTCAGAGAACCCAGGAATCCTGGCTCCCCGCCCCCCTGCTCTCACCCCCCAGACCCCTCTCAGAGAACCCAGGCGTCCTGGCTTCCCGCCCCTCTGCTCTCACCCCCCAGACCCCTCTCCCCTCTCAGAGAACCCAAGAATCCTGGCTCCCCGCCCCCCTGCTCTCACCCCCCAGACCCCTCTCCCCTCTCAGAGAACCCAGGAGTCCTGGCTCCCTGCCCCCCTGCTCTAACCCCCTAGACCCATCTGCCCTCTCAGAGAACCCAGGAATCCTGGCTCCCCGCCCCCCTGCTCTCACCCCCCAGACCCCTCTCAGAGAACCCAAGAATCCTGGCTCCCCACCCCCCCTGCTCTCACCCCCCAGACCCCTCTCCGAGAACCCAGGAATCTTGGCTCCCCTCCCCCCTGCTCTCACCCCCCCAGACCCCTCTCAGAGAACCCAGGCGTCCTGGCTCCCTGCCCCCCTGCTCTCACCCCCCCAGACCCCTCTCAGAGAACCCAGGCGTCCTGGCTCCCCACCTCCCTGCTCTCACCCCCCAGACCCCTCTCCCCTCTCAGAGAACCCAGACGTCCTGGCTCCCCGCCCCCCTGCTCTCACCCCCCGCCGGGACAGGACCCCGGCGTCCGGGCACTCACCCGGAGGTAGGAGTACATGCAGATGGACATCCAGTTAGTCAGCAGCTTTTCCACCATGGTCTCCGTCCTGTGGGGTGCAGGGATTCAGTGGGGTTTGCTGTGAGATGCCCACAGACCCTGCTCACCCCATGGGCACCTTTCTGCTCCCCCATCTCTCCATTCCCCTCCCCTAGTGCAGCTCCATCTACCTCCCGCCCAATCCTCCCCTGTACCCCCAGTGGCCAGGTTCCAATGGCAACGAACCAGCCCCCCCACCCCCGTTTCCCTCCAGTGCCAGGGTGTCAGAAGAAGGGGCCGGGCTGGACCTGGCGCCCCCCAGGGGTTCGCCGGGTGCCCCCCGTGGTGTCAGCAGCTCTCTGGGCTGGTGCCAATCACACCATGGCTGGTTCTCCCATCAGCGGGAAATAGCCGCATTCCCAGGCTGGGCAATCGGGGGGCTCTGCCCGTGGGGCCAGGCAATCGGGGGGCTCTGCCCACAGGGCCAGGCAATCGCAGGAGGTGGGCAATCAGGGGGCTCTGCCTGCGGGAACTGGGCGATCAGGGGGCATGGCCCACGGGGCCGGGCGATCGGTGGCTCTGTCCATGGGGGCCGGGCGATCGCGGGAGCTGGGCGGTCAGGGGGCATGGCCCATGGGGCTGGGTGATCGGGGGGCTCTGCCTGCAGGGGCCGGGCGATCGGGGGGCTCTGGTATTTTCCCCACTAGCCAGGAGCACTCCCTTTGCCCCCCTATGCTGAGCAGGCTTGGGGGGCCCCCCAGCAGGGGCGAGGGGGGTGCAGGGCTGACCTGCGCAGCATGAGCTTGGGGTTACGTGCCACGTGGCGCTGTGCCAGCTCGCCCAGCAGGCTCTGCATGACGTCGGTCAGGTACTCCAGCCGCCCGTGCAGCGCCAGCGCCAGCAGCGAGGCTGCCTGGCACCGGTCCTGCCGCGAGAACGACGCCTGCCCCTCCAGCGTGTGGATCAGCTGTAGGGCCAGGAGGGGGGTCAGCATGGGGGGGGTGTCCCCCCCCACATGCCCGGGGCTGCGCCTGGTCCCCCAAACACCCTGTCGCTCCTTCCCCAGGCAGCATTGTGCCATCCCCCCACCCGCCGGGTCCCCACAGCCCTGCCCCATACGCCAATAACCCCCTGTCCCTGTACCCCATAGCCTCCTGACCCCCTATAAGCCCCTGCCCATCCCCCATACTCCCTGTACCTCTGTCATAAATAGATAGCTAAGGGTTAATGTTTCTTTTACCCGTAAAGGGTTAACAAAGGGAACCAAACACCTGACCAGAGGACCAATCAGGAAACCGGATTTTTCAAAGTGAGGGAGGGAACTTCTGGGTGTGTTTTGTCTTTGTTCTCCCTGTTTGTTTTCTCTCCCTATGAGGGAAGAGCTTTTTTTTCCTATCTCCAAGCTTCTTTCTACCCTTCTGTTCCCAAGTTGTGAGTACAACAGGAAAAGCAATAGGGTTATATTGTATTTTGTATTTACATGTGTGGAGTTGCTGGAATGTTTCAAATTGGATCTCTTTTTGAATCAGACTGGTTATTCATATTTTCTTATAAGCAATAGCCCTGTATTGTCATCTTGATACAGAGTTTATATTCTTATGTCTTTTTTCTTTCTTTTTTTTTATATAAAGTTTTCTTTGTAAGACTTGTTTGAGTTTTCTCTCTGGGGAGGTTAAAGAACAAGGGGAGGGAATTCTCTTTGTGTTAGATCTACGGAGGGTAGCTCGGCAGCACCAGGGAATTGGTGGGAGGGGGAAAGAGAGATAAAATCATCTCTGTTTCCTTGTGTTTGAGGTTTGTCTCTTTGTGGAAGAGAGGGGACATGCTTCTTGGTATTGTGATGTAAAGAGATTGCATCAATACTCTCAGGTTAGCCCAGAGAAGAAAGTCTGGGTGGGAGAGAGAGGGGGAAGGGAAGTGGGTTCTTTCCCTTTGTGGTAAGACTCAGGGTATCTGAGTCTTGGGGGTCTCTCCAGGGAAGGTTTGGGGAGACCAGAGGGCGCCAAAACCCTGGAAATTTTGGATGGTGGCAGCGAGATAAGATCCAAGCTGGTAATTAAGCTTGGAGGTTCATGCTAGCTTCTCAGTTTATGAACGCTAAGGTTCAAATCTGAGTAGGAAGCTACGACAACCTCCATAACACCCTGCCCATCCCGCATAATCCCTGTACTCCCATAGCCAATAACCCCCTGCTCCCTGTACCCCCATAGCCCCCTGCACTCATACTCCCTGTACCCCACAGCCCCTGTACCTCCATAGACCTGCCTTCTGTACTCCACAGCCCCCTGCCTGTCCCCCATAATCCCTGTACCCCCATAGCCCCCTGCACTCATACTCCCTGTACCCCATAGCCTCTGTACCCCCATAGCCCTTCCCCGTACGCCAATAACCCCATACCCCTGTACTCCCACAGCCCCCTTCCTCCATACCCCTAGAATCCCTGTACCCCGATAGCCCTGTACGCCAATATCCCTCTGCCCTTGTACTCCCTGTACCCGCCAGCCCCCTGCCCCCATACCCTGGACCTCCATAGTCCCACTCCCATGTACCCCCTAGACTCTGTACACCCTGCTCCTGTACCCAGGACCCCCATAGCCCCCTGCCCCATGTACCAACACCTCATGTACCCCCATAACCCCCTGGCCCCACTCTCACCACTATGGAGAGGCCTTGCAGTTGAGCAGGCTGGAGAGCTCCCCACTCAGTGACCCCCCCGGCCCCGCTCTCACCGTCAGCAGGAAGGCCTTGCTGTTGAGCAGGCTGGAGAGCTGGGCCAGGCCCTGCTCCACGGTGGCCCTGCGCCCCTCGGGCAGCTCAGCCCCCCGCCGTGCCGGCGCCCCCCCCTGGCCGGGGAAAAAAACGCGCTGGGCATAGGTGCCGTAGTCCAGGAAGGGGATCCCTGAGCCCTCCAGCTCCCCGCTCAAGTCCGTCATCTCCGTCATCAGGTCTGTGGGGCGGTAAGGAGAGGGGTCACCTCCTGGCCCCCACTGACTGCTACTCCAGATAGCCTTCCACCCAGGCCCCCCCATGTCCCCCAGGGACTACTTCCCCTCCCAGATAGCCTTCCACCCGGCCCCCCCAGGGACTACTTCCCCTCCCAGATAGCCTTCCACCCAGGCCCCCCCATGTCCCCCAGGGACTACTTCCCCTCCCAGATAGCCTTCCACCCGGCCCCCCCAGGGACTACTTCCCCTCCCAGATAGCCTTCCACCCGGCCCCCCCCAGGGACTACTTCCCCTCCCAGATAGCCTTCCACCCGGCCCCCCCAGGGACTACTTCCCCTCCCAGATAGCCTTCCACCCGGGCCCCCCAGGGACTACTTCCCCTCCCAGATAGCCTTCCACCCGGCCCCCCCAGAGACTACTTCCCCTCCCAGATAGCCTTCCACCCGGCGCCCCCCAGGGACTACTTCCCCTCCCAGATAGCCTTCCACCCGGGCCCCCCCAGGGACTACTTCCCCTCCAGATAGCCTTCCACCTCCCTTCCCAATGTCCCCCAGGGACTACTTCCCCTTCCAGGTATCCTTCCACCACCCTTCCCTATGTCCCTCGGAGACTACTTCCCCTCCCAGATAGCCTTCCACCCACCCCATGCCAACTTCCCTCCGAGACTATTTCCACTCGCCGATATCCCTCCACTCCTGCCAACCCCCCCTCATCAACTTCCTCCTGGGACTCTTCCCCCCAGTATCCCCCAAGTCTTGTCAACTTCCCTCAGGGACTCTTCCCCTGATATCCCTCCACCCCACCAACACCCCACCCTCAACTTCCCCCTGGACTCTCACCCCCCCCCCCGATATCTCTCCACTCCCGCCAACTCCCTTCAACTTCCCTCAGGGACTATTTCCCCTCCCACATATCCCTCCACTCCCAGCAATGCCTTTCAACTTCCCTCAGGGACTCTTCCCCCCAATATCCCTCCACTCCTGCCAACCCCCTTCAACTTCCCTCAGGGACTATTTCCCCTCCCAGATATCCCTCCACTCCTGCCAACCCCCTTCAACTTCCCTCAGGGACTCTTCCCCCCAATGACCCTCCACTCCCGCCAACCCCCTTCAACTTCCCTCAGGGACTATTTCCCCTCCCAGATATCCCTCCACTCCTGCCAACCCCCTTCAACTTCCCTCAGGGACTCTTCCCCCCAATGACCCTCCACTCCCGCCAACCCCCTTCAACTTCCCTCAGGGACTATTTCCCCTCCCAGATATCCCTCCACTCCTGCCAACCCCCTTCAACTTCCCTCAGGGACTCTTCCCCCCAATGACCCTCCACTCCCCGCCAACCCCCTTCAACTTCCCTCAGGGACTCTTCCCCCCAATGACCCTCCACTCCCGCCAACCCCCTTCAACTTCCCTCAGGGACTATTTCCCCTCCCAGTTATTCCTGTACCACCTCCTGTCCCCCTGCCCAGGGACTATTCCCCCCACATCTCCCTCTACCCCCTTTGTTCCCCTCAAGATACCCCTCCCCAGATATCCCTTCACCGCCTCCAGCCCCAATATCCTTCAGCTGCGCAGGGACTATTTCTCCCTCATGGCTATTCTGCCACCTCCCCCCCATATCCCTCCGCCGGTCCCCTCCTGCCCCCCCCGTACCGGTGAACTCCTTGCGGCACTGGTCCCCCACGCTGACCTCCAGGTTCTCCAGCTGCACCAGAACCTTCTTGTAATCCCGCAGGGCCTGCTTGCTCTTCCGCCTGCAGGGGCGCTCCGTTAGCCAGCAGCAGGAGCAGTAGGTTGTTATCCTCTTACGGTGGGGGGGAGGGGGCAGGCGGAGGGATATCTGTGGTATAGGGATACGGGGAGGGGGTACCTCGCCAAGGGGGGGGCAGGGTGGAAGGAACCCCCCCAGCTGCTGAATGCTCCTCCCCCAGCAGCACTAGTAGGTTATCATCTTCCAGTGGGTGAGGTGGGGGACACAATGGTTTGCCCATGGTGGGGGGAAGGCAGGGTGGAAAGAACCCCCCAAAAAGCTGATTTTTCTTGCCCCCTCCCCACTCCCCAGCAGCGGCAGTAGGCTGTTACTCCCCCCCCCCCCCCCGGCAGCGGCAGTAGGCTGTTATCCATACCCCCCCCCCGGCAGCGGCAGTAGGCTGTTACTCCCCCCCCTGGCAGCGGCATTAGGCTGTTATCCACCCCCCCCGGCAGCGGCAGTAGGCTGTTACTCTCCCCCCCGGCAGCGGCAGTAAGCTGTTACTCTCCCCCCCCGGCAGCGGCAGTAGGCTGTTATCCACCCCCCCCCCGGCAGCGGCAGTAGGCTGTTATCCACCCCCCCCCCCGGCAGCGGCAGTAGGCTGTTACTCCCCCCCCCCCCGGCAGCAGCAGTAGGCTGTTACTCCCCACCCTGGCAGCGGCATTAGGCTGTTACTCCCCACCCCCCGGCAGCGGCATTAGGCTGTTATCCACCCGCCCCCCCAGCAAGCAACGGCAGTAGGCTGTTATCCACCCGCCCCCCCAGCAAGCAACGGCAGTAGGCTGTTATTCACTCCCCCCCGGCAGCAGCAGTAGGCTGTTATCCACCCGCCCCCCCCCGGCAGCGGCAGTAGGCTGTTACTCCCCCCCCCGGCAGCGGCAGTAGGCTGTTACTCCCCCCCCCCCGGCAGCGGCATTAGGCTGCTACTTCCCCACCCCCCCGGCAGCAGCAGTAGGCTGCTATCCACCCCCCCCCCCCGGCAGCGGCATTAGGCTGTTACTCCCCACCCCCCGGCAGCGGCAGTAGGCTGTTACTCCACCCCCCCCGGCAGCGGCAGTAGGCTGTTACTCCACCCCCCCCGGCAGCGGCAGTAGGCTGTTACTCCACCCGCCCCCCGGCAGCGGCAGTAGGCTGTTACTCCACCCGCCCCCCCGGCAGTGGCAGTAGGCTGTTACTCCCCACCCCCCCGGCAGCGGCAGTAGGCTGTTACTCCCCACCCCCCGGCAGCGGCATTAGGCTGTTATCCACCCGCCCCCCCCGTGTTACTCCCCCACCCCCCGGCAGCGGCATTAGGCTGTTATCCACCCCGCCCCCCCCGGCAAGCAGCGGCAGTAGGCTGTTATCCACCCGCCCCCCCCGGCAGCGGCAGTAGGCTGTTATCCACTCCCCCCGGCAGCGGCAGTAAGCTGTTATCCACCCGCCCCCGCCCCCCCCCCGGCAACGGCAGTAGGCTGTTATCCACCCACCCCGCCCGCCCGGCAGCGGCAGTAGGCTGTTATCCACACACCCCCCCAGCAGCGGCAATAGGCTGTTACTCCCCGCCCCCCCCCCGGCAGCGGCAGTAAGCTGTTATCCACCCGCCCCCGCCCCCCCCCGGCAACGGCAGTAGGCTGTTATCCACCCACCCGCCCGCCCGGCAGCGGCAGTAGGCTGTTATCCACACACCCCCCCCGCAGCGGCAATAGGCTGTTACTCCCCGCCCCCCCCCCCGGCAGCGGCAGTAGGCTGTTATCCACCCCCCCCCCCCGGCAGCGGCAGTAGGCTGTTATCCACCCGCCCCCCCCGGCAGCGGCAGTAGGCTGTTATCCACTCACACACCTGTACATGAGGATGAGGAGCAGCACAATGAAGGCCAGCAGTGCTGCCCCCCACCCCCAGCCCAACCTGCGCCTCAGGGGGGAGGCGGGGGGTCGGCTCCGTGTCATAGCGAACCCGGCCCCAGCTCCAGACGCAGGTTCCCCATTTGCACCTGGGGCGAGGGGGGAGGGGGGGGAAACACATACACGGGAGTGTCAGGCAGCAGAGAGAGACCCTCCCCGACACCACCCATCTCCACCTGGAGGGAAAGAACCAGGGCCCCACCTTCCCCCCCAACTCCTGCCCCCTCCCCCACACTTCCCTTCCAGCCCCTCCCCACCTGAGAAAAGGGTCCAGCCCCCCCCAATCACCCCCCTCCCCGCAGTTCCCTTGCAGCTCCCCCCACCTGAGAAAGGGGCCCAGGCCCCCCCAGATCTCCCCCTCCCCCACATTTCCCTTGCAGCTCCCCCCACCTGAGAAAGGGGTCCAGCCCCCCAAATCTGACCCACACTCACGATGAACTCAGGCAGGCCAGCGGAGAGGTTGAGGGGCCGGGGGGGACGCAGGGGGGGCTCGCAGTACAGATGGGTGCGGGTCAGGGTCTTCACGGTGCAGAGCCCCTCCCCCACCCACACCAGTACCTCCTCCTTGGAGATCCCCAGGGTCAGCCCGTCCCCCCTGCCGGGACAGACAGACACAGAGCTGAGGGGGGTCCCCTCCCCTGGCCCCACCTCTCCAGCCCCACCCCTTTCCCTAGCCCCCTCCCCCCAGCCCCACTCCTCCTTCCCTGCATCCCCCCTCCCCCGCAACTTCACCCTTTCCCCCAAACCATGTCCCCACCCCTCCTTCCCTGCAACCCCCCTCCCTTGCAGCCTCACCCCTTCCCCCAACCCCCCAGCTAACTCCCCTCCCTGTCCCCCCTCACCTCCACATGCAGCACGTTCCCTGGCTTGAGGCTGTAAGGGGGCACCGGGGGCCCCACGGCCCAGCCAGCGCAGCTGGGGGTCGGGGGGCATAGGCGAAGGGGCGCCCCCCGCTGGCCACGGCGAAGCTGAGCCGCACCCCGTCCAGCACAAAAAGCAGGTCCCGCAGGGGCGCGCCAGGGGGCACAGCCGGCGTAGGACAGAGCATTAGCGCCGAGGAGTTGGGGCAGCAGGGCTCCCAGCACTGGGGGGGGCGCAGGGGGGGTCAGAGCCATGGGGGGGCAGCCAGTGGCCCCCTCCCAGGCCCCAACCCTCTGGCCCCCCTATAGTCCAGCCCCCGCTTCTGCTCCCCGGCTCACCTCCAGCAGGTCCCCCACCATGGAGCAGGGGTGTGGGGGGGTCAGCAGGTCCTGGGGGGGGCCCCCAGCACCGCCTCTTCTTCCTCCTGCTCCCCCTGCTGCCATCCGCCCCCCCTGGCACCAGCACGGCCTTGATGAGCGGCTGCTGCACCACGTCCAGGTGCGTGCCCTCCACGAGGATGATCCGACCCGCCCCTGTGAACCCAGGAGTCCGGGTGAGTCTGGGGGAAAGGGGTGGAATCTACTTTTCAGCTGAGGGCACTGCTGGGGGGAAGCTCGCAGCGCTGAAGGTGACTCTGGCTGAGGGCACTGTTGGGGGGAAGCTTGCAGCTCTGGGGGTGACCCTTCCTGGGGACACTGTTAGGAGGAAGCTCACAGGGCTGGGGGTGACCCTGGTTGGGGGCACGGCTGGGAGGAAGCTTGCGGCACTGGCAGTGACCCCGCTTGGGGGCACTGCTGGGGGAAGCTTGCAGTGCTGGGGGTGACCTCAAGTGGGGGCACTGCTGTGGGAAGGTCACAGCACTGGCAGTGACACCCGCTTGTGGGGGCACTATTAGGAGTAAGCTCGCAGTGCTGGGGGAGACCGCAAGTGGGGGCACTGCTGGGGGAAGGTCACAGCACTGGCAGTGACCCCCGCTTGGTGGCACTATTAGGAGTAAGTCACAGCACTGGCAGTGACCCCGCTTGGGGGCACTGCTAGGAAGAAGCTCGCAGTGCTGGGGGTGATTCCAAGTGGGGGCACTGCTGGGGGTGACCCCGCTTGGGGGCAGTGCTGGGGGAAGCTCGCAACCTACCCCCCTGCCCCCGTATCGCTTACCCGCGGAAGCTGGTGGCTGGCTCCGCCCCGGTGATGTTGGGGTTTGGGGTGTAGGTGAAGGTGCCCCCCTGCAGGCGGCGCTCTGTCTGTCCATACAGCACCCACACGGACGCCTCTCGCGGCTCTGGGCTGGGGCTGGTCATGCACACAATGGCCGTGGGCTCCACAGGGGCCACTCTGGGCGGGGGGACAGAGGGGGTTTAGCCATGGGGGGCAGAACTATTGGGGAGCGAGACAGGGAGGTGGGGGGAACTCACATGGTACAGGGCAGGTCGCCCACAAAGGCTGCGATCTGGTCGCCTGTCAGCAGCTCCTCTCCTAGGATGGTCAGTTGGGTGCCCCCTGCCATGGGGCCCATCCTGGGGTGCAGCTCCCGCAGGGTGGGGTCCTGGCAGGGGGAGGAACCCATTACAGGAGAAAGGGCACTCCTAGGGGGAAGCTCACAGCGTTGGGACAGACCCAACTGGGGCACTGCTGGGGGGAAGCTCACAGCGCTGGGATAAGCCTGGTTGGGGATACTGCTTGGGGAAGTTCCCAGCAGCAGCAGAGAGAGGGCTTCTGCCCCCCCAGGTGTGTCCACCCCCCAGGTCATGACTCCAGCACCCCCAGTCCCAGCCCCAGCCCGTGCTGACCTGGTAGGTGAAGTGGTCGGCAGAGATGCCGGGGGGCCGGTTCCCCACGGTGACCTCAACGGGGCCAGAGACACCCCTCTGCCCTGGAGAGACCTGACACACGATCCTGTATGGGGAAGAAGGGGCACTGCTGTGGGGAAGCTCGCAGCACTGGGGAATGCTGTTGGGGGGAACCCTGATACCCTGTACCCTGATGTGACACCCTGCACCCCATGTTCCCCACTTTTACATGATGACAACACGTGTTGTGTAGTGTTTGCCTCGTGAGGTATCATTTGCAAACTCATAATCTGCTGAACATCATTGTCCCGTAAGGCTGCGATGACATCACCATGTGCCCAGTTAGGAGACTGGTGGTGCCCAAAGCCCCTGGCCGCCCCAGGCAGGTGTCAGTGCCAGGCAGGGAGCGGTCGACAGTGCGGGTAGGCCCCGGAGGGCGAGCGGACCACGAGATGGGCTGGAGGGTTTGGAGAACTGCTACCCGGGCCATGATGGACCCTCTGTGGCTTGGACGGCCCAACGAGCCATTGATCAGGACAAGATGTGCACTTCTGGGGGGCTGGGGGCACTGCTGGGGGAAGCTCACAGCATGGGGGCGGGCAGTGGGGCTGGGGGAAGCTCGCAGCGGGGGGGCAGGCAGTGGGGCGAGGGCACTGCTAGGGGAAGCTCACAGCGCGGGGGTGGGGGCATCCCTTACCGTGTGGAGACGCGGTAGAGGGCGGGGTCGGGGGTGCAGGGCCGGCCAGCCGCCTGCACCGAGCCCACGTCCGCCAGGCGCCGGCCCAGGTTGGAGCCCGTGATGGTGAGGGACACGCCCCCCTCCAGGGGGCTGCTGTGGGGCTGGATCTGGGGGGAGGCAAAGTTATGCCCAGCCCGGCCTCCCCCCAACCCACTTCCCCCAGCCTGGCACCCCCCAGCCACCCCCCTGCCCTCTCCCCCCGGCCCAGCTTCTCCCCCCGACCCACATGGCCACAGGCCAGTATCTGTGCCCCCTGTGCCCCAGCCTGGCATCACCCCCGGGGCCCCCATCAGACCCATGGTCCCTCCAGCCCAATATCCCCCCAGTCCCAATCTCACCGCCTGGATGATGGGGGTGGGGCAGAGAGGCTCGGTGGCGCCGAGGGGGCAGAGGTCCCGGTAGCGGCAGCCGGGGCCCCCCCCGGCCGGGCACCAGACACAGCCCAGCTCCAGGGGGGCTGCCAGGCAGTGGCTGCAGTCAGCCCGCCCCACAGAGCAGTTGTAGAGGGTCACTGAGGGGGGCAGAAAGGGAGATCAGTGGTGTCCCCCTCCCCATTCCCAGGGCACCGCCGCAGGGAAGCTCACAGCATCTCCTGTCCACCCCCTAGGGCACCATCACGGGGAAGCTGGCAGCGCCCCCTCCCTGCACCCCAGGGCTTCGCCACGGGGAAGCTGGCAGCCCCCAACCCCCACCCCCTGGGGCACCACCGCAGGAAAGCTCAGTGCCCCCCCCCACCCCCCCAGGTCACTGCCACAGGGAAGCTCGCAGCACCCCCTCCCCTCCCCCCAGGGCGCTGCCGCAGGGAACCCCACAGTGCCCCCACCCACCCCCCAGGGCACTGCCACAGGGAAGCTCGCAGCACCCCCTTCCCGCCTCCCAGGGCGCTGCTGCAGGGAAGCCCACAGTGCCCCCACCCGCCGCCCAGGGCACTGCCACAGGGAAGCTGGCAGCACTGGGGGTGTCCCTGCTGCCCCCTGCCTGCCCCCCGGGGCACTGCCGCAAGGAAGCTCGCAGCGATTCCTCCCTACTCACCATGCAGGTCCCCCTGGTTGTCCAGGCGCCCCGCACCACCTGCAGTGATGTAGATGGGGGCTGGGAGCTGGGGCGGGGGCTGGGAGTAGCTGTACACGTGGGGGTGGCACCGGACCCGCTGGGCCCCCCCCCTCCTCGTCCAGCGACGCCTCCACCGACATAGGTGCTCCCCCCACCTCCACCACGCAGCGTAACCGTGGCAAGGGGTCCTGCGGGGGGGGGGGGGGGCAGGGAGAGTGAGATCAGGCCTAACCCCCCCAACAGCCCAGTGTAACCATGGCAACGGGTCCTGCGGGCGTGCGGGAAAGAGTGAGACCAGTCTGCCCCCCAGATTCCGCCCACTGCCACACCCCAACATCCCCCTGCCCCCCAGGCCCCCCTACTCACCCCCAGAAGCTGCAGGTTGTGGGCCACCAGGCTCAGGGGCACAGCCACCCCCACGGGCACCAGGGGGGACCCCTCAATGCCCCCCAGGCTGGGGCAGGCCTCCGGGCCCCAGGGGCCCCCCTCCCGGACCTAAGGACAGAGGAGGTTAGACTGGGGGAGCAAGCTGGAGGGAAGCACCGGTGAGGCTGTCCCGGACGCCTGGGTCCCCTCCCCCCCCCCCCCCCCCCCAACCCTGACATGCCATCATGGACGCCTGGGCCCTCTTCCCTGATGCCCCCTCCCCCCGAGATGCTGACCCGGACGCCTGGGTCCCCTTCCCCATCTCAAACCTAACATGCCATCGCGGACGCCTGGACCCTCTTCCCCGACGTCCCCACCCCCTGAGATGCTGACCGGGACGCCTGGGTCCCCTTCCCCATCTCAAACCTAACATGCCATCCCGGACGCCTGGACCCTCTTCCCCGACGTCCCCACCCCCTGAGATGCTGACCGGGACGCCTGGGTCCCCTTCCCCATCTCAAACCTAACATGCCATCCCGGACGCCTGGACCCTCTTCCCCGACGTCCCCTCCCCCTGAGATGCTGACCCGGATGCCTGGGTCCCCTTCCCCATCCCAGGGGCAAGTCCCTCACGTTCTGGTTGTAGATGGTCCCTTCGCCATGGGGGCAGGAGGCACCAGGGATGCAGCTGTGACTCCTCGGGCACCAGTGACAGGGCCAGGGGCTGCTCACACACCCACCACACCTGTGGGGCAGGGGGATGCACTGGGGTCAGCACAGGGCCAGTACCCCCCCAGCACTGCTGGCACCCCTCACCCCCGACCCGCAGCCCCCGCCGACCCAGCGCTGCCGGCGCCCCTCACCCCGACCCGCAGCCCCCCGCCGACCCAGCGCTGCCGGCGCCCCTCACCCCCGACCCGCAGCCCCCGCCGACCCAGCGCTGCCGGCGCCCCTCACCCCCGACCCGCAGCCCCCGCCGGCGCCCCTCACTCCCGACCCGCAGCCCCCGCCGACCCAGCGCTGCCGGCGCCCCTCACCCCGACCCGCAGCCCCCCGCCGACCCAGCGCTGCCGGCGCCCCTCACCCCGACCCGCAGCCCCCGCCGACCCAGCGCTGCCGGCGCCCCTCACCCCCGACCCGCAGCCCCCCGCCGACCCAGCGCTGCCGGCGCCCCTCACCCCCGACCCGCAGCCCCCGCTGACCCAGCACTGCTGGCGCCTCTCACCCCCGACCCGCAGCCCACGCCGGCGCCCCTCACTGCCGACCCGCAGCCCCCGCCGACCCAGCGCTGCCGGCGCCCCTCACTGCCGACCCACAGCCCCTGCCGGTGGCCCTCACCCCCGACCCGCAGCCCCTGCCGGCCCAGTGCTCCCGGCGCCCCTCACCCCCGACCCGCAGCCCCCGCCGGCCCAACCCTGCTGGCACCCCTCACCCCCGACCCGCAGCCCCGCCGGCCCAGTGCTCCCGGCACCCCTCACCCCCGACCCGCAGCCCCTGCTGGCCCAGTGCTCCCGGCGCCCCTCACCCCCGACCCGCAGCCCCCGCCGGCCCAACCCTGCCGGCGCCCCTCACCCCCGACCCGCAGCCCCGCCGGCCCAGCGCTGCCGGCGCCCCTCACCCCCGACCCGCAGATCCCCGCCGGCCCAGCGCTGCCGGCGCCCCTCACCCCCGACCCCGCAGATCCCGCCGGCCCAGCGCTGCCGGCGCCCCTCACCCCCGACCCGCAGATCCCGCCGGCCCAGCGCTGCCGGCGCCCCTCACCCCCCGACCCGCAGATCCCGCCGGCCCAGCGCTGCCGGCGCCCCTCACCCCCGACCCGCAGCCCCCGCCGGCGCCCCTCACTCCTGACCCACAGCCCCTTCTAGCCCAGGGCTCCCCCCCAGCTCCCTGGTGCCCCTCACTCCCACAGCTGGCTCACGGGGAAGTCCGCGCCAGCCATGTCGCTGCGCTACAGTCGTAGAAGACGAACTCCGTCGCTGCCACCACCACGTCCTCGAACATCAGGGACAGCGCCATGGTCACGTGATCTGGGGGGGCGGGCATGAGCCTTAATGAGCCCATCCGCCCCCCACCCCTACCCAGAATCCTCTGCAAAGCGGAGCTCTTCCTCCCCCATTGGCGTCTCTCTCCTCTGTTCCATTCCCAATCCCAGTGCATGCTCCATGATGGAAGGGACAACCAGACCCTTCCTCTGTCTCCGCCCCCCCCATTCTCAGCTGGGCAGCCCCCCATTCACAGCCCCCCTCCATGCTGACCTTTGCCCTCCTGGCTGGGTGGCACCTGGGGGCTGGGAGGCGAGTGGCAGCGGACCCAGGCGTCCTGCAGCAGGGCGGGGCTGTCCTGCTCCCCGAAGGTGCAGTGGTAGCTCTCACCCTCAGCCAGGGGGGGCAGCTGGGGCACCCACAGCGAGACCTGAGGGGGAGACATAGAGGGTGTCACAGATCTCAAAACACTGCTGCCCCTCCCCAAACCTCCCAGCCCCACCCACAACTCCAGCTCCACCTGTTACACCCCACCCACAACTCCAGCCATGCCCATCCTGGCCCCGCCCACAATTCCCAGCCCCACCCACAACTCCAGCCCCGCCCCTTACACACACCCCCAACACAATTCCCAGCCCCACCCACAACTCCAGCTCCACCCATTACACCCCACCCACAACTCCAGCCCTGCCCACAAATCCCAGCCCCACATACAGCTCCAGCTCCTCCCATCCTGGCCCTGCCCACAATTCCCAGCCCCACCCACAACTCCAGCCCTGCCCATCCTGGCCCCGCCCACAAATCCCAGCCCCGCCCCAACTCCTCCCATCCTGGCCCCACCCCCAATGCCCAGCCCCACCCATCTCAACCCCATCCATGACCTGGCCCCACCCCTCCAACCCCCACCTCTCCCAGCCCCTTGGTCCTGCCCCCTCCCAGCCGCTCACCTCTGTCTGCTCCTCACGGCTCTGATTGGCCGGCGTCACAGTCTCAATGCGCAGGCATTGGCTGCTGGCCCCATAGCTCCACAGCCATTGGTCGGCTGCCTCAAAGCGCTCGCACTCCAGCTTGCGAGTGCACCTGCCAACCAGCCAATAGGGTGAGGGCACGTCCATCACCTCTCACCACAGGCTGAGCCCCACCCACTGCCCTCATAGCCCCACCTCCCCACCTGGGCAAGCTGTTTTTATGTAGGTCCTACATAAACAAAGCCACCTTGTTTCCTTTTTCATCCTAAATTAATCCTCCGCCCCGCACCCCTCAGTGCACCTCCTCCCACTAAGCAATTGGCGCTTTGTGTTTGTGTAGCTCCCACGTAAACAAGACTCACCGGCCCTGCAGGACACACCAGCCGCAGAAAGGGTCCCGGGCGCGCAGGCAGCCGGCGCAGTCCTGGTAGTGGGGGCACTCGGAGACCGGAACTTTGGTGACCTGGGTGGCGGGGGGGGGGGGGACAACGGGGCAGAGAGTGAGGAAAGGGATAGAGACCCGGCCCCCCGAAACGCAGCCACCTCTGGGGCAGAGCAGCCTCACACCTCCCACCCAGCCCCCCCGAAACGCACCCATCTCTGGGGCAGAGCAGCCTCGCTCCCCTCACCCGGCCCCCCGAAACACAGCCACCTCTGGGGCAGAGCCACCTCGCCCCCCTCACCCAGCCCCCTGAAATGCAGCCATCTCTGGGACAGAGCAGCCTCTCCCCCTACCCAGCCCCCCGAAACGCAGCCACCACTGGGGCAGAGCAGCCTCACCCCTCTCACCCAGCACCCCAAAACGCAGACATCTCTGGGGCAGAGCAGCCTCACTCCCCCTCACCCAGCCCCCTGAAATGCAACCATCTGTGGGGAAGAGCAGCCTCACGCCCCCCCCCGAAATGCAGCCACCTCTGGGGCAGAGCAGCCTCGCCCCCCCACCTAGCCCCCCAAAACACAGCCACCTGTGGGGCACAGCAACCTCACCCCCCCTCACTCGGCCACAAAAAGGCAGCCATCTCTGGGGCAGAGCAGCCTCACCCCACGACCCCCCACCTGGCCCCGCTGAGACGCAGGCATCTCTGGGGCAGAGGAGCCTCACACCCCCCATCCGGCCTCCCGAAACACAGCCACCTCTGGGGCGGAGCAGCCTGGCCCCTGCACCTGGCCCCCCGAAACGCAGCCGTCTCTGGAGCGGAGCAGACTTGCCCTCACACCTGGCCCTCTGAAACGCAGCCATCTCTGCGGCAAAGCAGCCTCATCCCCCTCACCCGGCCCCCACAAGACGCAGCTGTCTCTGGGGCGGAGCAGCCTCCCCACATGCAGACGCCTCTGGGGTAGAGCAGTCTCGCCCCCCCCGCCCGGCCCCCCAAAACGCAGCCACCTCTGCCCTAGAACAGGGAGGGGTCAGGGGCCACCTGGGACTCTGTCATGGCGTAGAGGTGTGTCCCGCTGCCATCCAGGAGGAGATCGGGGCTGACTGGGGAGCGCTGGCCGAGGCGCACGGAGCTGTACACCTGCCCCACGGAGGAGTTCAGATACACCTGCATGGGGGATGGGGAGGGGGTTAGGCACAAGATGGGGGCAGCCACCTCTCTAGCGGCCTCAGCCCGCACACCAGGCCCTGCTGAGATGCAGCCAGCTCTGGGGTGGGATGCCCCCCCGACACACCTTATGCAGCAGCCCCTGCCCGTCTCCGAGGAAAGCGATGGCGTGTCCGGCCTCTGCCATTGCCGCCACGGCTGTGAGCGTTGGCAGCCCAGTCACCAGGGCGCTGGCTTCCACGGGCACGCGGCCGGCAATGGGGCTGGGGGTGTGTTCATCTCCGCAGGGGTAAACGTCTGGGGATTCCTGGGGCGAGACGCGCAGGGGTGAGCAATGGGCCCAGGTCTCCGGGAACCTGTCAGGGGCAGGGCGGGGGGCCTGCTTATCCACAGACTCCTCAGGGTTATCCAGACCCCTCTGGGGGTGGCGGGCTGGTTATCCGGGGACACCTCGGGGCGGGGCAGGGGGCTGGTTATCCAGGGCCCCTCGGGGGCGGGGCAGGGGCTGGTTATCCAGGGACCCCTTGGGGGTGGGGGGGCTGGTTATCCAGACTCCTCTGGGGTCGGTTATCCAGGGCCCCTCGGGGCTGGTTATCCGGGGCCCCTTGGGGCCAGGATTGGGGCTGGTTACCGGGGGACCCCTCATCCGGCACCAGGACACCGGCACCGCCCCCCACAGACCTTGGGCAGCTCGGCGCAGCGGGACGTCACCCCGTACTCGATGGTCGCCTCCTCTCGGCCCCCCGGCCCCCGGCCCCCCCACTGTGTAACACGCCCGCCGGGTCCTCTCCACGGCCGCGTCCAGCTGGGCCAGCGGGAAGGCGCACAGGGCTGTCTGTGGGCCGGGAGTGGCCGTGGCCCCCTGCCCCACAGCCGCCAGCACAAAGAGCACGTCGCCCTGGGGGGGCGCCAGCCGGGCCAGCTGCCCGGCCCGGGCCAGGTTGTAGAGGCGCCCGTGGGGGCCCCGGCAGGCCAGTGGCACCTCGGCGTAGGAGTAGAGGTGCAGGTCGCGGGCGCAGAGGCGCGCCAGGAAGGGCCGATAGTCCAGGTGCCCCTTGGCGCCGCGGCGGGAGAAGAGCAGGTAGACGTGCCCGCCGGCCGCGTAGGCGCCCGCGTAGCTGTTGTTGAAGTCGGAGAAGTCGCCCACCACCAGCTTCCCCAGCCCCTCGCTGGAGAAGGTGCCGGGCCCTGCCAGGGGCCGGACGGTGACGGGCGGGATCCCGCCGGAGAGTTTCCCCGTCAGCCCGCGCCCCACGAAGAGCAGGTCGCGCCCGGCCTCGTGCCCGAGCACGCCCACCGTGGCCACCCGCGCCTCATTGGCCGCCACGAACTGGCTGTCACCCGGCTCCTCAGGCCGGTACAGCACCCGGCCCACGTCAGCCAGCGCCCGCTTCTCACACAGCCCCTGCGCCAGCTGCCCGCACACCACCAGCTCCCCAGCCGCCTCGTTGGGCAGCAGCAGCTTGTTGGCGTTGTCTGTGGGGCGGGCTTGGGGGCAGTCCTCGGGGTCCCGGAAGGGGAGGCACTCGGGGCTGTCGAGCTCCGGCCCGGTCCGCGCCTGTCCCGCCAGCCCCAACTCCGGCGTCAGCTGATACAGGGCGTTCACGGCCCCCCACGTAGAGGGTCCCCGAGCCGCTGGCACGCGCCAGGTGGTTGAAAGTGGCATTGGGGGCGGAGAAGGAGGGGTAGGGATGGGAGGGGCAGCGAGGGGCAAGGAGGAGGAGGAGGAAGGGGGCCAGCAGGGGGGGCATGTCGGAGGCCTGAGAGAGAGAAAGAGAGAGAAAAGCGGGGGGCAGGGTTAGGGGGATCCGGGAGATGGAGCACCTGCAGCCTCTGGGGAGAGAACCCAGGAGTCCCGGCTCCCAGTCCCCCTGCTCTAACCACCAGCCCCCACCGCCCTCCCCGAGCCGGGGAGAGAACCCAGGAGTCCTGGCTCCCGGCGCCCCCCAGCTCTAACCCACCAGCCCCCACTCCCTTCCCTGAGCCGGGGAGAGAACCCAGGAGTCTGGGCTCCCAGCCCCCTCTGCTCTAACCCACCAGCCCCACTTCCCCTCCCAGAGCCGGGAGAGAACCCAGGAGTCCTGGCTCCCTGCCCCCTCTGCTCTAACCCACCAGCCCCCACTCCCCTCCCAGCGCCAAGAGAGAACCCAGAAGTCCTGGCTCCCAACCCCTCCCCTCCATCTGCAGGAGGAATTAGGATGTAGATTGATTCTCTGCCCCCTCCAGTTAATCTCCCCCCACCCTCCCCCCGAGGTCTCACTCAGACCCTCAGGAGGTAGGGAGGGGGGCACATGACAGTGAGAGCTGGGGGGCACAGGAGCACACAACAGCGGGGGTGCGCTGAATGGGGGGAACCCAGGGTACGGGACATGGGACAGAATGGGGATGCTGGGGGGGGACCTGAGGCACGTGCGAAAGGCAGGGGGCCAAGTGTGCGAGGACAGCAGGGATTTGCACATGAGCAACATGACATGGGGGGAAGAGACCCCTTGTGTCCCCCCGCCCGCCCCTACCCCAGGCTCAGTGCAGCTGGGACAAGCTGCTCCAGCCCCCCCATCCCTGGGGGGGCACCAAGGAGTGAAATCCAGCCACTGACCCCCCCCGCCCACCCCTGGCACAGACATGCACCAGATGGGGCCGTCTGGAAACCCAGAGGCACAGCTGGTGGGGTGAGGAGCCCAGCAGAGAACCCAGGAGTCCTGGCTCCCAGCCTCCCTGCTCTAATCACCAGATCCCCCTCCCCTCCCAGAGCCGGGAGAGAACCCAGGAGTCCTGGCTCCCAGCCTCCCTGCTCTAACCACCAGCCCCCCCCTCCTCTCCCAGAGCCGGGAGAGGACCCAGGCGTCCAGACTCTGCCCTGACCTGTGGGGGGGGGGGGGGGTGTTTTGCAATGACTGCACCAAGCAGCACCTCCCTCCCAGCGCGGGGGCGGGGCGGGGGGGGGGCTGGGAATCAGGTCTCTCCCACGGGCCTCAGCATGTTTGGCCCCCCCACCCGTCGGGAGGTGGGGGAAGGGAGAACCAGACAATACGCTGGGGTGCGGCAGGGAGGGAAGACAAAGGAACCTGAGGGAAAGAAACTAAGATCCTGCCCCTCCCCTTCCAGAGCCGAGAGAACCCAGGAGTCCTGGCTCCCAGCTCCCCCTGCTCTAACCCACCAGCCCCCAATCCCCTCCCAAAGCCGGGGAGAGAACCCAGGAGTCCTGGCTCCCAGCCCCTCCCTACTCTAACCACCAGCCTGCACTCCCCTCCCTGAGCTGGAGAGAGAACCCAGGAGTCCTGGCTCCCAGCCCCCCCTGCTCTAACCACCAGCCCCCACTCCCCTCCCAGAGCCGGGAGAGAACCCAGGCGTCTGGGCTCCCAGCCCCCCTGGCTCTAACCACCAGCTCCCACTGCCCTCCCAGAGCTGGGGAGAGAACCCAGGAGTCCTGGCTCCCAGCCCCCAATCCCCTCCCAGAGCTGGGGAGAGAACCCAGGAGTCCTGGCTCCCGGCCCTCCCCTCAAGCTCTAACCCACCAGCCCCCACTCCCCTCCCTGAGCTGGCGAGAGAACCCAGGAGTCCGGGCTCCCAGCCCCTCCCTACTCTAACCACCAGCCCCCACTCCCCTCCCTGAGCTGGAGAGAGAACCCAGGAGTCCGGGCTCCCAGCCCCTTCCTACTCTAACCACCAGCCCCCACTCCCCTCCAAGAGCCGGGAGAGAACCCAGGCGTCCGGGCTCCCAGCCCCCCTGGCTCTAACCACCAGCTCCCACTGCCCTCCCAGAGCTGGGGAGAGAACCCAGGAGTCCGGGCCCCCAGCCCCACTCACCAGTCAGCACAAGGGGGGCTCAGCTCTCAGCCCTGAGCTCTGGGCAATCCGCGTCCCCTCTCATTCTCCTGCTGGGAGGGAGGGGAGGGGAGTGGGAGGGTTGGGGGGGATTCGAGGCTCCATCAATGAGCCCCTCTGTTCTCCCCCGTGCCAGCCCGCGCCCAGCACCACAGGGGCCCATTATCCCCACAGACAATGGGCCCTCAAGACCTGGCACACGGACCCCCAATCCCCGTACACAGGGGCTGCGGGTCAGGAGTGAGGGGCACCGGCAGAGCTGGGGGGCTGCGGCTCGGGAGTGAGGGGCACCAGCAGAGCTGGGGGGCTGTGGGTCGGGAGTGAGGGGCACTGGCAGAGCTGGGCGGCTGCGGGTCGGGAGTGAGGGGCACCGGCTGGGCTGGAGGGCTGTGGGTCGGGAGTGAGGGGCACTGGCAGAGCTGGTTGGGGGGCGGGTTGCCAGGGGTTATTCATTCACCGCTCGGTGACTAAGGGGTCTTTGAATTCCCTGCGCCCCACCCTTGGTGGGACAGGGTGCCCCTCACTCCTGACCCGCAGCCCCCCCGCTGCTCCAGCTGGTTTCCCAAGTGATGGATGAGCCGATGCCCATCGATCCCCCGCTGGCCCCAGGCTGCAGAGGGAACTGGGTCACGGGCTCAGAGGGGGATGTGACCCCTCAACCCTGCGGAGCCGGATCGGGGCAGAGGGGGGCTGCTGGGCGGGCATCCCAAAGAGATTGCCCCAGCCAGGCCTGGCCCAGCCCGCAGACATGTGGGGAGCCCAGAGCCGGACACTCGGGTTCCCTGTGTCCCCCCACGGCCCTGCCCCTCTGCCCCACAGCACCCCCTGCTGGGCAGGCTGGGGCTGGGGAATGCAGCGTCAGGGCCTTGGCCTCTGGCCCAGCCGCCCCCACAGTGGGGTGGGGGGCGGTGCCCACTGAATGCCAGGCTTTGTCCTGGCCATGGGGGCGGATGGGGGAGGGGGGCACAGGCTGGGCCTGATAAGAGACCCATCGGGAACAAAGGGAGTCTCTGGTGCCTGGCTTGGGGGAGGGGAGGGGAGCGGAGGGGGGCATGCCCCCCCCCGAGGTATCCCCATGGGTGTTCCCAGCCAGCCCAGCCCTGCACCCCCGCCCCACCGGCGCCCCTCACTCCCGACCCGCAGCCCCTGCCCCCCCCCAGCCTCGCCGGCGCCCCTCACGCCCACCCCGCAGCCCCTGACCCCCCCGCCCCGCCGGCGCCCCTCACTCCCGACCCGCAGCCCCTACCCCCCCCGCCCCGCCGGCGCCCCTCACTCCCGACCCGCAGCCCCTGACCCCCCCCGCCCCGCCGGCGCCCCTCACTCCCGACCCACAGCCCCAGCCCCCCCCCAGCCCCGCCGGCGCCCCTCACTCCCGACCCGCAGCCCCTGACCCCCCCGCCCCGCCGGCGCCCCTCACTCCCCGCCCCCGCAGCCCCCTGCCCCCCCCAGCCCCGCCGGCGCCCCTCACTCCCGCCCCGCAGCCCCTGCCCCCCCCAGCCCCGCCGGCGCCCCTCACTCCCGACCCGCAGCCCCTGCCTCCCCCAGCCCCGCCGGCGCCCCTCACTCCCGACCCGCAGCCCCTGCCCCCCCCCCAGCCCCGCCGGCGCCCCTCACTCCCGACCCGCAGCTCCTGCCCCTCCAGCGCCCCTCACTCCCGACCCGCAGCCCCTGCCCCCCCCAGCCCCACCGGTGCCCCTCACGCCCACCCCGCAGCCCCTGCCCCCCCCCGCCCCGCCGGCGCCCCTCACTCCCGACCCGCAGCCCCTGCCCCCCCAGCCCCGCCGGCGCACCTCACTCCCGACCCACAGACCCTGACCCCCCCCAGCCCCGCCGGTGCCCCTCACTCCCGATCCACAGCCCCTGACCCCCCCAAGTCCTGCCAGTGCCCCTCACTCCCGACCTGCAGCCCCTGCCCCCCCCCAGCCCCGCCGGTGCCCCTCACTCCCGACCCACAGCCCCCTGCCAGTGCCCCTCACTCCTGACCTGCAGCCCCCTGCCCCCCAGCACCTGCCGGTACCCCTCACTCCCGACCCACAGCCCCTGCCCCCCTAGCTCTGCCGGCACCCCTCACTCCTGACCTGCAGCCCCTGCTCCTCCCAGCCCCCCCCCCGCCCTGCTGGTGCCCCTCACTCTGAGGCTGGGGGCAGGGCCGGGGATAATGGGGCTTTCAGTGCTGCTCGGGGAATGGGACGGGGGCCCAGAAACACTCGGGGGCCACAAAGGGAGATGTCAGCCCCACTCAAAGCGTGACAGGCTGGGGGGGATGTGAGGGGCCTGGAGCCTTAGAGGGGAGGGGCAGCAAGTTCCGGCCTGACCCCCGCCCCTGGCTCCATGATCACACCAGTCAGGGGGGAGTAGGACCTGCAGCCCCTCCCACCCCCCAGCCCTGCCGGTGCCCCTCACTCCCGAACCGCAGCCCCTGCCAGCCCACCCCTGGCCCACCCCAGCTCTGCTGGTGCCCCTCACTCCTGACCTGCAGCCCCTGCCAGCCCAGCCCTGCCCCCCCATCTCTGCTGGTGCCCCTCACTCCCAACCCGCAGCCCCTGCCAGCCCAGCCCTGCCGGTGCCCCTCACTCCCGAACCGCAGCCCCTGCCAGCCCACCCCTGCCCCACTCCAGCTCTGCCAGTGCCCCTCACTCCTGACCCGCAGCCCCTGCCAGCCCAGCCCTGGGCTCCCCCCACCTGTGCCCCTCACTCCCGACCTGTGGGCACTGGTTGAGCTGGTGTTTGTTGGCAGTTTTGCCGCACGCCCTGTTGTGCCAGCCTGGCCCTGGTGGCCCCGTGGCAGGAGCCCAGAGCGGTTGGGGGGGGGCTTCATTTAATTCTCGAGCAGCCAGAGCAGCTGAGATGGGAGCAGACAGTAATTAACCTGGGGGTGGGGGAGGCGAAATGGGGGAGCCAAGGAGGCACCTGGGCAAGTCAGAACAGGAGGCTGCGAGTCGGGAGTGAGGGGCACCGGCAGATCCGGGGGGAGGGGGGGGGCTGCGGGTCCTACTCCCTCCTGTCACGTCTGCTGCCCCCCGTCGTGCCGGAGCCCCCCGGATAATCGCGCTGTTTGGTGGCTAAGCCGGGGCAGCTCTAAGGGATTTGCAGCCGGACAAGCCGCAGGCCCGGGGCGGGGGACACTGATCCCCCCCAGCCCCGCCCCGCCCGGGGGATTAGAGCCACCGGCCTCGGGAGTCCAGCACCGAATTAACCCGGGTGGGGGGGACAGGGCCCGGCCGCTCTGGGGGCGCCCCTGAGGTCACAGTTCAGGTTAGGGGCAGATCCCTGCCTGGGGCCGGGGGGGGCTAACGAGTTTTCCCCTTGGGCTACCGGGTTTAGGGGCGGAATCGGGCGGGGGAAGGACGCCGAGGCAGGGCCGGGCGGGAAGAGACACCCAAGGATGGCTGGGGGGACAGCAGGGAGCCGGGCTGCCGGGGGGGTCTGATTTGTACCCCGCCATACTGGGGGGGCTTACGCTGCTGGATGTTCAGAGAATTGGGGTTCACTGGCTGGGGGTGGAGAGCCGGTCTGGGGGTTTCAGGGGGGTGGAGGTGCGGGCAGTTTTGGGGGTGACTTAACACTGAAGGGGGAGATTTGGGGTCTCCCTCAGGAATTCCCAGCCACCCCAACTCCCCGCCACCCCCGCCCCAGATTAAAGGGGCCGATTCGCTCCCTAAGACGCGAGCCCCCGCCAGAGGGAAGCGGGAAACTGAGGCAGGACTGGGGGTCGGAATCCCGGGGTGCGTTAAGGAGATGACTGGGGGGGGCAGCCGATCCCTGCAGTTCCCCGCCCCCCTCGGTCCTCCCCTACCCGGCAGCGGCGTGCCCGGTCCCAGCTCGGCGCAGAAGTGAACTCAGGGGCTGCACCAGGCTTCCCCCACAATGCACCGCGGCCAGCCCGCCCCACACACCGCCCCACACACCGCCCCAGCAGGACCAACTCGCCGCGCCATGGGCGCCCCCTGCTGCCCATGGCTGGAAACTCACAGCCCCGGCCCCGGACGCCTGGGTTCCCTCCCCCAAGCACTCACCGCCCCGGACTGCCAGGGGGGGTGCCCCCACCCCATAGCGCCCCCCATGTTCCCCCAGCCCAGTGAGTCACGCCGGACACGGGGGTCTCTCTTGGTTTTTTTTTACTGGCTCTGTCTGCTCATAAGGCACAAGTGGGGTGGGGGTGGGGGTCAGACCTTAGCCCAGGTGCAAATTTCAACCCACTTCAGATCCAGCCGGGGATTTAAACTGGTTTAACTGAGCCGGTTCTTAAATCAAATTCCCAGTGTGCGTCCAGACGGGGATTTCAACAGATTTTACCTTTATTGCAGTTTAAGAACCTGTTCAATTAAACTGAATTCAGAGCATCCACACGGGGCTTTAAACCAGTTTAATCAAACCCGTTGTTCAAGTGAATTCAGCACATCCACACGGGGCTTTAAACCAGTTTAACTCGTTCTTACAGCGAATTCAGAGTGTCCACACAGGAATTTAAACTGCTTCTCAAACCAAATTAAGTCAAAGTGGACGTGTGTCTGCAAGACGCAGGGGAATCGAAGCTATGCCCGGTTCCTCCTCACCCCCCTGTGGCTACATTCTCCAGTCTGTGCAGCCTGGAAGTCCTGGGGGTCTGGGATTGGCAAGCTCCCCCCTGAAAATCCTGGGGGGGCCGTGAGCATGTCCCACTGCCCTTGTGTGCCCCACACTGTCGAGGGCTCCAGGGTGAAGCCGGAGACAGGCCTGGGGAGCTCTTGGCAGTGGCCCCATTGGGACAGTGGATTCTCTGGGGTGCCGTGAGGGACTGAGGTGCGGGGGGGTGAGAACCCCCCATTTCACAGTACAGGCCACCCCCCATCACAGGGGAAGAGGCATTAAGTGCACTAAAATTGGGGGTGCTGCAGAAGACCCCTGAAATGTTCAGTGATGGGGGGCGATTGGGGAGCTGGGTGGGGGGAGGGGCCCCATCCTTCAATCACTGGGAGATGGGGGGCAGCCAGGGTGACCCCAGCTCCCAGGGGAGGATTAATGCCCACACGCGCTCACACACACACACACACCCCGTATTGGGGCGACAGGAGGTTCCCCAAGGGACCACCTCCCAGCGTTTTAGGCCATGCTGTGGGGGGGCCCCGGCTGGGCCGGGGGGGGGCGTCGTCCCCCAGGATCTGGCAGAGCTCAGCCAGGCGCTGCTGGACCCGGGGGACCCCGGCCAGCTGCATCTCCAGCCGCTGCTTCTCCTCGGTCAGTGAGAGCCGGGCGGCCGCGTCCAGACGCTCCAGCTTCCAGCCGCCCTCCCCGTCGAACTGCAGCACGTGGGTGTGGTACTTCCTGGGGGGGGGGCAGGGTCAGCTGGGCCCCTCACTCTCAACCCGCAGCCCTGCCCCCCAGCTCTGCCGGTGCCCCTCACTCCCGACCCGCAGCCCCTGCTAGCTTGGCCCTGCCCCCCCCGCTCTGCCGGTGCCCCTCACTCCCGACCCACAGCCCCTGCTAGCCTGGTCCTGCCCCCCCCAGCTCTGCCGGTGCCCCTCACTCCCGACCCGCAACCCCTGCTAGCCTGGTCCTGCCCCCCGCAGCTCTGCCGGTGCCCCTCACTCCCGACCCACAGCCCCTGCTAGCCTGGTCCTGCCCCCCCCAGCTCTGCCGGTGCCCCTCACTCCCGACCCGCAACCCCTGCTAGCCTGGTCCTGCCCCCCCCCCAGCTCTGCCGGTGCCCCTCACTCCCGACCCGCAACCCCTGCTAGCCTGGCCCTGCCCCCCCCCCCGCTCTGCCGGTGCCCCTCACTCTCGACCCGCAACCCCTGCTAGCCTGGTCCTGCCCCCCCCAGCTCTGCCGGTGCCCCTCACTCCCGACCCACAGCCCCTGCTAGCCTGGTCCTGCCCCCCCCAGCTCTGCCGGTGCCCCTCACTCCCGACCCGCAACCCCTGCTAGCCTGGTCCTGCCCCCCCCCCCAGCTCTGCCGGTGCCCCTCACTCCCGACCCGCAACCCCTGCTAGCCTGGCCCTGCCCCCCCCCCCGCTCTGCCGGTGCCCCTCACTCCCGACCCGCAGCCCCTGCTAGCCTGGCCCTGCCCCCCCGCTCTGCCGGTGCCCCTCACTCCCGACCCACAGTCCCTGCTAGCCTGGTCCTGCCCCCCCCAGCTCTGCCGGTGCCCCTCACTCCCGACCCGCAACCCCTGCTAGCCTGGCCCTGCCCCCCCGCTCTGCCGGTGCCCCTCACTCCCAGCCCGCAGTCCCTCCTAGCCTGGCCCTGCCCCCCCGCTCTGCCGGTGCCCCTCACTCCCAGCCCGCAGCCCCTCCTAGCCTGGCCCTGCCCCCCCGCTCTGCCGGTGCCCCTCACTCCCAGCCCACAGCCCCTCCTAGCCTGGCCCTGCCCCCCAGCTCTGCCGGTGCCCCTCACTCCCGACCCGCAGCCCCTCCTAGCCTGGCCCTGCCCCTCCGCTCTGCCGGTGCCCCTCACTCCCGACCCGCAGCCCCTCCTAGCCTGGCCCTGCCCCCCAGCTCTGCCGGTGCCCCTCACTCCCGACCCGCAGCTCCTGGCCCTGCACGTGCCCCTCACTCCCGACCCGCAACCCCTGCTAGCCTGGCCCTGCCCCCCCGCTCTGCTGGTGCCCCTCACTCCCGACCCGCAGCCCCTCCTAGCCTGGCCCTGCCCCCCAGCTCTGCCGGTGCCCCTCACTCCCGACCCGCAGCCCCTCCTAGCCTGGCCCTGCCCCTCCGCTCTGCCGGTGCCCCTCACTCCCGACCCGCAGCCCCTCCTAGCCTGGCCCTGCCCCCCAGCTCTGCCGGTGCCCCTCACTCCCGACCCGCAGCTCCTGGCCCTGCACGTGCCCCTCACTCCCGACCCGCAACCCCTGCTAGCCTGGCCCTGCCCCCCCGCTCTGCTGGTGCCCCTCACTCCCGACCCGCAGCCCCTCCTAGCCTGGCCCTGCACCCCAGCTCTGCCGGTGCCCCTCACTCCCGACCCGCAGCCCCTCCTAGCCTGGCCCTACACCCCAGCTCTGCCGGTGCCCCTCACTCCCAGCCCGCAGCCCCTCCTAGCCTGTCTCTGCCCCCCAGCTCTGCCGGTGCCCCTCACTCCCGACCCGCAGCCCCTCCTAGCCTGGCTCTGCCCCCCAGCTCTGCCGGTGCCCCTCACTCCCGACCCGCAGCTCCTGGCCCTGCACGTGCCCCTCACTCCCGACCCGCAACCCCTGCTAGCCTGGCTCTGCCCCCCAGCTCTGCTGGTGCCCGTCACTCCTGAGCTGCAGCCCTCAACCCTGCGGGAGCCCCTCACTCCCGACCCACAGCCACTGGCCCTGCACATGCCCCTCACTCCCAGCCCGCAGCCCCTCCTAGCCTGTCCCTGCCCCCCCGCTCTGCTGGAGCCCGTCACTCCTGAGCTGCAGCCCTCAACTCTGCGGGTGCCCCTCACTCCCGACCCGCAGCCCCCAATCCTGTGGGTGCCCCTCACTCCCGACCCACAGCCCCTGGCCCTGCACATGCCCCTCACTCCCAGCCCGCAGCCCCTCCTAGCCTGTCCCTGCCCCCCCGCTCTGCTGGTGCCCGTCACTCCTGAGCTGCAGCCCTCAACCCTGCGGGTGCCCCTCACTCCCGATCCGCACCCCCAACCCTGTGGGTGCCCCTCACTCCCGACCCGCAGCCCCCCCAGCCCTGCAGGTGCCCGGGGGCTGGGAACAAAGGGCCATTGACTGGCCAGAGACTGGCCGGCTCCCAGGGAGGGACGTGGGGGCTGCTGGGAGAAGGGCCAGAGGAGTGGGCGGGGGGGACACACGGAGGGGGCTCAGGGAGAAGTGGGTAGAGAATCAGGGAGTGCCGTGCAGGGGGGTGATACATGCAGGGGGAGCCGCGAGGAGGGGGTGATACATGTAGGGAGGGGGGCAGGTGATATATGTGGGGCGGGGCAGGGGGGTGATACATGTAGGGATGGGGGCAGGGTGGGGGGAGGAGTTGATACATGGGGGGCGGAGCGGGGGGTGACACATGTAGGAAGAGGGCAGGGTGGGGGGAGGGGTTGATACATGCGGGGGAGCAGGGGGTGGTACATGAAGGGAGGGGGCAGGGTGGGGGATGGGAGCTATATGTGGGGCAGGGGTTGATACATCTAGGGAGGCAGCAGGGTGGGGGATGGGAGATACGTGTGGGGCTGGGCAGAGGAGTGATACTGGGGGTGGGGGCTGGGGAGCTCCCTGCTGGGGGGACGCCTGGCTGGACAGTCTGCCCCCTACAGAGCAGCCCCGCCCCCTCCTGCAGTGGGGGTCAGGGTGAAGGTCAGATCAGAGCTGGGGGGCAGGGGCAGGGTTAAGGGCAGTGGGCGGGATTGGGCTGATTGAGGTCGGGGGGTTGGGTTAATGCTAAGGTCAGAGGTCAGGGACTGGTTGAGGTCAGAGGTCGGGTCAGGATCAGGCAGTGCCCTCCCATCACTGGGGGGAGGAGTCAGGGAAGGGGGATGTACCACAGAGATGTGGGTGCATGGCAAGTGGGAAGTACCATAGTGGGTTGAAGAGAATGGGGAGGGGCTGGGGCTGGGTTGTACCATAGCAGAGGAGACTGGGCCATACCACAGGAATGGCTGGGGCTAGGAATGGGACGTACCAGAGCCTGAGGGGGGGATGGAACATACCATAGTGTGTTGGGGGGAAACTGAGATGCACCATGGGGAGGAGGGGGAATGGAACGCATCATGTCAGAGGTGTGTGTGTGAATGGGATGTTCCAGGATGGGACATACCATAGGAGTGGCTGGGAATGGGACATACCATAGCAAGCATTGGGGCGGAAACTGGGTTGTACCATAGCAGGGGAAAATGGCACATGCCATAGCAAGTGGCTGGGAATGGGACATACTATAGCAGTGGGGAGACTGGGATGTACCATAATGAGTGGGAGAGAAGAAGACGCTGTACCATGGCAGTGGGAGAAATGGGATGTACCATAGCAGGGGAGGGATGGGACATACCACAGGAATGGCTGGGGCTAGGAATGGGACGTACCAGAGCCCAAGGTGGGGGTGGAACATACCATAGTGTGTTGGGGGGAAACTGAGATGAGAATGGGACATACCATGATTTTTGGGGTGAGAATGGAATGTACCATAGCAGGGGTGGGTGGACTGGGCCGTACCATAGCGAATGTTGAGGGGAGAATGGGATGTACCATAGCAGGGGTGGGAATGGGACATACCATAGCGGGGGAGGCGGAAATGGGACATACCATAGTGAGGGCCGGTGGGTGATGGAGAGCAGAGAGATCCCAGCATCCTTTGCGGCTTGGAAGATGCGCCCCTCGACATCGATGCTCACGGCGCTGGTGCACTCGTCCAGCAGGGCGTACTGCGGCCTGGGGGCAGACGTGAGGCTGGGGGGGGGCAGCCCCCCCCAGTCAACTCCCCCTAACCCCACAGCACCTCCCCCTGGCAGCAAGGGGAGCAGCTACCCGCCCCGCCCTCCCCCCAAATCCTCCCCTTCCCCCCTCCCCCCACCTGTCAGGGCCCAGCTGCAGGGGGGAATCCACGGGGGGCGGGTCACTGACCTATGATAGAACATCCGGGCCATCCCCATTCGCTGCTTCTCACCCCCCGACAGGACGTCCTTCCAATCGCTGACGGCCTCCCAGCCTGGCCCCGCCCCCGTTGGGGAAAGAAGATGCCTCATTGGTCACTCACTGGGGGGGTGTTAGCTTTTCCCCCATCACCCCCTGCCCCCCACTCTGTCCCATCCCCCCATGGCCCCTCTACCCTGATCACCTCCACTCTGCCCCATCCCCCCATAGCCCTCCACCCCATCACTCCCATTCTGCCCAATCCCCCCCATGGCTCCCCACCCCATCCCCCTCACTCTGCCCTATCCCCCCTATGGCCCCCACCCCATCCCCCCATGTCCACTCTGCCCCATCCTCATTATGGCCCCCCACCCATCACCCCACTCTGCCCATCCCCCCCATAGCCCTCCACCCCATCACCCCCACTCTGCCCCATCCCCTGCACTCTGCCCCATGGCCTCCCTGCCCTGATCACCCCCATGCCCCCCCTCACCCACCTCCCTCCCGCTGGACGATGTAGTTGAGGCTGACGATCCTGAGGATTTGCTCCAGGTGGGCGTCCGTCAGCCCCTTCCGCGCCATGTCCTGGGTGGTGTCAGGGTAGATCACCTGGTCCCGCAGGGAGCCCACGGACATGTAGGGCCTACGGTAAACATGGGGGGTAAACAAACTCCTGCCCCCCCGCTGTGACCCACCAGCCCCCACTCCCCTCCCAGAGCTGGGGAGAGAACCCAGGAGTCCTGCCTCCCAGCCCGCCCTGCTCTAACCACCAGCCCCCACTCCCCTCCCAGAGCCAGAGGAGAACCCAGGAGTCCTGGCTCCTAGCCCCCCCTGCTCTAATCACCAGCCCCCACTCCTCTGCCAGAGCCGAGAGAGAACCCAGGCATCCTGGCGCCCAGCCCCCGCTGCTCTAGCCACCAGCCCCCACTCCCCTCCCAGAGCCAGGGAGAGAACCCAGGAGTCCTGGCTCCCAGCCCCCCTGGTCTAACCACCAGCTCCCACTCTCCTCCCAGAGCCAGGGAGAGAACCCAGGAGTCCTGGCTCCCAGCCCCCCTGCTCTGACCCACCAGCCCCCGCTGCCCTCCCAGAGCTGAGGAGAGAACCCAGGAGTCCTGGCTCCTAGCCCCCCCTGCTCTAATCACCAGCCCCCACTCCTCTGCCAGAGCCGAGAGAGAACCCAGGCATCCTGGCGCCCAGCCCCCGCTGCTCTAGCCACCAGCCCCCACTCCCCTCCCAGAGCCAGGGAGAGAACCCAGGAGTCCTGGCTCCCAGCCCCCCTGGTCTAACCACCAGCTCCCACTCTCCTCCCAGAGCCAGGGAGAGAACCCAGGAGTCCTGGCTCCCAGCCCCCCTGCTCTAACCCACCAGCCCCAGCTCCCCTCCCAGAGCCGGGAAAGAACCCAGGAGTCCTGGCTCCCAGGCCCCCTGCTCTGACCACCAGCCCCCACTCCCCTCCCAGAGCCAGGGAGAGAACCCAGGAGTCCTGGCTCCCGCCCCCCCCCCTGCTCTAACCCACCAGCCCCCACTTCCCTTCCACAGCTGGGGAGAGAACCCAGGAGTCCTGTCTCCCAGCCCCCCCCTGCTCTGACCACCAGCCCCCACCCCCTGCCCAGAGCTGGGGAGAGAACCCAGGAGTCCTGGCTCCCAGCCCCCACTCCCCTCCCAGAGCCGGGAGTGAACCCAGGCATCCGGGCTGCCCGCACCTCTGGGGGACGTAGAACATGCGCTGGGGGGGTGGTTTGTAGAGGACCCCCTCATAGGCTGGCCAGAGGCCCCCGAGGATCCGGAAGAGGGAGCTTTTCCCCGCAGCCATTGGGGCCAGTGATGAGAAGATGCATGTCCCCATCTACCTGCAGGGGGGCCAGAGAGACGTGAGACCCCCTGCCCCCCCCGGGGTTTCTAGGAGGTGGGGAGGGCTCAGAGGTGGGGGAGGGCCCTGTTAGCTGACTGACCCCTCCCCGTGTGCCAGCGCCACCCCAGTTCCCCCACTCCCCTGATTTCCGCTGGTTCTGTCCCCTCCAGTGCCCCCCCCAGCCCCCACTCGCTCCCTGGCTCCGCTCCAGCCCTGCTGGTGCCCCTCACTCCCGACCCGCAGCCCCTGCCAGCCCAGCCCTGCCCCCCCACAAGCTCTGCTGGTGCCCCTCACTCCCGACCCACAGCCCCTGCCACCCCAGCCCTGCCACCCCACCAAGCTCTGCCGGTGCCCCTCACTCCCGACCCACAGCCCCTGCCAGCCCAGCCCTGCCCCCCAGCTCAGCCCTGCTGGTGCCCCTCACTCCCGACCTGCAGCCCCTGCCAGCCCAGCCCTGCCACCCCCACAAGCTCTGCCGGTGCCCCTCACTCCCGACCCGCAGCCCCTGCCACCCCAGTCCTGGGTTCCCGTTTACCCTGAGGTTCAGGCCGGCCACCACCACGTCCCCAGTGGGGGTGATAATTGGGATGTTTTTACAGATGATTCCGTTTTCCACGTCCACGACCCGGCCTGGGGGTGAACAGAAGGAAATGGGGGAGGGCAGAGAGAGAGAATTAACGGCAGGGCCCCTCCCCTCCAGTGAGGGGGGAGAGGAGACACATGGGGCGCCGGGCCCCTCCCCTCCAGTGGGGGGCACAGGGAGACATGGGGTGCGGGGCCCCTCCCCTCCAGCAGGGGCTGTGGGGATGCAGGCGGGGCCCCTCCCCTCCAGCGGGGGGACAGGAGACACATGGTGCGCGGGGCCCCTCCCCTCTAGCGGGGGGCACAGGGGACACATGGGATGCGGGGCCCCTCCCCTCCAGTGGGGGGCACAGGGACACATGGGGTGCGGGGCCCCTCCCCTCCAGCGCGGGGCGCGGGGACACACACACATTTCAGAGAAGACCCATTTTAGTGGGACCCACACAAATGGCTGCCCCGGGCTCACCACGAATGCTGAGGGGCCCCTCCACGCGCACCCCGTGCCTCATGACGGCCGCAGCCTGGTCCCCACCCTCCTCCGCCTCGCCGGGCCGGGCAAAGCGCCCGCGCTGCACGTCCTCAAAGACATGGAACATCTCATAGACCCGGGCAGTGTAACCGGCCAGCTCCGTCACCTGCAGGGCAGGGAGTTAGAACCCAGGCGTCCGGGCTCCCAGCCCCCCTCCCAGAGCCGGGGAGAGAACCCAGGCGTCCGGGCTCCCAGCCCCCCTCCCAGAGCCGGGGAGAGAACCCAGGCGTCCGGGCTCCCAGCCCCCACTCCCAGAGCCGGAGAGAGAACCCCGGCTTTCGGGCTCCCAGCCCCGCACCCCAGAGCCGGGGAGAGAACCCAGGCATCCGGGCTCCCAGCCCCCCGTCCCAGAGCCGGGGAGAGAACCCAGGCGTCCGGGCTCCCAGCCCCCCTCCCAGAGCTGGGGAGAGAACCCAGGCGTCTGGGCTCCCAGCCACCACTCCCAGAGCCGGAGAGAGAACCCCGGCTTTCGGGCTCCCAGCCCCGCACCCCAGAGCCGGGGAGAGAACCCAGGCATCCGGGCTCCCAGCCCCCCGTCTCAGAGCCGCGGAGAGAACCCAGGTGTCTGGGCTCCCGGCCCCCACTCCCAGAGCCGGGGAGAGAACCCAGGTGTCTGGGCTCCCGGCCCCCCCTCCCAGAGCCGGGGAGAAAACCCAGGTGTCCGGGCTCCCGGCCCCCGCTCCCGTCCCAGAGCTGGGGAGAGAACCCAGGCGTCTGGGCTCCCAGCCCCCCTCCCAGAGCCGGGGAGAGAACCCAGGCGTCCGGGCTCCCAGCCCCCCTCCCAGAGCCGGGGAGAGAACCCAGGCGTCCGGGCTCCCAGCCCCCACTCCCAGAGCCGGAGAGAGAACCCCGGCTTTCGGGCTCCCAGCCCCGCACCCCAGAGCCGGGGAGAGAACCCAGGCATCCGGGCTCCCAGCCCCCCGTCCCAGAGCCGGGGAGAGAACCCAGGCGTCCGGGCTCCCAGCCCCCCTCCCAGAGCTGGGGAGAGAACCCAGGCGTCTGGGCTCCCAGCCACCACTCCCAGAGCCGGAGAGAGAACCCCGGCTTTCGGGCTCCCAGCCCCGCACCCCAGAGCCGGGGAGAGAACCCAGGCATCCGGGCTCCCAGCCCCCCGTCTCAGAGCCGCGGAGAGAACCCAGGTGTCTGGGCTCCCGGCCCCCACTCCCAGAGCCGGGGAGAGAACCCAGGTGTCTGGGCTCCCGGCCCCCCCTCCCAGAGCCGGGGAGAAAACCCAGGTGTCCGGGCTCCCGGCCCCCGCTCCCGTCCCAGAGCTGGGGAGAGAACCCAGGCGTCTGGGCTCCCAGCCCCCCTCCCAGAGCCGGGGAGAGAACCCAGGCGTCCGGGCTCCCAGCCCCCACTCCCAGAGCCGGAGAGAGAACCCCGGCTTTCGGGCTCCCAGCCCCGCACCCCAGAGCCGGGGAGAGAACCCAGGCATCCGGGCTCCCAGCCCCCCGTCCCAGAGCTGGGGAGAGAACCCAGGTGTCTGGGCTCCCGGCCCCCCCTCCCAGAGCCGGGGAGAAAACCCAGGTGTCCGGGCTCCCGGCCCCCGCTCCCGTCCCAGAGCTGGGGAGAGAACCCAGGCATCCGGGCTCCCAGCCCCACTCCCAGAGCCGGGGAGAGAACCCAGGCGTCCGGGCTCCCAGCCCCCACTCCCAGAGCCGGGGAGAGAACCCCGGCGTTTGGGCTCCCAGCCCCCGCGCCCCAGAGCCGGGGAGAGAACCCAGGTGTCTGGGCTCCCGGCCCCCCCTCCCAGAGCCGGGGAGAAAACCCAGGTGTCTGGGCTCCCGGCCCCCGCTCCCGTCCCAGAGCCGGGGAGAGAACCCAGGCGTCTGGGCTCCCAGCCCCCCCTCCCAGAGCCGGGGAGAGAACCCAGGCGTCCGGGCTCCCAGCCCCCCCTCCCAGAGCCAGGGAGAGAACCCAGGCGTCCGGGCTCCCAGCCCCCCTCCCAGAGCCGGGGAGAGAACCCAGGCGTCCGGGCTCCCAGCCCCACCTCGTGTCCCAGAACCGAGGAGAGAACCCAGGCGTCCGGGCTCCCAGCCCCCACTCCCAGAGCCGGAGAGAGAACCCCGGCGTTCGGGCTCCCAGCCCCCGCGCCCCAGAGCCTGGGAAAGAACCCAGGCATCTGGGCTCCCAGTCCCCCATCCCAGAGCCGGGGAGAGAACCCAGGCGTCCGGGCTCCCGGCCCCCGCTCCCGTCCCAGAGCCGGGGAGAGAACCCAGGAGTCTGGGCTCCCAGCCCCCCCTCCCAGAGCCGGGGAGAGAACCCAGGCGTCCGGGCGCCCCCTCACCTCCTTGTAGGCGGCCATGACTCTTTCGGTGGCGTCAGCAGCTGCGGTGAGCAGGTTCCTGGCCGTGGTAAAGGCCTCGGTCCTCTCGCCGATCAGCTCCTCCTCCTTCATCTGCAGTGCGGCCCGCTTCACCCGCTCCGAGGCTGGGGGGCAGCCGGAATCAGGGGGGCAGAGCTACCTCCCGAGACACCCCGAGCGAGGTCCCCTGGGGCCGCCCCCCACACGCTCTGCCTCTCCCAGCCCCCCAAGTGCCCCCTGGTCGGCCACCCCCAACACGCTCTGCCTCGCCCAGCCCCTCAAATTCCCCCCTGCTGCCCCCAACACGCTCTGCCTCTCCCAGCCCCCCAACCGCCCCCATGCTGCCCCCAACACGCTCTGCCTCTCCCAGCCCCCCAAGCAACCCCCGGCCAGCTACCCCCAACACGCTCTGCCTCTCCCAGCCCCCCAAGCAATCCCCTGCTGCCCCCAACATGCTCTGCCTCTCCCAGCCCCCCAAGCAACCCCCTGCTGCCCCCAACACGCTCTGCCTCTCCCAGCCCCCCAAGTGCCCCCCAGCCGCCCCCAACACGCTCTGCCTCTCCCAGCCCCCCAACCGCCCCCCTGCTGCCCCCCACACGCTCTGCCTCTCCCAGCCCCCCAAGCAATCCCCTGCTGCCCCCAACACACTCTGCCTCTCCCAGCCCCCCAAGCAACCCCCTGCTGCCCCCTACACACTCTGCCTCTCCCAGGCCCCCAACTGCCCCCCTGCTGCCCCCCACACATTCTGCCTCTCCCAGCCCCCCAAGTGGCCCCAGCCGCCCCCAACATGCTCTGCCTCTCCCAGCCCCCCAAGCAACCCCCTGCTGCCCCCAACACGCTCTGCCTCTCCCAGCCCCCCAAGTGCCCCCGGCCGGCCGCCCCCAACACGCTCTGCCTCTCCCAGTCCCCCACGTGCCCCCTAGACAGCTACCCCCAACACGCTCTGCCTCTCCCAGCCCCCCAAGCAACCCCCTGCTGCCCCCAACACGCTCTGCCTCTCCCAGCCCCCCAAGCAACCCCCTGCCGCCCCCAACATGCTCTGTCTCTCCAGCCCCCCAAGCATCCCCCCTGCCGCCGCCAACACGCTCTGCCTCTCCCAGCCCCCCAAGCATCCCCCCTGCCGCCCCCAACACGCTATGCCTCTCCCAGCCCCCCAAGCAACCCCAGGCCGGCTGCCCCCAACATGCTCTGCCTCTCCCAGCCCCCCAAGCATCCCCCCTGCCACTCCCAACACGCTCTGCCTCTCCCAGCCCCCCAAGCGCCCCCTGGCCGCCCCCCAACATGCTCTGCCTCTCCCAGCCCCCCAAGTGCCCCACCCTGCACTGGGGCAGCGCCCCCTTCTGGCAGCCCCTTACCCTGCAGCTCCCCACTGCCCTGCCCGCTGAACTCTGAGCTGGGCCCCACCCCAGGTGAATGCAATCCTGGGGGGCACAAACGGGGGACTCTTGCATGGGGGGATCTGGCCCTGGGCCTGGCCCAGTGAGGTGGAAACGGGGCCTGACCGTGGCCGGCAGCTGCTTTCATCCCCTCGACACCTTCCCGGGCTCAAGGCGTCGCTGGCCCCGCGCCCCCCTTGCTGAGCCGCCCACCGGGGGTGGATTCTGCTTCATTCTCTCGTGGGCAGCTCCGTTCCCTGCCCCCGGGTCTGGTCCCCTCCCTGGCTGCGTCCGCCAGGGGTTCAGCCCCCCCGCGGGTCTCGTGTCAAGTCGCGGCATGAAACACAACGTCGGCGCCGCTCTCGCTGTCAGCCCTGCGGGGCCTGGCTTCCCCGTCGCATGCGGCCTGGCATGCGCCTCCCGTGGGCCACTGGGGACAAGCCGTGTTGGGGCCCGTTTCCACCTCACTGGGCCAGCCCCGGAAGGCAGCTCTTGGCACCCTCGGTGGCTGGTTCCCCCGGTTCCCCGAGGGTCGGCGGGGGGATGATCCAGCCGCCGGCTCCTGTGCATCTCTGCAGCGCAACGGGGCCCCTCTGGAACGCGGCCAGGCGCCTGCTGCCTGCACCGTCCGAGAGGGACCCGGGGGGCGCTGGGGCAGGACCGGCGCTGCAGGCGGGGGCCAGGCCAGGAATAAGTTGGTGACGGTAACTCAGCCTCTGCCCTCTCCTCACCCGGGCACCCCAAGCCTTCCCCAGAGCCCCCAAGTGCCACCTGCCAGCCCCTCAGCAGCCCCAGAGCCCCCAGCCTTCCCCAGAGCCCCCCAGTGTCCCTCAGCCCTGCCAGCCCCCCCAGCTCACCACTCTGCGAGTAGCCGGTGGCCGTAACGATGGGCACGGCCACCATGACCAGCCCGGCCGCGCTCCACACGTACTTCATGAGGAATTGCTCCAGCATCACATACCAGAGCCGCTGCAGGAGCACCAGGTCCAGGTGTGTGGCCAGCGCCCCGTAGCATCGCTGCAGCAGGGCCAGCTCCGCCTGCGGGGGGGCGACAGAGAGCGTCAGGGGGCGTCGGGGACCCGGCTCCGCCCGCAGGGGGCGACCGAGAGCGTCAGGGGGCGTCGGGGACCCGGCTCCGCCTGCGGGGGGGCGACAGAGAGCGTCAGGGGGCGTCGGGGACCCGGCTCCGCCCGCGGGGGGCGACCGAGAGCGTCAGGGGGCGTCGGGGACCCGGCTCCACCCGCGGGGGGTGACAGGGAGCGTCAGGGGGCGTCGGGGACCCGGCTCTGAGCGCGGGGGGCGACAGGGAGCGTCAGGGAGCGTCGGGGACCCGGCTCTGCCCGCTGGGGGTGACAGAGCGTCAGGGGGCGTCGGGGACCCGGCTCCGCCCGCGGGGGGCGACAGAGCGTCAGGGGGCGTCGGGGACCCGGCTCCACCCGCGGGGGGCGATAGCGTCAGGGGGCATCAGGGACCCGGCTCCGCCCGCGGGGGGCGACAGAGCGTCAGGGGGCGTCGGGGAACCGGCTCCGCCCACGGGGGGCGACAGAGAGCGTCAGGGGGCGTCGGGGACCCGGCTCCGCCCGCGGGGGGCGACAGAGAGCGTCAGGGGGCGTCGGGGACCCGGCTCCGCCCGCGGGGGGCGACAGAGAGCGTCAGGGGGCGTCGGGGACCCGGCTCCGCCCGCGGGGGGCGACAGAGCGTCAGGGGGCGTCAGGGACCCGGCTCCACCCGCACTGGGGGGGGGCAAGTGGGGGACTTGGGGGAACCTGTGCCTGGGACCCTCCAGTTGTGGGGATTCTGTGCTAAACAGGCTGGAGGGGGAAATGGGGGAGTAGGGGGTGCTGGGTGGGGGAAGGGGGGAGTTTGCGGTGCTGGGGATGGGGAGCCCTTCTGAGGTGCCACTGGTGGCACTGAATGGGGCGCTTAACCCCAGAAAGGGAAACTGAGGAACAGAGAGACGGAAGTAGAACAAATGTGAGAACCCAGGCATCGTGGCTGCCAGCGCCCCCCCCCCCCCACAGCTGGGGGGAACCCAAGCGTCCTGGATGCCAGCCCCCCCCCCCCACACACACACACAGAGCTGGGGGGAACCCAGGCGTCCTGGCTGCCAGCCCCCCACCCGCACACAGAGCTGGGGGGATCCCAGGCGTCCGGGCTGCCAGCCCCCCCCCACACACACACACAGAGCTGGGGGGAACCCAGGCGTCTGGGCTCCTCCTTGGGCAGTACGGAGGAAGGGGGGCAGGGCGGTTGCGACGGTGACTCGGGTGAGTCCCCGGTGAGCAGCCCCGGGAAGGGGCCTGTCCCGGGTCAGTCCCGGGTCAAACAGCCCCGCATCCGGCCTGCGGGGAACTGGCCGGGAGAGAGACATAAACAAGGCGGAGAAACAGGGTTGCAAAACCGGAGCTCCTGGGGGAGGCTGCTGGCCCTTTAAATCCCCCCACCCCTCCCAGAGCTGGAGGAGAACCCAGGAGTCCTGGCTCCCAGCCCCCACTCCCCTCTCAGAGCCGGGAGAGAACCCAGGAGTCGGGCTCCCACCCCCCCCCCCGCTCTGACCCCCCAGCCCCCACTCCCCTCCCCTCCCCTAGCTGGGGAGAGAACCCAGGAGTCCTGGCTCCCAGCCCCCACTCCTCTAACCACCAGCCCCCACTCCCCTCCCAGAGCCGGGCAGAGAACCCAGGTGTCCTGGCTCCCAGCCCCTGCCTGCTCTAACCACCAGCCCCCCATCCCGCTCCCAGAACCGGGAGAGAACCCAGGAGTCCTGGCTCCCAGCCCCCCTGCTCTAACCCACCAGCCCCCACTGCCCTCCCAGAGCCGGGCAGAGAACCCAGGAGTCCGGGCTCCCAGCCCCCCATGCCCCACACCTGGTGCCCCCTGTAGAAGGCTATCTCCTCGGCGTTGGCCACCACCCGGGCGTGCATGTACCGCAGCTCCCCCTTGCGCCGAGCCTCCTCGGCCACCAGCTCCCCGAAGCGGGGCGAGCAGCCCCGCAGCACCCTGGCCGTGAGGCCGACCACCAGGCCGGCGATGGCCGAGGGCCAGGCCGTGCTGGCGCCTTTGGCCCGGGCCGCGCCCAGCAGGGCGTAGGAGGTGATGGCCACGTCCAGCACCGGCTTGGTCAGGTTGGAGTAGAGGTGGGCCACAGCGCCGGCGAAGGCCACCAGGTCCTCGGTGAGCGACTGGTCCGGCGCACGCAGGCGCCCGTCCATCGTGCTGACGCGGTAGTAGGTCTGGGCGCGGAAGTAGAGCCCGTAGGCGTGGGCCACCAGGCGGCCGCGGAAGGCCAGGCCCAGCCGCCCCTCCAGGTAGCGGATGGCGCTGTTGACAAAGGTGGCGGGCACGGCGATGAGCAGCCACTGGAGCAGCAGCCGGGCGAAGTGCCGGGGGCTCTTCCGGACAATGGAGCGGGCCAGGCGCCCGTCCAGCCGGGCCACGTAGACCGAGAGGAAGGTGCGGCTGGCCAGGGCGGCCGAGTGCAGAGCCAGCAGCCCCATCTCCGGGCACAGTGGCCCGGGGAACAGGAGCCGCAGCAGCCGCAGCAGCCGCCGCAGGAAAGCCCGGTTCACGCCGGGTGCAGCGTCTTCTTCCGGCCACTGAGCCACGGGCCGGCGGTGGCCCGAGTCCGGCCCAGGCTCCGCACTCCCTGAGTCGGGCCTGGGCTCCACGCTCTCCGAGTCGGCCCCAGACTCTGCGCCAGTGGCTCTGGGCTCCGTGCTGGTTGAGGTGCCCACAGGCCCCGGGGCCACGTGCCAGGAGCCCACGGTGGCCCGGTGTAGCAGCGGGTACAATTTCCGGGCACCTAGGGCCACCACCGTCAGGGCCACGGCTACCTTCCTGGCCGTCAACCCCCGGGCCAAGCGGCCGGCCCCCCCGGCTCTCGGACCACGGCATGGGGGTGCCACAGGATTGCCCCCCTCCCTTCACGGCACTGGCCCTTTAAGAGCCCTGCACCCCCATGCACCCCCTGCTCTGCGCTCAGCTGGGAACGAAATGTCAAGCCCCGCTCCGCCCCTGTCCCACAATGCCCTGCGGACGCGGGCGGGCCGGGGGGGGGGTGTCACTGCTGCGGAGTAGCTCCGTACCGGGCACTAGGTGGCGTTGAGGCTCCACGGATGGGACACGAGGGGCGGGGTTAACTCTAGGGGGTGTGGCTATGTGCATCCTGGGGGGCAAGGGGAGAACTGAGATCCGAACCTGGCCCTGCCCCCATTGCAATCTGGAGTGACTCCAGATTGAGTCTCCGGGATCTGAGATCCAAAGTGGGGTGACTCCGGATTGAGCTGGGAGGGATGAGATGCAAATATGGCCCGTTGCTAGCTAGCACTAATGAGACAGTCCCTTGGGGGCACCCGCGCTCAGGGTGCAGGCCCCTGATCGGCCCGTTGGGGGGGAGGTGCTTCCCCAGCAGCTCCACGAGCGAGTGTCCAGGAGCCCCAGAATCCCTTCCCCTCATATTCTTTCCCATCACCCCCCACAGCCGGGCCCCCCCACGCCAGGCTCTCCTGGCTGCTGGGATCGGGGCCGCACCCCTGGGCTCCGGCCCTCCTGCTTTGCCCCATGTCTGGCCAGCCCAGCACGTGACACCTCTCCCCTCCGTCTCCCAGCTCGGGGCCTGTGCTCAGCTCCTCGCTTTAGGCCTTGGGGGTCCCACAGGCTCTTTGGGGGTGCACTCTGTTCCGGCTGGTACTGCCTCTGCCCTAACCCAACTAGATGGGGGAAACTGAGGCACAGAGCAGGGGCAGCCGTCCTGAGTCCACAGTCTGGGGCTGCTATCACGGCGCATGATCTCCGTGGTGGGAGCAAAGGGCGGAGTCCCAGGGGGGCAGTTACCTCCCCAGCCCCCAACGGATGTTTTACAGCCTGGCTGCTCCAGGGCGTGGCAGCCTGAGCTTGGCCAAAGGGCAGGAGTTGGGGGAGAGAGAGCGAGAGAAACCTCTGCGCCCCCCACCCCCGGTCTGCCGGTGCCCCTCACTCCTGCCCCACAGCCCCTGCTAGCCCAGACCTGCTGGTGCCCCTCACTCCTGCCCCACAGCCCCCTGCCAGCCCATCCTGATCTATCCTCTATGAATTTATCGAGTTCTTTTTTTAATCTTGTTATGGTCTCGGCCTTCAGAATGGCCTCTGGCGAGGAGTTCCACAGGTTGTGTGAAGAAATACTTTGTTTGTTTGTTTTAAACCTGCTGCTTGTTCATTTCATTGGGTGGCCCCTAGTTCCTGTGTAATGAGAAAGAGTAAATAACACGTCCTCATCTGCTTTCAGCATCAGTCATGATTTTATAGACTCCTATCATATCCCCCCTTAGCCGTCTCTTTTCCAAGCTGAAAAGTCCCAGTCTGACTAATCTCTCCTCACACGGCAGCCGTTCCAGACCCCTCATCAGTTCTGGTGCCCTTTTCTGAACCTTTTCCAATTCCACTAGATCTTTTTTGAGACAGGGTGACCACGTCTGCCCGCAGTATTCAAGGTGGGGGTGAATCGTGGATTTATACAGTGGCAATGTGATATTTTCTGTCCTATTATCTATCCCAGCGGTTGGCACCTTTCAGAAGTGCTGGGCTGGGTCTTCATTTAGTCACTCTGATTGAAGGTGTCGTGTGCCAGTGACACATTTTAACCTTTCGGGAAGGCCTCTCTCTATGCCTATAATATAGAACTAAACGATTGTTGTATGTCAAGTAAATAAGGTTTTTTAAATGTTTAAGAAGCTTCATTTAAAATTAAATTAAAAGGCAGATCTCATCAGTTTAGCGTGACTCTTGCTCTTGCTTTTCCTTGCTGAGTTTTCCGATGTCTGGCACGGATTTGGCTACTTTAAGCTGCATGCAGGCTTTGGGGTGATCACTTGTTAACTGGCTCCGAGAGGGACAGATTTAATGTGTGAAAATATCCGCTCACACAGGTATGTGGAAATGCCTCTGAAGACCCTCGGAGTGGACCCCCACCACCACCAAAATGCTACCAGAGACCCCCGGAGTGGACCCCCTGCTGCTGAAATGCTGGCAAAGACCCCTGGAGCAGACCCCCCCACTGCCGAAATGCTGCTGAAGACCCCTGGAGCAGGCCACTGCCAGCTAAGTAAAAACAAAATTTAAAAAGGCACCTAAGGTGTGTGGCCCTGGCCCTGGGTCTGACCCAGTCTGGCTGTTCCTACGTTCTAAGCAGTGTCCATCTCGTTGCTGTGCTTGAAACGGCCTGTGAGTCAAATAGGTCGAGCAACAAGGACGTTCACAATTTGCACCCCTGCGTTTATCACATTATTAAGCTCTGAATTAGAAATTGGAGCACAGGTTTCTACATGGATGAAACAGTGAAATTTGGCTGCCGGGGGGCCAGTCTGATCTGCAAGTAACTTGACAAATCGCTTCTGTTTCCCGACCATGGTGGGAGCAGCATCTGTTGCCACACAAAATATTGTTCCGATGTCACCTCCTCACTCTTCACAATGGTATCTTCCCCCTGTATTGAGCCATGCAGGGGTTTAGGCAACAAACTTCCTCTGGATTTCGTGGGAAGCACAAGGTCTTTCAAGAACTGGCAAACGTGGAAGGTGGTTTAGAGCCACACTCTCCTCAGCTGCAGCGCTGAGCACAACCAGGTCTTGCAATGCTGCTTTTCCTGCATGTTTCCTGCCAGTTCGTGTACGTGTCTGTCACGGGGTCCCCGGGCGATGCTCTGGAACGGCTCCCCACAAAGCCGGGCAGGACTTGGGGAGCCCCCTCTCCCTCGGAGCAGACTGTCTTCGGGGCAGGAAGCTCCCACGGCTTCACCTCCTGGGTCTCTCCTTGGAGCATTCAGCATCCTCTGCCCCTCCGTGCGCTTCCCACAGCGAGTCGCCCCAGCGGGGTCCTGGGGGGGCACAGGGTCCTGCCCCCCCCCACTGCGCAGTCAGACGTGACTCTCAGCAGCCAGTAACACAGAGGTTTATTCGATGGCAGGAACAGGGTCTAACAGAGCTTGTAGGTACAGAGAACCGGACCCCTCGGCCGGGTCCATTCTGGGGGGCAGGGAGCCAGACCCCCACGTCTGCCCTCATTCCTCGTCCCCAGCCAGCTCCAGACTGAAACCCCCTCCAGCCCCTCCTCTCTGCTCAGCTCCTGTCCTGGGCCAGAGGGTCTCCTGGCCCCTTTGTCTCCAACACCTTCAGTTGGCACCTTGCGGGAGAGGGGGAGCAGGCCAGCAGTTGCCAGGGGACAGTGCCAGGCATTTCGGGGCACTGGCCCCTCGCTCTGCAGCAACCACACCCCCTTCTCCCCTTCACGTTCCCGGCCTGTGCGCGGGTTCCGCGTTCCCGGCCTGTGTGCCGGTTTCTGTTGTTCGCGGCGCAGCTCCTGCTCCAGCCGGTGGGACGGGCTCAGGCTCGGTGGCTCTGCCACGGACACACGTTCCCACCCGAGGGCGCAGCCGGCCCGGCCCGGCCCGGGAAACAATCTTGCAGGCTGTGGCCAAGGGGCGTCAAACTGGGAACGCACCTGAGAGCGGGAAGTGGTGGCACCGGGGTGGGGGCGGGCGCTGTGTGCGAGGCGGGGGGTGGGACGGGGGTGTGGGGCAGGCTGGGGGCGGGGCACTGTGCGTGGGGAGGGGGCGAGGGGCTGTGCTTGGAGTGGGGTGGGCGTTGTGTGGGGGGCGGGGGCAGGGCAGGTGCTGTGCGGGGGTGGGGGTGGGGCGGGGGGCTGTTCTTGGGGCAGGGCGGGCGCTGTGGAAGGGGGGGGGCGGGGGCAGAGTGGGCGCTGTGCGGGGGTGGGCGTTGTGTGGGGGTGGAGCGGGCGCTGTGGGGGGCGGGGGCAGGGCGGGCGCTGTGCGGGGGTGGGGCGGGGAGCTGTTCTTGGGATGGGGTGGGACGGGGGTGTGGGGCAGGCCGGGGGCAGGGCACTGTGCATGGGGAGGGGGCGGAGGGCTGTGCTTGGCGCGGGGTGGGGCAGGGGGCTGTGCTTGGGGCGGGGTGGGCGTTGTGTGGGGGCGGGGGCAGAGTGGGTGCTGTGGAGGGAGTGGGGGGTGGCGCTGTTCTTGGGGCGGGGCGGGCGCTGTGGAAGGGGGGGGGCGGGGGCAGAGTGGGCGCTGTAGGGGCGGGTGCTGTGGGGGGGTGGAGGTGGCGCTGTTCTTGGGGTGGGGCGGGGCGTTGTGTGGGGGTGGGGCGGGCGCTGTGGGGGGCGGGGGCAGGGCGGGCGCTGTGCGGGGGTGAGCGTTGTGTGGGGGTGGAGCAGGCGCTGTGGGGGCGGGGGGCAGGGCGGGCGCTGTGCAGGGGTGGAGTGGGGCGTTGTGTGGGGGCAGGGCGGGCGCTGTGCGGGGGTGGGGGGTGGCATTGTGTGGGGGGTCGGGCGGGGCGGGCGCTGTGCGGGGGTAGGCGTTGTGTGGGGGTGGGGCAGGGCGGGCGCTGTGCGGGGGTGGGCGTTGTGTGGGGGTGGGGCAGGGCGGGCGCTGTGTGGGGGTGGGCATTGTGTGGGGGTGGGGCGGGCGCTGTGGAGGGGGCGGGGGGCAGGGTGAGCGCTGTGCAGGGGTGGGGGTGGGCATTGTGTGGGGGTGGGGCGGGGCATAGTGTGGGGGCAGGGCGGGCGCTGTGCAGGGGTGGGGGTGGCATTGTGTGGGGGTGGGGCGGGGCGGGGCGTTGTGTGGGGGTGGGGTGGGCGCTGTGGGGAGCGGGGGCAGGGTGGGCGCTGTGCGGGGGTGGATGTTGTGTGGGGGTGGGGTGGGCGCTGTGGGGGGGCGAGGGCAGGGCGGGCGCTGTGCAGGGGTGGGGATGGGCGTTGTGTGGGGGTGGGATGGGGCGTTGTGTGGGAGCAGGGAGGGCGCTGTGCGGGGGTGGGAGTCGCGTTGTGTGGGGGTGGGGCGGGGCGGGGCGCTGTGTGGGGGGTGGCGCTGTGGGGGGGGCGGGGGCAGGGCGGACGCTGTGCAGGGGTGGGGGGTGGCGTTGTGTGGGGGTAGGGCGGGGCGAGCGCTGTGCGGGGGTGGGCATTGTGTGGGGGGGGGTGGGGCGGGGCGGGCGCTGTGCTTGGGGTGGGGCGGACTCTGTGGTGGGGGTGGGCGCGTCCCGCGTTCCCCCAGGGAACGGACTGCGGGGGGGCGGAGCTCACAGGCCCCTGACAATCTGCCCCCCCGGGTGGCCAGACAGGACGTGTGAAATATGGGGGGCGTAACAGGCGCCTATATAAGAAAACGACCCAAAATCGGGCCTGTCCCGATGGCACCCTGCCCCCGCCCCCTTAGGGTCTCTTGGAGGCACTTCCGGTGCAGCCCTGAAAGCCGCTTCCGCCTCGCTAGGTGTCATGGCTGCACTTCCTGTCTTCGGCGGGGGCTCTTCCGGCGCCATGAGGGAACTGTTTCCGCCCACATAGGGGCGGGTCTCCAGACGGAACTTCCGGTGATGGTGCCGCCGATTTCTGCTGCGGACGCGGGCGCTCATTGACGGGAGGCAGCCCGGAAGGGGCGGGGCCTCCCGCTCTGTTCCTATTTCCGGTGGCGGTGGGGCCGCACGGCGCTCACCTGGAACCAGCCCGAGGAGTCGCGTCCTGGTGAGGGGCTGCCGGATAGTGACCCGCGGGCGGGGCCAGGGGCTGCCGGATAGTGACCCGAGGGCGGGGCCAGGGGCTGCCGGATAGTGACCCGGGGGCGGGGCCAGGGGCTGCCGGATAGTGACCCGCGGGCGGGGCCAGGGGCTGCCGGATAGTGACCCGGGGGCGGGGCCAGGGGCTGCCGGATAGTGACCCGCGGGCGGGGGCCAGGGGCTGCCGGATAGTGACCCGGGGGCGGGGCCAGGGGCTGCCAGAGAGGGACCCGGGGGCGGGGCCAGGGGCTGCCAGAGAGGGACCCGGGGGCGGGGCCAGGGGCTGCCGGATAGTGACCCGGGGGCGGGGCCAGGGGCTGCCGGATAGTGACCCGGGGGCGGGGCCAGGGGCTGCCGGATAGTGACCCGGGGGCGGGGCCAGGGGCTGCCGGATAGTGACCCGCGGGCGGGGCCAGGGGCTGCCGGATAGTGACCCGGGGGCGGGGCCAGGGGCTGCCGGATAGTGACCCGGGGGCGGGGCCAGGGGCTGCCGGATAGTGACCCGGGGGCGGGGCCAGGGGGGTGGGGGGCTGCTGGAGAGTGACTCGGGGGCGGGGCCAGGGGCTGCCAGATAGTGATCCGAGGGCGGGGCCAGGGGGTGGGGGGCTGCCAGAGAGTGACTCGGGGGCGGGGCCAGGGGCTGCCAGACAGTGATCCGTGGGCGGGGTCAGGGGGTGGGGGGCTGCCAGATAGTGTTCCGGGGGCGGGGCCAGGGGGTGGGGGGGCTGCCAGAGAGTGACTCGGGGGCGGGGCCAGGGGCTGCCAGATAGTGTTCCGTGGGCGGGGCCAGGGGGTGGGGGGCTGCCAGAGAGTGACTCGGGGGCGGGGCCAGGGGCTGCCAGACAGTGATCCGTGGGCGGGGTCAGGGGGTGGGTGGGCTGCTGGAGAGTGACTCGGGGGCGGGGCCAGGGGCTGCCAGATAGTGATCCGTGGGCGGGGCCAGGGGGTGGGGGGCTGCCAGAGAGTGACTGGGGGGCGGGGCCAGGGGCTGCCAGATAGTGATCCGTGGGCGGGGTCAGGGGGTGGGTGGGCTGCTGGAGAGTGACTGGGGGGGCGGGGCCAGGGGCTGCCAGACAGTGATCCGTGGGCGGGGTCAGGGGGTGGGTGGGCTGCTGGAGAGTGACTCGGGGGCGGGGCCAAGGGCTGCCAGATAGTGTTCCTGGGGCGGGGCCAGGGGGTGGGGGGCTGCCAGAGAGTGACTCGGGGGCGGGGCCAGGGGGGGCACTGCCAGGTAGTGAGGCGGGGCTATGCGGCAGGGAGGGTGGGCGCTATGGGGCAGCGAGAGGGGGCGGGGCAGCCGTCTGTGGGGCGCGGGGGGGCTCACGCTGTCCCTCCCCCAGCCCCGCGCCGCCATGAGCCTGCAGTGGACGGCCGTGGCCACCTTCCTCTACGCCGAGGTCTTCGCCGTGCTCCTGCTCTGCGTCCCCTTCATCTCCGCGCCCAGGTGGGGCCCCGAGCCGGGCGCTGCGGGGGGCGCTGGGGGTGGGCGAGGCGTCTCCCCCTGCCCAGTGCTGGGGCTGGGCTGGCCTCCAGGGGCTCCGCTCTGTCTCTGGCTTGGGGGACCCCATAGCCCTGGGGGCTGGGCCGGGGGGCTGCCTGTGTGATTCTCTCCCGCCCCGGCAGATGGCAGAAAATCTTCCGGTCCCGCCTGGTGCGGCTGGTGGTGACCTACGGGAACACGTTCTTCGTGGTGCTCATCGTCATCCTCGTGCTGCTGCTGCTGGGTGAGCGGGGGGGCTGTGCTGGGAGCCAGGACTCCTGGGTTCTCTTCCTGGCTCTGGGAGGGGAGGGGGGCTGGTGGGTCAGAGCAGGGGGGCTGGGAGCCAGGACTCCTCGGTTCTCTCCCCAGCTCTGGGAGGGGAGTGGGGGCTGGTGGTTAGAGCAGCCTGGGGTCTGGGAGCCAGGACTCCTGGGTTCTCTCCCTGGCTCTGGGAGGGGAGCGGGGCTGGTGGGTCGGAGCAGGGGGTCTGGGAGCCAGGACTCTTGGGTTCTCTCCCGGCTCTGGGAGGGGACGGGAGCTGGTGGGTCAGAACAGCAGGGGCTGGGAGCCAGGACTCCTGGGTTCTCTCTCGGCTCTGGGAGGGGAGCGGGGGCTGGTGGGTCAGAGCAGGGGGGGCTGGGAGCCAGGACTCCTGGTTTCTCTCCCCGGCTCTGGGAGGGGAGAGGGGCTGGTGGGTCAGAGCAGGTGGGGCTGGGAGCCAGGACTCCTGAGTTCTCTCCTGGCTCTGGGAGGGAAGTTGGGGCTGGTGGTTAGAGCAGAGGGGGCTGGGAGCCAGGACTCCTGGGTTCTCTCCCTGGCTCTGGGAGGGGAGTGGGGCTGGTGGTTAGAGCAGGGGGGGCTGGGAGCCAGGACTCCTGGGTTCTCTCCCGGCTCTGGGAGGGGACGGGAGCTGGTGGGTCAGAACAGGCGGGGCTGGGAGCCAGGACTCCTGGGTTCTCTCCCTGGCTCTGGGAGGGGAGGGGGGCTGGTGGGTCAGAGCAGGGGGGGCTGGGAGCCAGGACTCCTGGGTTCTCTCCCCGGTTCTGGGAGGGGAGTGGGGCTGGTGGGTCAGAGCAGGGGGGGCTGGGAGCCAGGACTCCTGGGTTCTCTCCCTGGCTCTGGGAGGGGAGGGGGGCTGGTGGGTCAGAGCAGGAGGGGCTGGGAGCCAGGACTCCTGGGTTCTCTCCCCGGTTCTGGGAGGGGAGTGGGGCTGGTGGGTCAGAGCAGGGGGGGCTGGGAGCCAGGACTCCTGGGTTCTCTCCCCGGCTCTGGGAGGGGAGTGGGGGTGGTGGGTTGGAGCATTGGGGCGGGAATCCGGATGCCTGGGTTCCGCTGCGCTGGTGCCTGGCCCGTTAACCCCTCGCTGCCCCAGACGCCGTGCGTGAGATCCAGAAATACGATGACGTGACGGAGAAGGTGAATCTGCAGAACAACCCGGGTGCGGTGGAGCATTTCCACATGAAACTGTTCCGGGCCCAGCGCAACCTCTACCTGGCCGGCTTCTCCCTGCTGCTCTCCTTGTGAGTGGGGGGCTGCCGGGGCTGCGGGGCGGGAGCCAGGGGCACTGGCAGGGCTGGGGGGGGGCAGGGGCTGTGGGTCAGGAGTGAGGAGCACCAGCAGGGCTCCCCCCCCCCCGGGGTTGTATCTTGGTCGCCGGCGCCGTTAACCCCTCGCTGCCCTGGCTCCCCGCAGCCTCCTGCGCCGGCTGGTGACGCTCATCTCCCAGCAGGCCTCGCTCCTGGCCTCCAACGCCGCCTTCAGGAAGCAGGCGGAGGGCGCCAGTGACGCGGCCAAGAGATACATGGAAGACAACGACCAGCTGAAGCAGGTGAGCGCGGGACTCGAACCCACATCCTCCGGATCCCTGGGCCGCCAGCCCTTTGTGGATTAAAGCGGGTGCCCCGAGGGGGTTGGGCCCTATGGCTGTGGAGCTCTGGCTGGGTTATAGGGGTGCAGGGGCTGTGGGGGCCTGCGGCTGGCGAGCCCTGGCTGGGGACGTGGGTCCAGCTGGGCTCACTTGTCCCCTCGTGCCCCCCAGGCGCTGAAGCAGGCCGGCGTGGATGTCGGGGAGCGGCCAGCTGAGGGGCCGGGGGCCGCGGAGCAGAACGAGGCGCTGAAGGCAGAGCTCAAGCAGCTGAAGGAGGAGTTGGCCACTAGCAAGAGGGGTGAGGCTGGGGGGGTTTGCACCCCTGCAGCAATTCGGGGGTTAAATCCTGAGGGTAGCATTGGCCCCGGGGCCGCCCCGTGAATCCTGGCCTGGGGGCCTGTGAGCATTGGCCTGGCCTAAGACAACCCACATGGGGAAACTGAGACAGCCCTGTGGGTGTGATCCCCCTCCCGAGGCTGGAGGCACTGCATGGCAGGAGCCCAGGCTCTCTGCACACTCAGGCAGCACTAGCCACGCTCAGGGCTGTTCACGCCAGCGGGTGCTGGCTCGGCTCTGCCCCCTCGGCCCGTTTCCTGCCTGGGGAGGGGCCCTGCTGGGGCTAACCTGGGCTGCTCCCCCCAGCTGCGGAGAAGGCGGAGAGCGAGGCGCTGGCCATGAGGAAGCAGGCCCAGGGGCTGACCCAGGAGTACGACCGGCTGCTGGAGGAACACGGCAAACTGCAGGTGAGGCAGAGGGGTGGGGAGGGTGGGAGTGGCCGGAGCCTGTGGTTTAGGACAGGGCTTGGGGGCCTGAGGAGCTGGATGCGTATTCCAGAGCTGGGGGCAGGGCTGGTGTCTGCCCCCCCAGCTCGGCCAGAGCCCCACAGGCTCCCCGCAGGGGCAGTGCTGGCCTGGGAACTGCTGGTGCTGGTGGTAAGAGATCCGCTGGGCTAAAAATAGCCTGCCGGCAACTGGAGCAGTCAGCTGATTGGGGGGTACAGAGCAGTGAGGGGAGGTGGGGGGGGGCTGGGGCTGTGGGTCGGGAGTGAGGGGCACCAGCAGGGCTGGTTCCTGCCCCTCCCCCCCGTGCCCTGGCCCCGCCCGGCTGTGGGCTCCGTGCCCGGCCCCTCGTGACGGCTACGTGCAGGCAGGTGCGTCGGGCTGGCTCCCAGCCGGCGCGGTTGCCCAGCCCTGTCCCTGCTGCCGGGGTGCAGCTGGGTTAGCCCAGGGTGGGGCTTGGCTCCGCGGGGCCCCGGCAGCTGCTGGGGGACTTTTAACTTGCAGCGTGGGGGGAGGTTACTGGGAGGCTGCGGGGCTCCTGGCTGGGGGGTGGCTTCATGGGTGGGAGCAAGGGTCATGGACAGAGCTGTGGGGGGTAGTGAGGGGGGTCCTGGCTGGGGGAGGGGTGCTGTGGGGAACAAGGGTCATGGACAGATCTGTGGGGGGTGGTGAGGGGCCCTGGCTGGGTGGGGGGCGCTGTGGGGAGCGGGGGGCCTGGCTGTCCCCTGACCCCATGTCCATCTGTCCCCAGATGCTGCAGGCGGGACCCAAGGACAAGAAGGAAGAGTGACGGCTCTTGCCCTCCCCCCTTTCGGCTGCCTCAGTTGCTTTCAGTGGGTGGGGCCTCTCTTGGCCACGCCTCCTGCTCTGCAGTGGGTGGAGCCTACAGTATTCAGGGGGTCCCCTCCCCCAGTGGGGCTCTGACCTGCCCCCTCTACTCCCAGGAGGTGGGAGTGGGGCTGCTGTGCTCACCCCATCACTGGGCTGTGTCTATTCCAAGCAGGGGCGTCAGAGCCCCTGTGCCTCAGTTTCCCCCTCTGACCTGCTCTTCTGCCTCTCCTGGGCTGGGGGACCCTGGCTTCCCTATTGAATCACAAGGTTTGTAGGGAGCTGCAATTCCCCCCCCAGCTGTACCCGTTGCTTGTAAGCCCTGTTTCTTGGGGGTGGGCCCAGCTGCTGTGAAACCCCCCCCCATGCTGCGTCAGCTCCCCCCCGGGGCTGCAGTGATGTCAGCTTTGCCTTCAATAAAGGGTCAGACACCAGGATGGGAGTACGATGTGTTGCTGAATAGGGGGTGGGGGGCTTTCTGGGTACCCTGACTTGTCTCTCCCCCCCCCCCCCCTCCTCCCAGAACTCCAGCACGGGCGAGTGGTCCTTGGGCAGGGGATGGTAAACTGAGGCACTTAACACCCTGCAGGCTGAACTCCTAGACCCCTCCCCCCTTCCATCCAAGCAGTTGCCCCTGCTCCTAGCACCCCTGGCTGCCAGGGTTCTCGTGGTGGGGGTGGGGGTGCATGTAGTCTGGTGAAGTCAGGGCCAGGGGTGCCTAGTGAGCAGGCCCTAGACTGCGGTGGGGGGGGGGGGGGGGGCTGTTCCCCTGGATATGCATCCAGTGAGACCTCCCACTGCTGAAAGCCGTGGGGGGCAGATTCTGCCTGGCCTAAGGGGGGCCTGGCCAATCACAGCCTTGCTGCCCCCTCCCTCAGTTTCCCCTGCCCAGGAGAGCATCCCCCTTGGTGTGCTGCAGCCTGGGGTCAGGAGTGCGGGCTGCTGCCAGAGAACCCAGGTGTCCTGGGCCCCTGGCTCTAACCAGTTCACCCCACTGCCCTCCTAGAGCCAGGGAGAAAACCCAGGAGTCCAGGGTCCCAGCCCCTCCTGCTCTAACCACCAGCCACCACTCCCCTCCCAGAGCCGGGAGAGAACCCAGGAGTCCTGGCTCCCAGCACCCCCCTGCTCTAACCACCAGCCCCACTCCCCTCCCAGAGCCAGGAGAGAACCCAGGAGTCCTGGCTCCCAGCCCCCCCTCCCCTCCCAGAGCTGGGGGGAAGGTGCGTGTTGTTGAATTGTTGGGAAAGCTCCTTGTCTGTCTCTCGCCCCCCAGCCCCTCCCGAGTGGGGTGAGTTGCTGTCAGGCAGGGGGTAGATTTGGGAGCCAGCTCCCGTGGGATGGGGGGTGGGGGCTGTAGGAAGGGCAGGGCCCCAGCAGGGATGACTTAAAAAATGTAAAAAAGTGGGGTGCAGGGCTGGCTGGGGGCGGGGCAGGGGGTGCAGGGCTGGCTGGAGGCAGGGCAGGTAGGGCGGGGCTGGGTGGAGGCAGGTGGGGCGGGGAGGGCAGGAAGTGGGGCTGGCTGGGGGTAGGGGCTGTGGAGCTGGCAGGGGGTCTGGGGAGGGCAGGGGGGCGGGGCTGGCTGGAGGCAGGGGGTGCAGCCTGCCCTGTACAGTAAGTGGCCCCCTCCCCCCCCAGCGTAGCAGCAGCCCAGGGCTCAGGGGCTATTTAAAGGACCATGGCTGGAGCCCCCCCCCCCCACTACCCCAGGGCTCAGGGGCTGTTTAAAGGGCTGGGGAGCCTCCCCCAACAGCCCCCGAGCCCTGGCGTAATTTACAGGGTTGGGGGTGGGGGAGAGGCAGGGGAGCGCCCCCCCCAGTACCCCGGGGGTCGGGGGCTATTTAAAGGGTCGGGGGGTAGAGGCCGGGGGAGTGGGGCGAATCGGCCTGACCCCAGCCCTGGGGGTGTGCCCCCCCGTACCCGCCACACACACACCTGGAGGCGCAGGGGGCCGGGATAAGTCGCGTTTATTGCTGTCCCAGGATGGAAATTACCACGATCACAGACGGTGCCTGGGGGGGGGCTCTGGGAAGGGGGGGGCAGGCACGCCCCGCTGGTTTGACACAACACTGAACACGTTAAAGCTGCCACCATGGAAGACTGATGTGGAATTGCCCCTGGGCTCCCCTGGGGGGCACATGGGCCACCCTCTGCGGGTGGGGCGTGGGGGCAATCAGGAGTCACTCCGGATTTAGCCCCCAGCCAGGGGGGGCGCTGGGTGGCAGAGGTTTGACTCTTGACTGGGGGGGGTATCTTGCTCCCATCATCCACCCCCCCCGCCCCTCCAAAAAAAAAACAGCCCAAGGGGTGGCTGCAGGGGGGGCATAACCCCCCACTGCCAGAGGCTCATCGGCCTGAGGTTGGGTTGGTACATTGGTGTAGCACAGACAGACCCCCCCCCCCGACACACACACACACACAGACACACACGGGGACACCCCCGACACAGACACACCCAGCGGCCGGGTCCCCGCGCGACCCCCGGCCTCAAACTCGTTAGCGCTTTGTACAGGCCCCACAATTAAGAATCCCCCCCGCCATTTATAGATATGTATATAGCGTCTCTCTCTAGAAAATGTGCAAAATATAATCTGCATTCAAGGGCTGGGGGCAGGACGCCTGGGTTCGCTGGCTCGGGGGGCCAAACGGGGAAGCTCCCCTCCCAGAGAACCCAGGCGTCCGGGCTGGTTTTCAGGGGTCCTGCCCCCCCATGGAGCGGCTGTATGATTTGAGTGGCACACGTTACAGGGGGCAAGGGGACCCCCCTGATGGGGGCAGAGCTCGGGGGTCACATGACGCTCTCCAGGATGACGACTTTCCCCATGTCCTCGGCGCGGGGCCTCAGGCTGGTCAGGGCCCCCACGTTCCCCTCGGGCAGCTTGTACTCCAGGTGGTGCAGCCCCCACACGGGCTGAGTGAGGCGCTGCCAGCGCTGGGGGCAGGGAGAGAGCGGGGTTAACGGGACCCCGGCGTCCGGGAGCCCAGCACCCCCCCCCCCCCCCCCAGAGCCGGGGAGAGAACTGAGGCGTCCGGGAGCCTGGCGCCCCCTCCTCAGAGCCGGGGAGAGAACCCAGGCGTCCGGGAGCCCGGCGCCCCCTCCTCAGAGCCGGGGAGAGAGCAGCTTGCCCAGGGAGTGGGGCACGCAGAGCCCCCGGCTCCCAGCCGTTCCCCCCCGTGGCCCGGCACCCAGCCCCCCCCCCCCCAGCAGAGCCCCCCCCCCGGCTCACCTCGGCCAGCGGCCCCTTGGCGCGGAGCAGCTTGCCCAGGGGGGTGAGGGGCAGGCAGAGCCCCCAGCTCCCAGCCGCCCCCCCTCCGTGGCCCGGCACCCAGCCCCCCCCCCCGGCAGAGCCCCCCCCCGGCTCACCTCGGCCAGCGGCCCCTTGGCGCGGAGCAGCTTGCCCGCGGCGGTGAGGGGCAGGCAGAGCATGGAGCTGAGCGCGAAGGCCCAGCCCAGGGCCTCGCCCCACCACGGGTACACGTAGGTGTGGTTGTAAATCAGCGGCTTGTAGTAGGCAACGTTGAAGAGGAAAATGCCCTGATGGGGTGCGGGAGATGGGGCGTTAAAACCCAGAGAACCCAGGCGTCCGGGCTCCCCCCCCGCTCCCACTCCCCTCCCAGAGCTGAGAGAGAACCCAGGCATCCGGGCTCCCACCCCCCTCACTCCCACTCCCCTCCCAGAGCTGAGAGAGAACCCAGGCATCCGGGCTCCCACCCCCCCCACTCCCACTCCCCTCCCAGAGCTGAGAGAGAACCCAGGCATCCGGGCTCCCAGCCCTCCCCGTTCTAACCACCAGCCCCCACTCCCCTCCCAGAGCTGGGGAGAGAACTCAGGCATCCGGGGTCCCAGGCCCCCCACCCCCCCGGTCTAACACCAGCCCCTACTCCCCTCCAAGAGCCGGGGAGAGAACACAGGAGTCCTGGCTCCCAGCTCCTTGCTCACTGCCCCCCCCGCCCCCAGAGAGAGAACCCAGGCGTCCGGGCTCCCAGGCCCCCACTGCTCTAAACACCAGCCCCCCCCCCATTCTAACTACCAGCCCCCACTCCCCTCCCAGAGCTGGGGAGAGAACCCAGGAGTCCTGGCTCCCAGCTCCTCGCTCACTGCCCCCCCGCCCCCCAGAGACAGAACCCAGGCGTCCGGGCTCATACCAGGCAGATGAGGGGGTGTCAGAACCATCCAGCACCATTTCATCCAGGGGAAGGGCCGGTAGCCGATCATGCAGGCGATGTCGTCCATGAACCGATCGGCCCCTGGGGCGAAAGGGGTGAGATAGACCCCAATGCGCCGCCCCTCCCCCCAGCCCAGCCTGCTGCACCCCCCAATTCACAGCCATGGGCCCATGAACCCCGGCATCCTGCCTGCCGAGCCCTGCTCAGAGTGAGGGGCCATCTGGGCCCCCTCCCCAGCCCTGCCAGTGCCCCTCACTCCCAACTTGCTGCCCCCCCCAGCCCTGCCGGTGCCCCTCATTCCTGACCCGCAGCCCCTGCTGGCCCAGCCCTGCTGGTGCCCCTCACTCCCGACCCACAGCCCCCGCCGCCCCCAGACCTGCTAGTGCCCCTCACTCCCGACCCGCAGCCCCTGCTGGCCCAGCCCTGCTGGTGCCCCACACTCCCGACCTGCAGCCCCTGCCCCCCAGCCCTGCCGGTGCCCCTCACTCCCGACCCGCAGCCCCTGCCCCCCAGCCCTGCCGGTGCCCCTCACTCCCGACCCGCAGCCCCTGCCCCCCAGCCCTGCCGGTGCCCCTCACTCCCGACCCGCAGCCCCTGCTAGCCCAGCCCTGCTGGTGCCCCTCACTCCCGACCCGCAGCCCCTGCCCCCCTGCCCTGCCGGTGCCCCTCACTCCCGACCTGCAGCCTCTGCTGGCCCAGCCCTGCCGGTGCCCCTCACTCCCGACCCGCAGCCCCCGCCGCCCCCAGCCCTGCCGGTGCCCCTCACTCCCGACCCGCAGCCCCTGCCCCCCAGCCCTGCCGGTGCCCCTCACTCCCGACCCGCAGCCCCTGCCCCCCAGCCCTGCCGGTGCCCCTCACTCCCGACCCGCAGCCCCCGCCCCCCAGCCCTGCCGGTGCCCCTCACTCCCGACCCGCAGCCCCTGCTAGCCCAGCCCTGCCGGTGCCCCTCACTCCCGACCCGCAGCCCCTGCTAGCCCAGCCCTGCTGGTGCCCCTCACTCCCGACCCGCAGCCCCTGCTAGCCCAGCCCTGCCGGTGCCCCTCACTCCCGACCCGCAGCCCCCGCCGCCCCCAGCCCTGCCGGTGCCCCTCACTCCCGACCCGCAGCCTCTGCTGGCCCAGCCCTGCCGGTGCCCCTCACTCCCGACCCGCAGCCCCCCGCCGCCCCCAGCCCTGCCGGTGCCCCTCACTCACGACCCGCAGCCCCTGCCCCCCAGCCCTGCCGGTGCCCCTCACTCCCGACCCGCAGCCCCTGCTAGCCCAGCCCTGCCGGTGCCCCTCACTCCCGACCCGCAGCCCCTGCTAGCCCAGCCCTGCTGGTGCCCCTCACTCTCGACCCGCAGCCCCTGCCCCCCTGCCCTGCCGGTGCCCCTCACTCCCGACCCGCAGCCCCCCGCCGCCCCCAGACCTGCCGGTGCCCCTCACTCCCGACCCGCAGCCCCTCCTGGCCCAGCCCTGCTGGTGCCCCTCACTCCCGACCTATAGCCCCTGCCACCCAGCCCTGCCGGTGCCCCTCACTCCCAACCCGCAGCCCCTGCTGGCCGAGCCCTGCTGGTGCCCCTCCCGACCCGCAGCCCCTGCCCCCCAGCCCTGCCAGTGCCCCTCACTCCCGACCCGCAGCCCCTGCTGGCCCAGCCTTGCTGGTGCCCCTCACTCCTGACCTGCAGCCCCTGCCAGCCCAGCCCTGCCCGCCCCCAGCTCTGCCAGTGCCCCTCACTCCTGCCCCGCAGCCCCCACGGGCGCCGGACTCACCGTACACCCAGCCAATCACGACGCATTCCCAGAACGCCTGCCAGAGCAGCGTGGTGCCGCTGGCCGAGTAGTAGTCGAAGAGCTGGAAGACGTACATGCCCCCCTAGGGTGGGAGAGAGCAGCAATGAGATGGGGGCCGAGTCCCATGGCCCTGGCAGGGGGTGGCCCTCACTCTCGACCCGCAGCCCCCCCGTACCTCGGTGACCATGGAGAGGTCGATGAAGAAGCAGAGGATGCAGCTCAGGGCGACCGTCACCTCCCTCTGGAACCGGAATGAGCAGCTGGGCGGGAGCAAGTCCAGGATCCCTGTAATGAAACCCTCCACACCCACAAACTGCGGGGGGCAGGGCAGCTTTGAGCCCCAAAGCCCCCGGGGGAACAGGAGAGAACCCAGGAGTCTGGGCTCCCAGTCCCCCCCCCTCTAACCACCAGCCCCTACTCCCCTCCCAGAGCTGGGCAGAGAACCTAGGAGTCCTGGCTTCCTGCCCCCCCTGCTCTAACCACCAGCCCCCACTCCCCTCCCAGAGCCGGGAGAGAACCCAGGAGTCCTGGCTTCCAGCTCCCCACTGCTCTAACCACCAGCCCCCACTCCCGTCCCCAAGCCGGGGAGCGAACCCAGGAGTCCGGGCTCCCAGCACCCACCTGACTGTCCAGTCCAAGTAGCAGCAGCATGATGAAGAACAGAGCCGCCCAGAGGGGAGCGATGGGCATGAGGGTGACAGCTCGGGGATACGCAATGAATGCCAGGCCAGGCCCTGGGGGAGAGAAACGAGGCTAGAACCCAGGAGTCCGGGCTCCCAGCCCCACCGCCAACCCACCCGGCCCCCGCTCCCCTCCAGAGCTGTCTCGGTGCCACCTGTAAGGCTTTATGGAAATATCCGTCTGGGTGGATGGATGGGGTGTGTGGGGACGGGAGGGCTGGAGGGAGGGATGGGGTGTGTTGGGGACGGGGGGGCTGGAGGGAGGGATGAGCTCCCCTGGCAGGAGCTCTCTGCAGGGCAAACCGCGTTTCCGTGGGGTTAGACCCACTGGGAGTTGGGCATCCGGGGGCTAAAGGCAGGACCCCCCGTGGGCTGCTTTCGGTTCCGGGGGGCTGTGGGGCACAGGGGTCAGTCCCTGGGGCTGGGCGGGCGCAGCCAGCGGGTCTGGCTCAGCAGGACGGGGCGTGGAGGCAGTGGTGGTCTGGCCACATCCCGTCTCAGCGGGAGGGAACCCAGGCGTCCCGGGGGGAACTCACCGGATTCCGCGACCTTGGAGATATCGACCCCCTGCTCCGCCGCCATGAAGCCGAGGATGGAGAACACCACGAAGCCAGCGAAGAAGCTCGTCCCGCTGTTGATCAGGGCGAGGATTATGGCATCTCTGCGGGGAGGAGAGAGGGTTAGAGGCCAGGGCAGGGGGGGCAGCGCCAGCTGGAGGGGAAATGGGGGGGGGTCCCAGGAGCAGGGGAGGGGGCCGGGGGGGCTCACTTGTAGCAGTCGTTGTTGAAGCGGTTGTAGCTGCCCAGGGCTGTCAGGGCGCCCAGACCGATGGCGTAAGAGAAAAAGATCTGAGTCCCCGCGTCAATCCAGACCTGCATGGAGAGCAAGATAGAACCCAGGCGTCCGGGCCCCCAGACCCTGCCCCCACGCTCTAACCTCCAGCCCCCTCTCCCCTCCCAGAGCCGGGGAGAGAACCCAGGCATCTGGGCCCCAGACCCCCTGCTCTAACCACCAGCCCCCACTCCCCTCCCAGAGCCGGGGAGAGAACCCAGGCGTCTGGGCCCCAGACCCCCTGCTCTAACCACCAGCCCCTACTCCCCTCCCAGAGCTGGGGAGAGAACCCAGGAGTCCTGGCTCCCAGCTCCCCTGCTCTAACCACCAGCCTCCACTCCCCTCCCAGAGCCGGGGAGAGAACCCAGGAGTCCTGGCTCCCAGCCCCCCCTGTTCTAACCACCAGCCTCCACTCCCCCTCCCAGAGCTGGGAGAGAACCCAGGAGTCCTGACTCCCAGCCCCCTCTAACCACCAGACCCTGCTCCCCTCCCAGAGCCAGGAAAGAACCCAGGAGTCCGGGCTCCCAGCCCCCCCTGCTCTAACCTCCAGCCCCCATCCCGAGCCAGCGGCAGGGATGGGACCCAGGCGTCCGGGCGGCCAGTTACCTGGGGGGATCCCAGCTTGGCCCAGTCGGGTTTGAGATAATACAGGATCCCGGCGCCGGCGCCGGGCAGCAGGACCCCCCGGATCAGGAGGACGATCAGCACCACGTAGGGGAATGTAGCAGTGAAATAGACGATCTGCGGGTGGGGGGTCAGGGGGGGCCGTGTGAGGGTTCCTCCCCCGCCATCCCCCAGCAGGCCCCCTCCCCCATATACCCCATGGGTGCCTTGCAGCTCCTTCTCCCCGGAGCCCTCACTTCCCCTCCCCCCCAGGAGCCCCCCTCCTTCCCCTCCTCCCAGGGATCCCCACACTCCTCTTCCCCCAGACCCCCCCACTTCCCCAACCCCCAGGAGCCCCTCTCCTTCCCCTCCTCCCAGGGATCCCCACGTTCCTCTTCCCCACAGACCCCCCCCACTTCCCCTCCCCTCCAGGCCCTCCCTAGACGCCCCCACTCTCCCCCCCCTCCACAGGCTCCCCCACCCCGCCAGGAGCCCCCCCAGGCCCCCACCTTCCCGGTAGACTTGACGCCCTTCCAGACGCAGAAGTAGACGAGCACCCAGCACCCCAGCAGGCAGAGCGTCACCTCCCAGTTGATGGTGCCCGGCACCTCCAGGCCCCCTGAGAGCCGCAGCACCCGGTTCCTGCAACGGGGGGGGCAGCTCAGCCCACGGGGTTCGGGGGGTGACCCTGGGGGGGGGGGACTGGACTCTTGCCCAGAACTCCAGGATGGGCAAGTGGGGTTAGCTCAGGGGATGAGGGGTCCCAGGGGGGGATGGGGGTCCCTGAGGGGGGTCCCCGAGGGGGGCATTTATTCCCAGAACTCCAGCACGGGCGAGCGCCCCTCGGGCAGGGGATGGGGGAGTCCCAGGGGCGATGCGGTCCCTGGGGGGGATGGGGGTCCCCAAGGGGGGCACTCACTCCCAGAACTCCAGCACGGGCAAGCGCCCCTCGGGCAGGGGATGGGAGGTCCAGGGGGGATAGGGGTCCCTGAGGGGGGATGGGGGTCCCCGAGGGGGGCACTCACTCCCCAAACTCCAGCACGGGTGAGCACCCCTCGGGCAGGGGATGGGGGGGTCCCAGGGGCGATGCGGTCCCTGGGGGGGATGGAGGTACCAGGGGGGATAGGGGTCCCTGAGGGGGGATGGGGGTCACAGAGGGGGGCACTCACTCCCAGAACTCCTGCACGGGCGAGCGCCTCTCGGGTAGGGGATGGGGGGGTCCCGGGGGATGGGGTCCTGGAGGGGGATGGGGGTCCCTGAAGGGGGCACTCACTCCCAGAACTCCAGCACGGGTGAGCACCCCTCGGGCAGGGGATGGGGGGGTCCCAGGGGCAATGCGGTCCCTGGGGGGGATGGGGGTCCCCAAGGGGGGCACTCACTCCCAGAACTCCAGCATGGGCGAGCGCCCCTCGGGCAGGGGATGAGGGTCCCTGGGCGGATGGGGGTCCCCGAGGGGGGATGGGGGTCCCCAAGGAGGGCACTCACTCCCAGAACTCCAGCATGGGCGAGTGCCCCTCGGGCAGGGGATGGGGAGTCCCAGGGGCGATGCGGTCCCTGGGGGGGGATGGGGGTCCCCAAGGGGGGCACTCACTCCCAGAACTCCAGCACGGGCAAGCGCCCCTTGGGCAGGGGATGGAAGGTCCAGGGGGATAGGGGTCCCTGAGGGGGGATGGGGGTCCCCAAGGGGGGCACTCACTCCCAGAACTCCAGCACGGGCGAGCGCCCCTCGGGCTCACAGCTGCGGTTGCCGGCGCAGCCCGGCGGGGGGAAGCTCTCGGCGCACTCGGGCGTGTTCCAGGTGTGGCCGCAGGTGGCCCAGGGCAGGGGGGGCGCTGAAGGAGCTGACCAGGTAGTAGCAGCCCCAGGCCAGCACCATGATGTAATAGGTGTTGCAGTAAAACACGATCACCATGGAGGCGAAGCCCAGGCCTGCGGGGGGAGAGATTAGGGGGCTGGGAACAGGGCTGGGGCCTGTTCCCTCTGGAGGCTGCTGGCTCTGACCCGGCGGGGGATCAGAGGCTGGGGCCTGTCCCCTCTGGGGGCTGCCGGCTCTGACTCAGGAGGGGTTGGGGGGGGCCTGTCCCCTCTGGGGGGTGCTGGCTCCGACCTGGGGAGGGATCAGGGGGCTGGGAATGGGGCCGGCTCTGAACCGGGAGGAGATCAAGGGGTAGGAATGGGGCTGGCTCCGAACTGGGCGGGATCAGGGGCTGGGAATGGGGCCAGCTCTGACCCGGGGGGGGTCAGGGAGGTGGGGCCTGTCCCCTCTGGGGGGCGCTGGCTCCGACCTGGGTGGGATCAGGGGGGGCTGGGAATGGGGCCGGCTCCGACCCGGGCAGGATCAGGGGGCTGGGAATGGGGCCAGCTCCAACCCGGATGGGATCAGGGGGCTGGGAATGGGGCCGGCTCTGACCCGGGGGGGGGGGGTCGGGGGGGAATGGGGCTAGCTCTGATCCGAGGGGGGTCAGGGGGGTGGGAATGGGGCCGGCTCCGACCCAGGCGGGATCAGGGGGGTGGGAATGGGGCCGGCTCCGACCCAGGCGGGATCAGGGGGGCTGGGAATGGGGCCGGCTCTGACCCAGGGGCTGGCCGGGGGGGGAGGTCACTGACCTTTGAACAGGGGCGCCACGTTCCAGACATTGATGCTCCCGGCTTTCATGAACTGCCCCAGCGAAATCTCCAGGAAGAAAATGGGGACCCCCCCCCAGCACAGCGATGAGCAGGTAGGGGATCAGAAAGACACCTGGGGTGGGGGAGAAACAGGGGGTCAACTACAACCTGCCCCCAGCCCTGCCCTGCCCCCCCCAGCCCTGCCAGTGCCCCTCACTCCCGACCCACAGGCCCTGCCCCCCCCAGCCCTGCCGGTGCCCCTCACTCACATGGGAAGGCGTGAGTCACCCTGGCCAGCTCTATTTATAACCTGGCACTCGGCTCCCCGCCCCATGGGGGGGCCCCTCCAGGCCCAGGAAGAGGATGAGCCGTGGATTGATTCTCAAGGGGATTAGGCCGGGGGAGGACTCAGCCGGGATGAGGGTGGGGTCCTGGCTGGGATGAGAAGCCAGACACCTCGGCTTGCATGAAACGGGCCAGGGTCCCCCCATGCTACGTCCCGTTCCCTGGGCAAGGGCAGAGCCACCAGCTGGGGACGGGGTCTGACAGGACGCGGGTCGTCAGCGATGTCCAACTCCCTGCAGCTCGGCCCCCGCTGCCATCAAAGCAGGATCACCCAGACCCCCCCCCCAGACCCCCCAACTCTTAGGTTTGAGAAACCCGGTGGGAACCCAGCACTTCCTGCAGCTGTGACAAAGTCGACCGATTTTGTGTTTTAACACTGCAAATTCATCGTTCTCCACACCTGGGGGCACCTGCCCAGGACACTGGATCCCAGCCGCGGGTGCACCACGGCAGCCGTGATCGGAGCTAGAGAGAAAATCCCCCTGCGCCCCCAGCCGGCCTGTTTGCCAAGGGAGCTGGGCAGGGAACGGGCTCGTCCGGTAGCCGGCAGCGCGGAGAAATCGGCGGGGAAATTAATTCGGAGTCGAAAGTGCAACTGTTGGACATTTGGGGGGAATCAGAGGGGGCCGTTGATTCAGGGATACAATTCCTGGCAGGTTGGAAGATCGACCAACGTCGCTTGGGGTTTAAAATTAAACCGTCTGTCGAACTGTTCCCAGACCAGGAGATTGAGGCAAATTCATGTCAAGGCCGCCGGCGACAATGACAGTTCGGAGGGAGGGGGGGACTTAGACTTGAAAACGGCCCATTGCAACTGGGGCTCCAGGGGTTTTACTGCCCCAGCCTGGGGCCTGGGGCACCCACTTCCTGCGCCGCAGCCTGGGCCCTGGGGCACCCGCTTCCTGCGCCGCAGCCTGGGGCACCCGCTTCCTGGGCCACAGCCTGGGGCCTGGGGCACCCACTTCCTGCGCCACAGCCTGGGCCCTGGGGCACCCGCTTCCTGCGCCGCTGTCTGGGCCCTGGGGCACCCGCTTCCTGCGCCGCTGTCTGGGCCCTGGGGCACCCGCTTCCTGCGCCGCTGTCTGGGCCCTGGGGCACCCGCTTCCTGCGCCGCGGCCTGGGGCCCTGGGGCACCCGCTTCCTGCGCCGCGGCCTGGGGCACCCGCTTCCTGCGCCACGGCCTGGGCCCTGGGGCACCCGCTTCCTGCGCCGCGGCCGGGGCCTGGGGCACCCGCTTCCTGCACCATGGTCGGGGCCTGGGGCACCCGCTTCCTGCGCCACGGCCTGGGGCCTGGGGCACCCGCTTCCTGCACCACGGCCGGGGGCTCTGGGGCACCCACTTCCTGCGCCGTGGCCGGGGGCTCTGGGGCACCCGCTTCCTGCGCCGCAGCCTGGGCTCTGGGGCACCCATGGGCCGGCCCGCTGGGACCTTCGTTGCAAATCAAAAGGTGAAAACGAACGTTTCAGGCTGAAAATGAAACATTCGGGAAATTGCACGTGGGCCCCTCAGTAACGGTTGTGCAGCTCGTAGTGAAGTGCCGAGGGGGGGAACTGGTTTGTGGAGAGGGATCGTGGGGCCTGGTGAGATCCCAGCGCCCGGCCCAGCAGTGCTGGGAGACCCACAGGACACAGCGGGAAGGACCCAGCCTGGCCCCCCAGGCACCCGCTGGATTCGCCACACAGCAGCGCCCAGCCCCCTGAGCAGCCACTGGATTCACCCCACGGCAGTGCCCAGCCCCCTGAGCAGCCACTGGATTCACCCCACGGCAGCGCCCGGCCCCTCAAGCAGCCGCTGGATTCACCCCATGGCAGCGCCCAGTCCCTCGAGCAGCCGCTGGATTCACCCCACAGCAGCGCCTGGCCCCCCAGGCATCCGCTGGATTCACCCCATGGCAGCGCCCGGCCGCTCGAGCAGCCGCTGGATTCACCCCACGGCAGCGCCCGGCCTGGCCCCCCAGGCACCCGCTGGATTCACCCCACGGCAGTGCTGGGCCCGGCCCCCCGAGCAGCCTGGCCTCGCCTGGGCCTAAGGAGGCCTGGAAACTGATCTGGTTCCCTGCCCTGCCTGGGGCACCGAGTGTGACAACAGGCACCCGCGGGTGTGTGTCACCACACAGGAGGGTGACAGGCGGTGAATCAGTGTCAGCTGCTGAGCTGGGCACCAGGGCTGGACAGGAAGGGGGTGGGGAGAGACAGAGAGACTGGTGGGTGGGACAAATAGATGGATAGATAGAGGGGGTGGCTGGGGATGGACAGATAGATAGAGGGGGTGGCTGGGGATAGATAGATAGAGGGGATGGCTGGAGATGGATAGATAGATGGGGGGTAGATAGATAGATGGGGGGTGGCTGGGGTAGATAGATGGGGGGTAGATAGATAGAGGGGGTGGCTGGGGGTGGATACATAGATGGGGGGGTGGATAGATAGATAGAGGGGATGGATAGAGGGGGTGGGTGGGGGTAGATAGATAGATGGGGGGTGGATAGATAGATAGAGGGGATGGATAGAGGGGGTGGGTGGGGGTAGATAGATAGATAGATAGAGGGGGTGGCGGGGGTAGATAGAGGGCCTGGCTGGGGGTAGATAGATAGAGGGGCTGGCTGGGGGTAGATAGATAGATAGAGGGGGTGGCTGGGGATGGGTAGATAGAGGGGCTGGCTGGGGGTAGATAGATAGATAGAGGGGGTGGCTGGGGTAGATAGAGGGGGTGGCTGGGGATGGATAGATGGGGGGGTGGATAGATAGATAGAGGGGGTGGCTGGGGATGGATAGAGAGATAGAGTTAGGGGGACGGATACGGGAGGGAGAGAGGGAGGGGGTTATGGGGACGGATAGAGAGATGCAGGGAGGGAGAGAGTTATGGGGACGGATAGAGGGGGAGGGAGGGAGGGAGTTATGGGGAGGGATACAGAGATGCAGGGAGGGAAGGAGGGAGTTATGGGGATGGATACAGCGGGGGGTTATGGGGAGGAATAGAGAGGTAGATGGAGGGAGGGAGTTATGGGGACGGATGGGGCAGAGGGAGTTATGGGGACAGATGGGGGGAAGGGAGTTATGGGGATGGATATGAGGGGGAGTTATGGGGAGCGATAGAGAGATGCGGGAGGGAGGGAGTTATGGGGACGGATGGGGCAGAGGGAATTATGGGATAGATACCAGGGGGAGTTATGGGGAGGGATAGAGATGCGGGGGGAGAGGGATTTATAGGGATGGATGGGGGGGAAGGAGGGGGTGTCCGGGGATAGAGAGACAGAGGGAGGGAGGGAGTTATGGGGACGGATGGGGGGGAGGGAGGGGGTGTCAGGGGATAGAGAGACAGAGGGAGGGAGGGAGTTATGGGGACGGAGGGGGGGAGGGAGGGGGTGTTCGGGGATAGAGAGACAGAGGGAGGTTGATGGGGACACACAGACTGACAGATGGGGGGTTCGGGGGGGTGGATGGCAGGTGGGGGGACAACGGGGATACAGGCAGCGAGGGAATGACTGAGTCGGGTGGGGAGGGGCACAGGGCAGGCCAGAGATCGGGGCGGGGGGGACGGGAAGGGGCCCATAGGCTGAGGAGGCCCCTCCCACAGCTGCGCTGCCTGCTCCTTGCCCAGCCCCACACCTGGCCCGCCCCACACCCTCCAGGCTGCACTTTGCCCTGCAGTTACAGAGCAGTGACACCCAGCGGTGGGGAGGCCTGGCACTGATCAGCCCCCCCATGCCTCCTAGCTGGGGGGCCCAGAAATCCCGAGTTTATAGGGACAGGCCTGATTATGGGGCTTTTTCTTATATAGGCTCCTATTACCCCCCCACCCCCACCCCGTCCTGATTTTTCACACTTGCTGTCTGGTCACCCTAGTCATACCTACCCCCTCCACCGCCCTCCCCCTCCCCCAGCCAGACAGCCCCCTCCACTGCCCTCCCCCTCCCCAACCTACCCCCTCCACCACCCTCCCCCTCCTCCAGCCAGACAGCCCCCTCCCCCAGCCTACCCCTCCACCGCCCTCCCCCCCAACCTACCCCCTCCACCTCCTCCCCTAGCCAGACAGCCCCCTCCACTGCCCTCCCCCTCCCCAACCTACCCCCTCCACCACTCTCCCCCCTCCTCCAGCCAGACAGCCCCCTCCCCCAGCCTACCCCCTCCACTCTGACCCTCTTTCCCCCTCCCCTCCCTTCTCTCACCACAGCCGGTCCCCTCCTCCACCAACCCCCTCCACTGCCCTCATCCTCCCCCAGCCAGTCCCCTTCCCCCTCCCCAACTAGCTCCCTCCCCTCTGACTCTCTCCCACCCCAGCCAACCCCCTCTGCCCCTTCCCCTCCCTTTCCCAAAACAGCCCCCTCCCCTTCCACTCTCCCCAACTAGCCCCCTCCCCTCTGACCCTCTCCCCATCTCAGCCAGCTCCCTCCCCTCCCCCACCCAGCCTCCTCCACTGCCGCTCTCAGCTAGCCCCCTCCCTTCTGCTCCTTCCCCCTCTTCTCCCCCCAGCCCGCCCCCTCACCTCCGCCGTTCTTGTAGCACAGGTAGGGGAAGCGCCAGACGTTGCCCAGCCCCACGGCGAAGCCCACGCAGGACATCATGAAATCCATCTGCCGGGTCCAGGTCTCCCGCGGGGGCGGCGGGGCGGCGGCGGGCGGCAGCGGGGGGGCCGGCAGGGCTCCCCCCCGGTCCCCTTTGCGGGACACCGCCACCAGCCCCCCCTCCTCCTGCTCCTGGCACATGGCCCCCCCCAGAGGGACGCTGTACACCCCGTTCTCCAGCAAGCTCCCTTTGCTCATGGTCCGGTGGGGGGCGAGTTCGGGCCCCCCCCAAGGGGGGGGATCCGGGTCGGGGGGGGCGATGCGGTGGGGGGGGTCTGTGGGCGCAGCGGTGGAGGGGGGATCCGGGTCGGGGGGGGCGATGCGGTGGGGGGGGTCTGTGGGCGCAGCGGTGGAGGGCTCCGGGGGTCCTGCGGGAAGCCGGAGAGGGAGCCCCCCCAAATTTACGCGGAGGGGGCCAGGATCCGGGTCTTGGCCGGGGGGGGCCGGGGGAAAGAAAGGGTCTGCAATTAAAAATCTCTCCCCCCCCTTGCAAAGAGAGGAGCTGGGGGGGGAGGGGAGCCGGGGGGGTTCTGGGGGCGGGGGGGGTCGCTGCAGCCGCGGGGGGGGGGGGTCAGAAGCAATCCACGAAGCACTTGAAGGTCAGCCTGAAAAATCTCATTGAGGGGGGTCGGGCACGGGGCAGCCCCCCCTGGGCCGGGCCGCGGCGGGAGGGGGCCGAGGCGAGGGCTCTGCGGCGGGGGGGCGGCTGGTGTCCGTCTCTCCTCGGTCTCCGGCGGCCCGTCTGTCCTCGTCCGCCCCCCCCCCCCCGGGCTTTATGCAGACATGGGGTGACGTCACGGGCACCATCACACCTCGGAGCCGCCCCCCCTTGCCCCTCCCGCGCTGCCAGGCAGGAGGAGGAGCCGCTATTTCGGGAGCTGCGTGTGACTCGGGGCGGCAGGGAGGGACAGCGCAGCCCCTCCCCCCCGCTGCTGGGCTCCCCCGGCCCCCCACAGCTGGGACAGCGCAGCCCCCTCCTCCCCCCGCTGCTGGGCTCCCCCGGCCCCCCACAGCTGGGACAGCGCAGACCCTCCCCCTCCGCGGCTGGGCTCCCCCTGCCCCCCCCAAACCTGGGACAGCACAGCCCCTCCCCCCCGCTGCTGGCTCCCCCGGCCCCCCACAGCTGGGACAGCACAGACCCTCCCCCCCTCTTCTGGGATCCCCCGCCCCCCTCCAGAGCTGGGACAGCGCAACCCCTCCCGCCCGCTCCTGGAATCCCCCTGCCCCACCCACACCTGGGACAGCGCAGCCTTTCCCCTCCCGCTGCTGGGACCCCCGCCTCCCCGACTGCTGGGACAGCATAGCCCCTCCCCCCCGCTGCTGCGATCTCCCCGCCCCCCCACAGCTGGGACAGCGCAGCCCCTCCCCCCGCTGCTGGGCTCCCCCGGCCCCCCACAGCTGGGACAGCGCAGCCCCTTCCTCCCCCCGCTCCTGGGCTCCCCCCGCCCCCCCACAGCTGGGACAGCGCAGCCCCCTCCTCCCCCCCGCTGCTGCGATCCCCCCGCCCCCCCACAGCTGGGACAGCGCAGCCCCTCCCCCCGCTGCTGGGCTCCCCCGGCCCCCCACAGCTGGGACAGCGCAGCCCCTTCCTCCCCCCGCTGCTGGGCTCCCCCGGCCCCCCACAGCTGGGACAGCGCAGCCCCTTCCTCCCCCCGCTCCTGGGCTCCGCCCGCCCCGCTCCACACCTGGGACAGCGCAGCCTTTCCCCTCCCGCTGCTGGGCCCCCCGGCCCTCCCCTCACAGCTGGGACAGCGAAGCCCCCTTCCCCCGCTGCTGGGCTCCCCCTGCCCCCCCCCCCCACTGCCGGGGTCCCTTTCCTCCCCCTGAACCCAACTCCTTCCGGCAGGGCCAGCAGATTCCCTCCTCCAGCTGAGATACCCCCAGCTCCCTACAGAGACCCCCCCAGAACACCCCCCACAGCCCACACCTGCATCCCCAGTCTCCCATCACTGCCCTGGTGGGATCCCTCCCATAACAAGAGGGGGCCTGGGAGCCAGGACTCCTGGGTTCTCTCCCCAGCTCTGGGAAAGGAGTGAGGTCAAAGCAGGGCCCGGACTCCTGGGTTCTCCAGCCCTGTCTGTGGGCTGATCGCTGCCATCGGAGGGGGAGCAGCAGCGGTATTAGGGCGCCCTCTGGTGGCCACTTCCCACAGCGCTTACAACCCCCCTCCCCCATCTTCCCCACAGCCGCCCCCTCCCGCTCTAACCACTAGACCCCCCCCCAGCTGTGGATGGAACCCAGGAGTCCGGGCTCCCAGCCCCCCCCCCACTAACCACTAGAAACCCCCCCCAGCTGGGGATGGAACCCAGGTGTCAGGGCTCCCAGCCCCCCACCCCCCACTCTAACACTAGAACCTGCCCCCACCCCCGGGCTGGGGATAGAACCCAGGCGTCCGGGCATCCGCATGGGAAATTCAGCCCCCCCCGCCACCCTCTGGTTGGCTTCCAGAAATCCTGCCTTTTCCTTACATGGCAGGAGCGCGTGGCTGGGCGCGGGGGGGGGGCGGGGAAATGGGCGGGGGGGGCGAAGGGACAGATTCCCGGAGAAGCTGCAGGGGGCTCAGGTCCAGCTGGTAGGTGCCAGAACCCCCTGGGAGGGGAGGCGGGGAGCCCGGACGCCTGGGTTATCTGGGGGAGGGGGGTGTAGCAGTGGTGGGAGGCGTCGGGCTGGCAGTGGGGTGGGGCATGGGGGGCTTTGATGGGGAGGGGGAGGGGGGTTGTGTTACCCTGGCTCTGTGTGTTGTGTGGGTGCATAGATGTGGTGTGTAGGGGGGGTTGCGTTACCCTGGCTGTGTGTTGTGTGGGTGCATAGATGTGGTGTGTAGGGGGGGTTGCGTTACCCTGGCTGTGTGTTGTGTGGGTGGATAGATGTGGTGTGTAGGGGGGGTTGTGTTACCCTGGCTGTGTGTTGGGGTGGATAGATGTGGTGTGTAGGGGGGGTTGTGTTACCCTGACTGTGTGTTGTGTGGGTGGATAGATGTGGTGTCTAGGGGGTTGTGTTACCCTGGCTGTGTGTTGTGTGAGTGGACTGATGTGGTGTGTATGGGGGGTTGTGTTACCTGGCTGTGTGTTGTGTGGGTGGATAGATGTGGTGTGTAGGGGGGGTTGTGTTACCCTGGCTGTGTGTTGGGGTGGATAGATGTGGTGTGTAGGGGGGGTTGTGTTACCCTGGCTGTGTGTTGTGTGGGTGGATAGATGTGGTGTCTAGGGGGGTTGTGTTACCCTGGCTGTGTGTTGTGTGAGTGGACTGATGTAGTGTGTATGGGGGGTTGTGTTACCTGGCTGTGTGTTGTGTGGGTGGATAGATGTGGTGTGTAGGGGGGGTTGTGTTACCCTGGCTGTGTGTTGTGTGGGTGGATAGATGTGGTGTCTAGGGGGGTTGTGTTACCCTGGCTGTGTGTTGTGTGAGTGGACAGATGTGGTGTGTAGGAGGGGTTGTGTTACCCTGGCTGTGTGTTGTGTGGGTGGACAGATGTGGTGCGTATGGGGGGTTGCGTTACCCTGGCTGTGTGTTGTATGGGTGGATAGATGTGGTGTATAGGGGGGGTTGTGTTACCCTGGCTGTGTGTTGTGTGGGTGGATAGATGTGGTGTCTAGGGGGGTTGTGTTACCCTGGCTGTGTGTTGTGTGGGTGGATAGATGTGGTGTCTAGGGGGGTTGTGTTACCCTGGCTGTGTGCTGTGTGGGTGGATAGATGTGGTGCGTAGGGGGGTTGTGTTACCCTGGCTGTGTGTTGTGTGGGTGGATAGATGTGGTGCGTATGGGGGGGTTGTGTTACCCTGGCTGTGTGTTGTGTGGGTGTATAGATGTGGTGCGTAGGGGGGGTTGTGTTACCCTGGCTGTGTGTTGTGTGGGTGGATAGATGTGGTGTGTAGGGGGGGTTGTGTTACCCTGGTTGTGTGGGTGGATAGATGTGGTGTCTAGGGGGGTTGTGTTACCCTGGCTGTGTGTTGTGTGAGTGGACAGATGTGGTGTGCAGGGGGGGTTGCGTTACCCTGGCTGTGTGTTGTGTGGGTGGACAGATGTGGTGCATATGGGGGGTTGCATTACCCTGGCTGTGTGTTGTGTGGGTGGATAGATGTGGTGTGTAGGGGGGTTGTGTTACCCTGGCTGTGTGTTGTGTGGGTGGATAGAGGTGGTGTGTAGGGGGGGTTGTGTTACCCTGGCTGTGTGTTGGGGTGGATAGATGTGTGTAGGGGGGGTTGTGTTACGCTGCCTGTGTGTTGTGTGGGTGGATAGATGTGGTGTTTAGGGGGGTTGTGTTACCCTGGCTGTGTGTTGTGTGAGTGGACAGATGTGGTGTGCAGGGGGGGTGCGTTACCCTGGCTGTGTGTTGTGTGGGTGGACAGATGTGGTGTATATGGGGGGTTGCGTTACCCTGGCTGTGTGTTGTGTGGGTGGATAGATTTGGTGTGTAGGGGGGTTGTGTTACCCTGGCTGTGTGTTGTGTGGGTGGATAGCTGTGGTGTGTAGGAGGGGTTGTGTTACCCTGGCTGTGTGTTGTGTGGGTGGATAGATGTGGTGTGTAGGGGGGGGTTGCATTACCCTGGCTGTGTGTTGTGTGGGTGGATAGATGTGGTGTGTAGGGGGGTTGTGTTACCCTGGCTGTGTGTTGTGTGAGTGGACAGATGTGGTGTGCAGTGGGGGTTGCGTTACCCTGGCTGTGTGTTGTGTGAGTGGACAGATGTGGTGCATATGGGGGGTTGCGTTACCCTGGCTGTGTGTTGTGTGGGTGGATAGATGTGGTGTGTAGGGGGGTTGTGTTACCCTGGCTGTGTGTTGTGTGGGTGGATAGATGTGGTGTGTAGGGGGGTTGTGTTACCTGGCTGCGTGTTGTGTGAGTGGATAGATGTGGTGTGTAGGGGGGGTTGTGTCACCCTGGCTGTGTGTTGGGGTGGATAGATGTGTGTAGGGGGGGGGTTGTTACCTGCCTGTGTGTTGTGTGGGTGGATAGATGTGTGTATGGGGGGTTGCGTTACCCTGGCTGTGTGTTGGGGTGGATAGATGTGGTGTGTAGGGGGGTTGTGGTACCTGGGTGTGTGTTGTGTGGGGGGATAGCTGTGGTGTGTAGGAGGGGTTGTGTTACCCTGGCTGTGTGTTGTGTGGGTGGATAGATGTGGTGTGTAGGGGGGTTGTGTTACCCTGGCTGTGTGTTGTGTGAGTGGACAGATGTGGTGTGCAGTGGGGGTTGCGTTACCCTGGCTGTGTGTTGTGTGAGTGGACAGATGTGGTGCATATGGGGGGTTGCGTTACCCTGGCTGTGTGTTGTGTGGGTGAATAGCTGTGGTGTGTAGGAGGGGTTGTGTTACCCTGGCTGTGTGTTGTGTGGGTGGATAGATGTGGTGTGTAGGCGGGGTTGCGTTACCCTGGCTGTGTGTTGTGTGGGTGGATAGATGTAGTGTGTAGGGAGGGTTGTTTACCTGGCTGTGTGTTGTGTGGGGGGATAGATGTGGTGTGTAGGGGGGTTGTGGTACCTGGCTGTGTGTTGTGTGGGTGGATAGATGTGATGAGTAGGGGGGTTGTGTTACCTTGGCTGTGTGTTGTGTGAGTGGACAGATGTGGTGTGCAGTGGGGGTTGCGTTACCCTGGCTTTGTGTTGTGTGGGTGGACAGATGTGGTGCATATGGGGGGTTGCGTTACCCTGGCTGTGTGTTGTGTGGGTGGATAGATGTGATGTGTAGGGGGGTTGTGTTACCCTGGTTGTGTGTTGTGTGGGTGGATAGATGTGTGTAGGGGGGGTTGTTACCTGCCTGTGTGTTGTGTGGGTGGATAGATGTGTGTATGGGGGGTTGCGTTACCCTGGCTGTGTGTTGGGGTGGATAGATGTGGTGTGTAGGCGGGGGCTGTGTTACCTTGGCTGTGTGTTGTGTGGGGGGATAGATGTGTGTAGGGGGGGTTGTTTACCTGGCTGTGTGTTGTGTGGGGGGATAGATGTGGTGTGTAGGGGGGTTGTGGTACCTGGCTGTGTGTTGTGTGGGGGGATAGCTGTAGTGTGTAGGAGGGGTTGTGTTACCCTGGCTGTGTGTTGTGTGGGTGGATAGTTGTGGTGTGTATGGGGGGTTCTGTTACCCTGGCTGTGTGTTGTGTGGGTGAATAGCTGTGGTGTGTAGCAGGGGTTGTGTTACCCTGGCTGTGTGTTGTGTGGGTGGATAGATGTGGTGTGTAGGGGGGGTTGCGTTACCCTGGCTGTGTGTTGTGTGGGTGGATAGATGTAGTGTGTAGGGGGGGTTGTTTACCTGGCTGTGTGTTGTGTGGGTGGATAGATGTGGTGTGTAGGGGGGTTGTGGTACCTGGTTGTGTGTTGTGTGGGTGGATAGATGCGGTGTGTATCGGGGAAACACCTCCACAGACACCATGCATCCCTCCGTCCATCCCCACATGCCCCATCCTTCTGTCCCCACACACCCCATCAGTCCGTCCGTCCCTCCCGCCCCACACACCCTGCCCTTCCGTCCGTCCCTCTCGCCCCACACACCCCATCAGTCCGTCCGTCCCTCCTGCCCCACACATCCCATCAGTCCGTCCATCCTTCCCGCCCCACACACCCTGCCCTTCGGTCCCTCCCTCCATCCCCACAAACCCCATCAGTCCGTCCGTCCCTCCCGCCCCACACACCCCATCAGTCTGTCCGTCCCTCCCGCCCCACACACCCTGCCCTTCCGTCCGTCCCTTTCGCCCCACGCACCCTGCCCTTCCGTCCGTCCCTCCTGCCCCACATAACCCAGTCCGTCCGTCCCTCCCGCCCCACACACCCCGCTCTTCCGTCCCCACACACCCCATCTGTCCATCCCTCCCACCCCACACGCCCCATCCCTCCCGCCCCACACAGCCTACCCTTCCGTCCCTCCCTCCGTCCCCACACACCCCATCTGTCCGTCCCTCCCACCCCACACGGCCCATCCCTCTCTCCCTCCCTCCATCCCCACACGCCCCATCCATCCCCTTGCGTCCTCTCCCTCCCCTTCCCTCACTAATTGCACACCTGCACCCTGACCCTTTCCCAGCCCCCCCGGGATCCTTTCACCCCCACACCCCATTTCCCATGGAGGGTCCCTGGCCTTGGCTGTGTGGGGAGGGGGGAGGCTGGGCACGGTGACCCCAGGCTTTGGGTGGGGGTCTAGCAGACTCCCAGGCCCTTCTGCACAGCCCCATGGGAAAGTCCCCCCCCAGTTCCTGCCTCGCCAGAATGGAGGTCCCTCAACAATGCCCTGCTCAGTGCATCTGGTCTTCAACCTCTATCGGTTTTCAGCAGGACGCCTGGGTTCCCTCCCCAGCTCTGGGAGGGGAGTGGGTTCTAGTGGTCAGAGCAGAGGGGCTGGGATCCCAGACTCCTGGGTTCCCTCCCCAGCTCTGGGAGGGCAGCGGGGTCTAGTGGTCAGAGCACGGGGGGGTGGGAGCCAGGACTCCTGGGTTCTCTCCCCGGCTCTGGGAGGGCAGTGGGGGCTGGGGGGTCAGAGCAGCAGGGGCTGGGAGCCAGGACTCCTGGGTTCCCTCCCCGGCTCTGGCAGCAGTGGGAGCTGGGGGGATCACAGCAGGATTCTGTGCTCAACCCATGGGGCTGGCCTGCCCTGTCTCCCCAGTGCCTGGCAGACCCACGTGCTGTGCTGATGGGTGAGAGCTGGAGAACAACAACGGAGGAGATCGGCACCGTCTATGACATCAAGGAGAAACTTGGGGCGTGAGTCACCCGGCAAGGGGGGTGCAAATCCTGGGGAGGGGTTAATAGACGGGGGGCAGGTTGGGGGCAGCTGGGAGCCCGGACTCCTGGGTTCTCTCCCGGCTCCGGGAGGGGAGTGGGGGCTGGTGGTTAGAGCAGGGGGGGCTGGGAGCCAGGACTCCTGGGTTCTCTCCCCAGCTCTGGGAGGGCAGTGGGGGCTGGTGGTTAGAGCAGGGGGGGGCTGGGAGCCAGGACTCCTGGGTTCTTTCCCCGGCGTCTCTGTGCCTCAGTTTCCCACCTCCTCACTGCTGGGTTGGGCGGAGCCGCCCATGTTGGTGTGTCCCGCAGGGGGGCCTTCTCGGAGGTGTTCCTGGCCCAGGACCGGGGCTCCCAGCGGCTGGTGGCTCTGAAGTGTATCCCCAAGAAGGCGCTGCGGGGCAGAGAGGTGGCCGTGGAGAATGAAATCGCCGTGCTCAGGAAGTAAGGGGGGCGGGGGGGGCAGTGAGCAGAAGGGGCCTTGGGGGTGTTGAGGGCGGTCAGGAGCTGGGGGGAGGGGTTGTGTGGCTGGGGGGGGGTTGGGGAACAGAGGGCGGGGTGTGGCTGGGAGAGCTGGGGGGCGGGTCGGGGGGCTCAGGGGCTGTTTTAGGGGGCTGAGCCCACCACACCCCCGGCTCTCTGCCCCGTTGCAGGGTCCATCATGAGAACATTGTGGCTCTGGAGAACATCCATGAAACTCCCACGCACCTGTACCTGGCCATGCAGCTGTGAGCCCGGACGCCGGGGTTCTGCTGGTGGAGGGGCTGGTCGTTAGAGCGGGTGGGGGGCTGGGAGCCAGGACTCCTGGGCTCTGGGAGAGGAGGGGGCGGGAGCCCGGATGCCTGGGTTCTCTCCAGGGCTCTGGGAAGGGAGGGGGCGGGAGCCCGGATGCCTGGGTTCTCTCCAGGGCTCTGGGAGGGGGCGGGAGCCCGGATGCCTGGGTTCTCTCCAGGGCTCTGGGAAGGGAGGGGGCGGGAGCCCGGATGCCTGGGTTCTCTCGTTGGCTCTGGGAGGGGGCGGGAGCCCGGATGCCTGGGTTCTCTCCAGGGCTCTGGGAAGGGAGGGGGCGGGAGCCCGGATGCCTGGGTTCTCTCGTTGGTTCTAGGAGGGGGTGGGAGCCCGGATGCCTGGGTTCTCTCCAGGGCTTTGGGAAGGGAGGGGGCGGGAGCCCGGATGCCTGGGTTCTCTCGTTGGCTCTGGGAGGGGGTGGGAGCCCGGATGCCTGGGTTCTCTCCAGGGCTCTGGGAAGGGAGGGGGCGGGAGCCCGGATGCCTGGGTTCTCTCCCTGGCTCTGGGAAGGGAGTGGGCGGGAGCCCGGATGCCTGGGTTCTCTCCCTGGCTCTGGGAAGGGAGTGGGCGGGAGCCCGGATGCCTGGGTTCTCTCTAGGGCTCTGGGAGGGGCTGGAGCCCGGCTCACGGGGGTCTCCGGCAGGGTGACGGGGGGGGGAGCTCTTTGACCGGATCGTTGAGCGGGGGCACTACACGGAGCGGGACGCCAGCCGCCTCATCCGGCAGGTCCTAGAGGCCGTGAGCTACCTGCACCAGCTGGGGATCGTGCACCGGGACCTCAAGGTGAGGGGCTGGGCCCCGGGGAGGGGGGTGTGGCCTCAGAGGGGCATGGGGCGTGGCCACGAGGAGGGGGGCGTGGTCGCAGAGGGGTCTGGGGCGGGGATTCAGAGTCCAGGGGCGGGGCCGCGAGGAGGGGGCGTGGTCTCAGATGGGGCCTGGGGGCGGGGATCCAGAGACCAGGGGAGGGGGCGGAGTCTCAGAGGGGGTGGGGTACCTGGTGAGGTAGGGGCGGAGTTACAGGGCATGGGGGGAATGTGGGTGGAGTCTGTGGCGGGGAGGAGTGGGTGCTGCGCTCTGGGGGTCAGGTCATGGGGGCTGCAAGGAGAGGTTGGGGGGTCTCTGCTCAGATGCCCCCCAGTGTAACCCCCCCATGCCCCCCTAGCCCGAGAACCTGCTCTACGCCAGCCCCTTCGAGGACGCCAAGATCATGATCACGGATTTTGGGCTCTCCAAGCTGGAGTCGGACGGGGGTGATGGCCACAGCCTGCGGGACCCCCGGCTACATGGGTGAGGGGCCCGGGGGCAGCTCGGGGGGGCCCGGGCAGGCAGGGGCCCAGGGACAGTTCTGGGGGGGCCAGGCAGGCAGTGGCATGGGGAGCAGTTTGGGGGGCCTGGGCAGGCGGGGGTTGGGGGGGTCAGGAGCAGTTTGGGGGGGACGAGGAAGATGGGGGCATGTGGGCAGTTTGGGGGGGCCCAGGCAGGTAGGGGCATGGGCGCAGTTTGGGAGGGCCCAGGCAGGCAGGGGACGGGGGGGGCAGTTTTGGGGGGGCCCAGGCAGGTGGGGATATGGGGGGCAGTTTGGGGGACTGGGGCACTTACTCCCCTCTCTCGCCGGCCAGCCCCTGAGCTCCTGGAGCAGAAGCCGTACGGGAAAGCCGTGGATTCCTGGGCGCTGGGCGTCATCTCCTACATCCTGTAAGTCCCGCCCTTGCCGGGGGGGGGGGGGGGGCCAGGGGAGACAACCGAGGAGTCCGGGGGGCACTGCAACCAGGGGTTCCCACAGCACATCTGGCCCTACAGAATGGGACCCAGGCGTCCGAGGTGGCAAACAGGACCCAGGCATGCGGGCTGGTATCTCGGGAGGGGAAGAGACATGGGGCAGGGGACCCAGGTATCCAGGCCGGTATTTCTGGGGAGGGGGAGAAGACGGGGCAGAGGACCCAGGTGTCCGGGCTGGTGTCTCCGGGGAGTAGGGAGACATGGGGCAGGGGACCCAGGCATCCAGGCCGGTGTCTCTGGGGAGTAGGGAGACATGGGGCAGGGGACCCAGGCGTCCAGGCTGGTGTCTCTGGGGAGCAGGGAGACATGCGGCAGGGGACCCCAGGGGGAGGGGTGTCCATGGGGGAGGAGTGCCCCATCTCTCATACCCCCATGCCTCCCCCAGGCTGTGTGGTTACCCCCCCTTCTACGATGACAACGACTCCGAACTCTTCGCCCAGATCCTCAAAGGGGAGTTCGAGTTCGACTCACCCTATTGGGATGACATCTCGGACTCGGGTGAGACCCTGCGGGGCGCCCCTGAAATCTGGGTGGGGACCTGGGGGGCAGGCAGGGGAACCTCGGGGGCTGGGACAGTGGGGGTTCTCCTATGGCAGGGAGTCCCCAGCTCACAGGGACCCACCCTCTCCCCCAGCCAAGGATTTCATCCAGCAGCTGCTGCAGCGGGACCCCGAGAAGCGCTACACGTGCGACCAGGCCCTGCAGCACCCGTGGTGAGTTCCCCTCCCTGGGACGAGAGGGGGTGGGGGGTCCCCTCCAGAGCCCCCTGACCTTTCACCTCTGACCCCCCCAACCCAGGATCGCGGGGGACACGGCCCTGGACAAAAACATTCACGGCTCCGTCAGCGAACAGATCCAGAAAAACTTCGCCAGGACTCAGTGGAAGGTGAGCCCCGGACGCCTGGGTCCCGGTCCCCCCACCCCAGATGCCTGCATCCCTTGTCCTTGCCCCAGATGCCTGGGTACCATCCCCAGACGGTGGGTGCCCTGGGGGGGTCCTCCTAGGGCTCACCGTCCTGGATGCCTGGGTCCCATCCCCAGAGTGGGGTGCGTGCACTGGGGGTCCCCCTAGGGGTTAGCCTGCCTGGATGCCTGGGTCCAGCCCCCAGAGGGTGGGTATCCTGGGGGTCCCCTAGGGGCTCAACGTCCCAGATACCTTGGTCCCCTCCCCAGAGGGTGGATATCCTGGGGGTCCCCCTAGGGGTTAGCCACCCCGGATGCCTGGGTCCCGTCCCAGGCGGGGGCTCACGCAGGATGTTCTCTGTGCCCCCCAGCGAGCTTTCAATGCCACGTCCTTCCTCCGCCACATCACCAAGCTGGGGCAGGGCCCCGAGGCCGACGAGCTGGAGGAGGAGGCTCCAGGGGGGCAGAGCGGGGACTGGTGACCCCCGAGGTGAGAACAGGGGAGGTGGGGTGGGGATTGGCCCCGCCCCTCTCTAGCCACGCCTCCACATCAACCCAGGCCACGCCCCCACTACAACCCCTGCACCTGGCCACGCCCACTGTACAACCCCCACGCTGACCACACCCCCCACCTCTCCCTGGTTTAGCCCCGCCCCCCATACAGGGGCTGGCCACCAGAGAGTGAACAGACCTGGCCTCCCTGCAGTGACCCCCCAGCCCACAGGGTCCCCCCTTGCCCCCCACGTCCTCATGGTCTCCCCCCTTTTTTCCCGACAGGTGCTGGCATCTGCATGAGCTGCCCAACCGCATGAAGGACCAAACCCCAGACCCAGCCGCCAACTCTGGGGCTGTGGCATCCTGGGACCGGATGCCCCTCCTGCCTCTCCCAACTCTCCCCCTGTCCCCCCCCGCCCCGCTGGCTCAGGGGGCAACCAGAGCGAGCTGAGGCATGGATGGGGAGATGTTAAAAGGAGAAAAAGTCCCCCCCCCCCCCGCAGATTGCAATGAGACATGGGCTGTGGGTCAGGAATGAGGGGCATCAACAGAACTGGGGGGCAAGGTTGGGCTGGCAGGGGCTGCGGGTTGGGAGTGAGGGGCACCGGTGGGGCGGGGGAAGGGGAGGTACTTTTGCATCCCATGGTCTGTCAATAATAAAACCTGTCAAAACGAGCTGGGACATATCACGGAGTTTTGTCCCCATCGACCCTGGTATTCTGCCTGGCACCCAGCTCACAGCCATGGGGCTGGTGGTTACAGCAGGGGTGCTGGGAGCCAGGACTCCTGGGTTTTCCCCCTGGCTCTAGGAGGAGAGTAGGGGCTGGTGGTTAGAGCAGCGGGGGCTGGGAGTCAGAGCAGGGGCGGCTGGAAGTCACGACTCCTGGGTTTTCCCCCTGGCACTGGGAGGGGAATGGCGGCTGGTGGTTAGAGCAGGGGGGCTGGGAGTCAGGACTCCTGGGTTCTCTTCCCGGCTCTGGGAGGAGAGTGGGGGCTGGTGGTTAGAGCAGGGGGGGCTGGGAGTCAGGACTCCTGGGTTTTCCCCCTGGCTCTGGGAGGGGAGTGGGGGCTGGTGGTTAGAGCAGGGGGGGCTGGGAGTCAGGACTCCTGGGTTCTCTCCCCAGCTCTGGGAGGGGAGCAGGGGCTAGTGGTTAGAGCAGGGGGGCTGGGAGTCAGGACTCCTGGGTTCTCTCCCCGGCTCTGGGAGGAGAGTGGGGGCTGGTGGTTAGAGCAGGGGGGGCTGGGAGTCAGGACTCCTGGGTTTTCCCCCTGGCTCTGGGAGGGGAGTGGGGGCTGGTGGGTCAGAACAGGGGGTGGCTGGGAGCCAGGACTCCTGCCACAGGGCACATGAACCTGACAGGGGGGTGCCGGGCTCCCCCAGCCTGCTCAATGCCAGCTCCGCACCGGGATGCGGCTGGAACAACTCCCAGCGTGTTCCCACCCCCCCGGCACAGCTAGGCCCGGGGCCATCTCCTGCTGGGGAGCTAGGCCTGGAGCGTCACTCCCTGCAGGGTGACGGGGGGGCCCGTGGCTGTAACATTGGCACCGTCCCAGCTGGCCCTTGGCCATGGGCACCCCAGGGAGTGGAGCCGACACCTGCCATGGTGCAAAGCTGCCACCGGGAACGGAGCCCAGAGGCACCGAGCGCATGGCCAGTATCCCACAGCTCGGGGGTCTCCCCGTCGGGGCCCGGCCACGACGCCCGGCCCGGCCCGGCCCCGAGCGTGACCGAAGCCCCACGGAGCCACCCCTGGGCCAGCTACAGGGGAGCAGAAACCCCCTTCGCTGACGCGGGAAGGGGAGACGCTGCCCCCCCAGGCTCCATGGGGCAGGAAATGCAAATCCCTTCGGCACAAACGCTGCACTTAATTCGTCCGGCCCAGGGGTCAAACCACCCACCCACCCGTCAAAATTGAGATCCCCCCGCTCCCTCTCTGGGTCCTGGAACTTGGGGAGAAAAAATGGCTGGGTGGGGGCAACTAGCTCCTGGGCCATCAAATACCCGGAGCAAACCAGGCCCAAGAGGACGTGGTGCCCGCACTGGGAATAAACCAGCTCGCGATGTTCGCAGCAGCTTCCGTCCGGATGGGGCGTCACAGAGCAGGCCAGGGGCGGGGGCCGGTAGGGGCGGGGTGGGGCAGCCCCACCCCCACCATGCTGGACACCAGGGGATGGAGCAGCTGCTGGGTCCCACAGCAAATTTCCCCAAAGTAGCCCCGACCCGCCTCCCACTCCCCAACCTCCCCCCGGCCGGGACGGGAGCCCATGGGCGGGCTGGCAGGAGCTGGGGGTCAGGAGTGAGGGGCACCAGTAGAGCTGGGGGGACAGGGCTGGGCTAGCAGGGACTGTGGGCTGGGAGTGAGGGGCACCAGCAGGGCTGCAGGGGGGACAGGGGCTGCAGGTCGGGAGTGAGGGGCACTGGCAGGGCTGGGGGTGGGGGGATCCCAGGGCCTGACTAGTAGGGAGCCACGGGGTGTCCCCCCCCCCCCCCCGTTTGAGAAGCCAGCCCCTTGCCATGCGCTGGGGGGACATTCAGAAAATCAAACACCTCTTTAATCTTTGGCAGCTGGGTTCGTCCACAGCATTGACGGGGTCCCGGGAAATAAAAAATAAATTAATTAAAAAAACCCCAAATCCAGCCACGTTAGAACCCCACAGGCATGAAAAAATAGACTCTACACATCAAACCGGGGGGACCCAGGCGTCCGGGCCCCGCAGTCAGCAATGGGGACTATGTACATGGAAAGGAAACGCAGGCACCAGGCAGGGCCCCCCCTTGGCCCCTCCCCAGCAGGGGGATTCGCTCTGGGGTCCCCCTTGGAATGTGAAACAAACTCACCCCCCTGCCGGTGCCCCCCCCCGTGGGGTCTGAGCCCCTCACCCCGGGTTTGGCGCCCCCAGTCAGTTCCGGGGGGGGGAGCTCTGGCCCCCCCGGCTGGCTCTGACATGCGTCCCCCTCGGGCCGGCTCGGCTGCGGGCGCCGTGGCAGACTCGGGGCGGGGAGCCCCCCAGCAGGCCGTGGGGCAGGACGTGCAGCAGCAGGCGGCGCAGCGGGCGGGTGTAGCTGTTTTCGGTGCCCACGCACTGGTACCGGCCCTCGTCCGCCGGTGTCACCGGGCCCAGCAGGACCCCCTGGGGCGTCTGCAGCAGGACTCGCTCCGGGGGCAGCTAGTGGGGCAGAGACAGACACTGGGGATCAGACCCTCCATGCAGCCCCCAGCACAATGGGGGGACCCTCCATTGTCCCCCCTTGGGGGGCTGTGGCTGAAGGGGGGGGAGTCACTCACCGGGCATCGGGTGCCGCCCTCCGGCTGCCGCAGCCACCTGAGCTGGGCGTGGGGGGAGGGGGGCCGGCACTCCAGAAACACGCTGCCCCCCTCCACCCCGAACTGCACCTGCTCTACCAGCTCCTGCTCCGCTGGGGGTGGGGGGGGGAGACATGTCAGGGGGGAGCAACAGGGACACCCCCCCACTCCCCGAGCCGGGAGAGAACCCAGGAGTCCTGGCTCCCATCCCCCACTCCCCTCCCCTCCCCGCGCCAGGGACTGAACCCAGGCGTCCGGGCTCCCAGCCCCCACTCCCCTTCCCAGGCCAGAAGAGAACCCAGGCGTCCAGGCTGCCCCCGCCCCAAGGGACACTCACCCTGGGCGTTGAAACCCCGGCACTGGCGAAGGGGGTCTCCGTGTTTGATGTCCTGGCGCCGGACACGCCTGGCAGGTGGGTGGGGGGGAGATACAGCGTCAGCTCCTACCAGCTGCCCCCCCCCACAGGCTGCCCTGCCACCCCCTCTTCTCCCCCCCCCCCCGCTGGAAGCCCCCTTCCCCTGGGGTGGGGGACCCAGGCATCCAGGCAGCTCACCTGGTGGGGGCGGGACTGTAGCGGGAGCAGCGACGCCCATCCCAGGCACAATGGGGGTCCCGGGCCAGGCAGCAGTCGGCGCAGCCCGGGCCGTAGGCTCCACAGCGATGGAGACTCAGCTGGGTCAGGCCCATGTCCGAGGAGACGTAGAGCTGGTGCTGGGGGGAGACGCGCAGCTCAGGGACGGACGCACAGACAGACCCCCCATCCTCCCAGAGCCAGGAGAGAACCCAGGAGTCCTGACTCCCAGCCCTCCCTGCTCTGCCCCACCAGCCCCCACTCCCCTCCCAGAGCCGGGAGAGAACCCAGGAGTCCGGGCTCCCAGCACCCCTGCTCTAACCCACCAGCCCCCACTCCCCTCCCAGAACTGGGAGAGAACCCAGGAGTCCTGGGTCCCAGCCCCCCTGCTCTAACCACCAGCCCCAACTCCCCTCCCAGAGCCAGGGAGCGCACCCAGGTGTCCGGGCCCCCAGCCCTCCCCTGCTCCAACCACCAGCCCCCACCCCCTTCCCAGAGCTGGGAGAGAACCCAGGAGTCCTGGCTCCCAGTCCCCCCTGCTCTAACCCACCAGCCCCCACTCCCCTCCCAGAGCTGGGAGAGAACCCAGGTGTCCGGGACCCCAGCCCTCCCCTGCTCCAACCACCAGCCCCCACTCCCCTCCCAAAGCAGGGAGAGAACCCAGGAGTCCGGCCCCCAGCCCCCCGCACCAGACCACGGCGCCTCGGGGGGGCTCAGCCCCACCCCCGACCTACCCGCTTTGACGAAATCCAGAGGGTCTTCACGGGGACGGGGGTCTGTGGGGAGAAGGGGGGTGGTGAATCCACCAGGCAGGGGAAGGGAGAGGAGGAGCCAGGGAAGGGGGAGGAGCAATAGAAGGCAGGGCCTAGTGGGAAGGGGGGGCTAAAATGCAAGAGTGGAGCAAAAGGGGTGGGGCCCAGGGAAGGGGCGGGGCCTGGGCACCAGGGGCGGGGCCTCTCACCTTGAACACCTCCACCTCCTCCAGGGTCAGCTCCTCCAGGATGCCTGGGTTCTTGGGCAGCACCACCACTTTCTGCACCGTGCCCCGGTCTGAGGGAGGGAGGGGAGAGAGCACCTGACAAGGGGGAGCCACTGCCCCACCTAGGCTCCCATCCCTCCTTCCCCACCCCCCAGGCCAGAGGTGGGACCCAGGCATCCGGGCTCCCATCCTTCCTTCCCTCCACAGGCCAGAGGGGGGACCCAGGCATCCAAGCTCCCATCCCTCCTTCCCCACCCCCCAGGACAGAGGTGGGACCCAGGCATCCGGCCTCCCATCCCTCCCTCCCTAGCCAGAGATGGGACCCAGGCGTCCGGGCTCCCATCCCTCTCCCCCCGCAGCCGGAGATGGGACCCAGGCGTCCGAGCTCCCATCCCTCGCCCTCCAGCCGGGGATGGGAACCAGGCTTCCGGCATACCGGTGCCGAGGAAAAGCACCTCGTAGCGCCCGTCGGCCGCCTGGGCCAGGTCGACAGCCAGTGTGGTGAAGCCGTAGGGGAGGCCGGTGCGGACCAGCAGGGGGCGGCGCGGCGCCGGGTACACGGGGTCATACATCAGCGGGTGCGAGCGCACGAACGTCACCAGCTCGTCCGGGAACTCGCGTGTGGAGCCCAGCCCCGGGGTGAACGCGCCACCTGGGCACTGCAGGGACAGAGCGGGAGAGAACCCAGGTGTCCGGGCACCCAGCCCCCACTGCCCTCCCAGAGCCAGGGAGAACCCAGGCATCCGGGCTCCCAGCCTCCCCGCTCTAACCACTAGCCCCCACTTCGCTCCCAGAACCGGGGAGAACCCAGGTGTCTGGGCCCCCAGCCCCCACTGCACTCCCAAAGCCGGGGAGAACCCAGGCGTCTGGGCCCCCAGCCCCCACTGCGCTCCCAAAGCCGGGGAGAACCCAGGCGTCCGGGTCCCCAACCCCTACTGCGCTCCCAAAGCCGGGGAGAACCCAGGCGTCCGGGCCCCCAGCCCCCACTCACGGCTCCGGGACGGGGGTAGGGCACGCGGCCGGTGTAGGGCACCCACTGGTAGCTGCGCCCCTCTTTGTGGGCGAAAGGGCCGTTGAACGCGCTGCGGATGGCACTCAGGGGGTACACACAGACGGCCGAGCCCTGGAACACCGACCTGAGGGGGAACAGGGGGGGTTTACAGACCACCCAGCCCCCCTGGGGTTACCCTGCCCCCTCCAAGATCCCACCCCCAAATCCCCTGCACCCACTGTGCACCCAGAGAGCCCCCCAAGTCCCCAGAGCTCCCCATCCCCAGCACCCGCTGCCCATTACTACCCCCAGACCCCCCAATCCCCACCCCAGCCCCCCAACTCACCCCAGGGTGGAGAACAGCCCATACACCCAGGGGTTCTTCTCATCCTGAGTTGGCAGCAGGAAAATGTCTCCTGGAAGGGGGCGGAGCGGGGATGAATGACAGATAGAACCCAGGTGTCCGGGCTCCCTTCCCATCCCCCACTGCTGTAACCCACTTCCTGGGGAGAGAACTCAGGCTTCCTGGGCCTCCCACTCCCTCCTGTCTGTGACCTGTATTCACCCCCCTGCCCACTGCTATGGTCCCCGCTCGGACGTCCGCCTGGCGAGGGGTCTGAAAGCTCATAACCCGCTGAACATCAGTGTCCCGGGGAAATGCGCGTAGTGACCTCGGCTGTGGGGTGAGACTTTCCCTGCCTGTGAACGTGGCTGGGACCTGCCCCAGCGTCAGGGGGAAACTTCGGTGTCACCCCGGGGCCGTCCCCAGCTAGGATGCGGGGCTCAGCGGCTTGGCCTGGCCGGCATGGTCGGGACTAGGAATTCGCAGGTGTCCAGACTGAGCCCCGGCAAACATCCCTGCCCCCTACCCCCGCCTGCCCGGCCCCCTCAGGCTCACGCAGCTCATCGAAGAAGGTCTCCACTCCGTCCTCGCCCATCACGGAGCAAACCAGCCTGGCCTTCAGGAATGTCGTCCACGTACTGACCGGGGCCCGCTGCCCGCCGTCGTCGTTCTGGGGTAGACATGGGAGGGCAAGGGTTGGCACACCCGTGCCGAGGTGCAGCCGCCTCTGGGGCAGAACCCTCGGGAACGGCCGCACAGAACGCCCCACGGGGTCGGCTCACCCGCGCCGAGGTGCAGCCGCCTCTGGGGCAGAACCCTCGGGAACGGCTGCACAGAACGCCCCACGGGGTCGGCTCGCCCCGCTCTGAGGTGCAGCCGCCTCTGGGGCAGAACCCTCGGGAATGGCCGCACAGAACGCCCCACGGGGTCGGCTCGCCCGCGCCAGGGTGCAGCTGCCTCTGGGGCAGAACCCTTGGGAACGGCCGCACAGAACGCCCCATGGGGTCGGCTCGCCCCGCTCTGAGGTGCAGCCGCCTCTGGGGCAGAACCCTCGGGAACGGCCGCACAGAACACTCCATGGGGTCGGCTCGCCCCGCTTTGAGGTGCAGCCGCCTCTGGGGCAGAACCCTCGGGAACGGCTGCACAGAACGCCCCACGGGGTCGGCTCACCCCGCTCTGAGGTGCAGCCGCCTCTGGGGCAGAGCCCTCGGGAACGGCCCCACAGAACGCCTCATGGGGACCGCCCCCCTGGTGCAGATATGCAGCTGCCTCTGGGGCGGGGCGCCTGGGGAGCAGTTTGGGACAGGAAGTGAAGCAGATGCCTGTTTCTGACTCAAACTGAAGTGGAAATTTCGAGAGGGTGAATGGGCCCCTCCGAGCTGGGATTTGGCCCGGACGCCGGGGTTCAATCCCTGAATTTCAAGCGGGCGGGGAAGCCAGGCTGGGGAGCTAGCCCCTGACTGCCAGGGGAGAGGGCCCCCTGCCCAGCCCCACGCCACACTCACCAGACAGACCCGGCCGACCCGGGCCAGCACACCGGGCCCCATGGCGCCCTCCAGCGCCCGCTCACGGAAGAAGAAATAGAGCTTGTCGTCGCTGCGCTCGGAGCTGTCCGGCACCACGTGGGCCCGGAGGAAAACTGGGTCTGGGGGGAGGTGGGGGAGGAGCCAAAGAAAGTGCAACACCCATGTCTGCCACCAGGGGGCACTGCTAACCCGGAGCCCCCCTGGCTCAGCCCAGCACCCCTCCCTTCCGCCCTGCAGCCCCCCAGGCACCCCTCACTCCTGCCCCGCACCCCTCCCTTCCGCCCTACAGCCCCCCCAGGCACCCCTCACTCCTGCCCCGCACCCCTCCCTTCCGCCCTGCAGCCCCCCAGGCACCCCTCACTCCTGCCCCGCACCCCTCCCTTCCGCCCTACAGCCCCCCAGGCACCCCTCACTCCTGCCCCTCACCCCTCCCTTCCGCCTCGCAGCCCCCCAGGCACCCCTCACTCCTGCCCCACACCCCTCCCTTCCACCCTGCAGCCCCCCAGGCACCCCTCACTCCTGCCCCGCACCCCTCCCTTCCGCCTCGCAGCCCCCCAAGCACCCCTCACTCCTGCCCCACACCCCTCCCTTCTGCCCTACAGCCCCCCAGGCACCCCTCACTCCTGCCCCACATCCCTCCCTTCCACCCTGCAGCCCCCCAGGCACCCCTCACTCCTGCCCCACACCCCTCCCTTCCGCCCTACAGCCCCCCAGGCACCCCTCACTCCTGCCCCGCATCCCTCTCTTCCGCCTCGCAGCCCCCCAAGCACCCCTCACTCCTGCCCCGCACCCCTCCCTTCCGCCTCGCAGCCCCCCAGGCACCCCTCACTCCTGCCCCACACCCCTCCCTTCTGCCCTGCAGCCCCCCAGGACCCCTCACTCCTGCCCCGCACCCCTCCCTTCCACCTCGCAGCCCCCCAGGCACCCCTCACTCCTGCCCCGCACCCCTCCCTTCTGCCTCGCAGCCCCCCAGGCACCCCTCACTCCTGCCCCGCACCCCTCCCTTCCGCCCTACAGCCCCCCAGGCACCCCTCACTCCTGCCCCGCATCCCTCCCTTCCGCCCTGCAGCCCCCCAGGCACCCCTCACTCCTGCCCCGCACCCCTCCCTTCCGCCTCGCAGCCCCCCAGGCACCCCTCACTCCTGCCCCACACCCCTCCCTTCTGCCCTGCAGCCCCCCAGGCACCCCTCACTCCTGCCCCGCACCCCTCCCTTCCGCCCTGCAGCCCCCCAGGCACCCCTCACTCCTGCCCCGCACCCCTCCCTTCCGCCTCGCAGCCCCCCAAGCACCCCTCACTCCTGTCCCGCACCCCTCCCTTCCACCCTTCAGACCCCCAGCACCCCTCACTCCTGCCCCGCACCCCTCCCTTCCGCCCTGCAGCCCCCCAGGCACCCCTCACTCCTGCCCCGCACCCCCTCCCTTCCGCCTCGCAGCCCCCCAGGCACCCCTCACTCCTGCCCCGCACCCCTCCCTTCCACCCTTCAGACCCCCAGCACCCCTCACTCCTGCCCCGCACCCCTCCCTTCCGCCCTGCAGCCCCCAAGGCACCCCTCACTCCTGCCCCACACCCCTCCCTTCTGCTCTACAGCCCCCCAGGCACCCCTCACTCCTGCCCCGCAGCTGCCCTGGCCTGGCAGCCCTCCCTTCCGCCTCGCAGCCCCCCAGGCACCCCTCACTCCTGCCCCACACCCCTCCCTTCCACCCTACAGGCACCCCTCACTCCTGCCCCGCACCCCTCCCTTCCACCCTACAGCCCCCCAGGCACCCCTCACTCCTGACCCGCAGCCGCCCCGGCCTGGAACCCCTCCCTTCCGCCTCGCAGCCCCCCAGGCACCCCTCACTCCTGCCCCACAGCCCCGCTCCGTACCATACAGCCAGCGGGAGTCGTGCTGCTCTGTGCGAATGGCCGCCCGGGGGTCCCCCTCCCGCCCCACCACCCCCCTGTCCCCCCCGTACCATACAGCCAGCGGGAGTCGTGCTGCTCTGTGCGAATGGCCGCCCGGGGGTCCCCCTCCCGCCCCACAACCCCCCTGTCCCCCCCGTACCATACAGCCAGCGGGAGTCGTGCTGCTCCGTGCGAACAGCCGCCCGGGGGCCCCTGCTGCGGAAAATCGCCGCGTCGGTGCCCATGAAATCCACATGGAGCCCAGCATAGAGCGTCCCGTCTGCGGGGGCAGGGAGGCCATGAGGGGGGATTGAGACCCCCCCACAGAGCAGCCCCCCACCCCCACAGAGGGACAGAGACTCTGCCCCCTCCAGCCCCCACTTACTGATGAGTGTGGCCAGGCTGCTCTGCTGGGGGTCGTATGGGCAGCGCCCCTTCCCCGGCTCCAGCGACCGGGGCACCATGCGGAACAGGTACTCCTGGGGGGGGGCAGGGGTCAAAGCTCTTACCCCCCGGCCCCCTGCCCCTCCCAGAGCCGCAGAGAGAACCCAAGTGTCCGGGCTTCCAGCCCCCTGCTGCTCTAACCATTAGACATCACTCCCCTCCCAGAACCCAGAAAGAACTCAGGAGTCCTGGCTCCCAGACCCCCCCTGTTCCAACCCACTGGACCCCCCCACCCCCCTCGCAGAGTCGTGGAGAAAACCCAGGTGTCCGGGCTCCCAGCACCCCCTGCTCTAACCCACTGGACCCCCCACCCCTCCCAGAACCACGGAGAGAACCCAGGAGTCCTGACTCCCAGACCCCCTGCTCTAATCCTCTGGACCACCCACTCCCCACAGAGCTGTGGAGAGAACCCAGGCATCCTGGCTCCCAGCCCCCCATGCTCTAACCCACCAGCACCAACTCCCCTCCCAGAGCCGGGGAGAGAACCCAGGCGTCCTGGCTTCCAGCCCCTCCTGCTCTAACCCACCAGCCCCAACCCCCCTCCCAGAGCCAGGGAGAGAACCCAGGCATCCTGGCTCCCAGCCCCCCCTGCTCTAACCCACCAGCCCCAACCCCACTCCCAGAGCCAGGAGAGAACCCAGGCGTCCTGGCTCCCAGCCACCCGGCAGCGGGTGGGACCCAGGGGTCCGGCTCACCTCTGACCTCCAGCCGCGGTGCACCAGGGCGCAGACGGGCTGCCAGGCCCCCGTCCCGCAGACGTACAGGTGGGTGCGGTTCACGGGCTCCACCAGACGCACGTAGTTGAAACACTCGTCCTGGGCGGGGGGCAGCGTCTGAGTCAGGGCCGAGCTGGGACCCCGGAGGGGGGAAGGGAATCGCAGGGCGTCCTAGGGGGGCTTGATTCCCAGCAGGGGGGTGGGGGGCAGAGAGGTGACTGGGGGAGCCCTGCGGTGGGGGAGGGCTGTGGGGAGGGGGTATGGGGGGGGCCCTGGGCCCTGCCCCATCTCACCTGCTGCCCCTTCCCCGCCATGTGACAGGCGCTCTGCTGACTCTGGGACGCCGGCCAGTGGATCTAGGCAGAGGAGAGACTGGGTCAGAGATGGGGACCCCAGGCCCCCCATCGACTCCCGCCCCTACACCTTTCCTGCCTCCCAGGGAACCCAGGCATCCGGGCTCCCAGCTTTCGCCCCCACCGCTCCAACCACCAGCCCCCACTCCCCTCCCAGAGCCAGAGACAGAACCCAGGAGTCCTGGCTCCCAGCCCCCCTCCTCTGACCCACCAGACCCCCCTCCCCTGCCTGAGCCAGGGGAGGACCCAGGTGTCCAGGCGCCCCTTACAATGAGCGGCTCCTTGTTGACGTTGTGGAGGTCGAGGGCCACCAGGTAGTCGCGGGCGCCCAGGTAGAGCCGGTCCTGGTCCTGGTCCACCAGCAGGATCCGATAGTCGCTGGTGTTGAAAGCAAAAGCGAAGGGCTGGGCGGTGCGGGTCTGCAGGAGCTCTGGGGGGAGCGATGGAGCTGGGATGGGACCCAGGCGTCCGGGCTCCCCGCACCCCTGCTCTAACTGCCAGTCCCCACTCCCCTCCCAGAGCCGGGGAGAGAACCCAGGAGTCCTGGCTCCCAGCCCCCTCCCCCCCAAGAACCCAGGAGTCCTCCCCCACCTTGCAGCAGCTGGAGCGGTCCCCACCCCCCTTTAATCTGCCTGGTGCTGGCTGAGCTCAGGGGTATTTTAGGGGTGGGGGCGGCGGGCAGAGCAAAGCCCAGAAATAATCCCTGAAATGCCCCAGCCGCATTCCAGCCCCATGCCAGGCCGCGCTGTGAGCTTCCCACCTGCAGTGACCTTCAGTGTGTCAATCCCCCCCCCTCGTGGGCACGGCTGGCACAGCTCCGGGGGGGAGATTCCAGGCCAGGGTCCGAGAGCTGGTGCCAAGGGCAGGTTCCTGGGGGAGTGGGGGGGCTAATGACTGGCCCCCACCCACAGTCTAACCACCAGTCTCTGCTGCCCTCCCAGACCTGGGGAGAGAACTGAGGAGTCCGGGCTCCCAGCCCCCGTGCCCCGTTCTAACCCACCAGCCCCCGCTGCCCTCCTGGCGCCGGGGCCGGGACCCAGGCGTCTGCCGGAAATCCCCACAAGCCCCAGGCTTTGCAAGCTTTGGGGGTGACCTCCGGCCAGCCCCATGCCAGGTGCCTGCTGCAGCGTGTCTGGGGTGTGTGTCACAGCTATATCCAGCCAGACTAGGAGTGAGACAATGCAGGGGGAGCCACTCCCCTCTGCACTGCACGACTGGATGGTGCTTTGCACAACTGGTCAGCGTGTTGCACGACAGGCGGGTGGTCCTGATGCATTGCACAGCTGGATGCCATGTTGCACGATAGTCAGTGTGTTGCACGATAGACAGGTGGTCCTGATGCATTGCACAACTGGTCAGCATTTTGCGCAACTGGTCAGCACGTTGCACGACAGGCAGCTGGCCCTGATGCATTGCATGGCTGGATGCCTTGTTGCACGATGGTCAGCACATTGCATGACAGGCAGACGATCCTGATGCATTGCACAACTGGTCAGTGCATTGCACAACAGGCGGGTGGTCCTGATGCATTGCACAGCTGGATGCTGCGTTGCACGACTGGTCAGCATGTTGCACGACAGAAGAGGCGAGGGGGAACTCAGCCCTGCTCGGCATTCTGGGTATTTTAAGCTTTTCTGGGAAAGCCGCTCCCCGCTGGCTGGGTAACTGGATCCCGGAGTCCCCAGCAAGGGCGGGAGGACAGGGAGGCACCTCGGGTACCTCCGCACCATGTGCCCCGGTGACCCGGCCAGGGCTCGGGCTGCCTGTCTGCTCACACGGACACGCATCCAGGAGCAGGTGTGTTCACCTAAACACACATCTGTGCATGCGTCCACCCACGTCCTGCACGTCTATCACCATGTACACATGCTTTGCACATGCGTGTGACTCACCACCCATGCCTGCCCACACCCGTGTGCACGACGGGCGGCTGGGAGCGGGCACAGGGGCTACGCCCCCTCCTCACCTTTGTAGGGCAGGTAGATGCGGGGGGTGCTGAGGGGGCTGGACCAGGCCAGGGCACAGGGCAGCAGCAACCCCAGCACCAGGACGGGGGCTGGGGGGGCCATGGCGGGGCAGGCAGCACCTATGGGAGAAGGAGGAAAGGTAGGTGGGGGGCTGGGCAGGGGGCACTCTCCCTGGGCAGGCAGGGCTGGGCGCAGGGGGGGTGGGTGAGGGGCTGGGCGGGGGACACTCCCTCCTGGCAGGCAGAGCCGGTGCTGGGGGGCTGGGCAGGGGGCTGGGCAGGGGGCGCTCTCCCTTGGCAGGCAGGGCCAGGTGCTGGGGGGCAGGTGGGGGGCTGGGCGGGCTGATATTCCCCCCCCCCGCCCCCTGTGTGTGTGAGGGGGCTGATCTCCCCCTCCTCGGAACAACCCCTCCCCTCACCCGGACTCCTGCCTCCCCCGCCCCCAGCTGCACAGGCTACAACCTGCAGGCTCCACCCCCCAGGTGCGGCCAGGTGCACGCTGGGACGTGAAGCCCCAGATGTGCCCCCACTGGGTCCTTGCAGTTGGGGGGGGGCCTTCACTTCCTGTCCCAAAGCGGGCAGCTGCCCCCCAGGACACCGGCCCCACAAGTGCCTGCGTCCCAGGGCCAAGCAGAGTAGACAAAATCTAGGGCAGCAGGGGGCTGCGGGTCGGGAGTGAGGGGCACCGGCGGGGCGGGGTGGGCTGCGGGTCCGGAGTGAGGGGCACCGGCGGGGCTGGGGGGGGGCCGGGGGCTGCGGGTCGGGAGTGAGGGGCACCGGCGGGGCTGGGAGGGGGCCCGGGGGCTGCGGGTCGGGAGAGAGGGGCACCGGCGGGGCGGGGTGGGCTGCGGGTCCGGAGTGAGGGGCACCGGCGGGGCTGGGGGGGGGGCCCGGGGGCTGCGGGTCGGGAGTGAGGGGCACCGGCGGGGCGGGGGGGGGCCCTTACCCCGGGTCTCTCCCGGCTCCCAGCCGTCTCCGTCCCCGCTCGGCGTCCGGCTGCCCGGCCGGGGGACGGGGGTGAGATCTCACTCGCCCTCCCCAGGAAGGTCCCAGCCCGGAGGGGGCCGATAATCCCCCGGCCAATCCCTGCCCAGCAGCTGATTCCCCCCCATTCACCCCTCCCTGCCCGCTGCCCCCCCTCACCTGGCTGGGGGCGGGACCCCGGAACCGCGCCAGGGCTGGGGCTCCCTGGAGGGGGAAGTGGGGCAGGTTTCCAGACGGGATGTGGGGGAATTGGGGGAGTCCCAGGAGGGGCGGGTCCCCGGAGGGGGAAGTGGGGCAGGTTTCCAGACGGGATGTGGGGGAATTGGGGGGTCCCGGGAGGGGGCGGGTCCCCGGAGGGGGAAGTGGGGCAGGTTTCCAGACGGGGTGTGGGGGAATTGGGGGGTCCCGGGAGGGGCGGGTCCCTGGAGGGGGAAGTGGGGCAGGTTTCCAGACGGGATGTGGGGGAATTGGGGGAGTCCCAGGAGGGGCGGGTCCCCAGAGGGGGAAGTGGGGCAGGTTTCCAGACGGGGTGTGGGGGAATTGGGGGGTCCCGGGAGGGGCGGGTCCCCAGAGGGGGAAGTGGGGCAGGTTTCCAGACGGGGTGTGGGGGGAATTGGGGGGGTCCCAGGAGGGGCGGGTCCCCAGAGGGGGAAGTGGGGCAGGTTTCCAGACGGGATGTGGGGGAATTGGGGGAGTCCCAGGAGGGGCGGGTCCCCGGAGGGGGAAGTGGGGCAGGTTTCCAGACGGGGTGTGGGGGAATTGGGGGGTCCCAGGATGGGCGGGTCCCCAGAGGGGGAAGTGGGGCAGGTTTCCAGACGGGATGTGGGGGAATTGGGGGAGTCCCAGGAGGGGCGGGTCCCCGGAGGGGGAAGTGGGGCAGGTTTCCAGACAGGGTGTGGGGGAATTGGGGGGTCCCGGGAGGGGCGGGTCCCCGGAGGGGGAAGTGGGGCAGGTTTCCAGACGGGATGTGGGGGAATTGGGGGGTCCCAGGAGGGGCGGGTCCCCGGAGGGGGAAGTGGGGCAGGTTTCCAGACGGGGTGTGGGGGAATTGGGGGGTCCCAGGAGGGGCGGGTCCCCAGAGGGGGAAGTGGGGCAGGTTTCCAGACGGGATGTGGGGGAATTGGGGGGTCCCAGGAGGGGCGGGTGCCCAGAGGGAGGAGCAGCACCTGGAGGGGGAACATCTAGGAGGATTTGGGGAACCCCCACACTCCAACCGGCCCAGGGGCATGCTGGGAGCTGCAGCCTCTGGGGGCTCACCCGCAGCAGTGCATGCTGGGAATATCTCTTCTGCCCCAAGGCCCCCCCAGAACCAAACAGACCCTGAGACTCAGTAACACCCCCAAACCGGGTGTGGGGGGAGCCAGGACACCTGGGTTCTCTCAGCTGGGGGGCGAGGAAGGGGAGGCTGCCCTGGCCCTTTGCTCAGACAGCCGCACGGGTAGGAAGGACGTCCCGAGGGGGGACGGACGAGGGGCCCATGACAGGGGGCTGGGTGACCCCATGGCGGGTGGGCTGGACGGGCAGGAGGATGAGGGGGCCCCACGGGGGGTGGGCCGGACGGGCAGGGGGATGGAGGGACCCCAGGGCAGGTGGGCAGGGGGATGGGGGGGTCCCATGGCGGGCGGGCAGGGGGATGGGGGGGCCCCACGGCGGGCGGGTCAGATGGGCAGGGGAATGGAGGGGCCCCACGCCGGATGGGCAGGGGGATGGAGGGGCCCCACGGCAGGCGGGCAGGGGGCGGCGCGGCAGGAAGGAGCCAGGGGGTGAAATCTTTCTGAATATTAAGTGCTTTGTTTTCAGGGGGCCACCCCCCCTCAGTAGCATTGCATAGGGTGGTCATGGGGGGTGCCAGGGGCCCACCAGCCCAGCGCCTCCACCCAGAATTACAAGACATCTGAGGAGCCCCCTGCCCTGCCCCACGGTGCCCCCCAGCGGATAGGCAGATCACATGGCTGCCATGGGGGGGTTATAAGCTCCCCCCACAGATGGGCAGAGTTGTGCCCAAGCCCAGGGGCTGATGGGATTGAGCTAGGGGGGTGCAGTGGAGGTGCAGGAAGCAGCCTCCGGGGGGTACTGAGACTGGCAGTGGGTCCTGGGGGGCCCCAGGTTGGGGGGGGGGCGTTATTGGCCAACCACTTAACACAATTAATTAATGGAACAAGAGACCCTGAGCTGCACGGAATAGGCCACTGGAGGCACAGGGCCCCACCAGCCACTGGGGGGGGCTATTTACTCACAATGCCCCTCTCCCGCGGCAAGCAGGGTCCCACCAGCCACTGGGGGGGCTATTTACCCACAATGCCCCTCTCCCGCAGCAAGGCAGGGCCCCACTCCGCCACTGGGGGGGCTATTTACCCACAATGCCCCTCTCCCGCAGCAAGCAGGGTCCCACCAGCTACTGGGGGGTATTTACCCACAATGCCCCTCTCCCGCAGCCAGGCAGGACCCACCCAGCCACTGGGGGGGTATTTACCCACCATGCCCCCAGCGCCCTGGGCTGATACCTGACTGCAGCAGGCCCAGAGCCCCCCCCAGATGACTGCCCCACTCATGACACAGCAGGGGAGTGCTGCCCCCCAGTGTCCAGGCTGGGAACTGCAGCCGCTCTCAATAACTGAAGGGATGCGATTAATTGCCACAAGCCCTGAGCTGCGGGCCGTGGGCAAAGCTCAGTCACAGAGTCCAGCCCCAGCAGGGGCCGCTGGGGGGGGGGGAATCCTGGTCCATCTTCAGGTGCTGGTGGGGCGGGGGGGGGGGGCAGGGGAGATCATCCGTCTTCCTCCGGCTCCAAGCCCGGGCCAGCCGACTCCGCCATCAGCTCCTCTGCCGCGCTGCCTGGGGGGGGGACAGATGTGGGTGCTGCTGGCGCCCCCCAGTCCTGACAGTCCCCCCATTTCACCAGCACCCCCGCATCCCAACCCGCACCCCCCTCCCCACTCCACCAGCGCCCCGCATCCCATCCTGCGCCCCCCTCCCCACTCCACCAGCGCCCCCCAATCCCAACCCACAGCTCCTTCCCCACTCCACCAGCACCCCCATCCCAATCCACAGTCCCCTCCCCACTCCACCAGCGCCCCCACATCCCAACCTGCAGCCCCCTCCAATCCCTCCCCACAACCCCCTCCCCACTCCACCAGCGCCCCCACATCCCAACCTGCAGCCCCCTCCAATCCCTCCCCACAACCCCCTCCCCACTCCGCCAGCGCCCCCACATCCCGACCCACAGCCCCTGCTCACCCAGCCCTCCTCCATCATGAGAACCCCTCTGCCCGATGCAGAGACACAGCCCCTTGAGGGAGAGCGTGTTACCCAGCGACCCCCGTTACTGACCTTCCTTGCCATCCTCTTCCTCATCCATGATTTCCTGCACCTCGTCCTCCTCCCCCTCGTCATCCACGATCACCACGCAGTCATCCCCGTGCTCCGTCCCGCTGCGGGCACCGCAGAGTTACCCACAATGCTCAGTGCTCCCCAGGTTACCCACAAGGGTCAGCATCCATCCCCCTGCGTTACGCACAATGCTCAGCATCCCCCCATGGTACCCACAATGCTCAGACACATCCATGGACAAGTTACCCAGAATGCTCAGCACCTGCCTCCCAGGGCTTACCCAGCATGCACTTCTCAGCCACAGCCAGGTTCCCCACAGCACCTGGCCCCAAGCCTGCCATACCCCGATGTCCCCCCCGTCTGGCCCCGCTCCAGCGGAGGGCACTGTCTCACCTGTCGTCTGCGGCGCCCCCGTTCTCGCCCATCAGGTAGTACTGCAGGGGATTGGGCCAGAGATCCTCCTTGATGATCTGGGGGCACGGAACAGAGGGGTGAGAGGCGGGTGGGGCTGCTGGTGGGGGCTTGGGGAGTTCGGCGGGGTGGCTCACCTCAGCGATCCGGTCGCCGGCAGGGAAGCTGTGGTCCCCGAACCAGCTGAAGAAGCTGCGCCCCATCTCGGGACTCTTGCAGCCGTGGGCACGGGGGTCCTGGCCCCGCCACCAGCGGATGGGGGTGGAGTGCGACACCAGCCTGCCTGGGGGGGGAGAGGCAGGGGTGAGAGTGCAGGCATGGGGGGCGGCCCCCCCAGTGCCCCCGAACACAGCCCCGCTCCGTACCTGAGGAGGCCGGCTGGAACTCCTTGACGATCACCTCGTTCTGGAAGTAGGGGTTCCCGCTGAAGTAGAACTTGATCTTACACCCCGACTTGGTGTGAGTCAACTCCTCCACCTGCCGGGGCAGAAAAGACCCAGGAGTCCGGGCCTGAGACTTTTCACAGCGTGCACCCCCAAACACCACCACTGTGGTCCCCCTGCTCCCCTCCCAGCGCCAGGGAGAGAACCCAGGAGTCCAGGCTCCCAGCCCCCCTGCTCCACCAGACCCCACTGCACTCCCAGCGCCAGGGAGAGAACCCAGGAGTCCTGGCACCAGCCCCCCTGCTCTAACCATCAGCCCCTACTCCCCTCCCAGAGACAGGGAGAGAACCCAGGAGTCCTGGCTCCCAGCCCCCCTGCTCTAACCACCAGCCCCTACTCCCCTCCCAGAGACGGGGACAGAACCCAGGAGTCCTGGCTCCCAGCCCCCCTGCTCTAACCACCAGCCCCCACTCCCCTCCCAGAGCCGGGGAGAGAACCCAGGAGTCCTGGCTCCCAGCCCCCCTGCTCTAACCACCAGCCCCCACTCCCCTCCCAGAGCCGGGGAGAGAACCCAGGAGTCCGGGCTTCCAGCCCCCCACTCTCACTTGCAGGTTGGTCATGTAGCTCAGGGCGTCCTCGTCGCGGTCGCTGATCATGGCCGACAACTGGGGGTGATTGAGGAACTGGGGAGCCTGAGTTAAGGAACCACAACAGGAGCTCGGACACCTGGTTTCTCCAGGCCTAGGCCCCCCACTCTCTGCCCCTCAGGAAAGAGCACCTCTGCCCAGGCCCCTACCCAGCCCCCCGCCCCCCGGGGGAGAGTGCCCCCCTGCCCAGCCCCCCACCCAGCCCCCCAGGGAGAGAGTGCCCCCCACCCTGCGGCGCCCCCCGGTGGAGGGATACGGCGCTGACCCAGAAGCCAGGGATGTTCTGGATGATGCGGTTGCGGCGCTCGAGGTGGGGCCGGCGCATGTGGCCGAACTTAGCCCTGAGGATGCGGAAGGCGCAGCCGGCCTGCTCATTCACTGCTTCCAGCTCCAGCTGCACCGCCTCCAGCGCCTCCAGGTACTGCTCCGTGTCTGGGGCCGGCCGAGCCGCCGCGGCAGCCCCCTCCTCCTCCTCCCCCTCCCCCACCGAGATGATGGAGCACTCCTCCTCTGCCCTCCTCTTCCTCCGCCCCTCCCGGCCGTCGGCAGCTTCCAGGCCTCCCTTCTCCTCAGTGGCGGTGGCGTCAAGCCTCCCCGTCTTTGTAGCTGTGGTTTCCAGGCCTCCCTTCTCCTCAGCGACAGTGGTGTCAAGCCTCCCTGTCTTTGTGGCGGCGGCTTCCAGGATCCCCTTCTCCTCAGCGGTGTCAGTGTCGAGCCTCCCCATCTTTGTGACAGTGGTTTCCAGGATCCCCTTTCCCTCAGCGGTGTCAGTGTCCAGGCTCCCCATCTTTGTGGCAGTGGTTTCCAGGCCTCCCTTCCCCTCACCAGCATCAGTGTCGAGCCTCCCCATCTTTGTGGCAGTGGTTTCCAGGATCCCCTTTCCCTCAGCGGTGTCAGTGTCCAGGCTCCCCATCTTTGTGGCAGTGGTTTCCAGGATGCCCTTGTCCTCAGCGGCATCGGTTTCAAGGCTCCCCAACTCAGCAGCAGTCTCAAGTCTCCTCTTCCCCCCAGCCGCACTTTGGGGGCTCGTCTCCCCCTCAGAAGTTTCTTGGCCCCCCTTCCTGCCACTGACGGTGTTGGGGCTCCCCTTCCCATTGGCGACAGCCTCAAGGCTCCCCCGTGGGGCAGTGGGCTCCAGGCGCCCCTGCCCGCTGCCAGCGGTGTCTAGGCTGCCCCGCAGGGGGGTGGCAGTTTTCAGGCCCCCCTCCCCAGCAGGGGGCGCCAGCCCGGTGGCGGCAGTTTCCAGGTCCCCCTGGGCCGCGGGCGCCCCCTGCCGCCCGGCTGTTTCCAGGCCCCCCCAGGCCGTCAACTGGGTCAGCGCCTGGGCGGCCTCGGTCTCCTTCAGCAGCGGGTCCGGACGGCGGCGCTTGGCGGCCGGGGAGGGTGGTGCGGTCCGGGGGAGCCCCCCGTCCCCGCTCATGGTTCGGTCCGCTCAGGCCCGGGGGCGGGGCCGCGCCAGCCCCGCTCCCGCTCAACCCTCGTTTTCAAACGGAAGAGGCGCGAGGGGAGCAACGGCCGCCGCCAACTGCCAAACTCGAACGCCTCGCGCGTCTCTCCCTACCCGCTCTGTTCCTCTTTCCCCTTCCCGAGCTGATTGGCCAGCAGCAGGGCGGCCCCGCCAACGGCGAGAGGGGAAAGCCTTCCGTCCCACGTGGGGGGAGAACCGGGCAGCGATTGGCCGGCGGCGCCAGCAATCGTGGCGGGTTCCGCCTTCGTCCCGCACCCCACGTGGGGGACCCGGACGCTGATACGACGGTCGCCTTCTCGGCGGCGGCCAATAGGCAGGAGGCGGACCCAGGCTTGGTGGATTCGGTCGCGTCCGCCAGAGATGGGGCGGGGCGGGGGCGCTCGGCAGTGTTTCAAAGGGAGACTGCGCGGGACGCATGCGCGTTGGCAGGAACGTCCCCTGTGCATGCGCAGTAACGCCGAATGCGGCGCTTGCGCACTGGGCATCGGGCTGTGGGTAGGCGCGCGCCCGCCAGGCGGAGCAAGTGCGCGTGGCGCGTGATTCCTCGTTGCACTGACGTGGTGCCGCGGGAAGAAGGGTGCCTTGCACAGGAGAGTGCACCGCAAACATTGGGGTGTAGTGTATAATAGTGCTTTGCACAAGACACTGCTCTGCACACAAGAGCCCCACCCAGGATGGTGCGTTGCACGCGAAAGTGCAGTGCAAACAATGCGTTTGTGCAACAGTGCACTGCAAGTAGAGCCTTGCCAGTGTGCCCCCCCGTGAATAAAGGTGCCTTGCACGCGAGAGTGCACCGCAAACAATGGTGCACTGTGCATTGCACATGGCAAAGCGAATATTAATCGCACAGCAAATAACCGTCGGCCTCGTAAAGAACAGCACAGAGCGGAGCGAGAGACCCTGCCCCCCTGCCCCTCGCGAGAGGCAGTAGATGGGGCTGCGGGAGCTTTTCCAGCCAGACCCTATAAAATCCAGCAGAGGAAATACAATTGGGGAGGGGAGGCGGCTGCGTGGGAGCTGCTGCATTTCCGAGCCACCACTATGTGGCGCTGTGACCCTGAATCTGGGGGGAGATATTTACGCTGGGATGGGGGCCCTACAGCGGCGGGGGAGGGGCTCTGCACGGGCCTAAAACTGAGAGCTTGAACCCCGGCGTCTGGGCCGAATCCCATTCTCCCGCTCGAAATTTCCACCCCAGTTGCAGTCAGAAACAGGCATCAGCTTCACAAACTGCTTTCCAACCACCCCATCCCATAGGCGAGCCATCACCATGCAGTGTTATGTGTGGCTGTTCCCCAGCTGTCCCACCCCAGAGGTGGCTGCATCTCAGTGTCAGGTGAGGCATCCTTGCGTGGCTGCTCCACCCCAGACGTGGCTGCATCTCTCCCTATCACCCCATGCCCCAGATCTTATCACGCTGGCTGTTTTCGAAGAAAGAGAAATCTGTGACCTTTGAATCGAAATTTTGAGGGCAGAGTCGGCCTCAAAAGCAGGAAACCAAAGCACAGATGGAGGTTTCGGTTCAGATGCTGGGGGAGCCAGCTGCTTCCTGGCCTGATCCCTGCCCCAGGCGCATGAGCGCCCCCCGGCTGGGAGAGGCCAAGGCTGGCGTAGCCAGGGTCTGCATTCCTATTGCGCTTGCCCGACCCAGCTCGTGGGGGGGAAAGGCAGAGAAGGGATTTGTTCCACAACGGCCAATAGTGATTGATGGCAAGAATCAGGGATTGAACCCAGGAGTCCTGGCTCCCAGCCCCCCCTGCTCTAACCACCAGCCTCCACTCCCCTCCCAGAGCCGGGAGAGAACCCAGGAGTCCTGGCTCCCAGCCCCCCTGCTCTAACCCACCAGCCCCCACTTCCCTCACAGATCCAGGAGAGAACCCAGGTGTCCGGGTGCCCCGGAAGATGGGTCCTGCATGCCCCTGCCTCGAAGAAAACACTGGTTGGTCAGTTTCTTTCATTCCGTCGGGTTTTATATCAAAAAGAAAAGAAATGAGAACAGTCCCTGGCCGCCCAAAAACAGGGGGGAGGAGCTGGACAAGAACCAAAGAGCCAAACGAACCCCCCACTGCCCCTCGCGCCCCCAATGCTCTCCCTCCCCCAACAGAGCGGCTGCCCCCTCCGGAAACGGCTGGTGCCAGGGGTCTGTCCGGCCATCCTGTCGCCGTCTCGTGCCCTCCCCTCCCAGCCCCGAATTACCAGGGTGTGTGTGTGTATTTTTGTACAAAAACATTGATTTTTTTTCCTGTGTCTTTTTCTTCGATTTTTTTTTCTGCCAAAAAAATCCCCCACCCCCAAAAAAACCCGAACAAAACCAGCACGTGGAGAGTTCTGAGCCAAGGCAGATCCACTGCTGGGGCGGGGCCTGGTTGGAAACAGAGAGCAAAGCCCCCCCCCCCACCCCATTTCAGGAGTCCGCTGCTCTAATCACTAGACCCCACTCCTCTCCCAGAGCCAGGAGAGAACCCAAGAGTCCTGGCTCCCAGCCCCCCCTGCTCTAACCACTAGCCCCCACTCCCTTCCCAGAAGCAGAAGAGAACCCAGGAGTCCTGGCTCCCAGCCCCGCCCACTCTAACCCACCAGTCCCCACTCCCCTCCCAGAGCCGGGTATGGAACCCAGGAGTCCTGGCTGGCGGTGCTAGGCCCTCCCTTCCCCAGCCCCAGCCACTCGTGGTCCCAGACACGGATTCTGATCTCATTTCTGTGGGTATCAAGCCGGAGACACTTCCCTGCTGCTGACAGGGTGAGTCTGGCCAGGAGCCTGGGATCAGGGCTCAGTCTCATTAACATCCCACCCCAAATCCCTTTGCCCTCCACAGTCTGTCCCTGCGGGAACATGAACAGCTCTGGGGAGCAGCAAAGGGGCTGGAAGTGTCCCCTGGGCACCTGTTCCTCTTGCATCTACGCTCACATGCAGCTGTGTTCCTGCAGGGTACTCCAGCATTACGTGTGTTACTCCGCTTGTTACTCCAGCACCACTGCCTGTTGCTGTGCACGGTACCGGAGCGTCGGGGCAGGGTACTCTAGCATTGCGTGTGTTACTCCGCCTGTTACTCCAGCACCGCTGCCCGTTCCCGTGCATGGTACCCGAGCATCGGGGCAGGGTACTCTAGCATTGCGTGTGTTACTCCGCCTGTTACTCCAGCACCGCTGCCCGTTCCCGTGCACGGTACCCGAGCATCGGGGCAGGGTACTCTAGCATTGCGTGTGTTACTCCGCCTGTTACTCCAGCACCGCTGCCCGTTCCCGTGCACGGTACCCCAGCGTCAGGGCAGGGTACTCTAGCATTGCGTGTGTTACTCCGCCTGTTACTCCAGCACCGCTGCCCGTTCCCGTGCACGGTACCCGAGCGTCGGGGCAGGGTACTCTAGCATTGCGTGTGTTACTCCGCCTGTTACTCCAGCACCGCTGCCCGTTCCCGTGCACGGTACCCGAGCGTCGGGGCAGGGTACTCTAGCATTGCGTGTGTTACTCCGCCTGTTACTCCAGCACCGCTGCCCATTCCCGTGCACGGTACCCCAGCGTCAGGGCAGGGTACTCTAGCATTGCGTGTGTTACTCCGCCTGTTACTCCAGCACCGCTGCCCGTTCCCGTGCACGGTACCCGAGCGTCGGGGCAGGGTACTCTAGCATTGCGTGTGTTACTCCGCCTGTTACTCCAGCACCGCTGCCCGTTCCCGTGCACGGTACCCAAGCGTCAGGGCAGGGTACTCTAGCATTGCGCGTGTTACTCCGCCTGTTACTCCAGCACCGCTGCCCGTTCCCGTGCACGGTACCCCAGCGTCAGGGCAGGGTACTCTAGCATTGCGCGTTACTCCGCCTGTTACTCCAGCACCGCTGGCCGTTCCCGTGCACGGTACCCGAGCGTCGGGGCAGGGTACTCTAGCATTGCGTGTGTTACTCCGCCTGTTACTCCAGCACCGCTGCCCGTTCCCGTGCACGGTACCCCAGCGTCAGGGCAGGGTACTCTAGCATTGCGCGTTACTCCGCCTGTTACTCCAGCACCGCTGGCCGTTCCCGTGCACGGTACCCGAGCGTCGGGGCAGGGTACTCTAGCATTGCGTGTGTTACTCCGCCTGTTACTCCAGCACCGCTGCCCGTTCCCGTGCACGGTACCCAAGCGTCAGGGCAGGGTACTCTAGCATTGCGTGTGTTACTCTGCCTGTTACTCCACACATTACCCTTACATCACGGCCTGTTACTCCACCTGGCACTGCTGCCTGTGATCCCGCCGGTCCCTGCAGCCGTTGGCCCCTTTCCCCAGAACGCGGGGCCATCGCCGCAGACCCCAGGGATTTCAGGGCGAGGATGGATCGTATCTGTCCTCCTCCCCCCCAGCTTCCTGGTTGCATTGTTCCTGGATGATATGGTCTGTCGGGCCCCCATTGGCTGTTGCCATGGAGACGGGGGGTGTCCCTGGTTACTGACTGACAGGTTGCTAGATCACCCAGCCGAGGTGGGGGGCGTCTCTGGGCTGGACCCCCTTTCCCGATCTCCCCCCCACCTTCCCCTGGTTCACTCTCCAGCCCCCCGCATTCACTAACCCCCACAATGGGGAATAAACACAGCAAATCCCCAGTCCTGGGTATGAATCCAGAATAACCCATCACATCTGGAGTAAGGCCACTGAAATCAGGGGTGACTTTGGATTGACCCCAGAAGAGCAGAGATCAGAATCTGGCCCTGGCCCCACTGCAGTTAGGGGGTGACTCTGGATTAGCTGAGATCTGAATCTGGCCTGATCCCATTGCAGGCAGGGGGTTACTCTGGATTGACTGAGATTGGAATCCGGCCCTGACCCCACTGCAGTCAGGGGCTGACTCCAGATTGGCGCCGGTTGTCCAGACTCCCGCCCTCGTCCCTCTAACGCTGTCCCCCGGCCCTGGCCCCTCGGGGACGCCCCCGGCCTGCCGTATCCAGCCCCCCGTCACATGACGCGGTATGGCTCCCGGGGCAGGGGGGGCTCTGTCCTGCGGCAGGGCACATGGGCCGCCAGCCCCTTCTTGAGCTCCTTGTTGAGCAGGAAGCAGACGACGGGGTTGACGGCGGCCTGGGCGAAGCTCATCCAGACGGCGGTGGCCAGGTAGCGGGGCGGGATGCTGCAGGCCTTGACGAAGACCCGCCAGTAGCAGGCCACGATGTAGGGTGACCAGAGAAGGAGGAAGAGGACGGTGATGACGTAGAACATCTTCCCCAGCCGCTTCTCCGCCTTGAACTCCTCCATGCCCAGCAGGCGGCGGTTGGCGGCGTGGCCGTTCTGCCGGACGCCCAGCAGCGTGGGCGGCATGGGGCCCCGGCCGAAGCCGGCGATCCAGTTGGCGGCTGCCTGGCCGGTGGCACCCGGCCCGTGGAACGTCCAGTTCTGGCTGATGGCCGGCACCATCTGCACCGGCTTCATCTTGCGGTGGCGGTACTCGAAGCAGAGCAGCTTCCCGTACACGGCGTGGGTGGCCCCCACCAGCACGGCCAGCATGAGCATGAAACCCAGCGTGTCGTTGGCCTTGAAGTACCGGTGCTCGAAGATGCACTGGTCCTCCTCCCGGATGAACTTGTAGGTGCCCACGTCAAAGACGGGCGGGAAGGCCATGGCCACCGAGAGGGTCCACACCATACAGATGACGGCCACGCACGTCCACAGGGTCATGCGCTTGGCGTAGAAGCGGTGGTGAGCCACAGCCATGTACCGGGTGACACTGATGCAGAAGAGGAGGAAGGCGGCGTGAAAGCAGAAGAGGACGGCCAGGAAGGCCACCACCTTGCAGCTGAGCAGGCTGTGGGTCCAGGCCGAGCCGTGGCGGATGGAGACCAGGACGAAGGGGAAGCAGACGGCCGCCCGCACGGCGTCGGCCAGGCACAGGTCCAGCAGGAAGTAGTAGGGGGCCCGATGCAGCCCCCGCTCCTTCAGCACCAGCAGGGCCAGGGCCAGGTTGCCCGCCAGGCTCATGCAGATGATCAGCGCCAGCAGCAGCAGCTTGGCATAGGTGGAGGCCGCCGGGGGGCCCAGCAGGCCCGGCTCATCCGCCTCGCTGGTGTTGGCCATTGCCGGCTGGCTGGCTAGCAGGGGTGGCCCATGGCCCCGGGGCCTCTGCAGGGGAGAGAGGGATCATTGAGGGCGGGACCCTCCTGCGTGCGGGACCCCCCCAGCCTGGCGCGCGGGCTCCAAGCATAGGCTATGGGGCAGTGGGACGATATCTGGTGCCCCAGGCCTGTCCCGGTTGGGGGCGGGGCTGCTGCCGCAGGCCCCCTGATCTCATCAACCACCTCGTCTAGGGCTTACGAGGTCCCATCTCCCAGTCCCACCCCTGGGGCCAGATGGGGGCCAGCGCCCCCTAGAGGGCAGGGCACAGTCATCCTCACAGCCACCCTGATGCTTACACGCTCATGTACACCCGTCCTCAGCCACACAGACACGGAAACACGCTCGTGTACACCCGTCCTCACAGCTACCCTGATGCTGACACTCGTGTACACCCGTCCTCACAGCTACCCTGACACTGACATGCTCATGTACGCCTGTCCTCACAGCCACCCTGACACTGACACGCTCGTGTAAACCCATCCTCACAGCCACCCTGACACTGACACGCTCGTGTAAACCCATCCTCACAGCCACTCTGACGCTGACACGCTTGTGTACACCCATCCTCACAGCCACAGACATGGAGACGCTTGTGTACACCCGTCCTCATAGCTACCCTGATGCTGACATGCACAGTTGTCCGCAAAGACACAGTCACGCTCATGTACATGTGTCCTCACCGCCACACAGACACAGAAACACGCTCGTGTACACCCGTCCTCACAGCCACCCTCATGCTGACACGCTCGTGTAAACCCATCCTCACAGCCACCCTGACACTGACACGCTCGTGTAAACCCATCCTCACAGCCACTCTGACGCTGACACGCTTGTGTACACCCATCCTCACAGCCACAGACATGGAGACGCTTGTGTACACCCGTCCTCATAGCTACCCTGATGCTGACATGCACAGTTGTCCGCAAAGACACAGTCACGCTCATGTACATGTGTCCTCACCGCCACACAGACACAGAAACACGCTCGTGTACACCCGTCCTCACAGCTACCCTCATGCTGACACGCTCGTGTACACCCGTCCTCACAGCTACCCTGACACTGACACGCTCGTGTAAACCCATCCTCACAGCCACTCTGATGCTGACACGCTTGTGTACACCCATCCTCACAGCCACGGAGACGCTTGTGTACACCCGTCCTCATAGCTACCCTGATGCTGACATGCACAGTTGTCCGCAATGACACTGACACGCTCATGTACGCCCGTCCTCACAGCCACACAGACACGGAGACACGCTCGTGTACACCCGTCCTCACAGCCACCCTGACACTGACACGCTCATGTACGCCTATCCTCACAACCATCCTGAAACTGACACGCTCGTGTACACCCGTCCTCACAGCCACTCTGATGCTGACACGCTTGTGTATACCCATCCTCACAGCCACACAGACACAGAGACGCTCGTGTACACCCTCCTCATAGTTACCCTGATGCTGACATGCACAGTCGTCCGCAAAGACACAGTCACGCTCATGTACGTCCGTCCTCACAGCCACCCTGATGCTGACATGCTTGTGTACACCCATCCTCACAGCCGCACAGACACAGACACGCTCATGTACACCCATCCTCACAGCCACCCTGACACTGACACGCTCATGTACACCTGTCCCCACAGCCACCCTGACACTGACATGCTCGTGTACACCCGTCCTCACAACCACCCTGATGCTGACATGCTCGTGCACGCCCGTCCTCACAGACACGCTAATGTACATCCGTCCTCACAGCCACACAGACACGCTAATGTACACCCATCCCCATAGCCACCCTGATGCTGACACGCTCGTGTACACCCATCCTCACAGCCACCCTGACACAGACACGCTCATGTACACCTGTCCTCACAGCCGCACAGACACGCTCGTGTACGCCCGTCCTCACAGCCGCACAGACACGCTCATGTACACCCGTCCTCACAGCCACCCTGACACTGACATGCTCGTGTACGCCCGTCCTCACAGCCGCACAGACACAGACACGCTCATGTACACCCGTCCTCACAGCCACCCTGACACTGACATGCTCGTGTACGCCCGTCCTCACAGCCGCACAGACACAGACACGCTCATGTACACCCATCCTCACAGCCACCCTGACACTGACACGCTCGTGTACGCCCATCCTCACAGCTGCACAGACACAGACACGCTCATGTACACCTGTCCCCACAACTACCCTGATGCTGACACGCTTGTGTACACATGTCCTCAGACACACAGACATGCTCGTGTACACCCGTCCTCACAGACACACACGCTTGTGTACACCCATCCTCACAGCCACCCTGACACTGACACGCACACACACAGTTGTCCTCACAGCCGCACAGACACGGTCACACCCAGGCACAGTCTGTGTCAGTGTCACAGCCACACTCATGCACACACGCACTGAACTACAATCACACAGTCCCGTGTTCACTGACAACATGGGCACTCACTCGCACTGACACACTCATCGTCACAGCTGCCCAGACACTCGCGCTCATGCTGAGGCTGACACACGCGCTCACGCACTGAGTCCCACTGGCAGTGACACACTCGCAGTCGTGCCGACACACTCCCCCTTCCACACACTGAGCCTGGCACAGGCCCCCACCCCCCTGGGCCCCTGCTGCGGTCACGCCCTCGCACCTTGACGCTGCTCACACTCGGTCCCACTCACACTCGGCTACCCCGCACATTGGGGGCTGAAGCTTTCCAGCAAGTGCTTTGAAAGGGCCCTTTTCACACACGTGCTCACACACAAACACACACAGAGCCACACCTGGGCTCTGTTACACTAATCCCCCTGGGGAAGCAGGTGGGCCCTGGAGCTGAGCCAGGACCCGATTCTGCTCTTAAACTGGAGTTAAACTGGAGTCACTTCTGATTGCCCCAGGAGAAGAGAGAAGAGAATGAGGCCAGTGGAGTCCCCTCTGAGGGCCCCCCCCCATCCCCAACACCAGATCTACTGTGAGCATCAACTCAGGGCCTGCTGGGTTGGGGCCTGGCCAAAATGCCCCCCCCTCAAGTTTTCCTCCCCCCTCCCCCCTGCTGTCATGTCCCAGCTGGGCGCGGGTGACCGGCTGCAGAGACGCAGGCTGGGGGTGGGGTGTCTGGCAGGTTGGGGGCTTCTAATGGGGGGAGAATTGGCATGAGGCCCCCCCAGTGCACGGCCGCACGCCAAGGGGAGAGAGAAACGTAAGCACACCCCGGAAGCACACCCACAGGTCTGCACAGGCACGCAAAGTGGAAACGTACGTGTGTACACATCCTAGACACGTTCCGTACACACAATCCACACACATGTACACACCCACTAGACATGGTACACACAAACACAATCCACACACACACACACAAAGTGGAAATGTACATGTGTGTACACACCTGCTACACACACCCCTATAAACACACACACACACACAACACAGCCATACAATACACAGACACACAAAGTGGAAACATAAATACATGGATGTACACATGCAAACACACACACAGAATTCTCAGGCCCTCATGACAACCCCACCCAACCACTCCTAGGCCACCTGGTTGGGTCTCTGCACCTGTCAGTCAGAGAAGGGGGGCTGGGGTGCAGGGATGACGGGGGGGGGATGGAGGGATGCAGGGGTGGAAGGCTGGGGAGGGGGAGATGGAGGCGGGTATATGGGGTAAGGAATGATGGAATGAGTGGGGGCCCAGAGGGGCGTATATGGGTGGGAGCTGGGAGGTTGGGGGGGTGTATATTTGTCGGGGGGCCAGTGGGGTGTATACAGATGTGGGGCCAGGGGGATGTATATGGGGGGGCTGGGGGGTATATTGATAGGGGGCCGGGGGGGTATATGGGGGAGTCGGGGCTGGGGGGTGTATATTGGTGGGGGGCCAGGGGATTGTATACAGGTGGGGGGGCCTGGGGGGTGTATATGGGGGGGCCGGGACTGAGGGGATGTATATTGGTGGTGGTCCAGGGGTGTATACAGGTGGGGGGGCCTGGGGGTGTATATGGGGGGGCCGGGACTGAGGGGATGTATATTGGTGGTGGTCCAGGGGTGTATACAGGTGGGGGGGCCTGGGGGTGTATATGGGGGGGCCGGGACTGAGGGGATGTATATTGGTGGTGGTCCGGGGGTGTATACAGGTGGGAGGACCTGGGGGGTGTATATGGGGAGGCAGGGCTGGGGGAGTGTATATAGGTGGGGGGCCAGGGCTGGAGGTGTGGATATAGGGGAGCCGGGGCCAGAGGGGTGGATATGGGAGGGCTGGGGCAGTGTATATTGGTGGGGGGCTGGAGGATGTAATTGGGGGCGGCCAGGGGGGTGTATATGGCGGGGCCAGGGGGTGTATTTGGGAGGGCCGGGGCTGGGGGGGTGTATAGAGGTGGGGGGATGGGGGGTGTAATTGGAAGGGCCGGGGTAGTGCATATGGGGGAAGCTGGGGGTGTATAGAGGTGGGGTGTCGGGGGTGGGTATATTGGTGTGGGACTGGGGGGTGTAATTGGGGGGTCCAGGGGGGTATATACAGGTGGGGGCCTGGAGGGTATATATGGGGGGGCCAGGGCAGTGTATATTGGTGGGGGGCTGGGGGTGTTATTGGGGGGGCCGGGTGTATGGGGGGTGTATACAGATGGGGGCTGGGGCCAGAGGGATGTATATTGGTGGAGGGTTGGGGGGTGTTATTGGGGGGGCTGGGGCCAGAGGGGTGTATGGGGGGGCCGGGTGTATGGGGAGTGTATACAGATGGGGGGCTGGGGCCAGAGGGGTGTATATGCGGGGGCTGGGGGGTGTATATTGGTGGGGGGCTGGGGAGTGTAATTGGAGGGGCCAGGGGGGTGTATACAGGTGGGGGCCTGGAGGGTATATATGGGGGGGCCAGGGCAGTTATATTGGTGGGGGGCTGGGGTGTTATTGGGGGGGCCGGAGGGGTGTATGGGGGGGTGTATGGGGGGTGTATACAGATGGGGGGCTGGGGCCAGAGGGGTGTATATGGGGAGGCTGGGGGGTGTTATTGGGGGGGCCGGGGCTGGAGGGGTGTATGGGGGGGCCGGGTGTATGAGGGGTATATACAGATGGGGGGCTGGGGCCAGAGTGGTGTAATTGGGGGGGCCAGGACTGGGGGGGTGTATATTGGTGGGGAGTTGGGGGGTGTAATTGGGGGCAGCTGGGGCCAAGACTGGGGGGGTGTATATGGGGGGGCCAGGGTAGTGTATATTGGTGGATGGCTGGGGGGTGTAATTGGGGGGGCTGGGGCCAGAGGGGTGTATATGGGGGGGCTGTGGGGGTGTAATTGGGGGGCGGAGAGATGTATATGGGGGGCTGGGGGGTGTATACAGGTGGGCACACCCCCAGCCAGCCCCAACTCACCTCTGTTCCGCTGCTCCCCGACCTGAGGCGAGACCCCCAAATCCTGCCCCGGTCGCTGGGGGCGAGTCCCCTGCCCCCGTGCTCAGGCCCTGCGGGGAGTGGGGGGTCCCTCCGCCGGGCCGCCCCCCATGCCGGCCCGGCAGGGATCGGGGGGCTGGGGGGGCTGCCTCCTCGCTTCGGCTGCCTCCAGAGTCCGGCGCCGAAGGCTCCCCGCGGCCCCCCAATTACCCGGATCGGGGCCTCGATGACATCCAAGGAGCTGGGTCTCTCCTCCAGCGGATCCCCTGCCCCCACTCAATCCGGAGTGACTCCGGATCTGCCCTCTTCAGCACAGCCGCCGCCTCCAGCAGATCGAGCCGATTGCAATCCGGATCGGCTCGTTCCCCAGCGGGAACCTGGGTTCCCGGCTAGATCCCAGGGGGTAGATCGGGGTCGGGGCGGGTCCCGGAACGCCAGCTCGCTCCATCCCCAGGACCCCGCTGCGATCCGGTATGTGCGCGGGGGGGAAGTAGGGTGCGGCTCCGGAGTCACGCCGGATTCCAGCCGGGAAGGGGGGAGTCCGGCCTCCCCCCCGATGAGCCCGCAGGGGGAGCGAGGCTCAGGCTCCGGTCCCCGCAAAGGAGCTGGGAAGCGGCCGGGAACCGACCGTCTCGTTCAGCGTCCGCCGGAAGGTGCGGCGGGGGGAGGGGGCCTTGGGGGCGGAGCCAAGGGGGGGAGGGGGGATTCGGGCAGCAACGCAGCATCAGGACCAGGGGCTGGGAGCCAGGACTCCTGGGTTCTCCCCGGCTCTGGGAGGAGAGTGGGGGCTGGAGGGTAAGAGCAGGGGGGACTGGGAGCCAGGACTCCTGGGTTCTCCCCGGCTCTGGGAGGGGAGTGGGGGGCTGGTGGGTCAGAGCAGGGGGGCTGGGAGCCAGGACTCCTGGGTTCTCCCCGGCTCTGGGAGGGGAGTGGGGGCTGGTGGGTGAGAGCAGGGGGGGCTGGGAGCCAGGACTCCTGGGTTCTCCCCAGCTCTGGGAGGGGATTGGGGGCTGGTGGGTTAGAGCAGGGGGGACTGGGAGCCAGGACTCCTGGGTTCTCCCCGGCTCTGGGAGGGGAGTGGGGGGCTGGTGGGTCAGAGCAGGGGGGCTGGGAGCCAGGACTCCTGGGTTCTCCCCGGCTCTGGGAGGGGAGTGGGGGCTGGTGGGTGAGAGCAGGGGGGGCTGGGAGCCAGGACTCCTGGGTTCTCTCCCCAGTGCCGCTGACCCACAGACACGAAGGGATACCAGGAAATGTACAAAGCAACTAAGCAAATCTGATGTGTGTGTGGCAGGGGGTCCTGGGGGGCCACGGCACCGTGTCCTCGAACCACCCCCAATCCCCAGGACAGGAGAGTGGGGCAGGGGCCTGTCCCCTCTGGGGGGTGCCGGTTGGCTCAGGGGGGTGGGGAATGGGGCAGGGGCCTGTCCCCTCTGGGGGGCGCCTACTGGCTGAGGGGGTCAGGGAATGGGGCAGGGGCCTGTCCCCTCTGGGGGGCGCCGGCTCCCATCTGGAATTGGGCTCCAGGCCAGATCAATTCCACCTCCAGGCCTGTCACCTTCCCCCCACACCGGCAGACCCCTTCTTCCCCCCGCCGGTACCGTGAGCCCCCCCAGAAATCAACACCAGGGCTGTGGCCGGGACTGTTTTTATTTTAGTGTTTCCATCAGCTGCGTGGACGTGTTTCGCCCCCTTTGAGACCCCGTGCGTCCGGCTCCCGGCTCGCCTGTGCTCAGTTATCTGCCCCCCACCCCACGGCGGTACACGGAGCCGGGGCTCACGGCCCCCCCAAACCGTCTCCGTGTGGCTCGACCATCTTGCCTCTTGCTCGTTTTCCGGCCCTGGATCCCCCTCAACTGCAATAGAGGCAGGGCTGACTTCCCATCTCAGTTAATTCAGAGTCACACCTGACTGCAATGGGGTCAGGGCTGGATTCAGAGCTCACTTAATCTGGAGTCACTCCCGCCTGCAACAGGATCTGGGCCCATTTCCTCTCTCATCTCCACCCGGCCTCGTCTCCAATCTGGCCGTCCTCCATCACTCCGACAGCGTCCCACGGCTTCCCAAACACAGGCAGAGCTCTCGTGTGGGGAAACTGAGGCGCCCCCCACAGCGGCACCTCTGGGCCACGCGGCAGCAGGGTGTGTAGCTGGGCAGCTCCGACGTGCCGTGGGACCTCACCACATGGTGAATCAGCCAGACGATCGCCAGCCCCTCAAGCGGCTGGACCGAAACGTCCCACAGCAAACGACCCGCTTTGCACCACGCTGGGGGGCAGGGCACGAATTGACCCCCCCACACACACACTGCCCGGTAGAACATAAATACAGAGCCATGGGGGGAGGGGGGTCATGCGCCGGAGAAGCAAAGTGGGACAATAAACCAATGTGAGGGCTTCAGAGGCACGTGGGCTTCAGCGCCGGCGTGGGACCAGAGGGATGTGGGGCAGAGCGGGGGGGGGGGGGGGAGGCACTGGGAGCCAGGACGCCTGGGTTCTCTTCCCAGCTCTGGGAGGGGAATGGGGCTGGTGGTCAGAGCTGGGGGTCTGGGAACCAGGACACTTGGGTCCTAGCTCGCCTGGCGCCACGTGAGAACCACGTACAAGGTGATGGCCGCGGCCGGCAGGCAGCCGCTGAGGACCACAGGCAGGATGACCACGAGGCCGAGAACCAGCAGGGAACGGGTCAGGGCCTGCCCCAGGCGCGTGGGGCAGCCGGGCGCCTCCTCCCGGGGCTCCCCTGGCCGCTGTGGGCCCGATCCCAGGCCCCTGGGCCCTCCCTGGCCCCCCCACGCCGGGGCTGCTGTTCGTCCTGGCACCACCACGGCGGCTGGCGCCAGCAGCCGCAAGGCCCCACCCGGGTCGGCTTCCCGGACCCCCACCTCCAGCAGCGCTGGGGGACTGTCACGCCCCGGGCCGGCGGGCGGGCTGGCATAGCGCAGGGTTATCTCCTGGGCCAGGGAGCTGTTCAGAGCCCGCTCCGGCCCGGCCCAGCCAACCACCAGGTCCCGGTCGCTCAGCACGCTCAGGCGCAGGGCGGGCAGCCAGGCCGGGGGGAAGCCAGATACCTCCATGCCCCCCGGCCGCTCCCCGGCGCCCCCCAGCTCCTCTGCCCGCAGCCGGCTGAGGTGGGAGAGATAAAGCTGCTCCAGCTCTGAGTCCACGGCCTCCTCCTCCGCCCGCCAGAGCTCAGCCTGCTCTACCAGGCCAGCTGCCGAGAACAAGGCCCCCGGCCCCAGAGAGCCGGCCTCGGGCCCATGGCCACCCCACGGGGCCTCGGGCAGCTGCGGGGACTCAGCCAAGGGCACGGGGAGATCCCTGGCAGGCGGCTCCGTCTCCGGGGACATGGGGGCGACCAGCAGCTCTGGGACCTGCAGCGGGGCAAGGGAAGGATGAGGGCTGGAGAGGCCTGGGTGGGGGTCAATTCTCGCCCACCTGTGCCTTAGTTTCCCAACATGGGAGATCTCTGGGGTAGGGGCTGACCCTCACTGTGCATCTGCACAGCACCCGGGGAGACAGAGGCCTGGGTCTGGCAGGCAGGGGTGGGCGCTGGGGGGTAGGTGGGGGGGCTGGGTGGAGGACACTGTCCCCTGGCAGGCAGGGGTGGGCGCTGGGGGGGTAGGTGGGGGGCTGGGTGGGGGACACTCTCCCCTGGCAGGCACAGCCGGGTGCTGGGGGGCAGGTGGGATGTGCTGGGGGGCTGGTGGGGGGCTGGGCGGAGGACACTCTCCCCTGGCAGGCAAAGCCGGGTGCTGGGGGGCGGGGGACAGCCTCCCCTGGCAGGCAGAGCCGGGCACTGGGGGGCTGGTGGGGGGCACTGGGGAGCAGGTGGGAGGCTGGGCAGGGGGCGCACTCCCCTGGCAGGCAGGACTGGGTGCTGGGGGGGCAGGTGGGGGGCTGGGTGGGGACACTCTCCCCTGGCAGGCAGGGCTGGGTGCTGGGGGGCAGGTGGGGGGCTGGGTGGGGGACACTCTCCCCTGGCAGGCAGGGCTGGGTGCTGGGGGGGCAGGTGGGGGGCTGGGTGGGGGACACTCTCCCCTGGCAGGCAGAGCTGGGCGCTAGGAGGTGGGGGGCGGCTGGGCGGGGGGTGCTTTGCCCTGGCAGGCAGGTGGGGGGCGCTGGGGGGCTGGGCCAGGGTCACACTCCCCTGGCAGGCAGGGCCGGGTGAGGGGCTGGGCGGGGGGCGCTCTCCCCTGGCAGGCAGGTGGGGGGCTGGGCGGGGGACACGCTCCCCTGGCAGGCAGGGCCGGGTGCTGGGGGTGCTGTGGGGAGGGGGGTCTCAGCAGGGGGCTGGGCGGGGGGCACTCTCCCCACACCGCCCTGTTTCCGGCAGTTCTTACCTGTCCCGTGGGAGCTGAGGGTGAGTCTCTTCGTGTCTCCCTTTCAGGGCTCCCTTCTGGAGAGAGAGAGACGGGGTCACCTGCACTCGTGCTCCCCACAATCAGCCCGGCACTGCTGGGGGGAAGCTCATGGCACTGGGGGCGACCCTGCCTGGGGGCACTGCTGGGGGAAGCTCACGGCTCTTGGGGTGACCCCGCCTGGGGGCACTGCTGGGGGGAAGCTCGCGGCTCTGGGGTTGACCCCGCCTGGGGGCATTGCTGGGGGGAAGCTCGCATCTCTGGGGGTGACCTCGCGTGGGGGCACTGCTGGGGGAAGCTCACAGCTCTGGGGGTGACCCCGCCTGGGGGCACTGCTGGGGGAAGCTCACAGCTCTGGGGGTGACCCCGCCTGGGGGCACTGCTGGGGGGAAGCTTGCATCTCTGGGGGTGACCTCGCCTGGGGGCACTGCTGGGGGAAGCTCACGGCTCTGGGGGTGACCCCGCCTGGGGGCACTGCTGGGGGAAAGCTCGCGGCGCTGGGGGTGACCCCGCCTGGGGGCACTGCTGGGGAAAAGCTCGCGGCTCTGGGGGTGACCCCGCCTGGGGGCACTGCTGGGGGGAAGCTCGTGGCGCTGGGTGTGACCCTGCCTGGGGGCACTGCTGGGGGGAAGCTCGCAGCATATACCTTCCTTGCGGGCAGGGTTAGGTGTGTCTTCATGGCTTGGCTCCTCCTCGCACAGCCTGTGGGGGGAGAGGGATCCAGTCACTGCACAGGGCCAGGGGGGTGGCACCTTGCAAATGGTCTGACGAGAACCCAGGAGTTCGGGCTTCCAGTCCCCTCCCTGCTCTAACCACTATACCCCGCACCCTTCCTAGAGCCAGGGAGAGAACCCAGGTGTCCGGGCCCCCAGCCTTAGTGGGCAGGGTATTAGCCAGGGCTCCCCGGTTCCAATCCGCGCCCAGCTGAGCTTTAATCACTGGGTGCCTCTGTTTCCCTTTGTTTAGACTGGAAACTCTTTGGGACTGGGACGGTGTCTGTCTGTGCAGCGCCTGGCGCCACGGGGCCCTGATCCGGGTCGGTGGCTCCACACCAGTAAAACCCTGCAGCTATTTTGGGCGCGTTCCTGGGTTTTCCCCTTTCCTGCGAGTCACCGTCTGGGAGCCCGAGGCCGAGATCTGGGGCTGCATGGGGGCGGGACCGTGAAAGTGCCAAGCCGCAGCTTTGCATGGCAGCTTTCGCACGCGGCCCACACCCTGAGCTCAGCACCGCGTTCTGCCAATCTGGAGTCCAACCCTGATTGCAGAGGGGTCAGGGCAGGATCCTGAGCTCAGCTCCCTGGGGTCAATCCAGAGTCACCCCTGATTGCAGAGAGGTCAGGGCCGGATCCTGAGCTCAGCTCCCCGAGGTCAATCCAGAGTCACCCCTGATTGCAGAGGGGTCAGGGCCAGATCCTGATCTCAGCTCCCTGGGGTCAATCCGGAGTCACCCCTGATTGCAGAGGGTTCAGAGCCGGATCCTGAGCTCAGCTCCCCAAGGTCAATCTGGAGTCACCCCTGATTGCAGAGGGGTCAGGGCCAGATCCTGATCTCAGTTCCCCAGGGTGAATCTGGAGTCACTCCTGATTGCAGAAGGGTCAGGCCCGGATCCTAAGCTCAGCACCAAGGTTAATCCAGAGTCACCCCTGATTGCAGAGGGGTCAGGGCCAGATCCTGATCTCAGCTCCCTGGGGTCAATCCGGAGTCACCCCTGATTGCAGAGGGGTCAGGGCTGGATCCTGAGCTCAGCACGAGGGTTAATCCGGAGTCACCCCTGATTGCAGAGGGGTCAGGGCCGGATCCTGATCTCAGCTCCCCGAGGTCAATCCGGAGTCACCCCTGATTGCAGAGAGGTCAGGGCCAGATCCTGAGCTCAGCACCAGGGTTAATCCAGAGTCATCCCTGATTGCAGAGGGGTCAGGGCCGGATCCTGAGCTCAGCTCCCTGAGGTCAATCCGGAGTCACCCCTGATTGCAGAAGGGTCAGGGCCAGATCCTGATCTCAGCTCCCCAGGGTCAATCCGGAGTCACCCGTGATGGCACAGGGGTCAGGGCCAGATCCTGAGCTCAGCACCAAGGTTAATCCAGAGTCACTCCTGATTGCAGCAGGGTCAGGGCCGGATCCTGATCTCAGCCCCGGGGTCAATCTGGAGTCACCCCTGATTGCAGAGGGGTCAGGGCCGGATCCTGAGCTCAGCCCCCCAGGGTCAATCTGGAGTCACCCCAGATTGCAGAGGAGTCAGGGCTGGATCTCAATCTCAGCTCTCTGGGATCAATCCAGAGTCACCCCTGATTGCAGAGGGGTCAGGGCCGGCTCCTGATCTCAGCCCTGGAGTCAACCCAGAGTCACCCATAGCTGTAAGAGGGGCAGAGCAGGATTCTGATCTCAGCCCCGGGGTCAATCTGGAGCCACCCCCAGCTGTAATGGGGGCAGAGCAGGATTCTGATCTCAGCCCCAGGGTCAATCTGGAGTCACCCTGATTGCAGAGGGGTCAGGGGCAGCTCCTGATCTCAGCTCCGGGGTCAATCTGAAGTCACCTCGATTGCAGAGGGGTCCCCAAGGGCTGACCCCGCCAGCCTCAGCCTCAGAGGGCGGGAGCAAGGAGGACAGGCGAGGGAAAAGCTGAACGTGCCGCCTGTGTGTCTAGTGGTGCGAACGCCTGTCTGGCGGTGCAGGGCTGTAGACAGAGTCAGTCGCGGTGGGAGGGGCCCGTGGAAATAGAAACTTCCTTTGATGCTCACGTCTTGGCGGAGAAGAAACATTTCTCTCATCCCAAACCCAGCAGCAGAAGGAACCCAGGAGTCCTGGCTCCGAGCCCTCCCTTGCACCCGCTCTAATCACTGGACACCCGGATGCCCCACACCCACACTGGAGACATGGGGGGGGTACAGGCCCCTACCCTGTACCTCTCGCGGCTCATCTTCATTTCCCGCCCCCCGTACAGAGGGGAAACTGAGGCAAAGCAAGGCCTCGGACTTGGGTCTTCGCCTCCCTGAGAACCTAGAGCAAAGCTCAAGCCCTGGTACCAGCAGTGCGCCCACCCGCCCTTCCCTTTGCACAGCCTCTTAATGAGTCCTCGTTAGGGTGAGGTAACGCCCCCCTCGTCAGGGGAAGGATAATCCCTGCGCCTGTCCCAGATCCGTCCCTCGGACTCCAGACTAACCCGGCTCCCCTGATACGGGACATGCATTAGGGTAACGAGCCAGGACCTGGACCCGCAGATGGAAGCGAAGACAAGAAAATACACGAGATGTATTTATACCCGGGACCCAAACCCCGGCCGAGATCGGGGCCCCATAGGGCCGGGCGCCCCCCCCAACGCCGGCCGAGATCGGGGCCCCATCCCCCATCCTATCTGAGATCAGGGCCCTGTTGGGGGGGAGCCCCCTAACCCTGGCTGAGATCAGGGCCCCGTCGGGCCAGCCCCACCCCCCAGGCCCTGTCCAAGATCGGGGTCCTGTTGGGCTGGCCCCCCCCCAGACCCAGCCTGAGATTCTGGTGCACAAACGCCCATCTTGGGCCCTTTTATCCACCTATCTACCCACTTGAAATGTGATCGCCGGCGAAATCAGCCGACCGCAAGACTTTTCACTCCCTGCTTGGCGCATTATTAGCTCTGTTTCCTGCCGCTTTTGGAAACCACTTTTTCTACCCGAGTTTCAGAGAAAACACCCCGACGACATGATTTCACCTCCTCTCTGCAGCCCTCGGTCTGTTTCTTCAGCAATAATAAACGACGGCGCTGCCCCATTTCCCCTACAACTTGTTTTTCACTACGCGGAACTCGCCCGCCGGCAGCTGGAAACGCGATCGTGAAATTTCAGACCGCGAGGGGTGGGGGGTCACCTGAACTGCCTTTCTCCTCTCTCGGCGTTGGGGTTTAAGCTCCCGGCTGGTCTCTGCCCTCCAAGAATGACCGGCAGATCTGCACTGACAGCCTGCAGGGGGCCGCTCGTGTCAGCATGTACACTAGTGAAAAGCAGGCGTGAAAGCCCTTCATTGAGACTGTGTCGTGAATTCTGGTTTGGGAGCACTGCACGCTTGCCTTGCACTGGTACGAAGACACAGTGCAGCAGGGTGTCTTTGTACCAGTGCAGTGCTGACCTGGGCACCTTTCACAGTCACTTTGCACAAGTGGTGACGCTTGCACAGAGCAACAATGCTACCCCACCCTGCCCAAATTAAGCCTTTCCCCTCCCACTTGTTGATTCTCTGTCCACAGCGACACCCTGAGACCTCCGAAATCTTCCCCCGACACTCTGTGCCCCAAAGGAGGGAGGGGCAAAGTCAGGGTCCCTCCCCACAAAAACCAACCCATGTGTCCAGGGGTCCCCGGGCGATGCTCTGGAACTGCTCCCCACAAAGCCAGGCAGGACTTGGGGAGCCCCCTCTCCCTTGGAGCAGACTGTCTGCAGGGCAAGGAGCTCCCACGGCTTCACCTCCTGGGTCTCTCCTTGGAGCATTCAGCATCCTCTGCCCCTCCATGCGCTTCCCACAGCGAGTCGCCCCAGCGGGGTCCTGGGGGGGCACAGGGTCCTGCCCCCCCACTGCGCAGTCAGACGTGACTCTCAGCAGCCAGTGACACAGAGGTTTATTTGATGACAGGAACAGGGTCTAACAGAGCTTGTAGGTACAGCGAACAGGACCCCTCGGCCGGCTCCATTCTGGGGGGCAGTGAGCCAGACCCCCACATCTGCCCTCACTCCTTGTCCCCAGCCAGCTCCAGACTGAAACCCCCTCCAGCCCCTCCTCTCTGCTCAGCTCCTGTCCCGGGCCAGGGCGTTTCCTGACCCCTTTGTCTCCAACACCTTCAGTTGGCACCTTGCGTGGGCGGGGGGCAGGCCAGCAGTTGCCAGGAGACAGTGCCAGGCATTTCGGGCCACTGGCCCCTCACTCTGCAGCAACCACACCCCCTTCTCCCCCCACCTGGAGACTTAAGAACTGCAGAGGGGAAACTGAGGCACCAACACTGTATTCAGAGAAAACATTAAGAACTTTCCCAGTTCGTCACATCATGTAATTCGGAGCAGTGTCTGGGCTGCTCCACCATAGGCTCTGTGCCCCTTGATAAACTGGAGGGACTGGAGTGGGGGCTCAGAGTCACGGGGAGCGAGGGAATGGGGGGCTCAGAGTCACGCGGATTGGGGGGATCTGGGGGGCTCAGTCACGGGGATCGGGGGAATTGGGGGGGCTGAGAGTCACAGACCAGGGGAATTGGGGAGCTCAGAGTCACGGGGATCAGGGGGATTTGGCAGTTCCCAGGGGGGGTGGTTCCGGAGTGGTGGTGGCGGTTCTCGTAGGGGTTGGCGGTTCCCGAGGGGGGTGCAGTTCCTGGGGGGGGGTTGGCAGTTCTCACAGGGGTTCTGCTGGGCGGTTTTGGGGTCCGAGGAGGAAGGTGGGATTTTACCTCATCCTCTCCAGCCTCATGCAACTCTTCAGCTGCCGGGCGGCGCCGTCCTGGCGGGCGGTCCTGCGGGGTGCCCGGGGGGGTGCCAGGCCCTTCATCACCACGCTGTAGTTCCTGCCCTGGTTATTGGCCCAGTAGATGCCCTCGTCGGTCTGGTACCGGATCACGAAATCCAGGTGGGCGTCGGCCTCCTCCTCCTCCTCCTCCTCCTCCCGCTGGCCCGGGCCGAAGGGCAGGCAGAAGGCAAAGCGGTCGCTCAGCCCCCCGTCGGGTGAGCCCCCCGGCACGTAGCGGGCGGGGTGGTCGCAGTAGGTGCGCCAGCAGTCCTGGGTGGCCCGCACGTGGACGGCTTTGCGGTAGGCCACGTTCAGCACCCGCACGGTGCCCCGTAACAGCCACGGCTCGCCTGGCCCCGGCGCCAGCACCTCCTCCAGCTCCACCATGGCCTGGCGCAGCCTCGCCAGCCGCTCCGGCTCGCCCTGCCCTGCTGGGGGCAGCACGAAGGCAGGCAGGAGGTAGGGCATGGGGGGCAGCTGGCCGGTGGGGGGCAGTATCTCGGGGGGTGACTCAGGAGAGGGGAGCGGCCAGGGCCGGTAGCGCCGCAGGCGGGTCAAGGGCAAGCCCAGGGCATCGGCGAACAGCACCCGGCGCGCTCCCTCTGCATGCTGGGAGAGCGGCTCCTGGCCGTGCCCCATGGCATGCTGGGAGAGCGCCTCTTCGCTGTGCCCTATTGCATGCTGGGAGAGCGCCTCTTCGCTGTGCCCCATGGCATGCTGGGAGAGCAGCTCCTGGCCGTGCCCCATGGCATGCTGGGAGAGCACCTCTTCACTGTGCCCTATGGCATGCTGGGAGAGCGCCTCTTCGCTGTGCCCTATTGCATGCTGGGAGAGCAGCTCCTGGCCGTGCCCCATGGCATGCTGGGAGAGCGCCTCTTTGCTGTGCCCTATTGCATGCTGAGAGAGCGCCTCTTCGCTGTGCCCCATGGCATGCTGGGAGAGCAGCTCCTGGCCATGCCCCATGGCATGCTGGGAGAGCGCCTCTTCACTGTGCCCTATGGCATGCTGGGAGAGCGCCTCTTCGCTGTGCCCTATTGCATGCTGGGAGAGCGCCTCTTTGCTGTGCCCTATTGCATGCTGGGAGAGCAGCTCCTGGCCATGCCCCATTGCATGCTGGGAGAGCAGCTCCTGGCTGTGCCCCATGGCATGCTGGGAGAGCGCCTCTTCGCTGTGCCCCATGGCATGCTGGGAGAGCAGCTCCTGGCCGTGCCCCATGGCATGCTGGGAGAGCGCCTCTTCGCTGTGCCCCATGGCATGCTGGGAGAGCAGCTCCTGGCCGTGCCCCATGGCATGCTGGGAGAGCGCCTCTTCGCTGTGCCCCATGGCATGCTGGGAGAGCAGCTCCTGGCCGTGCCCCATGGCATGTTGGGAGAGCGCCTCTTCGCTGTGCCCCATGGTATGCTGGGAGAGCGCCTCTTCACTGTGCCCCATTACATGCTGGGAGAGCACCTCCTGGCCGTGCCCCATAGCATGCTGGGAAGGTCCCCCTTGGCCATGCCCCGGGGTATGCTGGGAGGGCGGCTCCTGGCTGTGCCCCATTGCATGCTGGGAAGGTCCCCCTTGGCTGTGCCCCATGGCATGTTGGGAAGGTCCCTCTTGGCCGTGCCCTGGGGTATGCTGGGAGGGCGGCTCCTGGCCGTGCCCCGGGGCATGCTGGGAGTGGGGCGGCCCCATTGCATGCTGGGAAGGTCCCCCTTGGCCGTGCCCCGGGGCATGCTGGGAGTGGGGCGGCCCCATTGCATGCTGGGAAGGTCCCCCTTGGCCGTGCCCCGGGGCATGCTGGGAGTGGGGCGGCCCCATTGCATGCTGGGAAGGTCCCCCTTGGCCGTGCCCCGGGGCATGCTGGGAGTGGGGCGGCCCCATTGCATGCTGGGAAGGTCCCCCTTGGCCGTGCCCCGGGGCATGCTGGGAGTGGGGCGGCCCCATTGCATGCTGGGAAGGTCCCCCTTGGCCGTGCCCCGGGGCATGCTGGGAGTGGGGCGGCCCCAGGGCAAGCCCGGAGAGCTGCCAAGCGGGGCGCGGGGCTGGACGTTGCTCCGCGGGGGGGGAGCCGGCGCGCGGGGGGGGGCTCCTGCTCCTCCGCCCCCTCCCCCCACGCCCAGGGCCGGCGCAGGGGGGCCCGCGGGGAGGGGAAGGCCGCGCCGGCCATGGCGGCTCCGGCGGCTGCTGCGGGGGGCGGAGCCACGGAGGGGGCGGGGAGAGAGAACGGGGGGGATGGTAACTAATGACCCCCCAGCCCAGCCCCCCCGGGCCCCGAGCCGGCTGGGCGGGGTGACCCCTGCGCTGAGCGTTCGCCCCCCGCCCCCCTGCCCAGCCCCACCCCTCCGCCTCCCCCCAGCCCAGCCCCTCTGCCAGGGGGTGCCTGCAGGCTCGGCTCTGGGGAGGGACAGGCAGTGCCAGGGGGTGACTCTGTGGGGGATAGGTGGTGTGGGGGGCTCGGGGGGGATGGGCGGTGCCAGGAGTGCCCATGGGCCTGGTTCAGGGGGGACGGGCGGCGCCTGGGGGCTAGGCGGGGGGATGGGCAGTGCCGGGGGGCTCGGGGGGGGTGGGCGGTGCCAGGAGTGCCCATGGGCCTGGTTCAGGGGGGACGGGCGGCGCCTGGGGGCTAGGCGGGGGGATGGGCAGTGCCGGGGGGCTCGGGGGGGTGGGCGGTGCCAGGAGTGCCCATGGGCCTGGTTCAGGGGGGACGGGCGGCGCCTGGGGGCTAGGCGGGGGGGATGGGCAGTGCCGGGGGGCTCGGGGGGGTGGGCGGTGCCAGGAGTGCCCATGGGCCTGGTTCAGGGGGGACGGGCGGCGCCTGGGGGCTAGGCGGGGGGATGGGCAGTGCCGGGGGGCTCGGGGGGGTGGGCGGTGCCAGGAGTGCCCATGGGCCTGGTTCAGGGGGGACGGGCGGCGCCTGGGGGCTAGGCGGGGGGATGGGCAGTGCCGGGGGGCTCGGGGGGGTGGGCGGTGCCAGGAGTGCCCATGGGCCTGGTTCAGGGGGGACGGGCGGCGCCTGGGGGCTAGGCGGGGGGATGGGCAGTGCCGGGGGGCTCGGGGGGGTGGGCGGTGCCAGGAGTGCCCATGGGCCTGGTTCAGGGGGGACGGGCGGCGCCTGGGGGCTAGGCGGGGGGATGGGCAGTGCCGGGGGGCTCGGGGGGGTGGGCGGTGCCAGGAGTGCCCATGGGCCTGGTTCAGGGGGGACGGGCGGCGCCTGGGGGCTAGGCGGGGGGATGGGCAGTGCCGGGGGCTCGGGGGGGATGGGCGGTGCCAGGAGTGCCCATGGGCCTGGTTCAGGGGGGACGGGCGGCGCCTGGGGGCTAGGCGGGGGGATGGGCAGTGCCGGGGGGCTCGGGGGGGATGGGCGGTGCCAGGAGTGCCCATGGGCCTGGTTCAGGGGGGACGGGCGGCGCCTGGGGGCTCGGCGGGGGGATGGGCAGTGCCGGGGGGCTCGGGGGGGATGGGCGGTGCCAGGAGTGCCCATGGGCCTGGTTCAGGGGGGACGGGTGGCGCCTGGGGGCTCGGCGGGGGGATGGGCAGTGCCGGGGGGCTCTGGGGGGGATGGGTGTTGTTGGATGGAACTGGGGGGCCGGGCAGTGCCGGGGGCGCTGGAGAGGATGGGCTGTGCTGCTGGGTGCTGGGGGGGATGGGGGGCTCTGGGGGGGACAGGCAGCGCTGTGCGGGGGATGGCTGGTGCCGGGGGGCGCTGGGAGGACGGGAGGTGCTGGGGGCTCTGGGGGGATAGTTGGCACTGGGGGCGCTGTGGGGGGGACGGCTGGTGCCGGGGGCGCTGGGGAAACGGGAGGTGCTGGGGGCTTGGGGGGAATGGGCAGAGTGTGGGGGTCCTGGGGGGGAGGGGCTGTGCTGGCAGCTCTGGGGGGACAGGTGGTGTCGGGGGGCGCTGGGGGGCGGATAGCCAGTGCCGGGGGCTCTGGGGGGACGGGCAGTGCAGGGGGACGCTGTGGGGGGAACGGCCGGTGCTGGGTGGACGGGAGGTGCTGGGGGCTCTGGGGGAACGGGCAGTGCTGGGGGCGCTGGGGGGCGGATAGCCTGTGCCGGAGACGCTGGGGGGATGGGCAGCGCAGGGGGGCGCTGGGGGGAGACAGCCGGTGCTGGGGGGCCCTGGGGGAACGGCCAGCGCTGGGGGGCTCTGGGGGGATGGGCAGCGCTGGGGGGCTCGGGGGGCAGGCAGCGCCAGGGGTGCCCGCGGGCCCCTGTGGCATCTCGGCTCAGCCAGCTGCTTTCTCTCCGGCGCAGTGAAAGTTCCCGCGCCCCAACCTGACCCTGGAGTTCCCCTGAAAATTCCCCGCTCGCCTGGGGGGGTCGGGCCAGCAGCACCCCGTGGCGCCGGGGGGGCAGGGAGGTGGGTCTGGGGGGCGGGCGGAGGGTTTGGCATCGCGGCGGGAGGAGGCCGGCGCCCATATAACCGGGGGCCAGCGGAGGGGGCCCACAAGCGTCTGAGGAGCCCCGGGAGCTCGGAGCCAGTGGCCATGGGGCCCCCCAAGGTGAGAGGGGGGCTGGGAAGGGGCTGAGCCGCTGGGGGGGACTCGGGGGGGTGGGAGAAGGGGTGAGAGGGGTCGGGGGGCCAGGGTGGGACACGCAGCCACACTGACACACTGCCCCCCCAGCGCTACACAACCACACTGCCCCCTCCCACAGCGCTACACAACCACACTGACACACGTACACCCAGCGCTACACAACCACACTGCCCCCCACAGCGCTACACAACCACACTGACACACATACACCCAGCGCTACACAACCACACTGCCCCCCACAGTGCTACACAACCACACTGACACACGTACACCCAGCGCTACACAACCACACTGCCCCCCACAGCGCTACACAACCACACTGACACACTGCCCCCCAGCGCTACACAACCACACTGCCCCCCAGAGCGCTACACAACCACACTGACACACATACAGCCAGCGCTACACAACCACACTGCCCCCCCCACAGCGGTACACAACCACACTGACACGTACACCCAGCGCTACACAACCACACTGCCCCCCCACAGCGCTACACAACCACACTGACACACGTACACCCAGCGCTACACAACCACACTGCCCCCCACAGCGCTACACAACCACACTGACACACGTACACCCAGCGCTACACAACCACACTGACCCCTCCCACAGCGCTACACAACCACACTGACACACGAACACCCAGCGCTACACAACCACACTGCCCCCCACAGCGCTACACAACCACACTGACACACGTACACCCAGCGCTACACAACCACACTGCCCCCCACAGCGCTACACAACCACACTGACACACGTACACCCAGCGCTACACAACCACACTGACCCCTCCCACAGCGCTACACAACCACACTGACACACGTACACCCAGCGCTACACAACCACACTGCCCCCTCCCACAGCGCTACACAACCACACTGACACATACACCCAGCGCTACACAACCACACTGCCCCCTCCCACAGCGCTACACAACCACACTGACACACGTACACCCAGCGCTACACAACCACACTGCCCCCCCACAGTGCTACACAACCACACTGACACACGTACACCTAGCGCTACACAACCACACTGCCCCCCACAGCGCTACACAACCACACTGACACACTGCCCCCCCAGCGCTACACAACCACACTGCCCCCCACAGCGCTACACAACCACACTGACACACGTACACCCAGCGCTACACAACCACACTGCCCCCCACAGCGCTACACAACCACACTGACACACGTACACCCAGCGCTACACAACCACACTGACCCCTCCCACAGTGGTACACAACCACACTGACACACGTACACCCAGCGCTACACAACCACACTGACCCCTCCCACAGCGCTACACAACCACACTGACACACGTACACCCAGCGCTACGCAACCACACTGCCCCCCCCACAGCGGTACACAACCACACTGACACATGTACACACAGCGGTACACAACCACACTGACCCCTCCCACAGCGCTACACAACCACACTGACACACGTACACCCAGCGCTACACAACCACACTGACCTCTCCCACAGCACTACACAATCACACTGCCCCCCCAGCACTACACTGACACACATACAGCGCTACACAACCACACTGACACGCGTACACCCAACGCTGCACAACCACACTGCCCCCCCACTGCTACACAACCACACTGACACACGTACACACAGCTCTACACAACCACACTGACCCCTCCCACAGCGCTACACAACCACACTGACGCGTACACCCAGTGCTACACAACCACACTGCCCCCCACAGTGCTACACAACCACACTGACACAAGTACACACAGTTCCACACAACCACACTGACCCACACAGCGCTACACAACCATACTGACCCCCCACACACCATGCTACACAACCACACTGACACATGTACACACAGTGCTAAGTGGTCACATGCAGAGACTGACACAACCACACTGACACACACACACCGAGCACTACACAACCACAGTGACACACAATCACACTCAGAGACTTACACAACCACACTGACACAGCGCTACACAGTCACACTCAGAAACCTCCACAACCACACTGACGCAGCGCTACACAATCACACTCAGAAACCTCCACAACCACACTGACACACTCACACCAAGCAGTGCACAATCGCGTGCACAGCGCTACATGATCACACATGGACACCTACACAACCACACACAGAGCACTAAACAATCCTACACAGTGCTTCACAATCACACTCATCTACCATGACACAACCATACACCCCTCCAATACACATCTCGCGGACACACACACTCCTGGTTTGCGCACCCTCAGCCACATGGTTACACTCACAGCATCACAACCCCAGACACACAGCCTCCCACACACACGCAGGGCAAGCCCGAGACGGGCTGGTAGCCAGCCCCACGGGCAATGGCTACGCTGCTGGCGCATGTCACAGACACACTGGCAATCACACACATGCGTGTGCTCACACATTTCACCCATGATGGGCCTGTACCTGTGACACACACACCCCCATCAGCAAACTGGGAGACCGGACTCCTGGGTTCTCTCCTGGCTCTGGGAGGGGAGTGGGGGCTGGTGGGTCAGAGCAGAGGGGGCTGGGAGCCAGGACTCCTGGGTTCTCTCCTGGCTCTGGGAGGGGAGTGGGGGCTGGTGATTAGAGCAGGGGGAGCTGGGAGCCCGGACTCCTGGGTTCTCTCCCTGGCTCTGGGAGGGGAGTGGGGCTGGTGGTTAGAGCAGGGGGCCTGGGAGCCAGGACTCATGGGTTCTCCCCCCAGCTCTGGGAGGGGAGTGGGGGCTGGTGGTTAGAGCTGGGGGCCTGGGAGCCAGGACTCATGGGTTCTCCCCCCAGCTCTGGGAGGGGAGTGGGGGCTGGTGGTTAGAGCTGGGGGGCTGGGAGCCAGGACTCATGGGTTCTCTCCCTGGCTCTGGGAGGGGAGTGGGGCTGGTGATTAGAGCAGGGGGGCTGGGAGCCCAGACTCTTGGATTCTCTCCCTGCACCATTAGCAACAAAGCCCGATTGCTCCCGCATGGCAGACACACTGCGCCCCGCCCCAGGCTTCCCACCCGACCCCAATCCCTCGGCCCCGCTCCCGAAGGGCCCGGCCTGGCTCCCGAGCCCCCCCGTGAAGCCATTGCCCCTGGCGGGCAGGCGTGTGCGGGTGAGGGTGTGCACCCGCGTGTGTGTCTCTCGTGCGCTCTGTGGTTTTCTTTCCCTCGCACACTGAGAGTTTTGCGGTAGCTTCTCGGTGCTCAGAAGCCTCGGGGGCTGGGGCGCCGAAAACCCCGACCGAGAAGCTGGTGTTATTTTCGAGCAAAGAAAAACCCCCCAGAAAGGGCACGCGGGACACGTCGCCCTGGTGCTCCGTTTCCACTGAGTCACCGACAAGTCGCACCCTCGGGGAGCGCGGCCGCCCCACGGCGGCCTATAAATCCCTGCCCGTGGGGTGGATTTCACACTGGTCCCCAGCTAGCCGGGATGCCGAGGAGCGCTGAGCGGTGAGTGGGGTGTGCCGGATCGGGGCAGGCCCCGGCAGGCCAGAGGTGACTGCCGGGCTCGTGCGAGGGGAGTCGTTTGGCTGATTTAAGGTCTGCCTCAGGGTCAATGCAGATTAACCCTTGATTTCAGTGGGGACAGGACTGGTTTCTGATCTCAGCTGCCCTGGGGTCAATCTGGAGTCACTCCTGATTGCACTAGGAGCAGGGCGGGATTTTGAGCCTAGACCCCCAGGGTCAAACCAGAGTCACTCCTGATTGCTCTAGGAGCAGGGCGGGATTCTGAGCCTAGCCCCCCAGGGTCAATCCAGAGTCACTCCTGATTGCATTAGGAGCAGGGTGGTATTCGGAGCCAAGCCCTCCAGGGTCAATCTGAAGTCACTCCTGATTGCACTAGGAGCAGGGCTGGATTCGGAGCCTAGCCCCCCAGGATCAATCCAGAGTCACTCCTGATTGCTTGAGGAACAGAGTGGGATTCGGAGCCAAGCCCCCCAGGGTCAATCCGGAGTCACTCCTGATTGCACTAGGAGCAGGGTGGGATTCGGAGCCAAGCCCCCCAGGGTCAATCAGGAGCCAAACAGCAGGATTTGAATAAGGTGACACGCCCGCAAACCCAGCCCTGTGGATTGATCCCGACTTGAACTCCCGATTCCCACTTGGCTTCTCCGAGCAGGAGCCTGAATTTTGCATTCACACCACAGGGGAGGGGACCCCGGCCGGGCTGAACCAGTCCCCAACCGACACCTCTTTCCAGTCTTCCCTGTGGGTGCCCACTGAGCTCCCCACCAGGCCCAGCCCCTCACGCGGAACCAGCCCCGGGGCCCAGAAAACACCCAGGACAGAAAGTGCAGCCACCGGAACCGGGAAGAAATATCTGGTTCAGGGGCTGCGGTCCAGGATGCCTGGGTTCTCTCCCTGGCTCGGGGAGGGGAGTGGGGGCTGGTGGTTAGAGCGGGGGGGGCTGGGAGCCAGGACTCCTGGGTTCTCTCCCCAGCTCTGGGAGGGGAGCGGGGGCTGGTGGGTGAGATCAGGGGCAGCTGGGAGCCAGGACTCCTGGGTTCTCTTCCTGGCTCTGGGAGGAGAGTGGGGGCTGGCGCTCAGAGCGTGGGGGTGGTCTGGGAGCCAGGACACCTGGGTTCTCTGGGGGCAGAGTGGGGCCTGTGAGACCCGAGCTGGTTACTCGTGTGTGATATCTCCAGGCCGAGGGTGATTCGAGCTTTGGGAAGGATGGGGAGGGGGGTGAAATCCAGCCTCCCACGCAGGGCTGCCTGGGGGGGTCAAGTGGGGCAATTTGCCCCTGGCACCACAGGGGCCCCCATGAGAATATAGTATTCTGTAGTATTGCAACTTTTTTTTATGGAAGGGGCCCCCGAAATTGCTTTGCCCCAGGCCCCCTGAATCGTCTGAGTGGCCCTGCTCCCGTGGACCTGTGGGGCTGGCTGGAGGCCTCGGGTCAGGAGGCTGCACCCCCCAGCTCCGTGCAGGCTGAGGCTCGGGGGGACGCCCCAGATTTACCACCCCCCCGGCGCCACGTCCCATGCCGCTGACGTGGCTGGGTTCCGTGACGTCTGGAAAGCGGGGGCCGCGGTGAGAAATTGGACGGGGGGGGCCGAACGGGACGTCACCCTGATTCTCGGAACCTGGCCCCAGCCCCGCCCCTGCTGCCGGGAAGCGACTCGAAGCGGCCCCTTGCCCTGTGAGGGGGAGTGGGGTCTAGTGGTTAGAGCAGGGGGAGGGGGCAGGGTTGGGAGCCAGGACTCCTGGGTTCTGTCCCCAGCTCGGGGAGGGTTGGGGGGGCAGGAAGGGGCGTGAGGGGCCATGGGGAGCTGGCGGGGGTAGGTTATCTCTGGGGGTCAGAGTGGTGGGAGGCGCAGCGGTCAAGGTGTGGGGGGAATATGGGGGGCACTGGCTGGATTTGCCCCCCAAGGAGGTGGGTGTCTGCTCACCCCCCCCAACCTGGGGCCCCCCATCCGGAGGGTGTGTCATGTGTCCAGGCATGTGAGCCCCGCTGGGCTGATGTGGGAGGGGCCCAAGCACACAGGAAATGCATGCATGTCATGGGGGCCACACGCATGTGAACCACAGGAGGGGTGCGTGTGCTGGGCGTGTGAGGCAGGCCACAGATCCCATTGGCCCACGCGTGTCACAAGGCTGCGCAGCCCTGGGTGGTCACGGAGGGAAGACATGGCTCCTACACAGCCACGCATGTGCCCCGGGACGTGACATGTCACATGGATCACAGACACACTGGATCACGGACACAGGTGGCGGCACTGTCAGGAGTTTGTCGCTGAAAACCCCACAGCTGGACCCACAGGTCACTTCCCCCCTCGGGAGTCCCTGAGCCCCCCCACCAGCCCCCCACCCCCTCCATTCCTCTAACAAGCCCTCCCAGCCCACTCTCTCCCTCTATCTCACCCCACATCCACCCCTCTGCCCCTCTTGGGAGTCCCCGAGCCCCCCCACCAGCCCCCCACCCCCTCCATTCCTCTAACAAGCCCTCCCAGCCCACTCTCTCCCTCTATCTCACCCCACATCCACCCCTCTGCCCCTCTTGGGAGTCCCCGAGCCCCCCCACCATCCCCCCACCCCCTCCATGCCTCTAACAAGCCCTCCCAGCCCCCACTCTCTCCATCTCGCCCCACATCCACCCCTCTGCCCCCCTCTCCTGGATTCCCCAGTTCTGGCTCAGACCTGTCGGCTAATCAAGGCCTGTTTCCCCCAGCTGGGGTCACTAATTAGCCCCACTGCTCGTCAGGGAGGCTGAGGGCTGCTAAGGTCCAGCTGGGCCCAGCGGCTCCCAGCCCCCGTCTGTGACACGGTTCAGCCCCACAGATGCGTGTTCCCCAGGGGGTCACACAGGACACGTGTGGTTTGCACATGCACCAGTATGCATGCACGCTCACCATGAAGCCACTCATCATATGTTGCACAGCTCTGCACACCTGGTGAACCCCATGCCATGGGAAACCGTTCACATGCGTGTGCTCTCCGTGACAGGCATGCATCTCCTCCATGCATGTACGTGTGATGTGTTGCACGGCTCACACGTGAGCAGTGTGACCAGTCGGACATACGTGTGCTTCCTTGTAGCTTCTCCCACCCTCTCACCTGCCCTTTCTCCCCACAGCTTGCGCCAGGCCCCAATACCCAGCCCCACAGCATCCCGAGTGCCCCATGGCGACAGCCCCACTGGCCCGACTGGCGGGGCCCAGACTCGCCCCACGGTGCTCACCCACGGAACCAGCGCCCCCTCCAGGAAGCAGCAGGTGGGTCCCCACATGGCTAGGGGAGGGGCACAGAGGGGGCAGCCGACCTCCCTAGACCCCAGGACTGACAGCAACCCCCCCTTTGTCTGTCCCACAGGTGCCACCGTACCCCCTGGCGATGGGGGACCCCCAAACCACCCCCCACCTCCAGGCCCTGCTCCAGGACACCCAGCGCCAGGCACTCCTCATCCAACAGGTACCGGATGCCTGGGTTCTCTCCCCAGTGCTGGGAGGGGAGGGGGGACTAGTGGTAACAGCGGAGGGGGCTGTGAGCCCGGACTCCTGGGTTCTACCCGCCATTCATCCCCTCACTTTCCTCCCCGTCCCAGATATCTCCGGAGCCCAGCGCCCGCCCCTCCATCCTGCACCTCCAGTCCCCCGGCGTACTGGTGCTGAGGTCCCACCACGGCTTGACACACGGTAACCAGGGGGGGCATGTAGGATGCTGGGGGGGCGGTTCTGGCAGAGGGGGGCAGACAGGCCCAGTGCCCTGGTCCACCCCCCATTTCTCCCCTTCTCTTTTCCAGGGATTAACATCATGGGCATGGAGTGGATTCCGAGGGACCCGCCTGCCCCCAGCTCACCAGACCGGCCCCCCCCCGAGCGCTGCCCCAGCCCCGGGGACCACAGCGGGCAGACTGAGAGGTGAGTGCTGGGGAGTTAGGGGGGGCTGGGAGCCAGGACTCCTGGCTTCTCTCCCGGCTCTGGGAGGGGAGGGGAAGGGAGGGGGGGCTGGTGGGTTAGAGCAGGGGGGGCTGGGAGCAAGGATTCCTGGGTTCTCTCCTGGCACTGGGAGGAGAGTGGGGGCTGGGAGCCAGGACTCCTGGGTTCTCTCCCGGCTCTGGGAGGGGAGTGGGGGCTGGTGGGTTAGAGCAGGGAGCCTGGAAGCCAGGACTCCTGGGTTCTCTCCTCGGCTCTGGGAGGGGAGTGGGGGCTGGTGGTTAGAGCAGGGGGGCTGGGAGCCAGGACTCCTGGGTTCTCTCCTGGCTCTGGGAGGGGAGGGGTGTCTAGTGGGTCAGAGCAGGGGGGGCTGGAAGCCAGGACTCCTGGGTTCTCTCCCTGGCTCTGGGAGGGGAGTGGGGGCTGGGAGGTCAGAGGAGGAGGGGGCTGGAAGCCAGGACTCCTGGGTTCTCTCCCTGGCTCTGGGAGGGGAGTGGGGGGTCAGAGGAGGAGGGGGCTGGGAGCCAGGACTCCTGGGTTCTCTCCCTGGCTCTGGGAGCAGAGTGGGGGCTGGAAGCCAGGACTCCTGGGTTCTCTCCCGGCTCTGGGAGGGGAGTGGGGGCTGGGGGGTCAGAGCAGGGGGGACGGGGAGCCAGGACTCCTAGGTTCTCTCCCCGGCTCTTGGCGGGGGGTGGGGGCTGGTGGTTAGAGTGGGGGGGCTGGGAGCCAGGACTCCTGGGTTCTCTCCTGGCTCTGGGCAGGGGCTGGTGGTTAGAGCAGGGGGGCTGGGAGCCAGGATGCCTGGGTTCTCTCCGGCTCTGGGAGGGGGTGGGGGCTGGTGGTTAGAGCAGGGGGGCTGGGAGCCAGGACTCCTGGGTTCTCTCCCCAGCTCTGGGAGGGGAGTGGGGGCTGATGGGTTAGAGCAGGGGGGCTGGAAGCCAGGACTCCTGGGTTCTCCCCGGCTCTGGGAGGGGATGGGGGCTGGTGGTTGTGGGGGGAGACCCCAGCTGAGCTGTTGATCTCGGCAGACGCCCCCAGCAGGACCCGCTCTGGGCACAGGACAGGGCAGCCCAGTGCCGGCGGCAGAGGGAGCTGGTCGAGAACCTGGAGGATCAGGTGAGGGTCAGTCAGGGTGTGGTTGCCCCACAGGGCCTGGGGGGGGGGGGGACAATCACAGCTGGGTGCTGCCTTGGGGAGAGGAGGGTGGGGGGATAATTGGGGCTGGGGGGCACCGGCCTTGGATATCAGGGGGCTCCCCCCTCTCAGACATCTTTGGGGGGGGGGGGGCTGGGGATTAGGGCCTCGTGTCCCGGCAGATTCACAGCTGCTGTCCTGGAAGAGAGGAGTGGGCTTGAACCACTGGCCCAATGGCATCGCAGAGCATCATGGGAGGTGTCATCCTGGTGCATCAAGGGAGTTGTAGTCCTGGTGCATTGTGGGAGTCATGGTACAGGATTCCACCCCCCCATTTCCTGCCCCCTCAACTCACCTGCCCCCTCTCTCCCCCCAGCTGGAGCGTGAGCGGCAGCGCCTGGGGGCCATGCAGGCCCAGCTGGCCACGACAGAGGCCACAGACCGAGCCCTCGACCCCGTAAGAGCTGGGGGGGGGGCGGGGAAGGGGGCAAAGCCCTGCAGTGGAAGGAACGGGGGGGGGGAGATGGAGTGGGGGCTGGGTTGAGGTCTTGGGGGTGGGCCAGACATTGAGACAGAGCTGAAGTTAGTGGCGACAAGGCCTGGGGACCCAGAGCATTCATGGGGGTGGAGTCAGAATCCATGGGGCAGGGGGTGCAATCCCTGGGGGGGGGCAGATATCAGGTGCGGATCCAGACTCTCTATCACTTACCTGCCCCCCCCAGGCAATGTCAGCAAAGGGCCAGCGCTGCGCCTCCTACCCCCACAACTCCTCGGGCTGGGCCCGGTCCGGAGCCACCCTCCCTGCCCAGAAGGGGGTGCTGCAGCCACCACTGACCCCCCAGACGCACCCCTGCGTCAGCCATGGCACCGGCATCTGCTCAGGTGAGCGGCTGGGACCCAGGACTGCTGGGTTCTCTCCCTGGCTCTGGGAGGGGAGTGGGGGGCTGGTGGGTCAGAGCAGGGGGGCTGGTGGGTCAGAGCAGGGGGGCTGGGAGCCAAGACTCCTGGGTTCTCTCCCCAGCTCTGGGAGGGGAGTGGGGGGCTGGTGGGTCAGAGCAGGGGGGCTGGGAGCCAAGACTCCTGGGTTCTCTCCCCAGCTCTGGGAGGGGGAGTGGGGGCTGGTGGGTCAGAGCAGGGGGCTGGGAGCCAAGACTCCTGGGTTCTCTCCTGGCTCTGGGAGGGGAGTGGGGGCTGGTGGGTCAGAGCAGGGGGGGCTGGGAGCCAGGACTCCTGGGTTCTCTCCGCGGCTCTGGGAGGGGAGTGGGGGCTGGTGGGTCAGAGCAGGGGGCTGGGAGCCAAGACTCCTGGGTTCTCTCCTGGCTCTGGGAGGGGAGTGGGGGCTGGTGGGTCAGAGCAGGGGGGGCTGGGAGCCAGGACTCCTGGGTTCTCTCCCCGGCTCTGGGAGGGGAGTGGGGGCTGGTGGGTCAGAGCAGGGGGGCTGGGAGCCAAGACTCCTGGGTTCTCTTCCAGCTCTGGGAGGGAGTGGGGGCTGGTGGTTAGAGCAGGGGGGGCTGGGAGCCAGGACTCCTGGGTTCTCTCCCTGGCTCTGGGAGGGGAGCGGGGGCTGGTGGTTAGAGCAGAGGGGGCTGGGAGCCAGGACTCCTGGGTTCTCTCCTAGCTCCGGGAGGGTAGCGGGGGGCCAGTGTTGAGCGAGAGCTGTGGGGGTGGGCTATGCTGGGGGGGGGGGGGATCAGGCCCATGATTGACAGGTCTGTTCTCCTCCCCCTGCAGATCTGGGCCCCACCCTGGAATTTTATCGGTTCAGCAGGGCCCGGCCGCCCTTTACCTACGCGATGCTGATCCGCTGGGTGAGAACCGGGGGGGGGGGGGAAGCTGTCCCATTGTTCTGTATCCCCCCCTGCCCATCATCCCCTCAACTTCCCTGCCCAGCCACAAGGGGGAGAACCCTCCCAGCCCTAGAGCCCGAGGGGAGGGGTTACCCTCCCCTGAGCCCTGACCCCCCCCTCCCCCACAGGCCATTCTGGGATCCCCCCACCGACAGCTGACGCTGAATGAGATTTATCAATGGTTCAGCCGCATGTTCGGCTACTTCCGCCACAACACGGCTACCTGGAAGGTGAGCGACGCTGGCAGGGCTGGAGGGGTCAGGGCTGTGGGTTGGGAGTGAGGGGCACCAGCAGGGCTGGAGGGGCAGGGGCTGCGGGTTGGGAGTGAGGGGCGCTGGGGGGGCAGGGGCTGTGAGTTGGGAGTTAGGGGCACCTGCAGGGCTGCAGGGGTCAGGGGCTGCGGGTCGGGAGTGAGGGGTGCCGGGGGGGTCAGGGGCTGCGGGTCGGGAGTGAGGGGGCACCAGCAGGGCTTGGGGGAGGGCAGGGGCTGCGAGTTGGGAGTTAAGGGCACCTGCAGGGCTGCGGGGGGCAGGGGCTGTGGGTCAGGAATGGGGGACAAGGGTGAGGGAGCTGCAGGTCCCCTGACCCCCCCTCCCTCCCCCTAGAACGCCGTGCGGCACAACCTGAGCCTGCACAAGTGCTTCGTGCGAGTGGAGCACGTGAAAGGCGCCGTGTGGACCGTGGACGAGGCCGAGTTCCAGAAGAAGCGGAACCAGCGACCAACCCCGTATGGTGCTCTGGGGTGGGCGGAGCCTCCCCTTAGCCACGCCCAGGGACCGCCAGCTATTAGCCACGCCCCCAGGAGGATCCAGCACAGTGGGCTGGGCCTCCAGTTAGCCACGCCCCCAGAGGATCCAGCAGGGGTGGGGGGCCCCAGGCATTAGCCACACCCCAGGGCGTGGGGAGAGCAGGACAGAAATGTGCTAGCCACACCCCTTTTGTCTCCCCCCCAGGTACCTGGAGCTGAAGCACCTGCTGCCCCCCCCCCGCCCCAGCCAATGAGATGCCCCCAGGACTCCTCCAGGGGCTGAGACACCCCCCCCATGTGCGCGGGGGGGGGGACTGAGCCCCCCACCCTTGGACACAGGAGCTGTCTGCAAAACCTGGGACTTTATTGGCCTCGTTCCAGCAGGGGAAGGGGGAAGGGAAGCTGCACCCCAGCCCCAGCCGCCTTGGCCCCAAGCTGGGGGGGAATAAAGGGAGCAAAATCCAGTGCCGACTCAGCTGCTGCTTGGGAGCGGGGGAGAAACGGGGATCCACCCCGGCAGCTGGGGATGGGGGCAGTGGAGAATCAGGGGACCCCGCAGGGGGGGAGGGGTGTGTTATATGCAGCAGTTTTAAGGGTCCCTGCTCCTCCCCAGCAGCGCCGCGTTCTCCTGCCGCAGGGCCCGGTAGTCGCTCAGGATCCGCTCCAGGTTGGCCAAAGTCTTCTTGGCCCCCTCGCTCTCGATCTGGGGGGGCATATTAACTCCTCAGTGCTGGAGCCAGGAGGGCCCCGTGGCACCCCCCAGCCTCCAGGACCAACCCCCCCCAACTCACCTGTTCCTCCAGGTCCCGGATCTCCCGCTGGATGGCGCCTGCGTCCTCAATCGTCTGGATCAGCTGGCTGCAATTCTGGGGGGGTCGGGGGGCAGCGGGACAGGGGTTAACGAGCCTCCTCCAGCCCCTGGGCTGCCCCAGCCCCCCCGGATGAGAGCAGCCCCACCCCTACACTGGTCCCCTAAATCCACTCCTGGGTTTCTGGTACTTCTAGGACCCCCAGCCTATGCGAGCTGCCCCCTACTCTGCCCCCCAAGGCACCCCCAGCTCTGCCCCCCAGCCTACGCGAGCTGCCCCCCAAGGCACCCCCAGCTCTGCCCCCCAGCCTACGCGAGCTGCCCCCCAAGGCACCCCCAGCTCTGCCCCCCAGCCTACGCGAGCTGCCCCCCCAAGGCACCCCCCAGCTCTGCCCCCCAACCTTCGCGAGCTGCCCCCTACTCTGCCCCCCCAAGGCACCCCCAGCTCTGGCCCCTCGAGCCTATGCAAGCTGCCCCCTACTCTGCCCCCCAGCCTGTATCCCCCCCACACCCACCTCGTGGAGAGCCGCCAGGTATTTATAGGCTTTCCGGACTGACTCATCCCGCTTGGCATCCTGTGGGGACACAGAGACGGGGGGCGGGTCAGGAACCCTGCTCCTCCCCCACCTTACCACCCCCCCGACTGCCCCAGGCCAACCCCCCCCAGACCCCCATAGCCTCTCCCCCACATACACCCCACCCCCCTCCTCTCTCCACCCCCCACAGGGGGCCCCTTTGGGCATTTCCCCACACCCCTCCCCCCAGTAACCCCCAGGGGAGTGTCCCCCAGGGCCCCCCACCTTGAAGACCAGCTCGTCGGTGACGGCGAAGGTCCGGTCCAGCTTCCCGGTCAGGCTGTTGATCTCCTTCTGCAGGGCCCGCGTGTCCGACAGGATCTGGGGGGCCGGGGGAGAGATCTGCTACCGCTGCCAGGGGGAGCCCCCCCCCCGGCGTGGAGAAGAGCTCGACGCCCATGGCCCCGGGGGACCCCCCCGTTACCTTCGTGATCTCCTCCTTCTGCTTGCGGATGTTGCCGATAATCTCGAGGATGCGCTGGGTGTAGGCCGCCCGCGACACGTCCTTGGGGAGCGACTCCAGCTGTGTCAGCTAGGGGGGCGGGGGGTCAGCGTCTGCCCCGGCCCCCCTCACCGGGCCCGGCCAGGGGGGCCTCAATTCTCCAGCTGCTGCCCCCGGGGATGTGCACAACCAGCGTGCAAAGGGCTCCCCCACCCCCAGGCGAGTGTGCAAACCACAGCCAGCCACCCCCAGGCAGGCGTGCAAACCACACCCAGCACTTCCCAGCCAGCTCCAGGTCAGCGTGCAAAGGGCTCCCCCCACTCCCAGGCGAGTGTGCAAACCACACCCAGCCACCCCCAAGCAGGCGTGCAAACCACACCCGGCACTTCCCAGCCAGCTCCAGGCCAGCGTGCAAAGGACACGTGCCCAGTTCACCCATCCCAGGCCCCACCCTCGTGCGACACCCCGCCCCCACCCAAGGCCCCGCCCACCAGCTGCCGGCACAGCTCCTCCTTGCGCCGGGCCTCGGTGGCCGCGCTCCGGCTGCGCTCGTTCAGGGCCTGGATCTCCGAGACGCGCCGTGTCGACTCCAGCTGCAGGGGGAGAACCGGGGGGGTCAGCAGGGGAGGGGCCACCCCAGGGGAGCCCTGCCCCCTCAGAGAAGTCCCGCCCCCAGGCTCACCTGGCGGGAGTGACGGGCAGCGCGGAGGTGACGATACTGATCCATGAGGGGCCCCCGGCGCGTCTCCCACTGCGCGGCCAGGTGCACCAGGCGCTGGGCGCTGCTCTCCACCAGCAGCTGGGGAGCAGGAGGGGGTCAGTGCCTGCCCCGGGCCCCCCAACGTCCCCCAGCCCCCATCCCCCTGGTCCCCCAAACATCCCGGCTACCCGTCCTCGCTGCCCATCCACCATCCCAGGCCCCCATCCTCTTGGCCCCCCGTTATTCCCCTAATCTTGCCCCCCCCAACCTCAGTGCCCCCCCAGCATGCACCCCTGGACCCACCTCCCCAAGTCTGACACCCCCCCCCGCCCATCCCTCCCAGGCTCAGCCCCCCCTCCGGTACCTGCAGCTTGGCCAGGTTCTTCTCAGCCTGGGGAAGCAGCTCCAGGGCCCGGCTCTTCACCTGCAGGGTCTGTTCGCGCCCCCCCCAGAGCCAGCCGCTGCTGCCACAGTCCCGCCTCGGCCTGGGGGGCAGAGAGATCAGGGGAGCAAGGCCCCCGTGACACCCCCATCACCCACCTTGGCCTGGGGGCAGAGAGATCAGGGGAGCACGGCCCCCCCGACACCCCCATCAGCCCCACCTCAGCCTGGGGGCAGAGAGATCAGGGGAGCACGGCCCCCCCCCGACACCCCCATCAGCCCCACCTCAGCCTGGGGGCAGAGAGATCAGGGGAGCACGGCCCCCCCCCGACACCCCCATCAGCCCCACCTCAGCCTGGGGGCAGAGAGATCAGGGGAGCACGGCCCCCCCGACACCCCCATCAGCCCCACCTCCGCCTGGGGGCGGAGAGATCAGGGTGCACGCCCCACCCAGACACAGCCCTGCCCCCAGATGGAGAAATGCCCCCGGCTCTCACCTGGCTGAGGCTCAGCTCCAGGACCTTCACCTCCCCGCCCACGGCGTCCATCTCAGCCTCCAGGCGCTGAAGCTCCCCCCGCAGGCCAGCCAGCTCCTCCTCCTGCTGTGCCTGCACCTCCTGGGGAGGGGAGAAGGGGGGTCTCTAGGCCAGCATGGCGAGGGGCAGTGGGGAGCACCCTGGGAACAGCCCCTACACCAGCTGGCTGAGTCCTGCCAGGGACCAGAGGGGGGGAAGGGGAGGAGAACCCGCCAACATTAGGCTCCAGGGTTAACAGCCAGCCAGGTGGGAGCTCTGAATTCCCCAGCTGTGTTGGGGTCCCCCAGAGCACCATCCCGCACCCTGTATCAGGGTCCCCTGTCCCCCAACTGCTGAGCACCCTCCTCCCCTGTCTTTATGGGGGTCCCCCTCCCTCCAGCCACCGCCCCCTGTGATGTTGTCATCTCGGGCGTTGGAGCGTTGGCCTGCTAAACCCAGGGCTGCGAGTTCAATCCTTCAGGGGGCCATTTAGGGATCCGGGGTAAAAATCTGTCTGGGGGTGGTCCTGCTTTGAGCAGGGGGTTGGACTAGATACCTCCCGAGGCCCCTTCCCACCCTGAGAGTCTCTGAGCCTGTGATTTTATCAAATTACGCTAATGAGGGAATACGAGGTGACTGGAATGTGCTCCATGGAAAAGGTCCCTCCTAAGGTGTCATTAGGAAACTCATCAGCTACACGGGGGTCGTCCTGCGTGTAAACGTAGCGCTTGGAGTCTGAGCTAGAACTCGGGGCCCGGTGCAAAGGTGCGAAGGGGGGGGTCGTCGCGCGTGTAAACGTAGCGCTTGGAGTCTGAGCTAGAACTCGGGGCCCGGTGCAATGGTGCGAAGGGGGGGGTCGTCGCGCGTGTAAACGTAGCGCTCGGAGTCTGAGCTAGAACTCGGGGCCCGGTGCAATGGTGCGAAGGGGGGGTCGTCGCGCGTGTAAACGTAGCGCTCGGAGTCTGAGCTAGAACTCGGGGCCCGGTGCAATGGTGCGAAGGGGGGGTCGTCGCACGTGTAAACGTAGCGCTCGGAGTCTGAGCTAGAACTCGGGGCCCGGTGCAATGGTGCAAAGGGGGGGTCGTCGCGCGTGTAAACGTAGCGCTCGGAGTCTGAGCTAGAACTCGGGGCCCGGTGCAATGGTGCAAAGGGGGGGTCGTCGCGCGTGTAAACGTAGCGCTCGGAGTCTGAGCTAGAACTCGGGGCCCGGTGCAATGGTGCAAAGGGGGGGTCGTCGCGCGTGTAAACGTAGCGCTCGGAGTCTGAGCTAGAACTCGGGGCCCAGTGCAATGGTGCAAAGGGGGAGTCGTCACGCGTGTAAACGTAGCGCTCGGAGTCTGAGCTAGAACTCGGGGCCCGGTGCAATGGTGCAAAGGGGGGGTCGTCGCGCGTGTAAACGTAGAGCTCGGAGTTTGAGCTAGAACTCGGGGCCCGGTGCAATGGTGCAAGGGGGGGGGCAGGAACAGGCTGGACTCCCCACGACGCCTGTTAAGCAAGACAATTGCCTGGGGCCGGCGCTGTTTGCAGGCAGGTCCCCTGGGAGTCAGGACGGGGGGACAGGGGCCTGGGGGGCTCCCAGGACATGTGATCTGTCCCCTGGGCCTGGAACCCATCTCAAGCCTGGGGCTTTTCCAGGGGGGGGAGAGGGGGGGCAGAGGGATAAAGGATTCCTGCCGTGGGTCAAAGCTGTAAGGGGGGGAACCCCCAGGTACCCCTGGAGCTGGGCTGAGGGCTCTCCCGGGGGGCGGGGGGAGAACAGGCCCAGGTTGAGGCCAAACTTACTGAAGCATTTCGGGGGGGTAGGGGGGGCAAAGAATCTCTGGATTCAGGTTGCTGAGACACAGACTCACGGGTTTGGGTTATTTCGCCGGGTGACTCCCCCAGTCGCGTCTGTTCCTACCCAGGGTGGCGTGGGGGGGGGGGGGGGGGTTTAATACAATTGCTTGTTACTGATTAACGAACCCGGATTGTGTTAGTACGGGGGGGGGACCAGCCGTGCAGCCCCCCCCCATGTGTTATGGGGGGAGGGGGGACAATCCCTGAGCTCTCCGCAGGGCAAACTGCGTTTCTGTGGGGTTAGACCAGCTGGGAGTTGGGCATCCAGGGGCTAAAGACAGGACCCCCCCCGTGAGCTGCTTTCGGTTCGGGGGGGGGGGGGGGGCTGTGGGGTTCAGACCCTGGGGCTGGGCGGGCGCAGCCGGTGGGTCTGGCTCAGCAGGACGGGGCGCTGGTGCCCCGAACCGGTGGGGGAGCAGGGGCAGAGGTGAGTTCTGTGGTCCAACCCATCACCCCACCACCCTGCCCCGAATTGGGGTCCCCCCCGCTACCTGCTCCGAGGTCTTGGAGGACACAAGAGTTTCTACTGCCGCCTGCATCTGCCCCATGCGTTCCTGGGGGGCCACAAGGGGGAAGTCACGGGGGGCCTCTCCCCTCAGCCCCCCATCACTCCTCCAAATTTCCCAGAGTCCCTCCTGAGCCCGAAAGCCTCCACCTCCACCCCCATTCCCTCCCCTCTCCCAGCCACCCCCTCCCCCCCAAGTCTCCCCCAACCTCCTGGATAGCCCCTAACCCCCCCTCCAGCCCCTGTAATCCCCCATCCACCCAGACACACCCAAAGTCTGCCCAGGTACCCCGACTTCTGAGCCCCCAACCCCCCCAGTGCCCCCCCAGCCCCCAGTACCTGGTCATGCACCAGGCGCTGGGCGTGGCTGAAGCGGGACCCCTTGGCCAGGGGCCCCCCGGCACCCCCCACACTCAGCAGCTCGGCCAGGTCCCGTGCCCCTGGCTGCGGGGGGGCGGCAGTCTCGTGGAGGGGGGCAGCCTGACGCAGCTGGTCCAGCAGGCGGCGCCGGAGCCGTTGACGCTTCCACTGCACGTACTCCTGGAGGGGAGGGGAGGGGAGGGGTCAGTGCAACTTAGGAACCCCCCCCGGGCATGTATTCCTGGGGCCAGGGGACCCCAAACCCCTCCCCCCACAAACATCCGGGCCCCTCCTCACCTTTGGGGGCAGGCGAGACGCCAGCCCCTGGCTCTGCCAGTCGGCCTCCCAGTCGTGCTGCGCCCCCAGGTCGCCCGCGTGTCGCTCCAGCAGGGAGGGGGCCACGGCACCCGGCCGGGGGGGCTGGGCCGGCACCGGGGGCAGGAACCCCCCGAAAAACTCCCGGCGCTCTGGGGGGGCTAGACATGGAGGTCAGAGCCCACCCCTTGCCCCAGAGCCATGCCCCCCACCTCCCACCCACGCCTCCAGCCTGACCCCACCATGCACCCACCCATGCCCCCCTACGCCCCCAATCCAGCCCCCAGGCCCCACGGACCCCTCCCCCCAGCCAACCTGAACTTGAGCCACACCCCCTCCCCTGAACCCCCCTCCCCGACTCCCACCCACACCCCCTCCACCCCTCTGTGCCCCAATCCTGTCCCCCTGGACCCCTCTTGCGCTCAGATCCAGGCCCCCCGCCCCATCACCTACCAACCGGCTCCGAATCGCGAGGCAGGACCAAGGGGTGGGCATGAAAGGGTTTCAGCAGGCAGGTGCCCTGTGGGGAGAAAACCAAGGCCGTTAGCCTGGGGAACTGCCTGCCACAGGACCCGTTTGAGACAGGAAAGGGAGGCGCTGCTGGAAAACAGGAAGTCTGGCCCTGCCCAAGGAACCATTTCTGCTCAGCTCTGCTCCGGGTTCGGCTCCAGCAGTGGGGCAGGTTCAAACGCCCCAAAATCCAGCCAGCGCCTTCGGGGAGATCGGCACCGGACTCGAGCTGGTCAGTGGCGCCAGCTCTGCCGTCCTCTTGACCGGTCCCCACCCGCCTTCTCCGACGTTCCCGGATTAACCCGAAGGAAGGTTTGTAATAACGCAATTCGAATCCGAAACCTTCAAGCGTCATAAGCACGATTATTCACCCGCCTCATGTTACGTGAAACGTGTCCAGTTTTGTGAAACACTCGTTACCAGCTCCGTGTTCCCTATTTCACCAAACAGTAAATAACTGCCGGGTGCTCTGCGACCAGACCCAACGTTATATTCACTCGCGCGTTTACCCAACGCTGGGCAGCAGCTGCCGCAGTTATGGATCCGCTCTCGTTTGAATACGTGATCCGCGTTCAGTCCATGAAACTGGAGTACGCAAGGTTGAGAGATGCGGTACCCGAATGATAACGACTTACAGCTCTTACGAACTGCACGAGAGTGGGTACGTGCTACGTTAGAACGCTGAGTATCGCCCCAGGTATAAAACTCGATCCGTTACGTCACGTTTAATAGTCACAGATCGTTGTACATAGGTACAATCTGCATTATATTGACTCTAAGATATGACGGGAGAATGTAATTCATTAATTAGGGTACAATTATGGATATTCAGTACCCCAGCCAGGACGCCGGGATAGATGGGCCCGTGGGCTGGGCCGGCTGTGGTGGGGATACAGGGCTTGCTGGCTGGATACGTGGGTTGGAGTGGGGAGGGGGGACCCACCTGCAGCCGCTGTAGCCGAGGGGTGCGGCAGGCGGGGGGCACCCAGGGCGTCCCCAGCTCCTCCTTGATCTTCGCTGCGATGGCGCGGAGTAGCCCAGCTGACTTCCCTGCAAGGGGGGCAAAGGTCATGGCCGCCGCCGCCCCCCAGATTCCCCCGCATGGCTCCTGCCTCCCACTCATAAATCCCCCCCACCCCCCCCACCATGGGGTCACCCCCCCGATCCGCCCCCCTGACACACAATGAACCTCGCAGCGTGGCCCCTCCCCACGCCCCCCCCCCGTACCGGCCGGCTGCCTGGCGTCCTCAGCATCGTCCCTGGGCAGCTTCTCCACCAGGAACAGCAGGAGGCGCCGGATCTCGGGCTCGCTGCTGTACAGGAAAGTCTGGTACCCGACCTCACCCTGATAGCCCAGCTCCTGGGGGGAGGGGGAAGCATCAGGACTTCTGGGTTCTCTCCCCAGCTCTGGGAGGGGAGTGGGGGCTGGTGGTTAGAGGGGGGGGGGCTGGGAGCCAGGACTCCTGGGTCCTCTCCTGGCTCTGGGAGGGGAGCAGGGCTGGTGGTTAGAGCAGGAGGGCTGGGAGCCAGGAGTCCTGGGTTCTCTCCCTGGCTCTGAGAGGGGAGTGGGGGCTGGTGGTTAGAGCAGGGGGGCTGGGAGCCCGGACTCCTGGGTTCTCTCCCCAGCTCTGGGTGGGGAGTAGGGGCTGGTGGTTAGAGCTGGGGTGGGGGGCTGGGAGCCCGGACTCCTGGATCTCTCACCTGGCAGGCCTGGGCCAGGCTGGTGCCGATGCGGAACCGGGCTGACATGCCAGGGGGCAGCACGTGGCCGAGGCTGGTGCCCAGCGATGGGTGAATGACGCGGAGGCATCGCACCACCGACTCCACAATCAGCTCCGTGGTGAACTCCCGCAGGCTCTGCACCTCCTTGGGGACCTGCCTGTGGGGAGCCGGGGAGCTGCCGTCAGACAGCCCCCCCGACGGGCAGGGACCCGGCACCACGGTGCAGCCACCTCTGGGGCGCGGCAGCCAGGAAACAGCTGCACAGAATGCCGCAGAGGGACGGCTCGCCCAGCGCTGATGGGCAGGGAAAGCGCCCCCAGCCGAGCCTCACGCCCTGCTTCCTGCCCCACGGCCCCCCCCAGCCCCAAGTGCCATGGGAGAACCCCCCTCCCGCTAAGCCCCCCACCCCACAGCACCCCCCAGCCCCGAGTGCCAGGGGACACCCCCCTGCTCAGCCCCCACCCTGCTTCCTGCCCCACGGGAGAGCCCCTGCCCCACAGTGTCCCTCCGCCCCGAGCGCCAGGGGAGAGCCCCCCACTGAGCCCCCACCCTGCTCCCTGCCCCAAGGCACCCCCCAGCCCTGAGTGCCAGGGGAGACCCCCCTGCTCAGCCCCCACCCTGCTTCCTGCCCCACAGGAGAGCCCCTGCCCCACAGTGTCCCTCCGCCCCAAGCGCCAGGGGAGAGCCCCCCACTGAGCCCCCACCCTGCTCCCTGCCCCAAGGCACCCCCCAGTCCCGAGTGCCAGAGGAGAACTCCCCTCCCGCTGAGTCCCCACCCTACTTCCTACCCCATGGCACACGCTCCCAGCCCCAAGCACCCAGGGGAGACCCCCTTGCTGAACCCCCACCCAGCTTCCTGCCCCATGGTACCCCCCAGCCCCGAGTGCCAGGGGTGAGCCCCCACCCTGCTTCCTGCCCCACAGCACCCCCCAGCCCCCTACCCCCAGCAAGGGGCGGGGCTTACGTTCCGGAGAGGCGGAGCGAGTGGATAAGGATCTTGTCCACCTCGTCCATAGTGGCGGGAGAGGCCCCAGGCAGCGACCCCTGTGGGGGGGAGAGAGCAGGATTCGCACCCAGACCCGGGGCTGGGCTCAGGGGCTCCGGCCCCCCGGCGGGAAGGGGGGCAGAGGGAGGTGGGGGGGTTCCGGGGGGGCAGAGGAAGGGGGGGCACAGTTGGGGGGCAGGGAGAGGGAGGGAAGGTCCTGGGGAGCAGAGGAAGGGGGGGCACAGTTGGGGGGCAGAGGGAGGGAAGGGAGGTCCTGGGGGGCAGACGAAAGGGGAGCACAGTTGGGGGGCAGAGGGAGGGAAGGGAGGTCCGGGGGGGCAGAGGAAGGGGGGGCACAGTTGGGGGGCAGAGGGAGGGAAGGGAGGTCCGGGGGGGCAGAGGAAGGGGGGGCACAGTTGGGGGGCAGAGGGAGGGAAGGGAGGTCCGGGGGGGCAGAGGAAGGGGGGCACAGTTGGGGGGCAGAGCGGGGGGTCCCGGGGGGCTGGTTCACACTCACAGGTTTCCTCTTTACACTTCTGCGGCCACACAGTCACAGGACGCGCTGCAAGGGCCGCTGGGAATTGTAGTCCAACCCCGCCCCCCAGCCCGGTGCATGCTGGAATTTGTGGTCCACCCCCCCACTTCCCTAGCCCAGTGCATGCTGGGATTTGTAGTCCATTCCCACTTTCCTCTCCCGGTGCATGCTGGGATTTGTGGTCCAGCCCCACTTCCCTCACCCGGTGCATGCTGGGATTTCTGGTCCAGCCCCACTTCCCTCACCCAGTGCATGCTGGGATTTGTAGTCCATTCCCACTTCCTTCACCCGGTGCATGCTGGGATTTGTAGTCCAGTCCCACTTCCCTCACCCAGTGCATGCTGGGATTTGTGGTCCAGTCCCACTTCCCTAGCCCGGTGCATGCTGGGATTTGTAGTCCATTCCCACTTCCTTCACCCGGTGCATGCTGGGATTTGTAGTCCTAGTTGCCACCGTGGCTGCTTGGTGACCTCTTGGCCCTGACCCCGGGCCCAGAGTGGGAGCGCCTGGCGCGGGCTGAGTGCCTGGTCCTGGGTGCGAATTCTCCGGACACCGTGGAGACATGGGGCTGGTTCGGCCTGGCTGACTGCTGCGCGCAGCTGGAATGGGAGGCTTGGGAGCTGGAGGCCCCGGGTGGCTCGCCCCAGGGGACCCAACGTCTCGTCCCACACCCGGCTTCTTTGCACCCACTTCTTCTGGGTCCCAGGGGAAAGGGGAGGCCAAGACCCCCCTGACTTTCAACCTTCGGCCTCACTCCCGCTCCTGGGCTCTATGGCTCCCCCATCAACTGAGAGGAGGCGGCTCGGGTTTGGGGGCCAGCCCCACTTGTCCCAGGGCTTCCCACAGAACCAGTTCTTCTGGGTGGCGGGGGGGAAATTGAAGCTCCCACAATGCACTGGGCCAGCAAGAATCCTGGAGTGGGGGGAGGGGGGTCTCCACTGAAGATCCCAGAATGCACTGGGGCTAGGGTTACCAGATGTCCCAATTTTATAGGGACAGTCCCAATATTTGGGGCTTTTTCTTATACAGGTGCCTGTTACCTGCACCCCCACCCCCATCCTGATTTTTCACACTTGCTGTCTGGTCACCCTAACTGGGCTGAGCAGGATGTGGGGACCCGAGGGGCTCCCAGAATGCACCAGGGCAGGCAGGAGTTGGGGGACCTGGGGGTTCCCACAGTGCACTGGGGGGTGAGGGGGAGTTCAGGGGGCACATGGAGGATGTCTTTGCCCCCAGCTTTCACCCCCCCCCCCAGTGCCTGCCACCACCCAGAGAGGGGGCCGGCTGGTTCCCCCCCGCTAGTCCGCACTGGCCTCTGAAACTAATCCCCCTTAATCCGCAGCCGAGCCAGGGACAGCGACAGGACGGAGACGGAGGGAGAGCAGAGAGAAAGGGGGCACCGGGGGACTGCCAGGGGGCACTGGGGGGTACGCGGGCACAAGGAACACCCGGGGGCACCCTATCACTGGCTCTTGCTCCCCCCCCCACCTGGGCCGGCTCCCCATGACGGGTGGGGGGCTGGTGAGAGGCTGACAGGAGTGTGGGGGGCATAGGGCTTCAGCTGAGCTAAGAGGATAAACCCCCCCCACCAGCTTCATTGCCCCCCAAACCCAGGATGCCAGAGTCAGAGGAGAACGGGAGGGGTAAGTGACCCAGATGGGGGTGGACCGGAGGGGGAGGCTCCATGGGGGGACACATACATTGACCCCCCCTCCAGTGCCCAGCACCCTTTGGGCCCCCAGTTGGCACTAGGAGGGGGGTTTGTGGAGGGGGTGGGGGACTGTGGGGGGCATGGAGGAGGCAGGGGGGCCTCATGGGGCAGGGCGGGGGGCTCTGGCAAGGGGGCTGGGATCTCCATGGGGGGCATGGAGGAGTCAGGGGTCTCTGTGGGGGGAGGGGTCTCTAGTGTCACTGCAAGGACCGCACCCTGACCCCTCTCCTCTCTGCCCCACAGCGGTCGTCCCCCTCGACAGCCTGGGGTGGGCGGCGGAGGCTGGGGGGCCAGGGGCCGAGGCTGGCAGCCCCCCGCCCATCCCCCGCCGGCGCTTGCCCTCCACCAAGCACAAGTCTCAGGGCAGCCCCACGGTGCCACGTTCCCCCCAGGCCCTCTTCTGCCTCCGGCTCAGCCACCCCCTGCGCCAGGCCGCCATCAGCATCGTGGAATGGAAGCATCCGCCCGCCGGGGGCTGGGGGGGAGAGTGGGGCTCAGGGGGCTGAGGGGGGTGGGGGGAATGTAGGGGGGCCACATGGGCTGAGGGAGGGGGCACTGGGGGGAGAGGCCCCCCTTGGTTCGGATCCTTAACCCGCCCCCTGTCCCAGGCCCTTTGACATCCTCATCCTCATGACCATCTTCGCCAACTGCGTGGCCCTGGGGGTCTATATCCCCTTCCCCGAGGACGACTCCAACACCGCCAACCACAACCTGGTGAGCCCCCGAACCCCGGCATCCAGCTCCCCCTCCCTGCTCTGCCCAGCAACCCCACTGCCCTCCCAGAGCTGGAAGAGAACCCCAGCGTCCGGCTCCCCCTCCCTGCTCTGCCCAGCAACCCCACTGCCCTCCCAGAGCCGGGAGAGAACCCCGGCATCCGGCTCCCCCCCTCCTCTGCCCAGAAACCCCACTGCCCTTCCAGAGCCGGGCGAGAACCCCGGCGTCCGGCTCCCCCTCCCCGCCCAGAAACCCCACTGCTGTCCCCAGTGTCCGGGCTCCCAGCCCCACGGCAGCCCCTGTGAGTCCCTTGGCATCACCTGGGCATTGGGTTTAGCCTCATTAAGAGCTCTGAGCTAATGAGTGTCCTTAACGAGCCGCTGGGTCCCTGGGCAGAGTCATGGGAACGGGAAGGAATTAGCTGCGGGGGGGCTGTGGGAGTCGTCACGAAGCCGGGACCACCTTGCATCTTCGTTCCCCCGCATGGGATTGTCCACCCCCCCCCCCCCCACCGCCACCACCATCCCCTGCAGGCTCGGGGCCTGCCTGGACACCGGGGTTCGCCTGCTCCCAGACACCTGGGTTCATTCTCTAGGGTGCAGGGGGCGTTGGGGTGTGGCTGGCTTACGGCCGGGGGTTGGTGCTGCCCGGATGCCTGGGTTCAATCCCCGTCTCCCCTGCCCTGACAGGAGCAGGTGGAATACGTCTTCCTCATCATCTTCACGGTGGAGACGTTCCTGAAGATCATCGCATACGGGCTGGTCCTGCACCCCAGCGCCTACATCCGCAACGGCTGGAACCTGCTGGACTTCGTCATCGTGGTGGTGGGGTGGGTCCCCGCGGCCCCGTCGGCTGAGCCCCCCCCCCCATCGCTGATCCCCTGCTGGGCCCCTGCCCCTCACCACCTCCACCGCCCCGCTGGGCCCCTCCCCCCCTTCCCCAGCCCTTGGTGTCCCCTCACCTGCCCGCCCTCCTGCAGGTTGTTCAGCGTGGTCTTGGAGCAAGCATCCCACAAGCCCGGGGACGCCCACCACATGAGCGGGAAGCCAGGCGGTTTCGACGTCAAAGCCCTGCGGGCCTTCCGCGTCCTCCGGCCCCTGCGCCTCGTCTCCGGCGTCCCCAGTAAGGACCGGGCCCAGCTGGCACACGCGAGCGAGTTGGGGGCCGGGCACTGCAGCGTGGGGGGCCGGGGCTGCAGGGTTGTGCTGTGCTGCACTGCAGGAGTTGTGTTGAGATGAATGATGCCCTAGACGCTGTCTCACTGCACAGTGGTGCGTTGCAGTGCACGGCGTCTCCTTGGACAGTAATGCATTGTACTGCACACTGCACGGGGTGACCTGCGCGTCGGTGAGTCGCAGTGTGTATTGTCTCACTGTGCAGCAGTGGAGTGTACTGCATTTTGCATGGGGTGACACTGCACAGTGGTTTCTTTCACTGCCCGTGGTGTCATGGTGCAGTGCTGCATTACACTACACACCATTCATTTGCAGCCTTCTCTCTTGCATTGCAACCCATTTTGCTGCAGTGTTGCATTTCACTGCATTCTTATGAAGTTGTTCTGCCCCACGGCATGTGGCACTGCATGGTGTGAGGTCACAGTGCCCCATGGCATGTTGCAGTGCACGGTGTGAGGTCGTGCCACCCCACGGCACGTGGTACTGCATGGTGTGAGGTCGCACTGCCCCACGGCCCCTAGCACTGTACGGTTGAGGTCGCAATACCCCACAGCCCCTGGCACTGCATGGTGTGAGGTCGCACTGCCCCACGGCCCCTGGCACTGCACGGTTGAGGTCGCGATACCCCACAGCCCTTGGCACTGCATGGTGTGAGGTCACACTGCCCCACAGCCTCTGGAACTGCACAGTGTGAGGCTGTGCTGCCCAACGGCCCCGGCACAGCATGCTGTGAGGTCACACTGCCCCATGGCCCCTGGCACTGCACACTGTCACACTGCCCCAGTGCACACTGCACACCTCTGCCGTGACCCCCCCAGGCCTGACCCCCCATGTCTCCCCCTCCCCGCAGGCCTGCACATCGTGCTCAACTCCATCATGAAGGCCATGGTGCCCCTGCTGCACATCGCGCTGCTCGTCCTCTTCGTCATCATCATCTACGCGATCATCGGCCTGGAGCTCTTCATCGGCCGCATGCACAAGACCTGCTTCATCGTGGGCTCAGGTACCGCCCACCCCCCTGACCCCCTCGCCCTGCACCAGCCCGGGGCCCACCTCACCCCTCCGTCCTTCCCCCAGACCTGGAGGCCGAGGAGGACCCCTCGCCCTGCGCCTTCTCGGGGCACGGCCGGGAGTGTCCCCTCAACAACACCGAGTGCCGGGGCCGCTGGGAGGGGCCCAACGGCGGGATCACCAACTTCGACAATTTCTTCTTCGCCATGTTGACCGTCTTCCAGTGCATCACCATGGAGGGCTGGACTGACGTGCTGTACTGGGTGAGGCCCTGCACCCCGACCCCCGGGGACCCCCTGCACCCCGACCCCCGGGGACCCCCTGCACCCCGACCCCCGGGGACCCTGCACCCCATCCCCCAGGAATCTCACACCCCGTCCCCCGGGGACCCCACACCCCGACCCCTGGGGACCCCCTGCACCCCTCCCAGTGCATCAGCATGGAGGGCTGGACTGACGTGCTGTACTGGGTGAGACCCCTGCACCCCAACCCCTGGGGACCCTGCACCCCGACCCCCAGGGACCCCCTGCACCCTGACCCCTGGGGACCCCCTGCACCCCTCTCAGTGCATCACCATGGAGGGCTGGACCGACGTGCTGTACTGGGTGAGGCCCCTGCACCCCGACCCCCAGGGACCCTGCACCCCAACCCCTGGGGACCCCCTGCACCCTGACCCCCAGGGACCCCGCACACCAGCCCCCGGGGACCCCCTGCACCCCCTCCCAGTGCATCACCATGGAGGGCTGGACCGACGTGCTGTACTGGGTGAGGCCCCTGCACCCCGACCCCCAGGCACCCTGCACACCATCCCCCAGGGACCCCGCACCCCAACCCCTGGGGACCCTGCACCCTGACCCCCAGGGATCCTCTGCACCCTGACCCCCGGGGACCCTGCACCCTGACCCCCGGGGATCCTCTGCACCCCGACCCCCAGGGACCCCCTGCACCCCTCCCAGTGCATCACCATGGAGGGCTGGACCGACGTGTTGTACTGGGTGAGGCCCCTGCACCCCAACCCCCGGGGACCCTGCACCCCGACCTCTGGGGACCCCCCTGGACCGCAACCCCCAGAACCTCCAGCACCCTGACCCCTGGGACCCCCAGCACCCTGACCTCTGGGATCCCCTGCACCCCAACCCCCATAACCCCCTGCACCCCAACCCCCAGGGCCCCCTGCACCCCAACCCCTTGGACCCCCTAGACCCCGACCCCTGGGTCCCCTGGGACCCCAATGCCTAGGACCCCCTTGTACTCCAACCCCCAGGACCCCCCAGCAGCCCAACCCCCAGGACTACCTGCACCCCAACCTCCCAGGTCCCCCTGCACCCCCTCCCAGTGTGTCACCATGGAGGGCTGGATCGAGGTGCTCTACCGGGTAAGACCCCCACACTCCAACCCTTGGCAACCCCTCCCCAAACTCCCAGGAGTTCCCCTGCACTCAACCCTGCCCTGCTCCCCAAACCCCCAGGGATTCTCCTGCACCCCAAATCTCTGGAGATCCCGCACTGGGGTCCCTCCTGACCCCCCTAGACTGCTATCCACAGTGGTTCCCCCTGCGGGCTCTGTGGGTGCCCCCTCTGACCCCTGTCCCCCCACAGATGCAGGACGCTATGGGGCACGAGCTGCCCTGGGTTTACTTCGTCAGCCTGGTCATCTTTGGGTCCTTCTTTGTGCTCAACCTGGTGCTGGGGGTGCTGAGCGGGTAAGGGGGGGCCTGGCCGGGTGAGGGGATGCACCCAGCTCTTGGGCCTTGTGTGGGAGGTGGCTTGGAGAGGCTCTGGGGGCATGTGATAAGTGTACTGGGGCATGTGCAGCAGGGAACCATGTTCTAAGCGTGTTGAGATGTGTACAGCAGAGAAGTGTGTTCTAAGCATGTTGGGGCGTGTGCAGAGAAGAAGTGTGTTCTAAGCATGTTGGGGGTGTGCAGAGGAGAAGTGTGTTCTAAGCATGTTGGGGCGTGTGCAGCAGGGAAGCATGTTCTAAGTGTGCTGGGGCATGTACAGCAGGGAAGTGTGTTCTAAGCATGTTGCAGCATGTGCAGAGGAGAAGCATGTTCTAAGCGTGTTGGGGTGTTGTCACGGGGTCCCCCGGCGATGCTCTGGCACTGCTCCCTACGGAGCCAGGCAGCACTCTGGGGAGTCTCCTCTCTCAGATCAGACTGTCCCCAGGGCAAGAAGCTCCCTGGGTTTGACCCCCGAGCATTTGGCCTCCCTTGCCCCTCTGTGCGCTTCCCCCAGGCGAGGTCCTGGGGGGGCCCCCCCACTTCGCAGTCAGACGTGACTCTCAGCCAGCCAGTAACACAGAGGTTTATTCGATGGCAGGAACAGGGTCTAACAGAGCTTGTAGGTACAGAGAACCGGACCCCTCGGCTGGCTCCATTCTGGGGGGCAGTGAGCCAGACCCCCACGTCTGCCCTCACTCCTCGTCCCCAGCCAGCTCCAGACTGAAACCCCCTCCAGCCCCTCCTCTCTGCTCAGCCCCTTTCCCGGGCCAGGAGGTCACCTGATCTCTTTGTCTCCAACACCTTCAGCTGGCACCTTGCGGGGGGGGGGGGGGCAGGTGTCACGGAGTCCCCGGGCGAGGCTCTGGAACTGCTCCCCACAAAGCCAGTCAGGACTTTGGGGAGCCTCCTCTCCCTCAGAGCAGACTTGTTCAGGGCAAGAAGCTCACACGTCTTCACCTCCTGGGTCTCTCCTTGGAGCATTCAGCATCCTCTGCCCTTCCGTGTGCTTCCCACAGCGAGTCCACCCAGGCGGGGTCCTGGGGAAGCCACAGGGTTCTGCACCCCCACTTGGCAGTCAGACGTGACTCTTAGCCAGCAAAACAGAGGTTTATTCGATGACAGGAACAGAGTCTAAAACAGAGCTTGTAGATACAGCGAACCAGACCCCTCGGCCGGGTCCATTCTGGGGGGCAGTGAGCCAGACCCCTCGGTCTGCACTTCACTCCTTGTCCCCAGGCAGCTCCAGACTCACCACCCCCTCCAGCCCCTCCTCTCTGCTCAGCCCCTTTCCCGGGCCAGGAGGTCACTTGATCCCTTTGTCCCCAACATCTTCAGCCGGCACCTTTGCAGAGGAGGGGCCCAGGCCATCAGTTGCTAGGAGACAGAGTGCCAGGCATTTATGTTCACTGGCCCTTTGCTCTGCAGCAACCTTATCCCACCACCTAGATACTTAAGAACTGCCTAGGGGACACTGAGGCACCAACACAGTGTTCAGAGCAAACATTAAAACAGTCCCAGTTCGTCACATCTCTCCCCCCTTCGAGACCGAACTGAGCCAGGTCACTCCAGCCAGTGACCTGGGGAAGTTCGAACCCACCAACGTTCCCATGGATGCCCCAGCATCTCTCCCATTCCTTGGTGTGAGTTACACCAGGCCCTCCCAGTTTTGTGCCCTCTCTTTGCTTCAGCCTGCTTGATGGCACTTGCAGGCTGCAGGTGGGAAGGTTTATGCGGCCTGTACCCTTTTGCCCCCCAATACCCCTGGGGTTTAAACTGGGACAGGGTCTTCTCCCAGCCCCCTGGTCCGTGATTTGGGCTCTCTTGGTTAAGAGCCCCAATCTTGGCCTTGGGCAGCCGCTCCCCACCTTGTGGTCCATATACAACACCTCTGCTGTCTCCACCTTACAGTTTCCAGCTTTTACCATCAGTCCCACCTCCTTGAGGCAGCCCAGCCCCCTCTTCACCTGGGACACCTGTTCCTCCCAGGTCTGGCTAAAGATGCACATGTTATCAGTGTCTGCCAGGGCCAAGTTCTCCATCCCCCTCTGCTTGTCTAGAATCTCCCCAGGCCTAGGCATGGGGTCGGCATTGGACACCGTGATGGCTTTAAGCTTCTGATAGCCCCCATAAAACCAGACCATCCTGTCTCCCTTGGGGATCAGCCCCACGGATGAGGCCCATGGGCTGTAAAACGGCTGGATCCCATCTAAAGCCAGCATGTCCTTGACCTCTCTCTTCAGGATCTGGGTTGCTTTCCCAGTGACTCTGAATGGGGAACACCTGATGGGGAGATTGGCTCCCACCTCAGGGAAGAGACCCACCAGGGGGTCTTTCCCCTTCTCCTCCCAATCCTCCCCTTTCAGGTCCAGGGGTCCCCTCACTCTCCTCCCATCCAGCAGCTTGAGAGGGAAGAACCCTGTGGATTCCTGGGGCACCACCAGCTGCCTCCTGCTTCCCCTCAGTTCTACTTCCCCGTGGGGGGTCCATTCCCGGGACAGGAATCCCTTCTCCCACAGGACTCTGTCCCTGCAGCCTTCCCCAAGGGGGTTTGCAGCGCTGTGGCCAGCAAGTTCCCTCAGCTTCTCCAAGGAGGGATCTCTCTGCAGCTCAGTCTGGGATTCAGCTGCTGGGGCAGGGAGTGGGACTTGTTCCCTCTCACTGGCTGGGCCTGGGGTCACAGCCCCCCTGAGCCTTGTCCCTGGTAGCTCCCTCCCTGCTGTATAATCATTTCCCAGCAGCACGTCTGGACCAGGCAAACCTGGTTGGCAACTGACCTGCCCTGCCTGGGTGTCCCCCCACTCAGCTGGGGTCTCAGCTCCCCCCGTGCTCAGCGCTGCCCTGGCTGTCCCAGTGGGGCAGGCAGCGAGCTCTCTGCTCTGGTCTCAGCATCAGAGCCAGCGTGAGCCCCCTCTCCAGTGTGCAGGGGGGCAGGGAGCATCTCTCCCTCCCACTCAGCCCCAGGGGGCTGGTTACAGGTAGGCAGGTATCCTGAGTCCAGCAGCCCCTCCCCACTGCCAGCAAGGTCATTTGCATTTTCACTGACCATTTCCATCCCAGCCAATTGGTTCCCTGGATTTGAATTCAAACCCTCGGCAGTTACAGGAGCAGGGCCTGGATCCTGTCCCAAGGGGAGACAGTCACCCCCCAACAGGGCCTCCCAGCCGATATCCTGGAGAACCCCAATGACCAGCCAGCCTGACCCCTCCTGCGTCTGCACAGGAATCCGTGCCATAGGCAGGGCGAGGGGCTTCACCCCAGGGACCTTCTCCCAGGTCCCACAGCCCCTCAGCATCTGCGGCTGCACCACCACAGTTCCCTCTGTCCCAGGGCCTCGCCCCTGCAGGCGTGTTTCCCCACTGACCCCTGGGCAGCCCCCTATGTCTCTCCCCTCCACCATCACCAGTCCGTGCTGCTGCTGCTTCTCCTGCAGCTTTTCCACAGCCTCTTGCTCTCTCTCATGGTCCTCTCGCTCTCTCAGGCTCTGCTCCAATCCCATCCGTCTCCGATCCCCTGATGGGGAACCCAATCGTGAAGATCCTTGTCTAGTTGGGGACCAGACTCTCAGGAGTGCCTGGCTGCTGCTCCAGCTGCTCCCAGATCCTCTTGTAGCCCCATATGGGTCAGGAATCTGCTCCTCAGAGCGGTCCTCCTCCTCCAACTGCACGATTAACTGTGCCTTGGTGAACTTCCCCATGCGTAACTCTCTCTTTGTGCGCAGGATCACAATGTCCTTCTTAAGGAGCTGGTGATAGGCCATCACCTCACTGTTCCCAAGTGGCTCTGGACTCACAGGCCTGTGTGCTCTTGGCTCCCCCATGGTTTCCAGGAAGAACCCCTGGTGTGCCAGCCCTTCTCGTGGTCACCACCTCTTTGCCAGGGTCGAGCTGCAGACTCCTCCGCCCCTGGGACTGCTCCTGCAATCCCCAGGGGAACCCTGCTACTGCAAAATCCTTCTCTCTCCCAGGGTCGAGCGGCAAGCTCCTCTGCCCCTGAGACTGCTCACTGCAGTCCTCAGGGGGACCTTGTTACTCCAACAGTCCTTCTCGCTGGTCACACTCTCCCAGAGGTTAACTGCCCCCTGAAACCGTTCCTCTCTCAGCCTTCAGCACGCCTGGTCCTCATTATCCCTCCTTTGTTTTACTGCTCCCCAGTCACTTACTGCAGGAAGCGCCATCCACGGGGTGCAGTATATCCCACCGCTGCCACCAGTTGTCACGGAGTCCCCGGGCGATGCTCTGGAACTGCTCCCCGCTAAGCCAGTCAGGACTTTGGGGAGCCTCCTCTCCCTTGGAGCAGACTTGTTCAGGGCAAGAAGCTCACACGTCTTCACCTCCTGGGTCTCTCCTTGGAGCATTCAGCATCCTCTGCCCCTCCGTGTGCTTCCCACAGCGAGCCCACCCAGGCGGGGTCCTGGGGAAGCCACAGGGTTCTGCACCCCCACTTGGCAGTCAGACGTGACTCTTAGCCAGCAAAACAGAGGTTTATTTGATGACAGGAACAGGGTCTAAAACAGAGCTTGTAGATACAGCGAACCGGACCCCTCGGCCGGGTCCATTCTGGGGGGCAGTGAGCCAGACCCCTCGGTCTGCACTTCACTCCTCGTCCCCAGCCAGCTCCAGACTCACCACCCCTCCAGCCCCTCCTCTCTGCTCAGCCCCTTTCCCGGGCCAGGAGGTCACCTGATCCCTTTGTCTCCAACACTTTCAGCCGGCACCTTTGCAGGGGAGGGGCCCAGGCCATCAGTTGCTAGGAGACAGAGTGCCAGGCATTTAGGGGCACTGGCCCTTTGCTCTGCAGCAACCTTATCCCACCACCTAGATACTTAAGAACTGCACAGGGGACACTGAGGCACCAACACAGTGTTCAGAGCAAACATTAAAACAGTCCCAGTTCATCACAGCAGGCCAGCAGTTGCCAGGAGACAGAGTGTCGGGCCTTTGCTCTGCAACAATCACACCCCATCAGCCCCCCACCTGGAGACTTAGAACTGCATGGGGGAAGCTGAGGCACCCCCACAGCATTCAGAGCAAACACTGAGAACAGTCCCAGTTCATCACAGGTGTGTGCGGAAGGGAATCATGTTATAAGTGTGTTAGGGCATGTGGTAAGGATATCAGGGCATGTGCAGAGGGGAGCGTGTTCTAAGCGTGTTGGGGGTGTGAGGATTGTGTGTGCCATTGGCAGATCATACGCATGTGACAGGGCGTGCAGCCCATTTATGCGTGTCATTAGCGTGTTGAGGTGTGTGGCTGGATCCCACATGTGCGTCCCGTGTGCATGTGCTTAGCCTGTTGCTGCATGTGCCATTGGGTTAACCCCTCGCTGCCCACAGGGAGTTCTCCAAGGAGCGGGAGAAGGCCAAAGCCCGGGGTGACTTCCAGAAGCTGCGGGAGAAGCAGCAGATGGAGGAGGATCTCAGGGGCTACCTGGACTGGATCATGCAGGCCGAGGACATCGACCCCGATGACGAGGAGGGGGACCCCGAGGACAAGCACGCCCGTGAGCCCCCTACCCCACGATGCCCCTCACTCCCGACCCGCAGCCCCTGCCAGCCTGGCCCTGTCCCTCCAGCTCTGCCGGTGCCCCTCACTCCCGACCCGCAGCCCCTGCCAGCCTGGCCCTGCCCCCCGCCCCATGGTGCCCCTCATTCCCGACCCGCAGTCCCCCTGCTAGCCCGGCTCTGGGTGTCTGGGCCAGCAGATCCTGCGCCCAGGCGAGAGGGGTTTAGCTGCAGCCAGCTGTGTCGGGGGATTAGTGGGCAGAGAAATGAGATTTCCAGGCCAGGAGATTAGTGGGCATCCCAGTAAATTACTAGCTGGGGAGAAGGCGGAATATCCTGGCAGTGGGGGAGGGGGCAGAGCAAAGTCTGTTTTCTCTCAGCAGAGCAGGGCGGGGGCTGGGGACATTGCAGAGTTGTGATCTTCCCCCCAGCACTGCCCCAGGGGGCAATTAGCGGCTGCCTGGCACCGGGTACCCTTCCACCAGGGGCAGCCAGGGTGAGTCCCTGCCTCCAGTGGTGCTCCACCCTCCTGCCCCTGCCAGGCAGAGTTAATTAGCTCGGTGGGGCCTCGTTAGACTCTCTGGGTCAGGGACCCTGCAGTCAGTTGTACACTCTCCTCCCAGGGCCAGGAGAGAACCCAGGAGTCCAGGCTCCCAGACCTGCCCCCCACTCCAACCCATCAGTCCCCAGCCCCCCTGCTCTGACCACCAGCCCCCACTCCTCTCCCAGAGCCAGGAGAGAACCCAGGAGTCCTGGCTCCCAGCCCCCACTGCTCTGACCACCAGCCCCCACTCCCCTCCCAGAGCCAGGAGATCCCAGAAGTCCTGGCTCCCAGCCCACCTGCTCTGACCACCAGCCCCCACACCCCTCCCAGAGCTGGGGGGAGAACCAAGGAGTCCTGGCTCCCAGCCCCTCCCCCCCACTCTAACCACCAGCCCCCACTCCCCTCCCAGGACCAGGAGAGAACCCAGGAGTCCAGGCTCCCAACCCCTCCCCCCCGCACTCCTGTATCACATGGGGAGCGGTATCAGGGGGTCGATGGATCAGTCCCTGGGTCCCATCACAACCTATGATGCCCGGGGGGGTCACATCCCATCTTTGTCACAACGCTCACGTCTGTGTCTTGTCTCTCGTTCCCCACCCCCGCACATCCCCATCCGTCTGTCCGTCCCCACACACCCCATCCCTCCGTCCATCCCTCCCTCCGTCCATCCATCCATCTGTCTGTCCATCCCTCCGTCCCCACGTGCCCCGTCCGTCCGTCTCGCTGGCGAAGGGGTGACTGTGGAAGACCTGACGCAGAAGAAGAAAGACCGACTCCGATGGCTCCGTCACTCCAGCCGTTCCACCGACACCCACAGTAACGCGGCCCCTCCATCTCTGTCCGTCTGTCTGTGCCCGTGTGCCATCGCTGGGGGGGGACTCATGTCTCCACGTGCCCCCCAGCCACCGGCTACTCATTAACAATCTGTTTCCAGCTTCCTGCCTGGGGATCAATCCAGAGTCACCCGATTGCAGTGGAGCCAGGGCCAGAGTCTGATCTTAGCTCCCATGGGGTTAAAATGGAGTCTCTCCTGATTGCAATGGGGCCAGGGCCAGATTCTGATCTCAGCTCCCATGGGGTCAATCCAGAGTCACTCCTGATTGCAGTGGGGGCAGGGCTGGATTCTGATCTCACCCCCCCAGGTCAGTCCAGAGTCACAAGGGGGGAGCTCACCTGTATGTCTCTCCCCCAGCCAGTCTCCCCGCGAGTGAAACGACGTCCGTCAACACCGAGAACGTGGGCGAAGAGGAGCATCATGCCACCTGCTGCGACATGTATCTGTGAGTGCGTGGAGGGGCCGGGGGTGTAAACAGCCCTCAGGTCCCACCCCAGAGGTGGCTGCATTTGATTTTTTGTTTCTTTTCTCTTCTCTTTCTCCAGAGGCAAAATCTCAAAGACAAAATTCTGGTGAGTGGGAATGAAGGAGGGGGCGTCTCCGCCCTGTGGGGCCCAGCCCCGCTGACCCCCTGCGGGGGGAGCTGTCCCAGCCCCAGGGGGTGTCTCTGTGGGGCTCGGCCCCGCTGACCCATGCCCCCACTCTGCCCCCCAGCCGCCGGTGCCGGCGCATGAACCGCCTCCTGCGGAAGAGGTGCCGCCTGGCCGTGAAATCTGTCTCCTTCTACTGGATGGTCCTGATCCTCGTCTTCCTCAACACGCTGACCATCGCCTCCGAGCACGACAACCAGCCCGACTGGCTGACACAGATCCAGGGTGAGCCTTGCCTGTGGGGTCTCTCCCGGCTTGGGAGGGGCTGGCGGGTTAGAGGAGAGGGGGCTGGAAGCGAGGACTCCTGGGCTCTCTCCAGGCTCTGGGAGGGGAGTGGGGTCTAGTAGATAGAGCTGGGAGCCCGGACGCCTGGGCTCTCTCCTGGCTCTGGGAGGGGAGTGGGGTCTAGTGGGTAGAGCTGGGAGCCCGGACGCCTGGGCTCTCTCCCGGCTCTGGGAGGGGAGTGGGGTCTAGTGGGTAGAGCTGGGAGCCCGGACGCCTGGGCTCTCTCCTGGCTCTGGGAGGGGAGTGGGGTCTAGTGGGTAGAGCTGGGAGCCCGGACGCCTAGGTTCTCTCCTGGCTTTGGGAGGGGAATGGGGTCTAGTAGGTAGAGCTGGGAGCCCGGACGCCTGGGTTCTCTCCTGGCTCTTGGAGGGGGTTATTATCGGGTGTGGGGGCTCAGAGCTGTTTGCCGGAGCAGGGAGGGGGCGGAATTTCAGGGGGTGACTTCACTTGAGGGGCGACACCCGAGCGAGGGTGGAAACCGGGTAGGCTCCTGGGGCACTTCCCTGTACGGGAGCAGCGGGCGGGGTAAGTGCTTGTCCCAGCTCCGTGGGTGCTGGTCCATAAGGGTTTTCAGCATCGTCTTCAGGGTCCCGCTGGCCCTCTCCGCTGGACTTGGGGTGAGACGCTGAGGCCCAGCTGTGCCGGACTCCACACTTCTTCCCCAAGCCCCAGGGCAGGCCCGACGTGGAGCTGGACCCCTGGTCTGTCAGGACTTCCCTGGGGAACCCCACTCGGCTGACGATGGGCGGCAGCGCGGCTGCCACGGTGTTGGCTGCGACGCAGAACAGGGCACGGCCTTGGGGTGGCGGGTGGCGAGATCTGCCCCCACCAGGATGTGCTTCTTCCCCAACTGGGTCGTCTCGCTGAGGGGCCCCACTGTGTCCACGGCCACTTTCCTCTGTGCTGGGCAAGGGTCCTAAAGCCGCTTTCCCCTTGTCCCCAGCCATCTCCAGCTCTGGCGGGGTCGCAGGATCCCCTGGTGCCTTGCGAGAGGGATCTCATGGGCTGGGTGTGGGGGAGTTGGGGCCCGGCACCCCCGGGTTCCTGCGAGTCCCTGGGACCCTCAGCCAGCCAGTAACACAGAAGGTTTATTAGCCAACAGGAACAGCCCAAAACAGAGGTTGTAGGTTCAGGAAACAGGACCCCTGTGTCGGGTCCATCTTGGGGAACAGGGGGCCCTGAGGCTCCCTCCGTTTCCCTAGCCAGCTCCAAACTGAATCCCCCCACTGCCCCTTCTCCAGCCTGGGTCCAGTGTCCCGGGCAGAAGGTGTCACCTGGCCCCAGACCCCTCCTGGCTCAGGTTATGCTTGCGTGTCACCCCTCAGGTGAAGTCACCCCGAGATCCCATCCCCAGTGCAGCCAGTCCCAGCAAAACGCCCCCACAACGTCCCCAGGTCAATCCTCCCCACCCCATCCCGGTCCCAGACGAACCTGATCTCTAGTGTCCTCAATCCCAATCCCGATCTGTGAGATTCCCAACCCAGTTCCCCCTGCCTGGGGTCTGCAGGAACCCAGCTGCCTCCTCATAATGATGAGAAAACCCAGTCCCAGTGGGGCCAGATCCTGGACGAAACCCCCATCAATCTGCCCTGAATCCTCGTCGCTCTTAATGCCAAACCCAGAGAGGTCCCAGCCGCGACCTGTTACCATCTATCTGGCTGGATAACCGTGCTCAGAGAGTGCTTATTAACGACTCCCAATCCTGCTGGAAAGGTATAACAAGTGGGGTTTCGCAGGGGTCTGTTTTGGGACCGGCTCTGTTCAATATCTTCATCAACGACTTAGATGTTGGCATAGAAAGTACGTTTATTAAGTTTGTGGACGATACCAAACTGGGAGGATTGCAACTGCTTTGGAGGACGGGGTCAAAATTCAAAATGCTCTGGACAATTTGGGGAAATGGTCTGAGGTAAAGCGGATGAAGTTCAATGCAGACAAATGCAAAGTGCTCCACTTCGGAAGGAACAATCAGTTTCACACGTACAGACTGGGAAGAGACTGTCTAGGAAGGAGTGTGGCAGCAAGAGATCTAGGGGTCATAGTGGACCACAAGCTAAATATGAGTCAACAGTGTGATGCTGTTGCAAAAAAAGCAAAGGTGATTCTGGGACGCATTAACAGGGGTGTTGTGAGCAAGACACGAGAAGTCATTCTTCTGCTCTACTCTGCGCTGGTCAGGACTCAGCTGGAGTCTTGTGTCCAGTTCTGGGCACCGCATTTCAAGAAAGATGTGGAGAAATTGGAGAGGGTCCAGAGAAGAGCAACAAGAATGGTTAAAGGTCTTGAGAACATGACCCATGAAGGAAGGCTGAAAGAACTGGGTTTGTTTAGTTTGGAGAAGAGAAGACTGAGAGGGGACACGATAGCAGTTTTCAGGTATCTAAAAGGGTGTCATCAGGAGGAGGGAGAAAACTTGTTCACCTTCACCTCTAAGCAATGGGCTTAAACTGCAGCAAGGGAGGTTTAGGTTGGACATTAGGAAAAAGTTCCTAACTGTCAGGGTGGTTGGACACTGGAATAAATTGCGTAGGGAGGTTGTGGAATCTCCCTCTCTGGAAATATTTAAGAGTAGGTTAGATAAATGTCTATCAGGGATGGTCTAGACAGTATTTGGTCCTGCCATGAGGGCAGGGGACTGGACTCGATGACCTCTCAAGGTCCCTTCCAGTCCTAGAGTCTATGAATCTATGAATCTGCCTCCGTCCGGTAACCCACCAGGCCTCAGGGATCTTCCATCTCCCCCATCTCCCCACCAGCCGATCCCAATCCTGACTGGTGAGAAACCCAGCCCCGGTCTCTGCAATATCCCCTCCTCCGTCAGCCTGACACCCATCCTAGAGAATTCGTCTTTGCCTCTGCACCCGTTAAGACGAATCCCCCCAATCCCAAGCGTCGGGCCTGGAAAATCCTAAACCCTTTGTTCCCCTGTGACCGTCTCTACCCTCAATCATCCCTGGCCAAGATACCCCTGGCCTCCCTCCACCCTAATCCCCTCCTGATTCATCCAACGCTGCAGCCTCCTAATCGCCTGGCCCAGATAATCCCAATCCTGCTTCCACATGGTCCCATGGTCCCTCTGGGCTAATCTCTGTGCTAGATTTTCCCAATCCCCTGTCTAGGGAGCCTACAAAATAATCCTGAGCGCAGATATTCCCAATCCCTGTCCTAATCATAAACCCGCTCTGTGATGACCCCCCAGATTACCCTAATCCTGCTCTATGTCGAACAGCCCCTGGGCGGGAGAACATGTCCCATCTCCCTCGGTAAGAGCCCCCCAATTACCCTAATCCTGCACCTGGGTAATCCCAGCTGTGTAGAGACCTGCCTGGATCCCTGAGTCTGTGCATCACGCCCTGTAATCGCTCTTGGCGAGAGACCCCCCGAGTTTGTACTAATCCTGGGCCTTGTCCGTGCTAACCCGGCAAGCCCAGTTCAAGTTACTGCCCCAGCACTGACCCACCCAAGCCAGGCCCCCGGCCCTGGGCGTCTCCATCCCCAGCCCCGGGCGTCTCCGCCCCACTCCTGGCCCTGGGTGTCTCCACCCCCCAGCCCTGGTTATCACGGGGTCCCCTGGCGATGCTCTGGAACTGCTCCCCACAAAGCCAGGCAGGACTTGGGGAGTCCCCTCTCCCTCGGAGCAGACTGTCTGCAGGGCAAGGAGCTCCCACGGCTTCACCTCCTGGGTCTCTCCTTGGAGCATTCAGCATCTTCTGCCCCTCCATGCGCTTCCCCCAGGGAGTCCGCCCCAGCGGGGTCCTGGGGGGGCACAGGGTCCTGCCCCCCCACTGCGCAGTCAGACGTGACTCTCAGCAGCCAGTGACACAGAGGTTTATTTGATGACAGGAACAGGGTCTAACAGAGCTTGTAGGTACAGCGAACCGGACCCCTCGGCCGGGTCCATTCTGGGGGGCAGTGAGCCAGACCCCCACGTCTGCCTTCACTCCTTGTCCCCAGCCAGCTCCAGACTGAAACCCTCTCCAGCCCCTCCTCTCTGCTCAGCTCCTGTCCCGGGCCAGGGGGTCTCCTGACCCCTTTGTCTCCAACACCTTCAGTTGGCACCTTGCGTGGGCGGGGGGCAGGCCAGCAGTTGCCAGGAGACAGTGCCAGGCATTTCGGGGCACTGGCCCCTCGCTCTGCAGCAACCACACCCCCTTCTCCCCCCACCTGGAGACTTAAGAACTGCAGAGGGGAAACTGAGGCACCAACACCGTATTCAGAGCAACATTAAGAACATTCCCAGTTCATCACAGTCTGCCCCCCAAGAAACCCCTGGGTGTCTCCCCCCAAGTGACCCTGGGCGTCTCCCCCCCCGAGTGCCCCCCCATCTTCCCCCCAAGTGACCCCTGGGCCTCTCCCCCCCGAGTGCCCGCCCGTCTCCCACCCGAGTGCCCCCCATCTTCCCCCCAAGTGATCCCCGGGCGTCTCTCCCCAGCCTACGCCAACAAGGTGCTGCTCTCGCTCTTCACGCTGGAGATGCTGCTCAAGCTCTACGCCCTGGGCCTGCAGGGCTATTTCATCAGCTTCTTCAACCGCTTCGACTGCTTCGTGGTGTGCGGGGGCATTCTGGAGACGGTGCTGGTGGAGCTGCAGGTCATGGAGCCACTCGGCATCTCCGTGCTCCGCTGCGTCCGCTTGCTGCGCATCTTCAAAGTCACCAGGTCCGTGGGGGGGACCAGGCATCGGGGCTGGGCGTGGGGCCAGGCCGGGCGTGGGGCTGGGCTGGGTGTGGGGTACTGGGCATGGGGCCAGGCCAGGCATGGGGCTGGGCTGGGTGTGTGGTACTGGGCATGGGGCCAGGCCAGGCGTGGGGCTGGGCTGGGTGTGGGGTACTGGCTGTGGGGCTGGGTCGGGTGTGGGGCCGGGCTGGGTGCGGGGGTACTGGGTGTGGGGCCGCGCTGGGCTTGGAGCTGGTCTGGGCCGGGCGTGGGGTACTGTGTGTGGGGCCGGGCCAGGCATGGGGGTGGGCTGGGTGTGGGGCCGGGCTGGGTTTGGGGTACTGAGTGTGGGGCCGGGCTGGGTGTGGGGTACTGGCTGTGGGGCTGGGTCAGGCGTGGAGTACTGGCTATGGGGCTGGGTCGGGCGTGGGGCCGGACTGGGTGTGGGGTACTGGGCGTGGGGCCGGGCTGGGCGTGGGGCTGGGCTGGGTGTGGGGTACTGGCTGTGGGGATGGGTTGGGCGTGAGGCTGGGCTGGGCATGGGGCTGGGCTGGGTGTGGGGTACTGGCTGTGGGGCTGGGTTGGGCGTGGGGCCGGGCTGGGTGTGGGGTACTGGGCATGGGGCCAGGCCAGGCGTGGGGCTGGGCTGGGTGTGGGGTACTGGGCATGGGGCCAGGCCAGGCAAGGGGCTGGGCTGGGTGTGTGGTACTGGGCATGGGGCCAGGCCAGGCGTGGGGCTGAGCTGGGTGTGGTGTACTGGGTGTGGGGCCGGGCCAGGCATGGGGTACTGGCTGTGGGGCCGGGCTGGGCGTGGGGCTGGGCTGGGTGTGGGGTACTGGCTGTGGGGCTGGGTCAGGCGTGGGGTACTGGCTATGGGGCTGGGTCGGGTGTGGGGCCGGGCTGGGTGTGGGGGTACTGTGTGTAGGGCCGGGCCAGGCGTGGGGGTGGGCTGGGTATGGGGCCGGGCTGGGTTTGGGGTACTGAGTGTGGGGCCGGGCTGGGCGTGGGGTACTGGCTGTGGGGCTGGGTCAGGCGTGGGGTACTGGCTATGGGGCTGGGTCGGGCGTGGGGCCGGACTGGGTGTGGGGTACTGGGCGTGGGGCCGGGCTGGGCGTGGGGCTGGGCTGGGTGTGGGGTACTGGCTGTGGGGCTGGGCTGGGCGTGGGGCTGGGCTGGGTGTGGGATACTGGCTGTGGGGCTGGGCTGGGCGTGGGGCTGGGCTGGGTGTGGGGTACTGGCTGTGGGGCTGGGTCGGGCATGGGGCCGGGCTGGGTGTGGGGTACTGGGCATGGGACCACGCTGGGCGTCGAGCTGGTCTGGGCCGGGCGTGGGGTACTGTGTGTGGGGCCGGGCCAGGCGTGGGGCAGGGCTGGGTGTGAGGCTGGGCTGGGCTGGGTCTGGGGTACTGAGTGTGGGGCCGGGTTGGGCGTGGGGTACTGGCTGTGGGGCTGGGTCAGGCGTGGAGTACTGGCTATGGGGCTAGGTCAGGCGTGAGGCCGGGCTGGGTGTGGGGCTGGGCTGGGTGTGGGGTACTGGCTATGGGGCTAGGTCGGGCGTGGGGCCGGGCTGGGTGTGGGGTACTGGATGTGGGACCGCGCTGGGCGTCGAGCTGGTCTGGGCCGGGCGTGGGGTACTGTGTGTGGGGCTGGGCCAGGCGTGGGGCTGGGCTGGGTTTGGGGTACTGAGTGTGGGGCCGGGCTGGGCGTGGGGTACTGGCTATGGGGCTAGGTCGGGCGTGGGGCTGGGCTGGGTGTGGGGTACTGGCTGTGGGGCTGGGTCGTGCGTGGGGCCGGGCTGGGTGTGGGGTACTGGGCGTGGGGCTGGGCTGGGTGTGGGGTACTGGCTGTGGGGCTGGGTCGGGCGTGGGGCTGGGCTGGGTGTGGGGTACTGGGCGTGGGGCTGGGCTGGGTGTGGGGTACTGGCTGTGGGGCTGGGTCGGGCGTGGGGCTGGGCTGGGCGTGGGGCCGCGCTGGGCGTCGAGCTGGTCTGGGCCGGGTGTGGGGTACTGTGTGTGGGGCTGGGCCAGGCGTGGGGCTGGGCTGGGTGTGGGGTACTGGGCGTGGGGCCGTGCTGGGCGTCGAGCTGGTCTGGGCCGGGTGTGGGGAACTGTGTGTGGGGCCGGGCCAGGCGTGGGGCTGGGCGTGGGAGGGGCACAGTGACCGGCTGTGGGTCACCTCGTCTGCCCCCCAGGCACTGGGCGTCGCTGAGTAACCTGGTGGCCTCGCTGCTGAACTCCATGAAATCCATCGCGTCCCTGCTGCTGCTGCTCTTCCTCTTCATCATCATCTTCTCCCTGCTGGGGATGCAGCTTTTCGGGGGCAAGTTCAACTTCGACGAGAGCCAGACCAAGCGCAGCACCTTCGACACCTTCCCGCAGGCGCTGCTGACCGTCTTCCAGGTACCCCCTGGAGCCCCCCGGGGCCCCCCCAGAACCCCCCCGGGGCCCCCGTCCGCCTCCCCCTGGGACCCACCCCGGCACCCCCACCTTCGACACCTTCCCGCAGGCGCTGCTGACCGTCTTCCAGGTACCCCCTGGGGCCCCCCGGGGCCCCCGTCCTCCTCCCCCTGGGACCCACCCCGGCACCCCCACCTTCGACACCTTCCCGCAGGCGCTGCTGACCGTCTTCCAGGTACCCCCTGGAGCCCCCCGGGGCCCCCCCAGAACCCCCCCGGGGCCCCCGTCCGCCTCCCCCTGGGACCCACCCCGGCACCCCCACCTTCGACACCTTCCCGCAGGCGCTGCTGACCGTCTTCCAGGTACCCCCTGGGGCCCCCCGGGGCCCCCGTCCGCCTCCCCCTGGGACCCACCCCGGCACCCCCACCTTCGACACCTTCCCGCAGGCGCTGCTGACCGTCTTCCAGGTACCCCCTGGAGCCCCCCGGGGCCCCCGTCCGCCTCCCCCTGGGACCCACCCCGGCACCCCCACCTTCGACACCTTCCCGCAGGCGCTGCTGACCGTCTTCCAGGTACCCCCTGGAGCCCCCCGGGGCCCCCCCAGAACCCCCCCGGGGCCCCCGTCCGCCTCCCCCTGGGACCCACCCCGGCACCCCCACCTTCGACACCTTCCCGCAGGCGCTGCTGACCGTCTTCCAGGTACCCCCCTGGGGCCCCCCGGGGCCCCCGTCCTCCTCCCCCTGGGACCCACCCCGGCACCCCCACCTTCGACACCTTCCCGCAGGCGCTGCTGACCGTCTTCCAGGTACCCCCTGGAGCCCCCCGGGGCCCCCCCAGAACCCCCCCGGGGCCCCCGTCCGCCTCCCCCTGGGACCCACCCCGGCACCCCCACCTTCGACACCTTCCCGCAGGCGCTGCTGACCGTCTTCCAGGTACCTCCTGGGGCCCCCCGGGGCCCCCGTCCGCCTCCCCCTGGGACCCACCCCGGCACCCCCCACCTTCGACACCTTCCCGCAGGCGCTGCTGACCGTCTTCCAGGTACCCCCTGGAGCCCCCCGGGGCCCCCCCCCGAACCCCCCCGGGGCCCCCGTCCGCCTCCCCCTGGGACCCACCCCGGCACCCCCACCTTCGACACCTTCCCGCAGGCGCTGCTGACCGTCTTCCAGGTACCCCCCTGGGGCCCCCCGGGGCCCCCCCAGAACCCCCCCGGGGCCCCCCATCCGCCTCCCCCTGGGACCCACCCCGGCACCCCCACCTTCGACACCTTCCCGCAGGCGCTGCTGACCGTCTTCCAGGTACCCCCTGCAGCCCCCCGAGGCCCCCCCGAACCCCCCCGGGGCCCCCGTCCGCCTCCCCCTGGGACCCACCCCAGCACCCCCCACCTTCGACACCTTCCCGCAGGCGCTGCTGACCGTCTTCCAGGTACCCCCTGGGGCCCCCCGGGGCCCCCCCCAGAACCCCCCCGGGGCCCCCATCCGCCTCCCCCTGGGACCCACCCCGGCACCCCCACCTTCGACACCTTCCCGCAGGCGCTGCTGACCGTCTTCCAGGTACCCCCTGGAGCCCCCCGAGGCCCCCCCCGAACCCCCCCGGGGCCCCCGTCCGCCTCCCCCCTGGGACCCACCCCAGCACCCCCACCTTCGACACCTTCCCGCAGGCGCTGCTGACCGTCTTCCAGGTACCCCCTGGAGCCCCCCGGGGCCCCCCCCGAACCCCCCCGGGGCCCCCGTCCGCCTCCCCCTGGGACCCACCCCAGCACCCCCACCTTCGACACCTTCCCGCAGGCGCTGCTGACCGTCTTCCAGGTACCCCCCCGAACCCCCCCGGGGCCCCCGTCCGCCTCCCCCTGGGACCCACCCCGGCACCCCCACCTTCGACACCTTCCCGCAGGCGCTGCTGACCGTCTTCCAGGTACCCCCTGGAGCCCCCCGGGGCCCCCCCCGAACCCCCCCGGGGCCCCCGTCCGCCTCCCCCTGGGACCCACCCCGGCACCCCCACCTTCGACACCTTCCCGCAGGCGCTGCTGACCGTCTTCCAGGTACCCCCCTGGGGCCCCCCGGGGCCCCCCCCAGAACCCCCCCCGGGGCCCCCATCCGCCTCCCCCTGGGACCCACCCCGGCACCCCCACCTTCGACACCTTCCCGCAGGCGCTGCTGACCGTCTTCCAGGTACCCCCCTGGAGCCCCCCGAGGCCCCCCCGAACCCCCCCGGGGCCCCCGTCCGCCTCCCCCTGGGACCCACCCCAGCACCCCCACCTTCGACACCTTCCCGCAGGCGCTGCTGACCGTCTTCCAGGTACCCCCTGGAGCCCCCCGGGGCCCCCCCCGAACCCCCCCGGGGGCCCCCGTCCGCCTCCCCCTGGGACCCACCCCAGCACCCCCACCTTCGACACCTTCCCGCAGGCGCTGCTGACCGTCTTCCAGGTACCCCCCGAACCCCCCCGGGGCCCCCGTCCGCCTCCCCCTGGGACCCACCCCGGCACCCCCACCTTCGACACCTTCCCGCAGGCGCTGCTGACCGTCTTCCAGGTACCCCCCGAACCCCCCCCGGGGCCCCCCCAGAACCCCCCCGGGGCCCCCGTCCGCCTCCCCCTGGGACCCACCCCAGCACCCCCACCTTCGACACCTTCCCGCAGGCGCTGCTGACCGTCTTCCAGGTACCCCCCGAACCCCCCCGGGGCCCCCGTCCGCCTCCCCCTGGGACCCGCCCCGGCACCCCCACCTTCGACACCTTCCCGCAGGCGCTGCTGACCGTCTTCCAGGTACCCCCTGGGGCCCCCCGGGGCCCCCCCAGAACCCCCCCGGGGCCCCCCCAGAACCCCCCCGGGGCCCCCGTCCGCCTCCCCCTGGGACCCACCCCGGCACCCCCACCTTCGACACCTTCCCGCAGGCGCTGCTGACCGTCTTCCAGGTACCCCCTGGAGCCCCCCGGGGCCCCCGTCCGCCTCCCCCTGGGACCCACCCCGGCACCCCCACCTTCGACACCTTCCCGCAGGCGCTGCTGACCGTCTTCCAGGTACCCCCGGGACCCCCCAGAACCCCCCCGGGGGCCCCCCCCGAACCTCCCCGGGGCCCCCGTCCGCCTCCCCCTGGGACCCACCCCAGCACCCCCCACCTTCGACACCTTCCCGCAGGCGCTGCTGACCGTCTTCCAGGTACCCCCTGGAGCCCCCCGGGGCCCCCCAGAACCCCCCCGGGGCCCCCGTCCGCCTCCCCCTGGGACCCACCCCGGCACCCCCCACCTTCGACACCTTCCCGCAGGCGCTGCTGACCGTCTTCCAGGTACCCCCTGGAGCCCCCCGGGGCCCCCCCAGAACCCCCCCGGGGCCCCCGTCCGCCTCCCCCTGGGACCCACCCCGGCACCCCCACCTTCGACAACCTTCCCGCAGGCGCTGCTGACCGTCTTCCAGGTACCCCCTGGAGCCCCCCGGGGCCCCCCCAGAACCCCCCCGGGGCCCCCGTCCGCCTCCCCCTGGGACCCACCCCGGCACCCCCACCTTCGACACCTTCCCGCAGGCGCTGCTGACCGTCTTCCAGGTACCCCCTGGGGCCCCCCGGGGCCCCCCCAGAACCCCCCCGGGGCCCCCGTCCGCCTCCCCCTGGGACCCACCCCGGCACCCCCACCTTCGACACCTTCCCGCAGGCGCTGCTGACCGTCTTCCAGGTACCCCCTGGACCCCCCCGGGGCCCCCGTCCGCCTCCCCCGGGACCCACCCCGGCACCCCCACCTTCGACACCTTCCCGCAGGCGCTGCTGACCGTCTTCCAGGTACCCCCTGGACCCCCCCGGGGCCCCCGTCCGCCTCCCCCTGGGACCCACCCCGGCACCCCCACCTTCCACACCTTCCCGCAGGCGCTGCTGACCGTCTTCCAGGTACCCCCTGGGCCCCTATCCGCCTCCCCCCGGGGCTCCCCTGGTACCCTTACCTTCGGCACTGTGACAAAGTGGGAATGGTCTTAGTATTGGTGCCTCAGTTTCCCCTCTGCAGTTCTTAAGTCTCCAGGTGGGGGGAGAAGGGGGTGTGGATGCTGCAGAGCGAGCGGCCAGTGCCCCGAAATGCCTGGCACTGTCTCCTGGCAACTGCTGGCCTGCCCCCCCCCCCGCAAGGTGCCAACTGAAGGTGTTGGAGACAAAGGGGTCAGGAGACCCCCTGGCCTGGGACAGGAGCTGAGCAGAGGAGGAGCGGCTGGGGGTGTGTGTCAGGCTGGAGCTGGCTGGGGACGAGGAGTGAGGGCAGACATGGGGGTCTGGCTCACTGCCCCCCAGAATGGACCCGGCCGAGGGGTCCGGTTCTCTAGTTGTCCAGGGGTCCCCTGGCGATGCTCTGGAACTGCTCCCCACAAAGCCAGGCAGGACTTGGGGAGTCCCCTCTCCCTCGGAGCAGACTGTCTGCAGGGCAAGGAGCTCCCACGGCTTCACCTCCTGGGTCTCTCCTTGGAGCATTCAGCATCCTCTGCCCCTCCGTGCGCTTCCCACAGCGAGTCGCCCCAGCGGGGTCCTGGGGGGGCACACGGTCCTGCTCCCCCCACTGCGCAGTCAGACGTGACTCTCAGCAGCCAGTGACACAGAGGTTTATTCGATGGCAGGAACAGGGTCTAACAGAGCTTGTAAGTACAGCAAACCGGACCCCTCGGCCGGGTCCATTCTGGGGGGCAGGGAGCCAGACCCCCATGTCTGCCCTCATTCCTCGTCCCCAGCCAGCTCCAGACTGAAACCCCCTCCAGCCCCTCCTCTCTGCTCAGCTCCTGTCCCGGGCCAGGGGGTCTCCTGACCCCTTTGTCTCCAACACCTTCAGTTGGCACCTTGCGGGGGGGCGGGGCAGGCCAGCAGTTGCCAGGAGACAATGCCAGGCATTTCGGGGCACTGGCCCCTCACTCTGCAGCAACCACACCCCCTTCTCCCCCCACCTGGAGACTTAAGAACTGCAGAGGGGAAACTGAGGCACCAACACCATATTCAGAGATTCCCAGTTCCTCACAGGCACCTTCCCGCAGGCCCTGCTCACTGACTTCCAGGTGCCCCCCTGGCCCCCAGGGCACTCCCCTGGAATCCCCTGCTCCCCCCCAGGGGGCCACGCCAGCCCCTGCCCCCCACTGATGGCTGCCTGGCCCCGCAGATCCTGACGGGCGAGGACTGGAACGTGGTGATGTACGACGGGATCATGGCGTATGGGGGGCCCTATTTCCCCGGCATGCTGGTCTGCGTCTACTTCATCATCCTCTTTGTCTGCGGCAACTGTACCCGGCAGGCGGGGGCTGCAGGGGGCTGGGGCAGGGGGACCACAGGAGGCCGGGGCCAGGGGGTGGGGGGCTATAGAGGGCCAGGGCAGGGGGCCAGGGCAGGGGGGCTACAAGGGGCTGGGGGTGTCACAGGAGGCTGGGGCCAGGAGATGGGGGGCTATAGAGGGCCAGGGCACGGGGTCTGGGGGGCTACAGGTGGCCAGGGCAGGGGGGCAACGAGGCCAGGGCAGTGGCTGACGGGGGGAGGGGGAGTTGACAGGCAGCTGGCGACTAGTGGGGGCAGATCTCGGGCTGGGGGTGGAGGGGGGCTGTATCAGGAGCTGGTGGCAGGAGAGTGGGGGGCCCTGGAGCCAGGCAGTGGCGTGGAGGGGCTGACACTTGGGGGATGGGATTTGGGGTGGGGCTGGGACCACCTGCACCCCCATTTTCCTGAGCCCCCCCCAGATATCCTGCTGAACGTTTTCCTGGCCATTGCTGTGGACAATCTGGCCGATGGGGACAACATCAACTCGTCCAAGGAGGAGAGGAGAAAGTGAGGGGCCCGGACACCTGGGTTCTCTCCTTGGGTCTGGGAGGGGAGTAGGGGCTGATGGTTAGAAGGGGGGTGGGGGAGTGGGAGCCTGGATGCCTGGGTTCTTTCCCCGGGTCTGGGAGGGGAGTGGGGGCTGGTGGTTAGAGCAGGGGGGGCTGGGAGCCAGGACTCCTGGGTTCTTTCCCTGGCTCTGGGAGGGGAGTGGGGGATGGTGGTTAGAGCAGGGGGGGCTGGGAGCCCGGACTCCTGGGTTCTCCCCCAGCTCTGGCAGAGGAGTGGGGTCAGCGGTGGACTGAGACCCCGGATGCCTGGGTTCTCTCCTCATCTCTGCTCTGAGCCCCCCTCTTCCCTGCAGGGGGAAGGCGGCGGATGAAGCTCAGGGTAGCGGCAGCCACGATGGCAGCATGAAGGTAAGAAGTGCCCCCCCACTAGGGTGGGGCAGCCCATATCCCCCCACATATCCCCTCCTCGCAGCCTCTTCTCTGTCCTTAGTCCCGGCCCCCTCTGTTCCGCCCTCTGTCCCCACACTGGCCATAGTCCGGGGTCCCAGCTGCTAGGTGGGGACCTGGGTTCACACCCTGGCCCTAAACAACCACCCCTCTCCCCACCACCTCATTGAACATGCAGCACGTGGGGGAAACTGAGTCACACTCGGCACAGCATGTTCAGAAACACCCCCATTTGGTCCTGCCCTGGTGGAGGGTTGGCCCCTGGGGTTGTTCAGTGCCAGGTGGTGAATGGCCATTGTCAGCTAGGCTCCTCCATGGCACCTTGCCCCCCCGCTGGTTAACCAGGCAGTACGCTGGGGAAACTGAGGCACACAAATACTCATCCAAAATGTTATGGACAATTCCCTCCCCGTGACAATGGGGTTCGTCCCGGACGCTGGGGTTCACACCAGGGGCAGGGGAGCTGTAATCCCCTGGCGGAGGTCTGCCTACCCCCGCATAGCGCAGGGCTCAGCCCCTCCAGCAGCGGACGCAGGGACACACACAGACTTCGGCTCCTGCTGCTCTGTCCCCAGGTGCCGTGTGGGGGGGAAGAGGAGGAGGAGGATGAAGAAGGGAGTGAAGAAGGAGGTAGGAAGGGCGAGTCTGACTCTAACCATAGCTCCAAGTGCCCTACCCATAGGAATCCAAAACCTAGGGCGGGAAGCTGTACCCATAGGAACCCGAAACCCAGCTCCAAGAGCCCTACCTACGGAAACCCTAATCGTAGCTCCAGGTCCCCTACCCATATGAACCCGAACCCTAGGGCGGGAAGCTGTACCCATAGGAGCCCTCCCCTAGCTCCAAGGGGCCTGCCCTTAGGAACCCTGACCAGGGCGGCTTTAGCAAGTGCGGGGGCCGATTCGAACAGTTTCAACGGGGGTCCCAGCAAGGATGACTGAAAAAAAACCACACAGAAAAAAGCATGTGGGGCTTGTACTCAGCGGGCGGCGCTCCGACTCTTCGGCGGCGAGTCCTTCACTCGCTCCGACTCCGGGGGCGGGTCCTTCACTCGCTCCGACTCTTCGGCGGCGGGTCCTTCACTCGCTCCGACTCCGGGGGCGGGTCCTTCACTCGCTCCGACTCCGGGGGCGGGTCCTTCGCTCGCTCCGACTCTTCGGTGGCGGGTCCTTCACTCGCTCCGACTCCGGGGGCGGGTCCTTCACTCGCTCCGACTCTTCGGCGGCGGGTCCTTCACTCGCTCCGACTCCGGGGGCGGGTCCTTCACTCGCTCCAGGTCGACGGCACTGAAGGACCAGCCATCGAAGTGCTGCCGAAGGCCCGGAGCTCCGCTGGGTGAGTAAAATGAAAAAGGAGCCTCTAGCCAGGGAAGGGATTCTTGGCCACTTGCCTCCCTGGCGGGCCTGCCACTGGGCTTGGGGCCCTCTTAGGTGCAGGGCCCGATTCGGGGGAATTGGTGGAATTTGCCTAAAGCCGGCCCTGCTCCCAGCTGGCGGTGCCTTGGGGCAGGGAGTGGGGCAGGGGCGGTCTCCCCTGGCTGTTCTGGGGTGTGCCATGGGTCAGGGCAGGGGTGTTCAGCAGGGGGTGCTCTCCCCTCGGGTGCTGGGACCTTTCAGATCTGTGGCTGCTAGTCATGACCCTACTGTATTTTTAGATCCTATCATGATGAATAGGAACCCTGGGTTCTCTCCCCGACTCTGAGAGGGGAGTGGGGGCTGGATGTTAGAGCAGGGGGAGGGGGCTGGAAGCCCGGACACCTGGGTTCTCTGCTCGGGGAGGGTCTGGCTGAGCCCAGCGGGGCCCCACACCTGTCTGCCCCATAGGGGAGGAGACTGAGGAGGGCGACCAGGAGAGCCTGGCCGAGTCCCACCTGGACAAGCTGGAGCAGGTGCCGACCGAGAAAGTCCTGCCCATCCCGGCCGGCAGTGCCTTCTTCATCCTGAGCAGCACCAACCCGTGAGTGTCGCGTGGGGCGGGGAGTGGGGCAGGGCCTGTCCCCTCTAGGGGGCGCCGGCTCCCACTCGGCCCCAGGGCAGGGACTGGCTGGCTCAGGGGGGCAGGGAATGGGGCAGGGGCCTGTCCCCTCTGGGGGGTGCCGGCTCCCACCCGGCCCCAGGGCAGGGACTGGCTGGCTCAGGGGGGCAGGGAATGGGGCAGGGGCCTGTCCCTTCTGGGGGGTGCCGGCTCCCACCTGGCCCCAGGGCAGGGACTGGCTGGCTCGGGGTGGGGAATGGGGCAAGGGCCTGTCCCCTCTGGGGGGCACCGGCTCCCACCCGGCCCCAGGGCAGGGACTGGCTGGCTCAGGGGGTGGGGAATGGGGCAAGGGCCTGTCCCCTCTGGGGGGCACCGGCTCCCACCCGGCCCCAGGGCAGGGACTGGCTGGCTCAGGGGGGCAGGGAATGGGGCAAGGGCCTGTCCCCTCTGGGGGGCGCCGGCTCCCACCGGGCCCCAGGGCAGGTTCTGGCTGGCCGGCTCGGGGTGGCTGTTCTGGTTCTGACCCAATCTCTCCTCTGCCCCCAGGCTCCGGGTGGGGTGTCACGCCTTGATCCATCACCATATCTTCACCAACCTCATTCTCGTCTTCATCATCCTCAGCAGCATCTCGCTGGCTGCCGAGGACCCCATCCGGGCCCACTCCTTCCGCAACATCGTGAGGCCCCCAGGATAGGGGGCGGAATAAGGGGGGAGGAGGCAGGAGGAGGCGTGGGGACGGGGGATGGGTGGGGAGGGGCACAGGATGGGGACGAATGGGGTTGAGGGGTGTCACGGAGTCCCCGGGCGATGCTCTGGAACTGCTCCCCACTAAGCCAGTCAGGACTTTGAGGAGCCTCCTCTCCCTTGGAGCAGACTTGTTCAGGGCAAGAAGCTCCCACGGCTTCACCTCCTGGGTCTCTCCTTGGAGCATTCAGCATCCTCTGCCCCTCCGTGCGCTTCCCACAGCGAGCCCACCCAGGCGGGGTCCTGGGGAAGCCACAGGGTCCTGCACCCCCACTTTGTAGTCAGACGTGACTCTTAGCCAGCAAAACAGAGGTTTATTCGATGACAGGAACAGGGTCTAAAACAGAGCTTGTAGATACAGCGAACCAGACCCCTCGGCCGGGTCCATTCTGGGGGGCAGTGAGCCAGACCCCCACGTCTGCCCTTCACTTCTCGTCCCCAGCCAGCTCCAGACTCACCACCCCTCCAGCCCCTCCTCTCTGCTCAGCCCCTTTCCCGGGCCAGGAGGTCACCTGATCCCTTTGTCTCCAACACTTTCAGTTGGCACCTTTGCAGAGGAGGGGCCCAGGCCATCAGTTGCTAGGAGACAGAGTGCCAGGCATTTAGGGGCACTGGCCCCTTCCTCTGCAGCAATCACACACCCTTATCCCACCACCTAGATACTTAAGAACTGCACAGGGGACACTGAGGCACCAACACAGTGTTCAGAGCAAACATTAAAACAGTCCCAGTTCATCACATCGTGGCGATGGATGGGAGGGAGGAGCAGGGGGGTGAGGAAGGGGGCTGGATGGGGCAGGGGCCTGGGCAGGGTGGACAAAGAGTGACATGGGCGGGCACTGTGGTGGGGCAGATGGGCAGGACAGGGGAAGGCAGCAGGAGGGGACATTGGGGAAGGGCGGAGGGGCTGCCCCACATTGGCCGTTGACTCTTCCCCATGGCCTTATCTTCCCCCCATCCTTGCTCAGATTCTGGGGTACTTTGACTATGCCTTCACCTCCATCTTCACCGTGGAGATCCTGCTCAAGGTACTGCTGGGGGGGCTGGGCGCCAGAACTCTTGGGTTCTCTCTTGGCTCTGGGAGGGGAGTGGTGGTCTAGTGGTTAGAGCAGGGGGGCTGGGCACCAGGACTTCTGGGTTCTCTCCCGGCTCTGGGAGGGGAGTGGGGGTCTAGTGGTGAGAGCAGGGGGGCTTGGAGCCAGGACTCCTGGGTTCTCTCCCGGCTCTGGGAGGGGAGTGGGGCCCAGGGCTCAGCACAGGCCTGGACTGACCCTCTTCCCCGCTACCCCCCGCAGATGACAGCCTACGGCGCCTTCCTCCACAAAGGCTCCTTCTGCAGGAACTGGTTCAACCTGTTGGATCTGCTGGTCGTGAGCGTCTCCCTCATCTCCTTCGGGATCCAGTGAGTGGGGTGGGGGAGAGAGGCTCCTGGTGATGGGGGGCCAGCAGTGCAGTGGGTGAATGGTGCTGTATGGGGCTGGGGTGGAGGGAAGGAGGTAGCCAGGCCCAGGAAATGGTTTGGGTGCAGGTGGGATTGGTGGATGGATGCAGTGGGATACACTGGGCGTGGGAAGGTATGGCAGATGTCTTGGGGTACGCCGGTCATGGGAAGGATTGGTAGAGCCGTAGGATACACCGGGTGTAGGAAGAATTGATGGGGGTAGTGCGATACGCCAGGCATAGGAAGGATTGGTGGGGGCTGTGGGATATGCCGGTCAATGGAAGGATTGGCAGATGGGGAGGGATACTCTGGGCGTTGGAAGGATTGGTGGACACAGTGAGATATGCCAGGCATGGGAAGGATTGGTGGTGGCAGTTTGATATGCCGGGGGTGGGAAGGATTGGTGGAAGTGGTGGGATCCGCTGGGCATGGAAAGAATTGGTGGAGGCGGTGGGATACGCTGAGGGTAGGAAGGATTGGTGGAGACAGTGAAATATGTGGAGGCGGAAGGAAGGATTGGTGGAGGTGATGGGATACGCCGGGTGTGGGAAGCATTCGTGGAGGGGATGGGATACACTGGGGGTGGGAAGGACTGGTGGAGGCGGTGGGATCTGCCGGGCATGGGAAGGATTGGTGGAGGGGATGGGATACGCCGGGGGTAGGAAGGATTGGTGGAGGCAGTGGGATCCGCTGGGCACGGGAAGGATTGGTGGAGGCAGTGGGATACGCCGGGGGTGGGAAGGATTGGTGGAGGGGATGGGATACACCGGGGGTGGGAAGGATGGTGGAGGAGGTGGGATACACCGGGCATGGGAAGGGTTGGTGGAGGAGATGGGATACACCGGGGGTGGGAAGGATTGGTGGAGGGGATGGGATACGCCAGGGGTGGGAAGGATTGGTGGAGGTCGTGGGATACGCCAGGGGTGGGAAGGATTGGTGGAGGCGGTGGGATACGCTGGGGGGTGGGAAGGATCGGTGGAGGCGGTGGGATATGATGGGGGCAGGCAGTACCAGGCAGGGGAGTTGGGGAACTCCCCCCAATGTCTGACCTCCACTCCCCACCCAGCTCCAGCGCCATCTCTGTGGTGAAGATTTTGCGGGTGCTGCGCGTGCTGCGGCCTCTCCGAGCCATCAACCGGGCCAAGGGGCTGAAGGTGAGGGGGGTGCTGGGGGGCAGTGTTCAAGGGGGCTGGTGCAGAGGGCAGGGAGGGGCTGAAGGTGAGGGGGCGCTGGGGGGCAGCACTGGGGGGGGCAGCACTCGGTTGGGGGGGGCTGCAGGGCCAGGGCTCTGATGTGGGGCTCCAAGGGGCACCAAGGGGTGCAGGGGGGTCGCTGTGTGGCAGGAAGTCTCACCCCCCCTGCCCCCTCCAGCACGTGGTCCAGTGCGTCTTTGTGGCCATTCGCACCATCGGCAACATCATGATCGTCACCACCCTGCTGCAGTTCATGTTCGCCTGCATCGGGGTGCAGCTCTTCAAGGTGAGCCCCCCGTGGGGCCCCCAGCACCCCAACCCTGTGAGTCCCGCAGCCCAGCCCCCAGCACCCCAGCCCCCTGTGGGGCTCCCAGCCCAGCCCCTAGGGCTCTGACCCCCCAGCCCAGCCTCCAGTGCCCCGCTTGCTGCGACCCCCCCAGGAGGGTTACATGGGTGTGGGGCTGGTGGGGGCAGGAGGAGGTGGGGGAAGAAGGGGTGGGGGGTTATGTGGGGCAGGCAGGGGCAGGGAGGGGTCTGAACCCAGCCCCACGGCTCTCCCCAGGGCAAATTCTACAGCTGCACGGATGAGGCCAAGCACACACCGGAGGAATGCAAGTATGTCCCCCCCCGGCTCCTTCACCCCCCAAGCCAAGGACCCCCCAGCCCCCCGGCTTCTTCACCCCCCGCCCAGCCAGGGACCCCCCCGGCTCCTTCACCCCCCAAGCCAAGGACCCCCCCAGCCCCCCGGCTTCTTCACCCCCCGCCCAGCCAGGGACCCCCCCGGCTCCTTCACCCCCCAAGCCAAGGACCCCCCAGCCCCCCGGCTCCTTCAACCCCCCCCAGCCAGGGACCCCCCCGGCTCCTTCCCCCCCCCAGCCAGGGCCCCCTCCTGGCTCCTTCACCCCCCGCCCAGCTGCCTCCAGGGTCAGGGGGTCGTGGGTAGGAGCTGGGATCAGGAGCTGGTTGCTGGGATTCAGGGGGGCTGGGCTGGGGGTCAGAGTTTGGGGTTTGAGATTAGGGGCCGGGTGTCACGGGCTTGGGCTGTTGTCAGGGTGACCAGGCTGGGGGGGCTCAGGCCAGGGTGGGGGTGCTGGGGCTCTGGTTGTTGGGGCGACCGGCCAGAGGGGGTGCTGAGGCTCTGGTTGTTGGGGTAACCGGCTGGGGGGGGTCTCAGGCCAGGGGGTGCTGGGCTCTCATTGTCAGGGTGACTGGCTGGGGGGCGGGGCTCAGGCCGGGGGGCTGCTGGGGCTCTGGTTGTCAGGGTGACCAGGCCAGGGGGGCTCACGCTGGAGGGGTGCTGGGCTCTGGTTGTCTGGGTGACCAGGCCAGGGGGGCTCAGGCCGGGGGGGTGCTGGAGCTCTGGTTGTCTGGGTGACCAGGCCAGGGGGGCTCAGGCCGGGGGGGTGCTGGGGCTCTGGTTGTTGGGGTGACTGGCTGGGGGGCACAGGCCGGGGGGGGTACTGGGGCTCTGGTTGTTGGGGTGGCCAGTCTTGGGGGGCTCAGGCTGGAGGGATGCTGGGGCTCTGGTTGTCAGGGTGACCAGTCTCGGGGGGCTCAGGTTTTCAGGGGTTCGGGGCTCTGGTTGTCGGGGTGACCAGGCCAGGGGTTGGCACATCGGGGTCCCCCTCCCACTGATGCCTGCCCGCCCCCCAGGGGCACGTTCATCGTGTACAAGGACGGGGACGTGGGGCACCCCATGGTGCGCGAGCGGATCTGGCACAACAGCGACTTCAACTTTGACAACGTCCTGTCCGGCATGATGGCTCTGTTCACCGTCTCCACCTTCGAGGGCTGGCCCAGGTGCGCCCAGGGGCCAGGGAGATGGGGGGCCGGGGGCAGATGGGCGACCGGCGGCTGGGAGCAGGAGTCCTGGGGGGAGATGGGGGGCTGGGGAAAGTGAGAGGGAGCTGGCAGGTCCCAGGGGAGCTGGAGGGTGGGGAAATGGGGGGAGTGGGAGGAACTGGGGGATCCCTGGGGGTCCCCATCTCACTCCCCTCCCCAGCCTACTGTACAAGGCGATCGACGCCAACGGGGAGAACCGGGGCCCCATCTACAACTACCGGGTGGAGATCTCCGTCTTCTTCATCGTCTACATCATCATCATCGCCTTCTTCATGATGAACATCTTCGTGGGCTTCGTCATCATCACCTTCCGCGCCCAGGGCGAGCAGGAGTACCGCAACTGCGAGCTGGACAAGAACCAGGTACTGCCCCACGGCCTGCCCCTGGCCTGCCCCACGGCGTCCCGCAGCCCTCCCCAGCCCCCCATCACCTTCCACACCCAGGGCGAGCAGGAGGACCGCAACTGCGAGCTGGACAAGAACCAGGTACTGCCCCACGGCCTGCCCCTGGCCTGCCCCACGGCGTCCCGCAGCCCTCCCCAGCCCCCCATCACCTTCCACACCCAGGGCGAGCAGGAGCACCGCAACTGCGAGCTGGACAAGAACCAGGTACTGCCCCACGGCCTGCCCCCCGCCTGCCCCCGGCCTGCCCCACGGCGTCCCGCAGCCCTCCCCAGCCCCCCATCACCTTCCACACCCAGGGCGAGCAGGAGTACCGCAACTGCGAGCTGGACAAGAACCAGGTACTGCCCCACGGCCTGCCCCCCGCCTGCCCCCGGCCTGCCCCACGGCGTCCCGCAGCCCTCCCCAGCCCCCCATCACCTTCCACACCCAGGGCGAGCAGGAGTACCGCAACTGCGAGCTGGACAAGAACCAGGTACTGCCCCACGGCCTGCCCCTGGCCTGCCCCACGGCGTCCCGCAGCCCTCCGCAGCCCCCCATCACCTTCCACACCCAGGGCGAGCAGGAGTACCGCAACTGCGAGCTGGACAAGAACCAGGTACTGCCCCACGGCCTGTCCCCCGCCTGCCCCCCGCCTGCCCCACGGTGTCCCGCAGCCCTCCCCAGCCCCCCATCACCTTCCACACCCAGGGCGAGCAGGAGTACCGCAACTGCGAGCTGGACAAGAACCAGGTACTGCCCCACGGCCTGCCCCCCGCCTGCCCCCGGCCTGCCCCACGGCATCCCGCAGCCCTCCCCAGCCCCCCATCACCTTCCACACCCAGGGCGAGCAGGAGCACCGCAACTGCGAGCTGGACAAGAACCAGGTACTGCCCCACGGCCTGCCCCTGGTCTGCCCCACGGCGTCCCGCAGCCCTCTCCAGTCCCCCATCACCTTCCACACCCAGGGCGAGCAGGAGCACCGCAACTGCGAGCTGGACAAGAACCAGGTACTGCCCCACGGCCTGCCCCTGGCCTGCCCCACGGCGTCCCGCAGCCCTCCCCAGCCCCCCATCACCTTCCGCGCCCAGGGCGAGCAGGAGTACCGCAACTGCGAGCTGGACAAGAACCAGGTACTGCCCCACGGCCTGCCCCCCGCCTGCCCCCGGCCTGCCCCACGGCGTCCCGCTGCCCTCCCCAGCCCCCCATCACCTTCCACACCCAGGGCGAGCAGGAGCACCACAACTGCGAGCTGGACAAGAACCAGGTACTGCCCCACGGCCTGCCCCACGGCCTGCCCCCGGCCTGCCCCACGGCATCCCGCAGCCCTCCCCAGCCCCCCATCACCTTCCACACCCAGGGCGAGCAGGAGTACCGCAACTGCGAGCTGGACAAGAACCAGGTACTGCCCCCACGGCCTGCCCCCCGCCTGCCCCCGGCCTGCCCCACGGCGTCCCACAGCCCTCCCCAGCCCCCCATCACCTTCCGCGCCCAGGGCGAGCAGGAGTACCGCAACTGCGAGCTGGACAAGAACCAGGTACTGCCCCATGGCCTGCCCCCCGCCTGCGTCCCGCCTGCCCCACAGCCTCCCGCAGCCCTCCCCAGCCCCCCATCACCTTCCACACCCAGGGCGAGCAGGAGCACCGCAACTGCGAGCTGGACAAGAACCAGGTACTGCCCCACGGCCTGCCCCCCGCCTGCCCCTGGCCTGCCCCACGGCGTCCCGCAGCCCTCCCCAGCCCCCCATCACCTTCCACACCCAGGGCGAGCAGGAGCACCGCAACTGCGAGCTGGACAAGAACCAGGTACTGCCCCACGGCCTGCCCCACAGCCTCCCGCAGCCCTCCCCAGCCCCCCATCACCTTCCACACCCAGGGCGAGCAGGAGTACCGCAACTGCGAGCTGGACAAGAAGCAGGTACTGCCCCACGGCCTGCCCCACAGCCTCCTGCAGCCCCCCATCACGGTCCGGGCCCAGGTGAGCAGGACAGGAACCAGGTACCTGTCCAGGGTGACCAAATGTCCTGGTTTTATAGGGTCAGTCCCAATATTTGGGGCTTTTTCTTATCTAGGTGCCTGTTCCCCCGCCCCCCCTGCACATCCCAGGTTTTCACCCTTGCTGTCTGGTCACCCTGTACCTGTGCCCCTATCCCCAGTGTGGCAAGTGTGGGGGAGGGGAGCCTGGTTCAGGGGCACGGTGTGGGGTCCCCATTGCCCCTAACCCCATCCCCCAAGGCGCAGTGTGTGGGGTGGGGCATGGAGGGACTGCTCAATTGGGGAACCGGGCATGGAGGTGGGGCTCTGTGGGAGGGACGGCTCAGCGGGGGGCCGGCGGGGGTGGGGGTGTGTCACGGAGTCCCCGGGCGATGCTCTGGAACTGCTCCCCACAAAGCCAGGCAGGACTTGGGGAGCCCCCTCTCCCTTGGAGCAGACTGTCTGCAGGGCAAGGAGCTCCCACGGCTTCACCTCCTGGGTCTCTCCTTGGAGCATTCAGCATCCTCTGCCCCTCCATGCGCTTCCCACAGCGAGTCGCCCCAGCGGGGTCCTGGGGGGGCACAGGGTCCTGCCCCCCCACTGCGCAGTCAGACGTGACTCTCAGCAGCCAGTGACACAGAGGTTTATTTGATGACAGGAACAGGGTCTAACAGAGCTTGTAGGTACAGCGAACAGGACCCCTCGGCCGGCTCCATTCTGGGGGGCAGTGAGCCAGACCCCCACGTCTGCCCTCACTCCTCGTCCCCAGCCAGCTCCAGACTGAAACCCCCTCCAGCCCCTCCTCTCTGCTCAGCTCCTGTCCTGGGCCAGAGGGTCTCCTGGCCCCTTTGTCTCCAACACCTTCAGTTGGCACCTTGCGGGAGAGGGGGAGCAGGCCAGCAGTTGCCAGGGGACAGTGCCAGGCATTTCGGTGCACTGGCCCCTCGCTCTGCAGCAACCACACCCCCTTCTCCCCCCACCTGGAGACTTAAGAACTGCAGAGGGGAAACTGAGGCACCAACACAGTATTCAGAGCAAACATTAAGAACATTCCCGGTTTGTCACAGTGTGTGGCACAGCTCAGAGGGGGGCCAGCGGGGCCGGGTGTGGGGTTCAGCTCAGAGGGAGGCTGGCAGGGCTGGGTGCGGGGCACGGCTCAGAGGGGGGCCGGCGGGGCCGGGTGCGGGGTTCAGCTCAGAGGGAGGCTGGCAGGGCTGGGTGCGGGGCACGGCTCAGAGGGGGCCCGGCTCAGAGGGGACCCGGCGGGGGCCGGGTGCGGGGCACGGCTCAGAGGGGGGCCGGGTGCGGGGCACGGCTCAGAGGGGACCCGGCGGGGCCGGGTGCGGGGCACGGCTCAGAGGGGGCTGGCGGGGCCGGGTGGGGGCACGGCTCAGAGGGGGGCCGAGTGCGGGGCACGGCTCAGAGGGGGGCCGGCGGGACCGGGTGCGGGGCACGGCTCAGAGGGGGGCCGGCGGGACCGGGTGCGGGGCACGGCTCAGAGGGGGGGCCGGGTGCGGGGCACGGCTCAGAGGGGACCCGGCGGGGCCGGGTGCGGGGCACGGCTCAGAGGGGGCTGGCGGGGCCGGGTGGGGGCACGGCTCAGAGGGGGGCCGAGTGCGGGGCACGGCTCAGAGGGGGGCCGGCGGGGCCGGGTGCAGGGCACGGCTCAGAGGGGGGCCGGCGGGGCCGGGTGCGGGGCACGGCTCAGAGGGGGGCCGGCGGGACCGGGTGCGGGGCACGGCTCAGAGGGGGGGCCGGCGGGGACCGGGTGCGGGGCACGGCTAAGAGGGGGTCCGGCGGGGACCGGGTGCGGGGCACGGCTCAGAGGGGGGCCGGCGGGACCGGGTGCGGGGCACGGCTCAGAGGGGGGACGGGTGCGGGGCACGGCTCAGAGGAGGGCCGGCGGGACCGGGTGCGGGGCACGGCTCAGAGGGGCTGGCGGGGCCGGGTGCGGGCACGGCTCAGAGGGGGGCTGGGTGCGGGCACGGCTCAGAGGGGGGCCGGCGCGGGACCGGGTGCGGGGCACGGCTCAGAGGGGCTGGCGGGGCCGGGTGCGGGCACGGCTCAGAGGGGGCTGGCGGGGCCGGGTGCGGGCACGGCTCAGAGGGGGGCCGGGTGCGGGGCACGGCTCAGAGGGGGGCCGGCGCGGGACCGGGTGCGGGGCACGGCTCAGAGGGGGGGCCGGCGCGGGACCGGGTGCGGGGCACGGCTCAGAGGGGGGCCGGCGGGGCCGGGTGCGGGGCACGGCTCAGAGGGGTCCGGCGGGGGCCGGGTGCGGGCACGGCTCAGAGGGGGCCGGCGGGGCCGGGTGCGGGGCACGGCTCAGAGGGGGCTGGCGGGGCCGGGTGCGGGCACGGCTCAGAGGGGGGGCCGGGTGCGGGGCACGGCTCAGAGGGGGGGCCGGCGGGGACCGGGTGCGGGCACGGCTCAGAGGGGGCCGGCGGGGCCGGGTGTGGGGCACGGCTCAGAGGGGGCCGGCGGGGCCGGGTGCGGGGCACGGCTCAGAGGGGGGCCGGCGGGACCGGGTGCGGGCACGGCTCAGAGGGGGCCGGCGGGGGCCGGGTGCGGGGCACGGCTCAGAGGGGGCCGGCGGGACCGGGTGCGGGGCACGGCTCAGAGGGGTCCGGCGGAACCGGGTGCGGGGCACGGCTCAGAGGGGGTCCGGCGGGGCCGGGTGCGGGGCACGGCTCAGAGGGGGCCGGCGGGACCGGGTGCGGGCACGGCTCAGAGCGGGGCCGGGTGCGGGCACGGCTCAGAGGGGTCCGGCGGGGCCGGGTGCGGGCACGGCTCAGAGGGGGGCCGGCGGGGCCGGGTGCGGGGCACGGCTCAGAGGGGGCTGGCGGGGCCGGGTGCGGGCACGGCTCAGAGGGGGGCCGGGTGCGGGGCACGGCTCAGAGGGGGGCCGGCGGGACCGGGTGCGGGCACGGCTCAGAGGGGGCCGGCGGGGCCGGGTGTGGGGCACGGCTCAGAGGGGTCCGGCGGGGCCGGGTGCGGGCACGGCTCAGAGGGGGGCCGGCGGGGCCGGGTGCGGGGCACGGCTCAGAGGGGGCTGGCGGGGCCGGGTGCGGGCACGGCTCAGAGGGGGGCCGGGTGCGGGGCACGGCTCAGAGGGGGGCCGGCGGGACCGGGTGCGGGGCACGGCTCAGAGGGGGCCGGCGGGGCCGGGTGCGGGGCACGGCTCAGAGGGGGCCGGCGGGGCCGGGTGCGGGCACGGCTCAGAGGGGGCCGGCGGGGCCGGGTGTGGGGCACGGCTCAGAGGGGGCCGGCGGGGCCGGGTGCGGGCACGGCTCAGAGGGGGCCGGCGGGGCCGGGTGCGGGGCACGGCTCAGAGGGGGGCCGGCGGGGCCGGGTGCGGGGCACGGCTCAGAGGGGGGCCGGCGGGGCCGGGTGCGGGGCACGGCTCAGAGGGGGCCGGCGGGGCCGGGTGCGGGCACGGCTCAGAGGGGAGCCGGCGGGACCGGGTGCGGGGCACGGCTCAGAGGGGTCCGGCGGGACCGGGTGCGGGGCACGGCTCAGAGGGGGGCCGGCGGGACCGGGTGCGGGGCACGGCTCAGAGGGGGGCCGGGTGGGGGCACGGCTCAGAGGGGGGCCGAGTGCGGGGCACGGCTCAGAGGGGGGCCGGCGGGGCCGGGTGCGGGGCACGGCTCAGAGGGGGGCCGGCGGGGCCGGGTGCGGGGCACGGCTCAGAGGGGGGCCGGCGGGACCGGGTGCGGGGCACGGCTCAGGGGGGGCCGGCGGGACCGGGTGCGGGGCACGGCTCAGAGGGGGGCCGGCGGGGCCGGGTGCGGGGCACGGCTCAGAGGGGGGCCGGCGGGGCCGGGTGCGGGGCACGGCTCAGGGGGGGCCGGCGGGACCGGGTGCGGGGCACGGCTCAGAGGGGGGCCGGCGGGGCCGGGTGCGGGGCACGGCTCAGAGGGGGGGCCGGCGGGGCCGGGTGCGGGGCACGGCTCAGAGGGGGGCCGGCGGGACCGGGTGCGGGCACGGCTCAGAGGGGGCCGGCGGGGCCGGGGCACGGCTCAGAGGGGGCCGGCGGGACCGGGTGCGGGGCACGGCTCAGAGGGGTCCGGCGGAACCGGGTGCGGGGCACGGCTCAGAGGGGGTCCGGCGGGGCACGGCTCAGAGGAGGCCGGCGGGACCGGGTGCGGGGCACGGCTCAGAGGGGGGCCGGCGGGGCCGGGTGCGGGGCACGGCTCAGAGGGGGGCCGGCGGGGCCGGTGTGGGGCACGGCTCAGACGACTCCCCCCGCAGCGGCAGTGTGTGGAGTACGCGCTGAAGGCCCAGCCACTGCAGCGCTACATCCCCAAGAACCGGCACCAGCACCGGGTGTGGGCGGCCGTGAACTGCTCGGCCTTCGAGTACGGCATGTTCCTGCTCATCCTGCTCAACACCATCGCCCTGGCCGTGCAGGTGCTGCCCGCGGGGCGGGGTCTGGCTTGGGGGCGTGGCCTGGGGAAGGGGTGGGGCCTGGGGCAGGGTCTGGGCTGGGCCCGGCTTGGGGGCGGGGCCTGGGGACAGGGTCTGCGCTGGGCTTGGCTTGGGGGCGGGGCCTGGGGGCAGGGTCTGCGCTGGGGCCTGGGTAGGGGGTGGGGCCTGGGGGCAGGATCTGTGCTGGGGCTGGGGCCTGGATGGGGCGGGGCCTGGGGTGAGGAGGAGGGGCCTGCCTGTCATCGGGGAGGGGCGTGGCCTGTCTGTCTGGGGGCGGGGCTTTCCCCTCTCACCCTGCACCCCGCCCCCAGCACTACGAGCAGTCGCAGCCCTTCAACTACGTCATGGACCTGCTCAACATGGTCTTCACCGGCCTCTTCGCCGTGGAGATGGTGCTGAAAATCATCGCCTTCAAACCCCGGGTAGGCGGGGCCTTGCGTGAGGGGGCGGGGCCTTGGGTGAGGGGCGGGGCCTGGCACGACTTGGGGACATTCCCCATGGCTGACCCCCCCCCCGCCCCGTTCCCAGCACTATTTCTGCGACGCCTGGAACACCTTCGACGCGCTGATCGTGGTGGGCAGCGTGGTGGACATCGCCGTCACCGAGGTCAATGTAAGTGCCCCCGCTTCCCCCCAAATCCAGGGCGGGGACCCCGGCACCCGAGTCACACCCCGGGACTGGAGAATCAGCCCCTGCCTGGGTCCAGAGAGGTCCCGGTGTGATCAGTCCCCGTGCCCCACCCCGGAGGGGTCCCATGTGAACAGCCCCCATGCCCTGCCCCAGAGGGGTCCCCAAGTGATCAGTCCCCGTGCCCCGCCCTGGAGGGGTCCCTGCCCAAACCACACCCTGCCCCACAGGGGTCCTCATGTGAACAGCCCCTGTGCCCCACCCCAGAGGGGTCCCCACGTGATCGGCCCCCATGCCCCACCCCAGAGCAGTCCCCGTGTGATCAGCGCCCGTGCCCTGTCCCGGAGGGGTCCCTGCGTGATCGGCCCCCGTGCCCTTCCCCAGAGGGGTCACCATATGAACCGTACCCTGCCCTGGAGGGATCTCCATGTGAACAGCACCCGTGCCCCACCCCAGAGGGGTTCCCGTGTGAATCGCACCCCGTCCTGGAGAGGTCCCTGCATGAACGGCCCCCATGCCCCACCCCGGAGCGGTCCCCGTGTGATCAGCCCTCGCTCCCCGCCCTGGAAGGGTCCTCGTGCGATTGGCCCCTGCCCCAGTGGGGTCCCCGTGTGATCAGCCCCTGCACCCCGCCCGGGAGGGGTCCCCGTGTGATTGGCCCCCAGGCCCCACCCTGAAGGGTTCCCCATATAAACAGCCCCTGTGCCCCGCCCCACAGGGGCTGCTTGTCACAGCGCCAGGGATCCTGGCATAAAATGTTGGGAATCCATGGGAGTGGAACATGCTGGAGAAATACCTGCCCCTCTGTCCGTCCCCCCCCACACACCCCATCTGTCTATCCATCCATCCCCCCACGTCGGTTTCTGTCTCTCATCTCTCCTGGGGTTGTTTCCTGGCGGATGCTGTGTCTCATGGCTTCATCTTCCTCCTCCTCCTCCTCATCATCATCATCACAATTCCATGCCCCCACTAGAATGGTGGCCATGTCGGAGAGGTAACGCCCTGGATCCCCCCCCCCCACGGGACTGGGGGGGCCAGAGCCAGAAGAGGCTCTGGAAGTGGACAAGATGGGAGGGGGGGGTGCAGAGGGGATGTTGGAGGGAATTGTGGGGTGGCTGTGGGGCCTGGTGTGGGGGTCAGCAAGAGGCTAGCATGGGGGTTGGTGGGGGGTTGGCAAAGCCAGCGTGGGAGTCGGCAGGGCAACTGGCGTGGGGGTCAATGAGGGGCTGGTGGGGTCAGTGAGGGGGTCAGCGAGCTGGCTGGCGTGGGGGTCAGCACGGGGGGTCAGCGAGGCAGCTGCTGTGGGGGTCGGCGAGGGGGCTGCCGTGGGGGTCGGTGAGGGGGTCAGTGAGGGAGCTGCCGAGGGGGCTGCTGTAGGGGTCGATGAGGAGGTGAGCGAGGGGGCTGCCAAGGGGGTCGGCGAGGGGGCTGCCATGGGGGCTGGTGAGAGGGTCGGCGAGGCGGTTGGTGTGGGGCTTGGTGAGGGGGTCGGCGATGCGGCTGGCGTGGGGGTCGGCAAGGGGGCTGCCATAGGGGTCAGTGAGGAGGTTGGTGAGGGGGCTGCCATGGGGGTCGGTGAGGGGGATGGCAAGGGGGCTGCCGAGGGGGTTCCTGAGGGGGTCGGCGAGGGGGCTGCCATGGAGGTCCGTGAGGGGGTCGGTAAGGGAGCTGCCGTGGGGGTCCGTGAGGGGGTCGACGAGGGGACTGCCGTGGGGGTCCGTGAGGGGTCGGCGAGGGGGCTGCTGTGGGTGTTTGTGAGGGGGTTGGCGAGGGGGCTGCCGCGGGGTCCGAGAGGGGGTCGGAAAGGGGGTCGGTAAGGGGGCTGCCGTGGGTGTCCGTGAGGAGGTCGGCGAGGGGGCTGCCGTGGGGATCTGTGAGGGGGTGGGTGAGGGGGCTGCCGTGGGGATCCGTGAGGGGGTCAGTAAGGGGGCTACCGTGGGGGTCGGCGAGGGGGCTGCCGTGGGGGTCCCTGAGGGGTCAGCGAGGGGGCTGCCATGGGGATCCCTGAGGGGTCGGCGAGGGGGCTGCCATGGGGATCCCTGAGGGGTCGGCGAGGGGACTGCCATGGGGGTCTGTAAGGGGGCTGCCATGGGGGTCGGTGAGGAGGTTGGCGAGGGGGCTGCCGTGGGGGTGTGTGAGGGGGCCGGCGAGGGGGCTGCCGTGGGGGTCGGTGAGGGGGTCGGCGACGGGGCTGCTGTGGGGGTCCGTGAGGGGGTCGGTAAGGGGGCTACCGTGGGGGTTGGCGAGGGGGCTGTCGTGGGGGTCCGTCAGGGGGTCAGTAAGGGGGCTGCCGTGGGTGTCCATGAGGGGGTCAGTGAGGGGGTCGGCGAGGGGGCTGCTGTGGGGGTCCGTGAGGGGGTCGGCGAAGGGGCTACCGTGGGGGTCGGCGAGGGGGCTGCCGTGGGGGTGTGTGAGGGGATCGGTAAGGGGGCTGCCGTGGGTGTCCATGAGGGGGTCAGTGAGGGGGTCCGTAAGGGGGCTACCGTGGGGGTTGGCGAGGGGGCTGCCGTGGGGGTCCGTGAGGGGGCCGGCGAGGGGGCTGCCGTGGGGGTCCGTGAGGGGTCGGCGAGGGGGCTGCCGTGGGGCGCCGTGACCCCTGCCCCGCCCCGCCCCACAGAGCTCGGACAGCTCCCGCATCTCCATCACCTTCTTCCGCCTCTTCCGCGTGCTGCGCCTGGTGAAGCTGCTCAGCAAAGGCGAGGGGATCCGCACGCTGCTCTGGACCTTCATCAAGTCCTTCCAGGTGGGGCTGAGGGGGTGTCCCGGGCTCCAGCCCGTGGGGGGCACCGGGAGCAAAGTCCGTCGGGGGGGTCCCCGGGCCTCGTGCCCCCCAAGTCCCAAAGCACAGACTGCCCTGGGCTGCGCCAGCCCCTGCGGCTTGTCCCGGCAGAGGAGGGGGCCCAGCCCTCAGTCGCCAGGAGATGGGGGGTTGGCCACTCAGGTCACACCTGCCCTCTAGGGGTCGCTGCCCCAGTCTCACGCTCATCCTCCCACCTAGGTACTGGAGTAACATGGAGGGGAAACTGAGGCACACACGTTCTTGAGAGGAAACATTAAGACCGTTCCCAGTTTGTCACAGGAATGAGGGTCGTACACCTGGGAGGTTATGGGGGTACACCCATGGGGGGATGGCGTGTACACCTGGGGGGCTGTGAAGGTACTCCCACGGGACATGAGGGGTACACCCCGGGAGTTATGGGGGTTCACCCATGGGGGGATGGGGTATACACCCCGGGGGTTATGGGGATTCACCCATGGGGGGATGGGGTATACACCCCACGGGTTATGGGGGTTCACCCATTGGGGGATGGGGTATACACCCTGGGAGTTATGGGGGTTCACCCATTGGGAGATGGGGTATACACCCTGGGGGTTATGGGGGTTCACCCATGGAGGGATGGGGTATACACCCCGGGGGTTATGGGGGTTCACCCTTGGGGGGATGGGATATACACCCTGGGGGTTATGGGGGTTCACCCATGGGGGGATGGGATATACACCCTGGGTGCTATGGGGATAAACCCATGGGGGGATGGGGTATACACCCCGGGGGTTATGGGGGTACACCCATGGGGGGATGGCGTGTACACCTGGGGGGCTGTGGAGGTACTCCCAGGGGACATGAGTGTTACACCCTGGGGGTTATGGGGGTTCACCCATGGGGGGATGGGGTATACACCCTGGGTGCTATGGGGATAAACCCATGGGGGGATGGGGTATACACACCACGGGGTATGGGGTTCACCCATGGGGGGATGATGTGTACACCCTGGGAGTTATGGGGGTTCACCCATGGGGGGATGGGGTATACACCCAGGATGCTATGGGGATAAACCCATTGAGGGGATGGGATATACACTCCAGAGGTTATACACCCATGGGGGGATGGAGGATACACCCGTGGGGAGAGGGGGGTACTCCCAGGGGGATTGAGGGGGTATAGGCAGGGGTATGGGGGTACACCTGAGGGAGAGGCCCTCAAGCTCTTTGCTGGCTGGATTCCCCCAGAGACCCCCCCTTCCCAGCATGCACTGCGTGGCACCCCTAGGGGCCGCCCAGATGGAGCAATGCATGCTGGGAGCAGCCCTGGTGGAGTCAGTAGGGGCTGAATGGAGGGGCTGTGACCCCCCGTGTCTCTCCACAGGCCCTGCCCTATGTTGCCCTGCTGATCGCCATGATCTTCTTCATCTACGCTGTCATTGGCATGCAGGTGAGCAGGGGAGGAGCCTTGCACGGCTGTGCATGTGCAATGCACACACTAGTGCACGACCCCGCAAGAGTGAACGGCTGGGAGTGCCTCTGAGACACACCTGAGTGTGAGTCGAGCACGTGTGCAAGGTTGCAGCACACTGCCCTGCATGTGCAGCATGCACCAAAGCACGCGTGGCAATGTGCAAGGCTAGGACCAAGCGAGAAGCACTGGAGCATACATTGCAGACTTGCGCACACCTCTGAGTCTGCAGCCCATTCGTGAGCATGCGTCACACACTTGTGCATGGCTGATTGTGCGACATGCACCAGAGGGTACCTTTGGCACACGCACATCGTGCTGTGTCTGCCTCAGGTGCTGTGTCTGCCTGTGCAAGCTGGAGTGTGCTTCGCACACCTAGTTCTGGGTCACACTGGTATCTATCACGATTAGACCCATAAAAACCCTAGTTGTGCAACACACACCCCTGTGCAGCCCAGCACACGCATGTGCCTCCACTGTGCTTAGGGCTCCAGGTGTGCATTGTACACGTGTCTCTGCCTGGCACGGAGGGGCAGGGAGCTCAGGAGAGCCAACCTGCGGGGCAATGGGGAGCAGGAAGGGTGGGGGTCGGGGGGCGCTGGGGGGGCAATGGGCCCCCTTTGGGGTGTCCCTGCCCCCAGTGATGTCCTGGGGTGTTTCAGATCTTCGGCAAAGTGGCGCTGCAGGACGGGACGCAGATCAACCGCAACAACAACTTCCAGACCTTCCCCCAGGCCGTGCTGCTGCTCTTCAGGTAGCGTGCGGCCCCCGGGGCCCCCACTCCCCCCGGGGCCCCCGACGCCCCCACTCCCCCTGGGGTTCTGCCACCTCCCCCACTCCCCCCGGGGCCCCCACTCCCCCTGGGGCTCTGCCACCTCCCCCACTCCCTCTGGGACCCCCAACGCCCCCACTCCTCCCTGAAGCTCTGCCACCTCCCCCACTCCTCTTGGATTCCACAACACCCCCACTCCCCCGGGGCTTTGCCACCTCCCCCACTCCTCCCTGGGTCTCCCGATGCCCCCACTCACCCTGGGGCTCTGCCACCTCCCCCACTCCCCCCGGGGCTCCCGATGCCCCAACTCCCCCTGGGGTTCTACCACCTTCCCCACTCCCCTGGGGGCCTCCTGATGCCCCAACTTCCCCCTAGGGCCCTGGACATCTGTACTCCCCCTGGGGCTCTGCCAGCTCCCCAACTCCCCCTGGGGGCCCCCAACACCCCCACTCCTCCGGGGGCTCTGCCATCTCCCCAACTCCCCCCGGGGGCCCCCAAAACCCCCACTCCTGTGGGGGCTCTGCTATCTCCCCAACTCCCCCTGGGGGCCCCCAACACCCTCACTCCTTCTGGGGCTCTGCCATCTCCCCAACTCCCCCTTGGGGCTCAGCTGTGCCCCCAACTCCCACCCCGGGAGCCCCGGACACACCAACTTCCTCCCCGGGGGCCCTGACACCCCAAATCCCCCTTGGAGATCTGCTGTGTCCCGAACTTCTCCCTCCCCTGGTGACCCCTGTAGCAAACGTTTTGTCCCAAACCTGGACTTTAGCGTACAAAATCTGGGTGCTTACTGTGAACTTTCCCCAAGCTTGTACCCAGCTTGGATCTTTCTTTCGCTGCCACCAGATAAGATTATGGCTCTTATCAGCCCGGGTTCCCCAAATACTCCTTGGGGGACCCCCTCTCTGGCCTCCCCAACTTCCCCTGGAAAGCCCACCCCCCCAAGACTCAGAAGCCTGAGTCCACGGGCAAGGGAATATCCCCCTCCCTTCCCTTCTCCCCGGCTTCTCTTCTGAGCCACTTAAGGGAATGGTTGTAATCTTTTACATTACAATACCAAGAAAGCCTTGTCTCCTTTCTCTCCAAAGAGACAGCTTCAAACACAGGGAAACTAAAGGGATTCTCTCTCTCTTTCCCCGTAGCCTGTTCCCGCCCTGGGGACAGTAAGAAACTAACCCACAGCCTGGGCTTTTCCCTTTCCCCTTTGCCTCAGTAGGAAAGAACTTCCACAACTTTAAAAAGAAAACTTTATATAAAAAGAAAGAAAATACAGAACAATAATACTGCATTAAAGATCAATACAGGCTCTTGCTTATAAGAAATATGAATAACCAGTCTGATTTAAAAAATAGCCAATTTAAAACAGTCCAGCAAATCAACACACAGTAAATACAAATCAAAGCACATCACAGCCGATTACTTTGTTTCGTTTTGTACTCACAGACTTTTAGTAGAATATTAGAAAGAAGATTGGAGTTAGAGAGAAACTTGTTTTCTCACAGCCGAGGAAAAAAACAAAGACCCCGAGTTCCTTTCCCTCCCAGACTTTTAAAAAAAATCCAGGTCTCTGATTGGTCCTCTGGTCAGGTGTTTGGTTCCCCCTTTCCAGGTAAAAGAAACTTAACCCTTACCCACCTACTTATGACAACCCCTGATGCCCCAACTCCCCCTGGGGGCCCCTGAGGCCCCAACTCCCCCCAGGACTCTGCCATCTCCCCAACTTCCCCCCTGAGGTCCCCAATGTCCCAACTCCACCCTGGAGCTCCATCATCTCCCCAACTCCCCCCCAAAGCCCCAGCTCTCCACCTTGGGGCAGGGCTGGGGGCGCCGTGGGGCTGGGTGATGCTGTGGGGCTCGGCGAACTGGGTGCTGGGAGTGCCGTGGGCTGGGCCAGGTGCTGGGAGTGCCATGGGGCTGGGTGGGGCCGGGTGCCATGGGACTGGGTGGGATGCTGGATGGTGCCATGGGGCTGGGTGGGGCTGGGGAGCACCGTGGGGCTGGGCAGGGCGGGGTGGGCCAGCTGCCATGGGGCTGGGCGGGATGCTGGAGGGTCCCATGGGACTGGGTGGAGCCTGGTACCATGGAGCTGGGGAGGATGCTGGAGGGTGCCATGGGTCTGGGTGGGGCTGGATGCCATGGGGCTGGGTGGGATGCTGGAGGGTGCTATGGGGCTGAATGGAACCAGCTACCATGGGGTTGGGCGGGATGCTGGAGGGTGCTATGGGGCTGGATGGGACCAGCTGCCATGGGGCTGGGCGGGATGATGGAGGATGCTATGGGGCTGGATGGGACCAGCTGCCATGGGGCTGGGCGGGATGCTGGAGGGTGCTATGGGGCTGGATGGGGCTGGCTGCCATGGGGCTGGGTGGGATGCTGGAGGGTGCCATGGGGCTGGGTGGGGCCAGGTGCCATGGGGCTGGGCAGGATGCTGGAGGGGGCCATGGGGCTGGGTGGGGCCAGGTGCCATGGGGCTGGGCAGGATGCTGGAGGGTGCTATGGGGCTGGATGGGGCCGGCTGCCATGGTGCTGGGCGGGATGCTGGAGGGTGCCATGGGGCTGGGCGGGATACTGGAGGGTGCCATGGGGCTGGGTGGGGCCGAGTGCCATGGGGCTGGGTGGGATGCTGGAGTGTCCCATGGGGCTAGGCGGGATGCTGGAGGATGCTATGGGGCTGAGTGGGGCCGGGTGCCATGGAGCTGGGTGGGATGCTGGACGGTGCCATGGGGCTGGGCGGGATGCTGAAGGGTCCTATGGGGCTGGGCGGGCCAGCTGCCATGGGGCTGGGCGGGATGCTGGAGAGTCCTATGGGGCGGGGCGGGATGATGGAGGATGCTATGGGGCTGGATGGGGCCAGCTGCCATGGGGCTGGGCGGGATGCTGGAGGGTGCTATGGGGCTGGGTGGGGCCGAGTGCCATGGGGCTGGGTGAGATGCTGGATGGTGCTATGGGGCTGGATGGGGCCGGTTGCCATGGGGCTGGGCGGGATGCTGGAGGGTCCTATGGGGCTGGGCGGCATGCTGGAGAGTGCCATGGGGCTGGGTGGGCCGGCTGCCATGAGGCTGGGCGGGATGCTGGAGGGTCCCATGGGGCTGGGTGCGTCCGTGTGCCATGGGACTGGGCGGGATGCTGGAAGGTCCCATGGGGCTGGGTGGTGCTGGGTGCCATGGGGCTGGGCGGGATGCTGGAGGGTGCCATGGGGCTGGGCGGGATTCTGGAGGGTGCTATGGGGCTGGATGGGGCCAGCTGCCATGGGGCTGGGCGGGATTCTGGAGGGTGCCATGGGGCTGGATGGGGCTGGCTGCCATGGGCTGGGCGGGATGCTGGAGGGTGCCATGGGGCTGGGTGGGGCTGGCTGCCATGGGGCTGGGCAAGATCCTGGAGGGTGCCATGGGGCTGGGCAGGATGCTGGAGCGTGCCAAGGGGCTGGCTGGGCTGGCTGCCATGGGGCTGGGCAGGACGCTGGACGATCCCATGAGGCTGGGTGGGGCTGGGTCCCATGGGGCTGGGCGGGATGCTGGAGGGTCCCAAGGGGCTGGGTGGGATGCTGGAGGGTGCCATGGGGCTGGATGGGGCCGGCTGCCATGGGGCTGGGCAAGATGCTGGAGGGTGCCATGGGGCTGGGTGGGGTGCTGGAGGATCCCATGGGGCTGGGTGGGGCCGGGTGCCATGGGGCTGGGTGGGATGCTGGAGGGTCCCATGGGGCTGGGTGGGGCCAGCTGCCATGGGGCTGGGCAAGATGCTGCAGGGTGCCATGGGGCAGGGGGCACTGTGGGGCTGGACGAGGCCTGGCTGACCCCCCTGCCCCCCAGGTGCGCCACGGGGGAGGCCTGGCAGGAGGTCATGCTGGCCAGCCTGCCCGGGAAGCGCTGTGACCCCGAGTCGGACGTGGGGCCCGGCGAGGAATTCGCCTGCGGGAGCCACTTCGCCATCGTCTACTTCATCAGCTTCTTCATGCTCTGCGCCTTCCTGGTGAGTCCCCCGGGCCCCCCGCCTGCCCCCCGGGGGCCCCCCGTCCCCCAGAGCCCCCTGTGTGCCCCGTGGGGAGCCCCCTGTGTCCCCCGTGGGGCCCCCCATCCCCCAGAGCCCCCTGTGTCCCCCGTGGGGCCCCCGTCCGCTGGACCCCCTGTGTGCCCCATGGGACCCCCATCCCCCAGAGCCCCCTGTGTCCCCTGTGGGGCCCCCCGTCCCCCAGAGCCCCCTGTGTGTCCTGTGGGACCCCCGTCCGCCGGAGCCCCCTGTGTGCCCCGTGGGACTCCCATCCCCCAGAGCCCCCTGTGTCCCTCGTGGGACCCCCCGTCCGCTGGACCCCCCTGTGTGCCCCATGGGGCCCCCCATCCGCCGGAGCCCCTTGTGTCCCCATGGGGCACCCACCATCTGCCAGAGCCCCCTGTGTCCCCATGCCCCCCCCATCCAGCGGAGCCCCCCTATGTCCCCATGGGGCCCCCCATCCGCCAGAGCCCCCTGTGGGGCCATCTCCCAGAGCTCTCTGTGTCCCCTGGGGGCCCCCCATCCATCGGAGCCCCCTGTACCCCCCATGGGACCCCCTGCCATCCACCAGAGGCCCCAGGGCCCCCCATGTTCCATGGGCACCAACCCCGCCCCCCCCCAGGCCCCTGGTCGCCAAGCTCTGCTACGCCCCTTTCCTGGGGGTCATTTGCCCCCTAAACTCCCTGATCTGCCATAACCCCCCAGTGCCCCCCATGCTGCATGGACGAGATGTCCTCCCCTTGGGGACCCTGCCCCCCCTCCTTTCACAGCTTGACCTCTGACCCCCCCCAGATAATTAACCTCTTTGTGGCCGTGATCATGGACAATTTCGACTACCTGACCCGGGACTGGTCCATCCTGGGCCCCCACCACCTGGATGAGTTCAAACGCATCTGGTCAGAGTACGACCCAACTGCCAAGTAAGGGCCCCACCTCCAGACCCCCCCAAACCCTCAATGGTTCCCCCAGAGCCCCCAAACCCCCTCGGACCCCCCAAACCCTCAATGGCTCCCCCAGAGCCCTCAATCCCCTTGGATCCCCCAAACCCTCAATGGTTCCCCCAGAACCCCCCAAACCCTCAATGACTCCCCCAGACACCCCAACCCCCTCGGACCCCCCAAACCCTCAATGGCTCCCCCAGACCCCCTGTCACGATGCGGTTCTGGTGGGACCCAACTGAGGTGCCAGTTCAGGACCGATGGCTCAGACAGGGCAGTCACGGCCCCAGGCTGGGGTTTTTCCACCTCTAAGGCACCAAAGCAGCCAGACAAAATGACTTCGGTTTCACCCCACTGGCCAACCACAAGTCACACCAGCAATTCCCTTAGACACTCCAGTCTCCCAGTATCCCCACCAGTGCCACCCGTCCTGGGGATGAACGGTTCTGAAAACCAACACCCCAGTAAAAGAAAAAGGTTCTCTCGATCCCAAAGGACCGAGCCCCAGAGCCAGGTCAATAGACACGTCAGCTCTTACCCACAAATCACGCTGGTGCCAGCCCTCTAGAATCTAAAGGTTTATTCATCAAAGGGAAAAGCTAGAGCTGAGAGCTAGAATTGGTTAACTGGAATCAGTTCCACACCCTGATGGCAAAGTTCTTAGTTCAGGCTGGTAGCAGTGATGGAGTGAACTGCAGGTTCAGATCAAGTCTCTGGAACATCCCCCGCTGGGATGGGTCCTCAGTCCCTGTGCAGAGCTTCAGCTTGTAGCAAAGTCCCTCCAGAGCTGGGAAGCAGGATTGGAGACAAGATGGAGATGAGGCCTCCGCCTTATACAGGCTCTTCCAGGTGTAAGGACACGTCTTTGTTCTTACTGTGGAAAGTTACAGCAACGTGGAGCCTGGGGTCACATGGGCCAGGCCCTGCACACCCTGCTGAGTCACAAGGCGGATCTGCCTCCTCTCCATGGGTCAGTTGTGTAGCTGATGGTCCTTAATGGGCCATCAAGCAGGCTAGGCAGAGCTGACACCAACTTGTGTGGGGTGTCACCCAGAACTGCAGCACCAATTTGAAATACAGACAGTACAGAGCCAATATTCATAACTTCAACTACAAAATGATACAGACACACAGACAGCACAATCCTAACCCACAACCTGCTCTTAGACCCCTTATCTGACCCCCTTTACATAGGATTTGGTGCCACTACAGGAGCTTGGTTGCAACCCATGTTCTATATGGTCCCAGTTTATATCAATAACATCACACACCCCCAACCCAGTCGGACCCCCCAAACTCTCAATAGCTCCGCCAGACCCCTCCAAACCCCCCTCAGACCCCCCAACCCTCAATGGCTCCCCCAGACCCCCGAAAACCCCCTCAGACCCCCCAAACCCTCAATGGCTCCCCCAGACCCCTAAAAACCCCCTCAGACACCCCAAACCCTCAATAGCTCCCCCAGACCCCCCCAAACCCCATCAGACCCCCCAAACCCTCAATGGCACCCCCCAAAGCCCTAGTTACCCTGGACCCTCCAAACCCCCATGGACCTCCCAATTCCCTTGGGCCCCCAAACCCCCTGGCACCCCCCGCAAACCCCCAATTCCCCAAGCCCCCGAACGACATCTCCAGACCCCCCCACAACCTCCCAGTTCCCCCAGGTCCCCCACACCCTCATGTGTGTGCCAGAGCGGGGGGCGGGGGGGGGTTACATTGGGGAGGGGAAGGAAGCTCCCTGAGCTGTAACCTGAGGGGGTGAGACATGACACCTTCTGCCCTGGAGACTGAACAAAGGGAAGAGGGGCTGGGGGAGGGTTTTGTTTTCAGTCTTGGGCTGGGGTCTAAGCTCCCTGACCCCCCCAAAGGACGCGATTGAGGGGTCCTGGCTGTACCCACCCGCTCTGCTGTAGCCTGTTCCTACTGCCCAATGACCCTGCTGTGTTACTGGCTGGCTGGGTCCCGGGGATCCCAGGAAGTGGGGTGCGGGGCCCTGACTCCCCCACTCCGTGACTCACTGCTTGTGCAGTTGCACCCCCCCTTGGCCTGTACAGTCCGTGGGGGGACCCCCCTTCAGTGCGACAACCCCTTGTGGGGGTTGTCATGGCATTCCCGGGCGATGCTCTGGAACTGCTCCCCACAAAGCCAGGCAGGACTTGGGGAGCCCCCTCTCCCTCGGAGCAGACTGTCTGCAGGGCAAGGAGCTCCCACAGCTTCACCTCCTGGGTCTCTCCTTGGAGCATTCAGCATCCTCTTCCCACAGCGAGTCGCCCCAGGGGGGCCACAGGGTCCTGCTGTGATGGAGCAGGGTCTGTCTGTGTGGGGGATGGGAGAGGGGATGGACGATACCGATACTGGAGCCTGTAACCTGAGCTAGGTAAGGGAGGGGAAAGGTCAACACCTTGGCCCGGGAAGGAGACAAAGGAAGGGGCTGGCAGGAGGGAAGTGGTTTTCAGTTTGGGTTTGGGGCTGTGGGGCGGAATTCAGGGAATCCTGAGCTGGGATCCAAGCACCCTGAACCCCCAGAAGGACTCAGTGGGGGGGTCCTGACTGTGCCTGCAAGCTCTGCTGTAACCTGCATTCCTGTTGTCCAACCAACCTTCTGTTTTACTGGCTGGCTGAGAGTCCCTGTGAGTCCCAGGAAGAGGGGTGCAGGGCCGGACTCCCCCACACTCCGTCACGCCTGCACCCCCACTTTGCAGTCAGACGTGACTCTCAGCCAGCCAGTGACACAGAGGTTTATTTGATGACAGGGACAGGGTCTAACACAGAGCTTGTAGCTACAGCGAACCGGACCCCTCGGCCGGGTCCATTTTGGGGGGCAGTGAGCCAGACCCCCACATCTGCCCTCACTCCTCGTCCCCAGCCAGCTCCAGACTGAAACCCCCTCCAGCCCCTCCTCTCTGCTCAGCTCCTGTCCTGGGCCAGGGGGTCTCCTGACCCCTTTGTCTCCAACACCTTCAGCTGGCACCTTTGCAGGGGTGGGGGGGCCCAGGCCAGCCATTGCCAGGAGACAGAGGTTCAGGCATTTAGGTGCACTGGCCCTTTGCTCTGCCAGATACTTAAGAACTGCACAGGGGACACTGAGGCACCAACACAGTATTCAGAGCAAACATTAAGAACATTCCCAGTTCGTCACATCTCTCCCCCCTTCGAGACCGAACTGAGCCAGGTCACTCCAGCCAGTGACCTGGGGAAGTTCGAACCCACCAAGGTTCCCATGGATGCCCCAGCATCTCTCCTGTTCCTTGGTGTGAGTTACACCAGGACAGTCCAGTCTCACGCCCTCCGTTAGGTCGGGTGTGCTTGACCCCGCAGGCCGCATGTGGGAAGGTTTATGCGGCTTGAACCCTTTTGCCACCCCAATACCCCTGGGGTTCAGTCTGGGACGAGGTCCTCTCCCAGAGCTCTGGGCTGTGATTCGGGCTCTCTTGGTTAAGAGCCCCCATCTTGGCCTTGGCCAGCTCTGGGCTTGGGCAGCCGCTCCCCACCTTGTGGCCCAGACACAACACCTCTGCCGTCCCCACCATACACTTTTCAGCTTTTACCGTCAGTCCCACCTCCTTGAGGCAGCCCAGCCCCCTCTTCACCTGGGACACCTGTTCCTCCCAGGTCTGGCTAAAGATGCACATGTTATCAGTGTCTGCCAGGCCCAAGTTCTCCATCCCCCTCTGCTTGTCTAGAATCTCCCCAGGCCTAGACATGGGGTCGGCATCAGACACTGTGATGGCTTTAAGCTTCCGATGGTCCCCACTAAACCAGATCATCCTGTCTCGCTTGAGGACCAGCCCCACGGATGAGGCCCATGGGCTGTAAAATGGCTGGATCCCATCTAAAGCCAGCATGTCCTTGACCTCTCTCTCCAGGATCTGGGCTGCTTTCCCAGTGACTCTGAACGGGGAACACCTGATGGGGAGATTGGCTCCCACCTCAGGGAAGAGACCCACCAGGGGGTCTTCCCCCTTCTCCTCCCAATCCTCCCCTTTCCGGTCCAGGGGTCCCCTCACTCTCCTCTCATCCAGCAGCTTGAGAGGGAAGAACCCTGTGGATTCCTGGGGCATCACCAGCTGCCTCCTGCTTCCCCTCAGTTCTACTTCCCCTTGGGGAGCCCATTCCCGGTACATTCCCTTCTCCTGCAGGACTCTGTCCCTGCAGCCTTCCCCAAGGGGGTTTGCAGCGCTGTGGCCAGCAAGTTCCCTCAGCTTCTCCAAGGAGGGATCCCTCTGCAGCTCGGACTGGGATTCAGCTGCTGGGGCAGGGAGTGGGACCTGCTCCCTCTCACTGGCTGGGCCTGGGGTCACAGCCTCCCTGAGCCCTGGCCCTGGTAGCTCCCTCCCTGCTGTATAATCATTTCCCAGCAGCACATCTGGACCAGGCAAACCTGGTAGGCAGCTGACCTGCCTTGCCTGGGTGTCCCCCCACTCAGATGGGGTCTCAGCTCCCCTCGTGCTCAGCGCTGCCCTGGCTGTCCCAGTGGGGTCTCAGCATCAGAGCCAGCGTGAGCCCCCTCTCCAGTGTGCAGGGGGGCGGGGAGCATCTCTCCCTCCCCCTCAGCCCCAGGGGGCTGGTTACAGGTAGGCAGGTATCCTGAGCCCAGCAGCCCCTCCCCACTGCTAGCCAGGTCATTTGCATTTTCACTGACCATTTCCATCCCAGCCAATTGGTTCCCTGGTTTTGAATTCAAACCCTCGGCAGTTACAGGAGCAGGGCCTGGATCCTGTCCCAAGGGGAGACAGTCACCCCCCGACAGGGCCTCCCAGCCGATATCCTGGAGAACCCCAATGACCAGCCAGTCTGACCCCTCCTGGGTCTGCACAGGGATCCGGGCCATAGGCAGGGCGAGGGGCTTCACCCCAGGGACCTTCTCCCAGGTCCCACAGCCCCTCCGCACCTGGGGCTGCACCACCACAGTTCTGTCTGTCCGAGGGCCTCGCCCCTGCAGGCGTGTTTCCCCATTGACCCCTGGGCAGCCCCCTATGTCTCTCCCCTCCACCATCACCAGTCCGTGCTGCTGCTGCTTCTCCTGCAGCTTTTCCACAGCCTCTTGCTCTCTCTCATGGTCCTCTCGCTCTCTTGGGCTCTGCTCCCATCCCATCCGTCTCCGATCCCCTGATGGGGACCCCGATCCTGAAGACCCTTGTCTGGTTGGGGACCAGACTCTCGGGGATGCCTGGCTGCTGCTCCGGCTGCTCCCAGATCCTCTTGTAGCCCTGTGATGGAGTAGGGGCTGTCTGCATGGGGGATGGGAGAGCAGGGGAGGACTTCAGGGGATGGACTAGACCGGAGCCTGTAACCTGAGCTAGGCAAGGGGGGTGGGAGGTCAACACTTTTGCCCGGAAGCTGGACAAAGGAAGGGGCCGGCTGGAGGGGGTTAGTTTCAGTTTCAGTTTGGGGCTGGGTGGTTGGAATTCAGGGTATCCTAAGCTGGGATCCAAGCACCCTGAACCCCCAGAAGGACTCGATTGAGGGGTCCTGCCTGAGCCTCCAAGCTCTGCTGTAACCTGCGTTCCTGGGGTCCAATAAACCTTCTGTTTTACTGGCTGAGAGTCCCTGTGGGTCCCAGGAAGAGGGGTGGAGGGCCGGACTCCCCCACACTCCGCGACAACTGGTGGCAGCGGTGGGATATACTGCACCCCGTGGACAGCGCTTCCTGCAGTAAGTGACTGGGGAGCAGTAAAACGAAGGGGTGATTAACCCCTGGGAGTGTGTGTCCAGTGAGAAGGACTTTGCAGTAACAGGGTCCCCCGGGGGATTGCAGTGAGCGGTCCCAGGGGCGGAGGAGTCTGCAGCTCGACCCTGGCAGAGAGGTGGTGATCTCAAGAAGGGCTGGTGCACTAGGGGTCCCCTGGAAACCGTGGGGAGCGGTGAGCACCCCGGCCTGTGAGTGGCCAGCAGGAAGATGTACGCCAAGCTGCGCAAGTGTGACCTGCTGGAGCTGTGCAAGCAGAGGGGGCTGCGCACAGGGAGACTGACCAAGGACCAGCTGATTGCCCGGCTGGAGGAGGGAGATCGCTTGAATGAACTGATCCCTGTCTCTGAGGGAAGCAGCCTGGCAGATGCAGCGCAGGCACCAGTGTCTGTCCCCGCTGGGAGTGGTCAGCCAGCGGCTGAGGGCTCCCCGAGACCCCCCGTTCCTATGCATAGGGGAAGGGCAGGGAGGAGCCCAGCGAATACCAAGGGCACCGTGACCCCCCCCGGCCAGCGGGGGATCCTGCCGGTGACGCTCACCCCCCCAGCAGGGGATCCTCCCGGCGAAGCTCACCCCCCAGTAGGGGATCCTCGCGGCGGCGCTCAGCATCCGTGGAGCGGATGCGGCTGGAATATGACAGGAAGCTGAGACGGGAGGAGCTCGAGTTAAGGAGGCAAGAGCTGGAGGAGAAGGAGAACCAGCGTAAACATGAGCTGGAGCTGGCCCGGCTGAGGAGCCGTGAGGCCCCAGCTGCAGTGAGTGAGGGGGGACCCAAGCCTACAAAGAGCTTTGATCAGCACTTGCTGGCCCGGCGTAAGGAGGGGGAGGACATAGCTACCTTCCTGACGGCCTTTGAGAATGCCTGCGAGCTGCACGGGTTTGGCCCTGCAGACAGGATCGCAGTTCTCACCCCCTTACTGGACTCCACGGCCGTGGAGGTGTACAGCCGACTGAAAGGGGGGGGAGGCAGGGGACTACGAACTGTTCAAACAGGCCCTGCTCCGCGAGTTTGGGCTGACTCCTGAGATGTACTGGAAGAGGTTCCGGAGTCAGCGTAAAACCCGTGAGATCACATATCTACAACTGGTCAACCGGGCCCAGGGGTATGCCCGCAAGTGGACAGCTGGGGCCCAAACTAAAGAGGACCTGGTTGACCTGTTCATCCTGGAGCACCTGTATGAGCAGTGCCCGTCTGAGCTGAGGCTGTGGTTGAGGGACCAGAAGCCGGAGAACCCGCAGCACGCAGGCCAACTTGCCGACCAATTTGTGGACAGTCGGGCAGGGGATGGCAGGGAGGAGTCTCGAAGGAGCAGGCCTGCCTCAACGCAGAGAGACAGTCATCATGGGACCTCCCAGCGGGGGCCTATGGAGAACCCCCCCAAAGGGGAACATCCAGTGTCAGGTCCCTCCCTGGCCATGAGGTAGGCATCAGATACGGTGATGGCATTGAGCTTTCAATAGTCCACTCAGAACCGGATTGACCCGTCCTTCTTGGGGACCAGCACCACAGGCGAGGCCCAAGGGCTGGAAGACGGCTGGGTCACCCCCAGAGCCAGCATGTCCCTGATCTCTCTTTCTAGGTCCTGGGCAGTTTTACCAGTGACCCGAAAAGGGGAGCATCTTATAGGGGGATGTGACCCGGTCTCCACCCTGTGGACAGTCAAATTATTGCGTCCAGGCTGGTTGGAAAACAGCTGTGGGTACAGATGCATCACCCCTCTGATCTCAGCGAGCTGGGCCGGGGTCAGCTGATCAGAGAGGGGAATCGCCTCCAGGGGGGAACCCGCTTTTGTCCCAGGGAATAGATCCACTAAAGGGTCATCTCCCTGCCCCTCCCAGTGTCCACACACGGCCGACACCACATTCCCCCGGTCATAGTATGGTTTCATCACGTTCACATGGTACATCCGCCGGTGATGTGCCCAGTTTGACAGCTCCACCACATAGTTTACCTCATTCAGTTGCTTAATAACACTTGTGCTGCTTGGCGTACATCTTCCTGCTGGCCACTCACAGGCCGGGGTGCTCGCCACTCCCCACAGTTTCCAGGGGACCCCTAGTGCACCAGTCCTTCTTGAGGTCACCACCTCTCTGCCAGGGTCGAGCTGCAGACTCCTCCGCCCCTGGGACCGCTCACTGCAATCCCCCGGGGGACCCTGTTACTGCAAAGTCCTTCTCACTGGACACACACTCCCAGGGGTTAACCACCCCTTCGTTTTACTGCTCCTCAGTCACTTACTGCAGGAAGCACCGTCCACAGGGTGCAGTATCTCCCACCGCTGCCACCAGTTGTCATGGAGTGTGGGGGAGTCCAGCCCTGCACCTCTTCCTGGGACCCACAGTGACTCTCAGCCAGCCAGTAAAACAGAAGGTTTATTGGACAACAGGAACGCAGGTTACAGCAGAGCTTGGAGGCACAGTCAGGACCCCTCAATCGAGTCCTTCTGGGGGTTCAGGGTGCTTGGATCCCAGCTCAGGATTCCCTGAATTCCAACCACCCAGCCCCAAACTGAAACTGAAACTAACCCCCTCCTGCCGGCCCCTTCCTTTGTCCAGCTTCCCGGGCAAAAGTGTTGACCTCCCACCCCCCTTACCTAGCTCAGGTTACAGGCTCCGGTCTAGTCCATCCCCTAAAGTCCTCCCCTGCTCTCCCATCCCCCATGCAGACAGCCCCTACTCCATCACCCCCTCACCCCCAATTCCCCACAACCCCCAGCACCTCCACCTCCAATTGCCCTGGGACCCCCAAGCCCCCAATTCCCCCAGACCCACCACACTCCCAATTCCCCAGAGACCCCCACAAGCCCCAGCCCCCCCACACCTCCAATTCCCCTGGGACCCCCCAAGCCCCCAATTCCCCCAGACCCACCATGCTCCAAATTCCCCTGCAAACCCCCAATTCTCCTGGGACCCAAAGCCCCCGTCCCTGTCACAGCCCTAGTTCTACCCCCCCTTGCCATTCCCCCATCCACCACCAGGGGCAGCAGACCCCCATGGCGCACAGCTCCCCCCATCCCATTTCTCTACCCAGGGGCCGCATTAAACACTTGGACGTGGTGACCCTGCTACGCCGGATCCAGCCGCCGCTGGGCTTCGGGAAGCTCTGCCCCCACCGCGTGGCCTGTAAGGTCCGGACGCCTGGGTTCTCCCCGGCTCTGGGAGGGGAGTGGGGGCTGGTGGGTTAGAGCAGGAGGGGGCTGGGAGCCAGGACTCCTGGGTTCTCTCCTGGCTCTGGGAGGGGAGTGGGGGCTGGTGGGTTAGAGCAGGGGGGGCTGGGAGCCCGGACTCCTGGGTTCTGCCCGGCTCTGGGAGGGGAGTGGGGCTGATAGTTAGAGCAGGGGCTGGGAGCCCAGACTCCTGGATTCTCTCCCCTGCTCTGGGAGGGCAGTGGTGTCTAGTGGTTAGACGGGGGGCTGGGAGCCAGGACTCCTGGGTTCTCTCCCTGGCACTGGGAGGGGAGTGGGGGCTGATGGTTAGAGCAGGGGGGTAGGAGCCAGGACTCCTGGGTTCTCTCCCTGGTGCTGGAAGGGGAGTGGGTGCTAGTGGTTAGAGTTGTGGGGGGTTGGTTGGGAGCTCTGACACCTGGATTCTATCCTTCCTCTCTCTGCAGAGGCTGGTGGCCATGAACATGCCCCTCAACGCAGACGGCACCGTCACCTTTAACGCCACTCTCTTCGCCCTGGTCCGCACTTCGCTAAAGATCAAGACCGAAGGTGAACCCCAGGGGTGTGGGGCAGGAGTACTGTTGGGGCTGTGGGGATCTGGCATCTCTAGGCCCAGCCTAGCTCGGGCAGGAGGGGATCGAGGTAGCGCTGTGGGGTGCTTGCTAGACCCTGGTGTCTCTGGGTCCGTACACAGCTGGAGTCGATGAGGACTGGACATGCTGGGGGCAAAGGAGCTGGGGGGAGGGGGGACTGGGATCCCCCCAGCCCCCTGGGAAAAATCAGCTTTTCAAAGAGCCTTTGAGCCGGAAAATGCTGCATCATGAGAGTTGTAGTTCAGCTGCCTGCCTTCTCCCATTCTCCTCCAGAGCCTGGGAGGCATGGATGGACTACATCTCCCATGATACATCACAGCCTCCTTGGTGAGTTCCTGCAGGGCATCATGGGAGTTGTAGTTCAGGGGCTTCTTGGGACTCATTCTGGTGCCTCACATTGCTGGGTCTCTCTGAGTCAGGGTTCCCGGATGGACTACATCTCCCATGATGCATCACAGTCTACCTTTCTCAAATGTGGCCACTGCAGCCCCATGCAGCCACCAGGGGCTTTTCTTGTGGCCACAGCCTCCTGGGTGGTGATCTGAGGGGCAAAGCAGAGATCCCTCCCACGGGTTCCCCCACCTTCCTGGGGGTGGTGGGGCTCGGGCTTCGGGCTCCAGCACTGGGCTCAGCCCCCCATCACCCCAACCCCCTGGGCCCTCCCCACCTCGGGCTTCATTTGTCCTCCAGCTTGTCTGCTGGGAAAAGTGATATTAACAAACATACAAATCTCACCTTGCACAGGAGCAAGTCTTAAGCTCCGTATTTGGTTTTCTCTCATGTGTGGGGCCAGTAATGGACAGAGACAACTGTATGTTATTGTTATTATCAAGTCTGCAAAAAAACCCGACACAAATAATCTGGAGCGCTGTGGACGTGCGGACTGCACATTAATCTGTTTTCCTACAGTTACGGGAGAATTTTGGTATGTCAGTGCAGCCACCCGCAAGCGTTGTCCACCAAAAAATGTGTCATGAGAGTCACTGCAAGGCATCCTGGGAGTGCTAGTTTGGTGCCTGTCACTCCCTGTTATCTATGAGTTGGGCTCCCAGCCAGACTACATCTCCCAGGAGGCACCATGGTGTAGCCTGTGGGAGAGTCACTGCAAGGCATCATGGAAATGGTAGTCCAGGGCCATTGTGCGACTTGTAGTTCTTTTTTGCCTCATTCCAACCCCTCCACCCCATTTTCCTGACCCAGCTACAACTTCCATGATGCTTCGCGCTCTCCCCTCTTAGCTAGGGGAGACAGTCCCGCCATAGGCCAAAGTGCATCATGGGAGTCCCGCCCCACAGGGGGCCATGGGCCTCTGACCTGTAGCTCACGGTGCCGGACCTCCCATGTCACTCCCACCAGGGAACTTGGACCAAGCCAACAAAGAGCTCCGGGCCGTCATCAAGAAGATTTGGAAGAGAACGAAACCCAAACTGCTGGATGAGGTGATACCTCCGCCAGAAGGTGAGAAACACCCACCACAACCACCACCACATATAGCCGGGGAGAGAACCCAGGAGTCCAGGCTCCCTGCCCGCCTCTCTAACCACCAGCCCCCACTCCTCTCCCAGGGCGGGGAGAGAACCCAGGCGTCCTGGCTCCCTGCCCCCCTGCTTTAATCCACCAGTCCCCACTCCGCTCCCAGAGCTGGGAGGGAACCCAAGAGTCCTGGCTCCCAGCCCCCCTGCTCTAACCACCAGCCCCCACTCCCCTCTCAGAGCTGGGGAGAGAATCCAGGAGTCCTGGCTCCCAGCCCCCCTGCTCTAACCACCAGCCCCGTCTCCCTTCCCAGGGCGGGGAGAGAACCCAGGCGTTCTGGCTCCCAGCCCCCCCCCGCCCCCCGCTCTGACCCCCCCCCTCCCAGAGCCGGGGAGAACCCAGACGTCCTGACCCCCCCCTCTCGCTCTGCAGAGGAGGAGGTCACAGTGGGGAAGTTTTATGCCACGTTCCTGATCCAGGATTATTTCCGGAAGTTCCGGAAGCGGAAGGAAAAGGGGCTTCTGGGGCCGGACGCCTCCCCCAGCAACTCTACCGCCCTGCAGGTGAGACCCCCCCTCCCGGGACACCAGGCCAGCTGGGGGCGGAGGAGGGGGTGACACTGGGCTGGCACGGGGGGCACCAGGTCGGCTGGGGGTGGGGGGACACTGGGCTGACGGGGGGGACATGTGGCTGGCTGGGGGTGGGGGGAGGGGACACTGGGCTGGGGGGGGGGGGGACCCTGGCCGGCTGGGGGTGGCTGCCCCAAGGTTCAGGTCTTCCCCCAGGCCGGGCTGCAGACCCTGCAGGACCTGGGTCCCGAGATGCGCCGGGCGTTGTCCTGCGACCTGGAGGAGGGGGAGGAGGCGGCCAGGGACACCCTGTGTGAGGAGGAGCAGCTGATGTGCCAGGTGAGACCCCCCCGTCCCCTCCCCAGCACCCCTGTCCCCCCCGGCACCCGATTCCCCTCGCACCACAGCTCCTGATACCACCCCCGTCTGCCCCCCTCCCCAGCACCCCCCCCAGCACCCGATTCCCCTCCCAGCACGACTCCCGATATCACCCCCTGCCCCGTCCCCAGCACCCCCGTCACCCCCCAGCACCTGCTTTCCCCTCACACCACACGTCCTGGTACCGCCCCCTCTCCCCCCCGGTGTCCACCAAGTGCCCCTTTTCTGTGCCTGAGTGCCCCACTCCCAGTTAACCTCTCCCCCCGTGTTACCACAGACCCCAGAGGGACTGCTTGGCAGCGCCCCCGACCACCGCCCCACAGCCCCCGTCTCCGCCCCGGCCGAGGGGAGTGGGGAGCCCCTGGCCAATGGCCTGCTGGACCCCCGGCGCCCCTCTTCCACCAATCTGGCCAGGACCCCCAATGGCCCCCCCAGCTACGAGGAGAATAAGGGGGGGCAGGAGGAGCTGCCCGAGCTACCCCACATCCCCAGCAGGCGCCGCATGAGCAGGTACCGGACACCGGGGTTCTTACCAGGGCTCTGGGAGGGGAGCAGGGTCGGGGGGCTCCTGGGTTCTCTCCCCGGCTCTGGAAGGGGAGTGGGGGCTGGTGGTTAGAGCAGGGGGGACTGGGAGCCAGGACTCCTGGGTTCTCTCCCAGCTCTGAGAGGGGAGTGGGGGCTGGTGGTTAGAGCAGGGGGGGCTGGAAGCCAGGATTCCTGGGTTCTCTCCCCAGTTCTGAGAGGGGCTGCGAGCCAGGACTCCTGGGTTCTCTCCCGGCTCTGGGAGGGGAGTGGGGGCTAGTGGTTAGAGCAGAGGGGCTCGGAGCCATGACTCCTGGGTTCTCTCCTGGCTCTGAGAGGGGAGTCGGGGCTGGTGGTTAGAGCAGAGGGGCTCGGAGCCAGGACTCCTGGGTTCCCAGTGTCTGTGTGTCGGTCCAGGCGGAGCTCCGACGGGAGCTGTATCCCCCTGACGGTGCCTGAGGAGTCCGCCCCAGCCGAGGAGACAGCGGGACAGCAAGGCTACAATAGCCGGGAGGACGACTCGGAGAGCCTGGCTTCTCAGGACAGGTGGGGAGCTGAGATGCAGCCACCTCTGTGGCGGGGCGGCTGGGGAACAGCCACACATAACGCCTCACGGGGAGGGCTCCCACACACTGGGATTGAGCTTGGACGCCTGGGTTCCCACCCTGACTCTTGCGGGTTGGAGCTGGAGTGGGGCTTGGGTTTACCCCACCTCCTAGCAACTGGGGAGCATCCCCCACATTGCCCCACGGGGGAGCTGGGCTGACTGAGGTGTTTTCCGTCTCTCCTCCTGCTGCGTCCTTCTGTCCGTCTGACACTTTTGTCTTCCCTTCCTTCATTTTTTGACTCCATGGGGTTCGGTCTTGGATGTCTGGGTTTCCCCTTCCTTCCTTCCCTCCTTTGTTTCTTTCATTCCTTCTCCGGCGCAGGCAGCCGTGTCTGGGGCACGCCCGGCTCTACCGGCGGCGCTGGGATGATGGTGGCTATGGGGGGTCCCTGCCACTGCCCCATCGCCGCCTCTCCAACGCCCACCCGGACGGGGGGACGGGGGGCCGCCTGGCCAAGCGTCGTCGCCTCCTGCCCCCCACGCCCGCAGGTAGGGGGCTGGGGATCCAGGGCTAGCAAAGAGGAGGGCAAGGGGGAAGTGAGGGGCCACAGGGTGGGGCTAGGGGGTGGTTGCAGAGGGGCAAACAGGTGGAAGTGGTGCTGGGGGCGGGGCAAGGGACAAAGAGTGGGTGGTGGGCGGGGCTAGGGGAGGGGCTGGGAGGTGCATGTGATAGGTTGCAAGGGGCGGGGCTAGGGTGGTGGGCAGTGCTAGGGGAGGGGCTGGAAGGTGCCTGTGGTGGGTTGCAAGGGACGGGGCTAGGGTTGTGGGTGGGGGTAGGGGAGGGGCTGGAAGGTGCCTGTGGTCAGTTGCAAGGGGCGGGGCTAGGATTGTGGGTGGGGCTAGGGGAAGGGCTAGAAGGTGTATGTGGTGGGTTGCAAGGGGCGGGGGTAGGGTGGTGGGTGGGGCTAGGGGAGGGGCTGGAAGGTGCATGTGGTCGGTTGCAAGGGGCAGTGTTAGGGTGTGGGTGGGGCTAGAGGAGTGGCAGGAGGGAACATTGAGGCAGGGCAAGGGACGGGGCTAGGGTTGTGGGCGGGGCTAGGGGAGGGGCCGGGACATTGAGGCAGGGCAAGGGGCGGGGCTAGGGTGGGCAGGGGAAGGGAGCTTTGAGGATGGGGTGGGGTGGGGCTGGGGGACAAGGCAGAGGGGGAGGGGGTGGGGCTTGGGCTAAGGCCATGTGAGTGCTGGGGAGTAACGCTCCCCCCGTTGGCCCCCCAGGCCGGAAGTCGCCCTTTCTCATGCAGTGTTTGCAGCGGCAGGGCAGCTGTGAGGACATGCCCATCCCAGGCACCTACCACCAGAACGCCCCGGCCCGGCGCCACCACCCCCAGGTATCGGGGCGGCAGGCTGTGCACGACCTGCATCTGGGGCCGCCTCTCGCACGGCTATTCGCACGAGGCGGCACACCCGGGGTCTCTGACGGGACGATCTGTGGAAGGCGTGCGGGGTGGCTCTCTCTCATTCACGGTGCCCAGCTGGGTAGTGGCTGGGGACCAGGACCGGCTCTAGGCACTAGCAAAGCAAGCACGTGCTTGGGGCTGCACAGTTCTACGGGGTGGCACTCCGGGCAGTTGTGCTCTGCCTCTTGGAGCTTGAGGCGGCAAAAAACGCTGGAGCTGGCCCTGCTGGAGATGGGCACTAGCGCCCACTGGGGGGTGGGCACCTCCTTTGGTGCCACGGGGCGTCTTCCAGCCTGTGTCCATAACAGCCAGAGGGCAGACGCTCTGCACGTGGAGCTGAGCCACAGGGCTGTGTGCATGCAATGGTGCGGCGGGGTGTGCGCGCATGTGATGGTGCCACAGGGGGCATGTTTGTGCGATGGTGCGATGGGGTATGTGTGCATGCGATGGTGCAGCGTGGGGTGTGTGCATGCTGCAGTTCAATGGGGAGCTATGTTCGTGCAATGGTGCAATGGGGTGTGTGCATGCAATGGTGCGATGGGGTATGTGTGCATGCAATAGTGCAGCATGGGGTATGTGCATGCAGAAGTGCAATGGAGGCTGTGTGCATGCAATGGTACAATACGGACTTGTGCATGTGATGGTGCAACAGAGGGCGTGTGCATGTGATGGTGCAATGGGGCATGTGATGGTGCAAAGGGGGCTGAGTGGTCATGATGGTGCGACGGGAGGCGTTTGTGCAATGGTGTGATGGTGGCGTGTGCATGTGGTAGTGCAATGGGGGGCTGTGTGCGTGCGATGGTGTGACAGGGCATGTGATGGTGTGATGGGGGGCTGAGTGCCCATGACGGTGTGACGGGGGGGCTTGTGTGTGCGATGGGACATGTGATGGTGCAGTGGGGGCTGAGTGCCCATGACGGTGCAACGGGGGGCCATGTGCATGTGATGGTGCGATTGGATATGTGATGATGTGACTATGGGCGTAGGGCGTGCGATGGAGGGGTGTGTGCATGCGATGGTGCAATGGGACATGTGATGGTGTGACTGGGGTGTGTGCATGCGATGGTGCAATGGGACATGTGATGGTATGACGGGGTGTGTGCATGTGATGGTGCAATGGGACGTGGTGGTGCGACAGGTGTGTGAGCGATGGTGTGACTGGGTGCGTGTGATGGGGCAATGGCACATGTGATGGTGCGACTGGGGGCATGCCCGTGGGGGAGGGCATATGTGTGTGTGTGTGCTCCCCCCACAGCCCCCCTCACCCCGCTCTGCCCCCCAGGGCTATGGCAGCGCCGCCTCCTGGCACAGCACCAGCCGCCCTCCAGGGGACTCCTCACAGGCCTGGGCTGCGCCCCCCAAGCGGGGCCAGCTGCTCTACGCCCGCTGCTGCTGGTGGAGGAGGGGGGAGCTGACGGTCAGGGGCTGGGGGGAGAAGAGCAGCAGCCGGAGCCTCCCGCCCCCCTCCCGCACCCGCTGGGGGGCCCATGAGTCGGACCTGCCCTGGCCCCCCCTACACCCATCTCCACGTGCCCAGTCCCAGCTACCACGACCAGCGGGGGCAGCGCTGACAGCCTGGTGGAAGCCGTGAGTTGGGGGGCGCTGGCTGGCGGGGGGCAGGGACTGGGGGCCAGCTGGCTCTGGGGTGCGTGGACCAGGTGCAGGCTCACGGGGGGGCGGGGACTGGGGGCTGGCAGGCTCTGGGGGGCAGGGAATGGGGTATGGGGCCTGTCCCCTCTGGGGGCTGCAGGCTGGGGGGCGGGGGGGAAAGACCGTGCGCTGGCTGGCTCTGGGGGGCAGGGAATCGGGTACGGGGGGTGCCAGCTGGCTCTGGGGGTCAGGGAATGGGATACGGGGCCCATCCCCTCCGGGGAGTGCAGGCTGGCTCTGGTGGGTGGGGACCGGGCGCTGGCTGGCTGTGGGGGGCAGGGAATGGGGTACAGGGCCCATCCCCTCCGGGGGGCCCCGGCTGGCTCTGGGGGGCAGGGAATGGGATACGGGCCCATCCCTTCTGGGGGCCGCAGGCTAGCTGGGAGGGCAGGGAATGGGGTACGAGGCCTGTCCCCTCCAGGGGGCGCCGGCTGGCTCTGAGGGGTGGGGACCGGGCGCTGGCTGGGGGGCAAGGAATGGGGTACAGGGCCCGTCCCCCTCTGGGGGGCCCTGGCTGGCTGGGGGGCAAGGAATGGGGTACGGGGCCCGTCCCCTCCAGGGGACGCCACCTGGCTCTGGGGGGCAGGGAATGGGGTATAGGGCCCGTCCCTTCCAGGGCCGCCGGCTGGCTCTGGGGGGCCGGGAATGGGGTATGGGCCCCATCCCCCTGGGGGGCCCCGGCTGGCTGGAGGGCCGGGAATGGGGTATGGGCCCCGTCCCCTCTGGGGGGCCCCGGCTGGCTGGGGGGGCCGGCAATGGGGTATGGGCCCCGTCCCCTCTGGGGGGCCCCGGCTGGCTGGGGGGCTGGCAATGGGGTATGGACCCCGTCCCCTCTGGGGGGCCCCGGCTGGCTGGGGGGCTGGCAATGGGGTACGGGGGGTGCCTGACTGGCTCTGGGGGGCTGGGAATGGGGTATGGGGCCCATCCCCTCCAGGGGCACCAGCTGGCTGGGGGGCCAGGCGGGCGCCTCCATCTCTCTGACCCCCGTCTCCCCAGGTGCTGATCTCAGAGGGCCTGGGGCTCTACGCCCGGGACCCCAAGTTCGTGGCCTTTGCCAAGCGGGAGATCGCCGACGCCTGTCACATGACCATCGCCGAGATGGAGAGCGCCGCCTCCGACCTGCTGAGCCGCGGGCGGGGGGACCGTGGGGGCCCCTGGGCAGCGACGGGGAGGGGGCCCCCCTGTACAGCGACGAGGAGCCCCTCCGCTCGCGGGCCGAGGACGAGCTGGCCGATGAGATGGTCTGTGTGGCCTCGTATTGACCGGGGCGGGGGGCGCGAGGACCCCCCCGAGGGGACCCCCAGGACTCAGAGATACAGCTGGACCCGTCCCCAAGGGCAGGGAGCCGGGGAAGCCTCCCCGGGGGTGCAGCTGGCGGCAATGGGGGGGGCAGGAGAAGGACAGAGGAGGGGGCTCCCCCCAAAACGCAGCCCCCTCATTGGCCGAGGCAGGCTCCTGCCCTGGGGGGGAGCCCCGCCTCCTTTGCTGAAGGCCACGCCCCCACCAATGGGGAGCCCCCTAGGGTATGGGGGGGCGGAGCTGGACAGTTTAATAAAGTCTCTTTGGAAGAAGTGAGGTCTGGGGTCTCCTGTTGGGGGGGCATCACAGGGACCTCCCAGCACCGGATATTTGGGTGGGGGAATCGCCTAGAGGAACAGGACTGCGGCCACATCCACCCCAATGGGAGACCCCCACTTCCAGGGAGAGAACCCAGGAGTCCGGTTCCCAGCCCCCCTGCTCTAACCACCAGACCCCACTCCCCTCCCAGAGCCAGGAGAGAACCCAGGAGTCCTGGCTCCCAGCCTCCCGTGTGACGGAGTAGGGGCAGTCTGTGTGGGGGATGGGAGAGCAGGGGGCTGTCTGGGGGGGATGGGAGAGCAGGGGGCTGTCTGGGGGGGGATGGGAGAGCAGGGGGCTGTGTGGGTGGGGGATGGGAGAGCAGGGGGCTGTCTGGGGGGGATGGGAGAGCAGGGGCTGTCTGGGGGGGGATGGGAGAGCAGGGGCTGTGTGGGTGGGGGATGGGAGAGCAGGGGGCTGTCTGTGGGGGGATGGGAGAGCAGGCCTGTCTGTAGGTGAGGGACAGGATTTGAGCCTGTAACCTGAGCCAGGTAAGGGGAGGTCAGTGTCTTTGCCTGGGAAGTGGGACAGAGGAGGGGGCCGGCTGGAGGGGGTTGAGTTTAGTTTGGGTTTTGGGCTGGGTGGTGGGAATTCAGGGGGCTGAGCTTCCTGGACCCCCAGAGGGGCTCGATTGAGGGGTCCTGCCTGAGCCTCCAAGCTCTGCTGTAACCTGCGTTCCTGGGGTCCGATAAACCTTCTGTTTGACTGGCTGAGAGTCCCTGTGGGTCCCAGGGAGAGGGGTGCAGGGCTGGACTCCCCCACACTCCGCAACACCCCGTCTAACCACCAGACCCCATTCCCCTCCCAGAGCTGGGGGGATCCAGAGCCCGTGGGCCCCTTCCTCCCCCATCAGCCCTATGGACCCAGCCTGCCCGGAACAGACCCCTGGGCCCAGCTGCAGTGTCTCCCCCACCCCCCGTTCCAGTGTGGGGGGGCCGCCCTCGCAGACCCAAGACAATTGGGGCAGAGGGGTTCTTATCTCGAGCCAGCACTCGGGGGGTGAGTAGAGGGGGGCTCTCCCTGGCCCTAGTTAACCCACTATAAATACCCTCAATTCCTCCTGGGTCCAGCCCCCAGGCCCCACCCTGCATCAGGCCAGGAATGGAGGGGGCATGTCTGGGGGTGAGCCCTGGGGCCAGGAGTCCGAATGCACACGCCCTGCAGGGGTCACACAGGGATAGTTTGCCCAGTGCGGAGATGCAGCCGCCTCTGCAGCACCACTGGGGACCAGCCGTGTATAACCCTGCAGGAGAACGGCTCCTCTGGTGCTGAGATGCAGCCGCCTGTGGGGCTGGGGTGCCGGGGATCAGCCGTGTATAACGCTGCAGGAGAACGGCTCAGCCGGCACGGAGATGCAGCCACCTCTGGTGCACCACCGGGGAACAGCCGCACCTAACGCCGCCCGGTTTCTTTGTCCTGGACCTCGGCGGTCGCCAGTGCCCGGCTGCCAGGGGTCAGGCACGAGGGGGCTCCCGGTGACATGGCTCGTGTGCGGCTCTGCCCAAAGCCCCTAGGCCGGGAGGACGCAGGCCAGGCCGAGCCCCCAGCGTCCTCCGAGGACCCCGTCCGTGGGCAGGGGCAGCCCCCCCGGGGCTCCCACTTTTCCTCCAGGGCCAGCCAGGCGGCCTCTGGGCCGGCAGCTGCCTCGGCCCGGGCAGGTCTCAGCCAGTTCGTCCCGCCCCAAGGCAGCCCCCGGCCACGGTGCCGAGGGGGAACTGAGGCAGCCCTGGGGCCAGTCCAACGTTCCCCCAGTCGGCACCCGGCACTTGGCTCGTCAGCCCCGGGCCTGGCCGCTCGTCAGCGCCGCAGCCTCGTTCGTCAGCCCCGGGCCTGGCCGCTCGTCAGCGCCGCAGCCTCGCTCGTTAGCACCAGGCCTGGCCGCTCGTTAGCGCCGCAGCCTCATTCGTCAGCCCCGGGCCTGGCCGCTCGTCAGCGCCGCAGCCTCGCTCGTTAGCACCGGGCCTGGCCGCTCGTTAGCGCCGCAGCCTCGCTCGTTAGCACCGGGCCTGGCCGCTCGTCAGCCCCGGGCCTGGCCGCTCGTTAGCGCCGCAGCCTCGTTCGTTAGCACCGGGCCTGGCCGCTCGTCAGCGCCGTAGCCTCGTTCGTTAGCACCAGGCCTGGCCGCTCGTTAGTGCCGCAGCCTCGTTCGTTAGCACCGGGCCTGGCCGCTCGTTAGCGCCGCAGCCTCGCTCGTTAGCACCGGGCCTGGCCGCTCGTCAGCCCCGGGCCTGGCCGCTCGTTAGCACCACAGCCTCGTTCGTTAGCACCGGGCCTGGCCGCTCGTCAGCGCCGCAGCCTCGTTCGTTAGCACCGGGCCTGGCCGCTTGTCAGCCCCGGGCCTGGCCGCTCATCAGCGCCGCAGCCTCGTTCGTTAGCACCGGGCCTGGCCGCTCGTCAGCGCCGCGGCCTCGTTCGTTAGCACCGGGCCTGGCCGCTCGTCAGCGCCGTGGCCTCGTTCGTTAGCACCGGGCCTGGCCGCTCGTCAGCGCCGCGGCCTCGTTCGTTAGCACCGGGCCTGGCCGCTCGTCAGCGCCGCGGCCTCGTTCGTTAGCACCGGGCCTGGCCGCTCGTTAGCGCCGCAGCCTCGCTCGTTAGCACCGGGCCTGGCCGCTCGTTAGCACCGGGCCTGGCCGCTCGTCAGCGCCGCAGCCTCGTTCGTTAGCACCAGGCCTGGCCGCTCGTTAGCGCCGCAGCCTCGCTCGTTAGCACCGGGCCTGGCCGCTCGTTAGCACCGGGCCTGGCCGCTCGTCAGCGCCGCAGCCTCGTTCGTTAGCACCGGGCCTGGCCGCTCGTCAGCGCCGCAGCCTCGTTCGTTAGCACCGGGCCTGGCCGCTCGTCAGCGCCGCGGCCTCGTTCGTTAGCACCGGGCCTGGCCGCTCGTCAGCGCCGCGGCCTCGTTCGTTAGCACCGGGCCTGGCCGCTCGTTAGCGCCGCAGCCTCGCTCGTTAGCACCGGGCCTGGCCGCTCGTTAGCACCGGGCCTGGCCGCTCGTCAGCGCCGCAGCCTCGTTCGTTAGCACCAGGCCTGGCCGCTCGTTAGTGCCGCAGCCTCGTTCGTTAGCACCGGGCCTGGCCGCTCGTTAGCGCCGCAGCCTCGCTCGTTAGCACCGGGCCTGGCCGCTCGTCAGCCCCGGGCCTGGCCGCTCGTTAGCACCACAGCCTCGTTCGTTAGCACCGGGCCTGGCCGCTCGTCAGCGCCGCAGCCTCGTTCGTTAGCACCGGGCCTGGCCGCTCGTCAGCCCCGGGCCTGGCCGCTCATCAGCGCCGCAGCCTCGTTCGTTAGCACCGGGCCTGGCCGCTCGTCAGCGCCGCGGCCTCGTTCGTTAGCACCGGGCCTGGCCGCTCGTCAGCGCCGCGGCCTCGTTCGTTAGCACCGGGCCTGGCCGCTCGTCAGCGCCGCGGCCTCGTTCGTTAGCACCAGGCCTGGCCGCTCGTTAGCGCCGCAGCCTCGCTCGTTAGCACCGGGCCTGGCCGCTCGTTAGCACCGGGCCTGGCCGCTCGTCAGCGCCGCAGCCTCGTTCGTTAGCACCAGGCCTGGCCGCTCGTCAGCGCCGCAGCCTCGTTCGTTAGCACCGGGCCTGGCCGCTCGTCAGCGCCGCAGCCTCGCTCCTTAGCCTGGCTCGTTAGCTGCTCCCGGCTTCCCCTAGGGCCCCTTCGTTAAGGACCCTGGGAGCTTGTCAGTTGGCGTAATTGGCTAATTGGGGCTGGCTCGTCAGCGCTAATTAGGGGACCTAGTAATTGGGTGGGTTCAAGGGGCAGCCGAGCTGTCACTAATTATTAGTTAATTAATCCTTAATGGGTGGCACGAATTGGGGTGGGGGAGGGGGCGCTGGAGGACCAAAGAGGGTAACGTTCCCTGCCTGCGTCTCTATGGTCACAGCGGTTCCGGGCTCACAAGTGGACGCTCTGCCCACGGCTGGCGCCATAATGTCTATCATGGTCACCTCCGGTTTTTCAGCGAGCGTCGCTCTGTCCCTTATGACTCTATGGTCACTGATTCCGGCTTGTCGCGCGCCGACCATCTCTATGGTCCTCGCATCCTTTCGGCCGGTGACGCTCTGTCACTCACGACGCCATGGTCTCTCCTTCCGGCTGGAGACTCTGCGCCTCTATGGTCCTCACTTCCGGTTCCTAGAAGGGCGCGACTCTATGATCCTGCGGCCGCTGAGCGCAACTGTCTCTCCCGCCCGTCCTGGCTGCGCCCTGCTCCTCTCTATGGTCTCCACTTCCTGCTTCCGGGCGACGTTCTGGCCGGCCTCCGCCGGTAACTCTATGCTCCGCCCTTAAAGTGACCCGCACCGTTACAGTCACGGCGGGCGGGGGCGGAAGATGGCGCAGGCTCTGTCGGCGGAGGAGTTCCAGCGGCTGCAGGTGCGCGGAACCCAGGCGTCCGGGCCCCCCCCCGCTCGAGCCGGGGGGAGAACCCAGGCGTCCGGGCCCCCCCCCGCTCTGACCCCTCCCCCCCGCTCGAGCCCGGGGGGAGAACCCAGGCGTCCGGGGCCCCCCCCCCGCTCTGACCCCTCCCCCCCGCTCGAGCCCGGGGGGAGAACCCAGGCGTCCGGGCCCCCCCCCCCCGCTCTGACCCCTCCCCCCCGCTCGAGCCCGGGGGGAGAACCCAGGCGTCCGGGCCCCCCCCCCCCGCTCTGACCCCTCCCCCCCGCTCGAGCCCGGGGGGAGAACCCAGGCGTCCGGGGCCCCCCCCCCGCTCTGACCCCTCCCCCCCGCTCGAGCCCGGGGGGAGAACCCAGGCGTCCGGGCCGCCCCCCCCCCCGCTCTGACCCCTCCCCCCCGCTCGAGCCCGGGGGGAGAACCCAGGCGTCCGGGCCCCCCCCCCCGCTCTGACCCCTCCCCCCCGCTCGAGCCCGGGGGGAGAACCCAGGCGTCCGGGCCCCCCCCCCCCCGCTCTGACCCCCTCCCCCCCGCTCGAGCCCGGGGGGAGAACCCAGGCGTCCGGGCCCCCCCCCCCCGCTCTGACCCCTCCCCCCCGCTCGAGCCGGGGGGAGAACCCAGGCGTCCGGGCCCCGCTCTGACCCCCGCGTGTTTGTGCCCAGGCGCAGCTGCTGGAGCTTCGCACCCACAACTACCAACTGTCGGACGAGCTGCGGAAAACCGGCGCCGGTAACGGGGGGCCGGGGGGGCGCTGAGACTGACTCACCCTTGGGGGGGCCTTGGCCTCTCCCCTCCCGCCCTGGGGCTGGATGGCAGCTGGGGGGGTAGCTCGGGGGGGAAGGGGATGGGGTGGGGGAGGAATAGCTTGGGGGGGGAGGGGGGAGGGGTAGCTCAGGGGGAGGGGGGCAGGGGGATGGGGGGGAGGAATAGCTCGGGGGGGAAGGGGGGAGGGGTAGCTCGGGGGGAGGAGGGGGCAGGGGGATGGGGTGGGGGAGGAATAGCTCTGGGGGGGGCAGGGGTAGTTCAGTGGTTTGCCCATTGGCTGCTAACCCCAGGGCTGTGAGTTCAGTCCCTGAAGGGGCCATTTGGGGGTCGGGGTAAAGATCTGCCTGGGGACTGGTTCCCCTTTGAGCAGGGGGTTGGACTAGGTACCTCCCGAGGCCCCTTCCTGCCCTGAGATTCTGTGATACCCCCCGAGGCGCCTGCCCCCTGGCTGTGGTGTTTCACTGGGTCTCTGTCCCCACAGAACTGACCGGGCTCCGGCAGCGTGTGGCCTTTCTGGATAAGGAGCTCGCCAAGGCTCAGAAGGTACCTGCCCTTCCCGACCTGGGAGCGTTGGGGTGGGTGACGGCGTGGCCCCAATCCTGCCTCTGAGCACGGCCCACAGGGCCCTGCTCGCCTCACCTGCTTAAGGATGCAGGGCCGGGGCGGCGGGAGAACAGCAGCGCATAACCCCACATGGAGGTGACTTACCTAGCACTGAGATGCGACCACCTCTAGAGTAGGACAGCTGGGGAACAGCCGCACATAACACCACACTGGGATGACTTGCCTGGTGCCGCGATGCAGCTGCCTCTGTGGTGGATGGGAGGGAAGCTGAGGGGCTGCGGCGTTTAGTTACTGACTCTTTCCTTCTCTCGCTCTCTCTAGGCTTTGGGGAAAAGCAAGAAAGCTCAGGTGAGGCTGGCCCGTCAGCGGAGTGGGAAAACTTCGGGCGGGCAGCGTTCTCTGTCTCCGGGTCTGGCGTGAGGCCCATCACCGGGGCATCTGTGGGCTTCACTGTCTATAAACACCTTGATCTGGGCTTGTAGGCCAGTGCTATTGTCGTTGTGTTCCAGACAGGGAAACTGAGGCACAGTTAAGTGAGCCACATAGGAGGCAGCAGCAGAGAATCAGGAGTCCGGGCCCCCAGGTCCCCCTGCTCTAACCTACCAGCCCCCACTCCCCTCCCCAAGCTGGGGAGAGAACCCAGGAGTCCTGAGCCCCCGGCTGGCACCCTGCCCACTCAGCTCTCCTGCCCCTGGGGCAGCCGATCAACCCCTGTTGGGGTGCCCGGCTCAGGGGACTCTGTGGGAGGGGATGGAATGAGGTGGGGGGGAATTGGGGGGGCTGTTGGTGGGGTGGGCTAGGGATCGGGGCGAGAGTTGGGGTCAGGCTGACGTGTTGGGTGAGTGTGTGACTGTGGCAGGAGGGGATGGATCTTGGCAACGGGCAGAGCTGGCGGGTGCAGGGGGGGGGGTCACAGCCACTGTCCGGGCTGGGAGGCTGGGGCTTCTGTGCCTGGGGGGGGGGGGGGGGGGGTCACAGCCGGTGTCTGGGCTGGGTGGGGGTGGGGGGGAGGGCTGGCTTCTGTGTCCGGGCGGGGACGGGTCACAGCTGGTGTCCAGGCTGGTGGCGGGCGGGGGAGAGGGGCTTCTGTGCCCAGTGTGTGGGGGGGTCACAGCTGGTGTATGGGCTGGGGCGGGGTTCTGTGCCTGGTGCGGGGGAGGTCACAGCCGGTGTCTGGGCCGGGGGGAGTGTTTCTGTGCCTGGGGGAGGGTTCACAGCTGGTGTCTGGGCTGGGGGGGGTCACAGCCGGTGTCTGGGGGGGTTTCTATACCCGGGGGGGTCACAGCCGGCCTGTGCCCTATCCCCGTCGCCCCCCAGGAAGTGGAGGCCCTGCTGAGCGAGAACGAGATGCTGCAGAGCAAACTGCAGAGCCAGGAGGAGGATTTCCGGCTCCAGAACAGCACCCTCCTGCAGGAGCTGTCCAAGGTACCGCGCCGGGGGGGCTCTCGGATCCCCCTGAGGTTTCCCCGCTGGGGAGGGGGGCTGTGATATTGGGTAACCTCTGCTCCCTTCACCCCAGCTCTGCTCCCAGATCGAGCAGCTGGAGACGGACAATAAGCGGATGCAGGGGGGGGGCCCCCGTGTCGGACGGGGCCCCCTCTCCCCGGGCCCCCGCCCAGCGAGCTCCTGCGGCTGCAGGCCGAGAACACGGCGCTGCAAAGAAATGTGGCAGGTAACCTGGTGCCGTGGGGGCGCTCGCCCTGAGGCAGGGCTGGGGCTGGGGGGTCTAGGCAGGCGACGCTCGCCCTGGCAGACAGGGCTGGGTGCCGTGGGTGGGGAGAGGGGCGGGGTGCTTGCCCTGGTGGACAGGGCCAGGGGTGTGGGGCTGGGGGTGGGGAGAAAGGCAGCGATGCTTTCGCATGCAGGCAGGGTCAGATGGGCTGTGGGGAGAGGGGCTGGGCGCTGGGGGGGTCGGCAGGCTGTGGGGCCGTAGCTGGGTGCTGAGGGGGCCGGGGCCGGGCAGGCTGTGGGGCCGTGGCTGGGTGCTGAGGGGGCCGGGGCCGGGCAGGCTGTGGGGCCGTGGCTGGGTGCTGAGGGGGCCGGGGCCGGGCAGGCTGTGGGGCCGTGGCTGGGTGCTGAGGGGGCCGGGGCCGGGCAGGCTGTGGGGCCGTGGCTGGGTGCTGAGGGGGCCGGGGCCGGGCAGGCTGTGGGGCCGTGGCTGGGTGCTGAGGGGGCCGGGGCCGGGCAGGCTGTGGGGCCGTGGCTGGGTGCTGAGGGGGCCGGGGCCGGGCAGGCTGTGGGGCCGTGGCTGGGTGCTGAGGGGGGGTGGGGCCAGGCACTGGGGGGCCGTGGCTGGGTGCTGAGGGGGGGTGGGGCCAGGCACTGGGGGGCCGGGCAGGCTGTAGGGGCCGTGGCTGGGTGCTGAGGGGGGGTGGGGCCAGGCACTGGGGGGCCGGGCAGGCTGTGGGGCCGTGGCTGGGTGCTGAGGGGGCAGGGCCGGGCGCTGGGGGGTGGGCTGGTGACGCTCTCCCCTGGCCTTCGGGCCCAGCGGGCGCAGTGGGGCGGGAGCGGGGCAGTAACCGGCTCTCACAGCCCTGCAGGAGCGCCTGGAGAAGGAGGTGGCCCGGCAGGCCGAGGGGTTGGGGGGCACCCCCCAAGCTGCGGGCCCCGCTGGGGAGGCAGTGGCCGGACCGACGCCGGACGCCCCCCTGTGCCAGCCGCTGCCTGCGGAGCTGGAGCTGAAGTGGGCAACCGAACGGGAGGAGAAGAGGCTGCTGACGGAGCAGCTGCAGGGCCTGGAGGTCAGCAGGGGGCACGGCCTGGGGGGGGTGGTTCTGGGCTGGGGGCTCCCATGGGTCTGACCCCCAACCCTGCTTTCTCCCCAGGCTGCCAAGCAGGCCGAGATCTCCCGGCTTCAGGACGAGCTGAATAAGGTGAGCGAGACCCTGGATCCCTGACCCGGTGTGGGGGGGCCGGGGAGGGGGCTGTGGTGACCCCTTCCTGACGGCGTCTCCCTCCTCTCTCTGCAGCTCACTGAGAAACTGAAGAAAAAGCAAGAGAGGTAGGGGCCAGGACGCCTGGGTTCTCTCCCCAGCTCCGAGTGGGGGCTGGGGGCCAGGACGCCTGGGTTCTCTCCCCAGGTCCGGGCGGGGAGCGGGGGCTGGGGGCCAGGACGCCTGGGTTCTCTCCCCAGGTCCGGGCGGGGAGCGGGGGCTGGGGGCCAGGACGCCTGGATTCTGCTCCCCTCCCAGAGCTGGGGAGCGGGGCCGGGGGCCAGGACGCCTGGGTTCTCTCCCGGCTCTGGGAGTGGGGTGGAGGCTGGTGGTTAGAGCAGGGGATCAGGACGCCTGGGTTCTCTCCTGGCTCTGGGAGGGGAGTGGGGCCTGGGAGCCCGGATGCCTGGGTTCTCTCCCGGCTCTGGTGGTTGGAGCGGGGAGCCAGTGCCCCCTAGAGGGGCTGGGTCCCGCACCCCAGAACCAGGGTGCGGGGTGACTGTGGGCATTTGTCTCCTAGTTTCCGCCGGCTGCAGACGGAGAAGGAGGCTCTGTACAATGACAGCAGGTGAGACGCCCCGGGCAACGGCCAGATCCCCCCGGCCACCCGCTGGCTGCAGCCGTCTGGCTCCCCTGGGTGGGGGGCACAGAGCCCGACCCTCCAGTGGGGGCGCCCACCCCCACCCCCCGCAGGGCCTGTCCCCTACACGCTCCCGGCTCTTGTTCGTTCTCTGCCCCCCCAGGGTGTAAAGTAAATGGGTAAAGGTTTGTCTCCTTTCCCGGCTCTAGGAGGGCAGTGAGGGCTGGTGGTTAGAGCAGGGGAGCTGGGAGCCAGGACTCCTGGGTTCTCTCCCGGCTCTAGGAGGGCAGTGAGGGCTGGTGGTTAGAGCAGGGGAGCTGGAAGCCAGGACTCCTGGGTTCTCTCCCCTGAGTACGGGGACCCCGTCTCTGCTGTTCGTGCCCCAGGACCAAGCTGGCGGAGATCCAGCAGCAGAAAGACGAGGAGTTGAAATCGCTGCAGCTTTGCAACCAGAAACTGCAGCAGGAGCTGCAGGCAGCCGCACAGGTGAGGGCAGGGGGCCCTGCCACCCCCCCAGGTCCCATCACATCCCTGGGGCAGGGGCTGGCTGGCTTGGGGGTGGGGAGGAGATGGGCTGGGGGTGGCTCAGGGGGGTACAGAAGGCGATGGGATGCTTTTGGGGGGGCTCTCTCCCAGCCTCTCCCTCTCTTCCCCCGCAGAGTGCCTCGGAGGTGCGGGAACAGCTGCAGAGCCGCCAGAGGGAGCACGCGGACGTCCTTCACGCCCTGCAGGACCAGGTGAGGGGCCCTGGGCTGGGGGCCCGGACTCCTGGGTTCTCTGGTTGGGGGCTGGGATCTGGTCCCCCCAGGGCCGTGTCAAGGGTAGCAGCTGTTCTCCCTGCCCCCTTTTCTCTAACCTCCTGGGTTCAGCCCAGCCCAGCCTGTGGTTCGCCCGGCCTCTCTGGATCTCACCCGGGGCTTGGCTTTCCAGTCTGGCTGCATTTGCCGAGTCCCTCACCCCGTTTCCATTGGGCTCTTGCGGTTCGTGTCGTGCTGTTGGCTCCTTCGTTACCTTCTGCTCGATTTTTCTGTTGTGTTTTGCCGCGCCGGGACCATCCGGTGCCTGCGTTTCCTGGGGCGCGGGCGGCATTCCCCGGGGCTCTGGGGGTTGAAGTTGATTTGACGTTTCGCACCGACCCCGGGTCCCGCTTTGAATATTGCAGTTCACGGATATTTTCGTAGTGGTGTGTTTAACCCCCGATTCCTGCATCCTCACGTGACCGTACGAATGGCACCTTGCCATGGGGGCCCCGCCCTGCCCCACCCACAGGGCAGCAGTGGTGTCACACGTGAGGTGCAGCTGGGGAAACTGAGGCACTGATGGAGCATTGGCAGGGACGCGTTGCTGTTGTTCATCTCCTTCTCCTCGGCTGTTCTGCATGTTAACCTGCGTCTCTTCTCTTTCTGCCTCTGGGGCATCTCCCCCTCCCTGCTCCGTGCCCCCCGGGGGCAGGTGGTCTGCCAGAGCGCAGAGACCCAAGAGCAAGTAGAGACGATTCTCTCTGAGAACGATGCCCTGAGAACCAATCTAGCGGCGCTCGAGCAGGTACCCGCTGGGACACGCTTGGGCAGGGGGGCGCTCTCCCCTGGCAGGCAGGACTGGGCACTGGGGGGGCACCATGGGGCGGGGAGCCAGGTGTGGGGCTCGGCAGGACTCTTAGCTGGGGTGCCTCTGATCCCGTCCTGCACCCAGGTGAGGTTTCATCTGGGGCTGGGATTCGCCTTCACTGCCTGCCCTAAAACTCTCAAGCACTGTCCCATCCCAGAAGCGGCTGCATCTCGGTGCCAGGGAGCTGTTATATGCAACTGTTCCCCACCCCAGAGGCAGCTGCATCCCCCCACCCCTCGGTGATTCACCCCTTCGGCCTGTGAGGCTGTTGCACTGAATTCCTGCTTGCTGGATTCTTTTCTCCTTGCATCTGGCATTCGCGTCCCCTCTGGTCTGTTCTCTGCCCTTGCCCCCAGGTGGAGGGGGGCAACCCTCCCAGCCTGCCCCCACCCCTGTGCTCTGATCCCAGTCACTGATGCGCTCAGCCCTCCCCTTATCCCAGCTACTGGGGCCCCCTTGCTTGGTGTGGGGCACTTCGTAGCCAAGGGCAGGTTCCCAGCTCCTGTCCTGGGAGAGGCTGGAATTGACTAGCCCAGGCCAAGCTCCCCGGGTAGTGGGTCAGGCTGCCGCCCACGGGCCAGTGGCAGGTAGTTCCCCAGGCCGAGCACCGCAGGGTGGGGGTCAGGCTGCCGTCTGCGGGCCGGCGGCTGGTAGTTAGTTCCCCAGGCCAAGCGCCGCAGGGCGGGGGCCGGTGGCCGGTAGTTAGTTCCCCGGGCCGAGTGGCCTCTCCTCTCCCGCTGCTAAGATCCAGACATCGAAGACCCAGGAGCTGAATCTGCTGCGGGAGCAGAGTGCGGCGCTCAGCCTGGAGCTGCAGCAGAGGCAGAGCGAGAAGGAGGTGCTGGCCGGGCAGCGGGACGACCTCGACACCCAACTACAGGTGTGTGGAAACAGGACGCCTGGGTAGGGCTCATCCCGCCCATGGGGCCAGCAGGGGCTGCCCCGGGGCGGGGGGGTTTGGGTTATTAATGAGGCTGCGTTCCCTTGTCCGCCCCCCCGGCTGTTCATGGGGGATGGGGGGGATGTGTTCCCAATCAAGGAGCAGGCTGCTCTGCCCTTTGCAGGATCCCAGAACCGGGGGGCTGCTGGGTTAATGCCCACGGGAGGCTGCGCTCTTGTGTTCACCTGTGGAACTCCTTGCCACGGGGCGGCCGACTGCCCAGAGAAGCAGCTGGAGGTCAGGCCCAAAGCCTGTCAGCTGGGGTCTCCCTGGCTGCTGTGGGAGACAGGGCCTGGCTGCGCTGTCGGGACAGTGGATTTATCAGGGCCTGGTACGGGCTCCCCCCACTTCCCAGGAATCCATCCGAGCCAACAGCCGCCTCCTAGAGCAACTGCAGGAGCTGGGCCAGGAGAAGGAGAAGCTGGTTGTGGAGCTGGAAGAGGCCAGGAAGGTGAGGGGGGGGGGGGCGGGGCGGTCAGGCCAGGTTCTGGGGGGGGCCGGTCTCGGGGCACTTTGGCCGCGGGGGGGGGCTCAGCGGGAGTACTGGGGGGCCAGTCTCAGGATGCTCTTGCTGTGGGGGAGCACTGGGGGTCTAGTCTCGGGGTGCTCTGTCTGGGGCGGGGGGCTCAGCGGAGGCACTATGGGGCCGATCTCGGGGTGCTCTGGCCACGGGGGAGCACTGGGGATCTGGTCTCAGGGGTGCTCTGGCTGTGGAGGGGGGGGAGGGTCTCAGCGGAGGCACTGGGGGGCCGGTCTCAGGGTGCTTTGGCGGGGGGGGTGCTCAGCGGAGGCACTGGGGTGCTCTGGCTGTGGGGGGGGGGAGCTCAGTGGAGGCCCTGGGGGGCTGCTCTCGGGGGCGCTCTGGCCATGGGGGGCTCAGCGGAGGCACTGCGGGGCCGTTCTCGGGGTTTCTGGCTGTGGGGGGGGGGGGCTCAGCGGAGGCTCTGGGGGGCCGGTCTCGGGGGGCGGGGGGGGGTGTCTCTGGCTGCAGGGAGGGCTCAGTGAGGGCACTGGGGGGCCGGTCTCGGGGTCTCTGGCTGCAGGGAGGGCTCAGTGAGGGCACTGGGGGGCCGGTCTTGGGGTCTCTGGCTGTGGGGGGGGGGGGGCTCAGCAAGGGCACTGGGGCGCCGGTCTCGGGGTCTCTGGCTGTGGGGGGGGGGGCTCAGCGAGGGCACTGCGGGGCCAGTCTCGGGGGAGGGGGGGGGAGTGTCTGGCTGCAGGGAGGGCTCAGCGAGGGCACTGGGGGGCCGGTCTCGGGGTGCTCTGGCTGCAGGGAGGGCTCAGCGAGGGCACTGCGGGGCTGGTCTCGGGGTCTCTGGCTGCGGGAGGGCTCAGCGAGGGCACTGGGGGGCCGGTCTCGGGGCGCTCTGGCCGGGGGGGGTGCTCAGCGAGGGCACTGGGGGGCCGGTCTCGGGGCGCTCTGGCTGCAGGGGGGGTGCGCAGCGAGGGCACTGCGGGGCCGGTCTCGGGGTATCTGGCTGCAGGGAGGGTTCAGCGAGGGCACTGGGGGGCCGGTCTCGGGGTCTCTGGCTGCAGGGAGGGCTCAGGGAGGGCACTGGGGGGCCGGTCTCGGGGTCTCTGGCTGCAGGGAGGGCTCAGCGGGGTTCTCCCCGCAGAGCGCAGACAAGCGCAAGTCCCTGCTGGACGCGCTGGCGGTGGAGGCACAGCAGGAGAAGGGGCGGCACCAGGAGGCGCTGGCTACCCTGCGGGTGCAGCACGACAAGGAGGTGCTGGGTGTCCGGGCGCAGTACGAGCGGGAGCTGCGCCAGGTGCACGAGGAGAAGAAACAGCACGAGGAGGCGCTGCGGGGGCAGCTCAAGGAGGAGAAGGTGCTGGGTGTGGGGGGTAGGGAGCCGGGGGTGGGGGGCACCTCTGGGGGGCCAGAACTTTTACACATAGCTGTTCCAGCTGGTCTGCTCTGCCCATGGGGCGTTGTGTGGCTGTTCCCCAGCTGCTCTGCCCCAGAGCTGGCTGCATCTCAGCCCCGTGGGCTCTGCCCCAGCTGGGTGGGGTTACGCTAGCCCTGCCTCTTTGAAGCCCCCGGCCCCTCACTGTGAGGGCAGGCGGTGATTGTGCCTCTCTGCCCGCGCCGCAGGCCCGGACCCGGGAGCTGGAGAGCTCACAGCAGACGGTGGAGGAGCTGCGCCTGCAAATCCAGTCCATGGACGGGGCCAAAGGCTGGTTCGAGCGGCGGCTCAAGGAAGCGGAGGTGAGAGAGGCCCCAGGTCCCACCCCCCATATCCCCAGCCGTTCTCACTCCGTCCGTCTCTCTTGTGTTGCAGGAGCTGATTGAAAAGCACCAACGGGACCATGAAGAGACGCTTCGAGTGTGCAAGGAGCAGCACGTGGCCGAGCTGAAGGTACGACTGGCAGCTGCCTTGCCCCAGGGCCGGCTGCATCTCCGAGCTGGGGAGCCTCCCGCTGGGGTGTTACACATGGCGGTTCCCCAGAGGTGGGTGCATGTTCTGTGGGACAGGCAGCCCTTTAACCCCTGGCTGCTTGTGTCCCTCCTCTCAGCTAAAGGACCAGGAGGTGGACGCTGCCAGGGAGCAGCTGCGGGCGGCCGAGAGCTCCCAGGACGAGCACGTGGGCACGATCAGCCGCCTCAGACAGGTGAGGGGGAGCCCAGGTTCCCTCCGGCCCAGAGCCCCCCAGGGCAGGGTGGGATGGAGCTGGGGTGGAAACTGACGCAGTCTCGTCTCTGACAGGAGGTGAAGGACACAGTGGACGGCCAGCGCATCCTGGAGAAGAAAGGCAGCGCTGCTGTGAGTGGCCCCCGAGTCCCGGCCCCCTCCAGCCCTGGCGAGGAACCCAGGAGTCCTGATCCCCACGGCCTCCCCCGCTACCCCCCAAGCTGGGACAGAACCTGGGCACTCCCCTTGCTGTGACACAGCTCGGTGCACTGCAGTCATGGAGCCCCCCTGATCCCATGCAGAGGGGAGACGGGGTTAAACAGCAGCGCGCTCCCTGCTTCCCCCTGCCCAGCACAGGGCTGCACTCCGGGCCCGCCGGCCCTTTCAATGCTCTGCCCCCCTTCTCCGTAGCTCAAAGACTTGAAGCGACAGCTGCAGCTGGAGCGGAAGCGGGCGGATAAGCTGCAGGAGCGACTGCAGGAGATCCTGACCAACAGCAAGACACGGACGGGTGAGCGGGGATAGGACACTGGGCCCCCCACCCCATCTGGCACCAGGGACTAGCTGGCCAGGTGGGCAGGGAACAGGACATGGGACCTAGCCCTCAATCTCCAGTCCCTTCCCAAGCTCCTTTGCACAAGTTTGACTCATCTGGTACTGACATGCAGCCATCTCTGGGGCGGGGCAGCTGGGGACCAGTTGCACAGTGAATGTGCAGTGATCTTAGGCTGTGGCCTGTAGGGGGCGATGTTCCCCCTTCCACCATTAGGGGGCTGCCTCACCATTCTCCAGTCGGCCAAGGCTTCACAGAGGGGGAGGGGCAGTTTCAGAGGATGAGCCTGCGGAACTCCTCGCTGCAGGATGGCCCAGAAGGCCAAGAACTCAGCAAGCTTTCGAGCGAGTAGGGATGCAAGGAGTGCCCCAGAGAAGGTGTGTTTTGACTGGTGGCTAAGTGGAGATCAAATATTAATGACAAGTGTGCTCCGTTTCCATGCCGGCCTCGCTGCCGCAGGCAGCTGGACTATTAAATACGGTTCTGGGCCTGAAATATTAATTCCCATGGCAAACAAACACATTGAAAGGAAACATATTTATCTGGAGCTCAGAGCCTTCATCTCTCACAGAATAACTGTCACCTGGCTTAACGAGCGCCTCAACTTCTGTCCCCCAGTGCCGGGGGGCTGGGAGCCAGGACTCCTGGGTTCTCTGCCCAGCTCCGTGAGGGTCTCAGCATTGGTGTCCTTGTGCGGCTGTTTCTCCGCTGGCCCCCTTCAGAGCCAGACGCATCCTGGCACTGGAGGCGTCTGCCCCAGTGGGTTAAACATGGGGCGGCATTGGCTCCTGTCTCCCTATGGGTATGAGGCCCCTGCACTTCACCCGCTGCTGTCAGGAAACCCCAAGGCGAATTCCCAGGAGGCCGACTCCTGGTAGTGTCAGTAACTGGGGGCTCTTGGGGGGGCTAATCTGGAGTCACTCCCTGACTGCAGCAGGCTCAGGGCTGGATTTGGATCTCGGAGGGGGGCCCCCCTCACGGTCAGACTATTTCCAGCAGCTTCTTTGGCTTGCTGGGAACCAGCCCCGGGCTCCGTGCCCGTTTCTGCGTCTCTCCCGCTCACCAGCTCCCCCCCACCTCTGCACGTTCCAGCGCAATTCTCCGGGCGCTGGGAGGGGAGAACAAATCCCAATCTCTGTAGACAGACACGCCGATCCCCTGCAGTGTTATATGTGGCTGTTCCCCAGCTGCCCCACCCCAGAGCTGGCTGCATCTCAGCACCGGCCTTGCTGGCCCCATGCAGCATCGCAGCCCCCACCCCTTTTGGGCTGTGAATTATTCCCTCACTGGTAGGGAATTGGGGGCCGGGGGGGGCTGAGTCAGCTGGCATTTGGTTTCAGGGGGGAGCTCCTGCTAGGCTGTTGCAAACAGATGGTTTTGGGGGGTGGGGGGAGCCTGGACTCCTGGGTCCCATGCCCTGTCTCCGCAGGGCTCGAGGAGCTGGTCCTGGCTGAGATGAGCTCCCCCAGCCGGGTGCAGACGGGCGACAGCAGCAGCATCTCGTCCTTCAGCTACCGGGAGGCCATGAAGGAGGGGTCTGGGCCCGGCAGCACCAAGGTGAGGGGTGGGGCTTCTTGTGTACCAAGCCACGCCCCATGTTCCTTTCCCCCTCCCTCCTAAAGAGGCGGGACCTCCTCTTCTGGCTCTTAGCTGCCTGATGCACCTTCCTACTCCCTCCCTTTCCAGGGGGCGTGGCCTCTGCTGCTAGCCCCTCCCCTGCCTGAGCTCCTCCCCTCCCCACTTACTATGCCCCGCCCCCTTTGCAAATCCCCCCCCAGTCCAACACTGGGAGCCCCCAGTCCCAGCGCCCCGCGGACCTGTCAGACGAGGAGATCTCGGAGCTGTTCCAGCGCCTGGCGGAGACGCAGCAGGAGAAGTGGATGCTGGAGGAAAAGGTACCAGCCCCACCCTGTGGAGGGGGGGGGAAATGGGGTTGCTGGGTGGGCCGGGGGGGCTGCGGGGTAGGAGCAAGGGGCGCTCGGCAGGCCGGGGGACTGGGGGGCACTGGGCTGGGGGCGCTGGGGCAGGAGTGGGGGGCGATGTCTCACGCTCTGACCTGCCCCCATAGGTGAAGCACCTGGAAGTGAGCAGCTCCTCAATGGCGGCGGATCTGTGCCGGAAAAGCGCCATTATCGAGACTTACGTCATGGACAGTCGCATTGGTGAGAACCCCAGTGTCCAGGAGGAGGCGCGGGGGGATTGCTCCTTGTCCCGCAGGGTTGGATTCATCAGCAGGCATCCCAGACATTCTAGGGGGGAGTCCTGCTGCATGGCATGCTGGGAAAAGCCTCACCCACTCCCCCCTGGGTGAGTTCAGGTGTAGGGGGACAGCGGGGCAGGAGTGAGGGGCAGGGCTGGACTAGCGGGGGGCTGTGGGTTGGGAGTGAGGAACGCTGGGCCGGGCCGGGCCGGGCTGGGCTGGGCAGGGGCAGCGGGGCGGGAGTGAGGGGCACCAGCAGGGCAGGGAAAGTGAGGCGGGAGTGAGGGGGGCACCGGCAGGGCTGGGTTGGGGGGAAGCCCAGGGCTGGGCAGGGGCAGCAGGGCAGGAGTGAGGGGCACCGGGCCGGGCTGAGTGGGGGCTGGGCAGGGGCAGTGGGGCGGGAGTGAGGGGGCACTGGCAGGGCTGAGTGGGGGCTGGGGAGGGGCAGTGGGGCGGGAGTGAGGGGGGCACCGGCAGGGCTGGGCGGGGGGGGAAGCCCCAGGCAGGGCTGGGCAGGGGCAGGGGCAGGGGCAGGGGCAGCAGGACGGGAGTGAGGGGCACCGGGCTGGGCTGAGTGGGGGCTGGTCAGGGGCAGCGGGGCGGGAGTGAGGGGCACTAGCAGGGCTGAGCTGGGGGGAAGCCTTTGGTGGCAGACAGGACACCGGGCTTGAGCAGCCTTTGGTCTGGCCACTGCATACCCCCCGCCCCCCATCCTGAGTGAGTTGCCCCGGGCGATGTTCTGTGCGGCTGTTCCCCACCCCAGAGGTGGCTGCATGTCGGCACTGAGCGAGGCGCCCCGGCCGGTGTTCTGTGCGGCTGTTCCTAGGTCCCCAGGGCCTGTTCGTTTTCTCCAAGTCACTTCTCTTGCTCTGGAAGGAGAGGGAAGCCCCCCTGAGCCAGCCGCCCCCCTGCCATGGGACAATTTGGGGCTGGCATCCCCTACAGGGAAAAGGCCCTGTGTCCTGTTCCCTGCACCCTGGAACTGTTCCTGTCCCGCAGCTCCTCAAGGTCAGCCGGGCGCTTCCCCTCCCGCTCCCTCCAGCCTGGGTCACCTTGGCCCAGAGGTGGCTTTGGGAATCCAGCCAGCCTGGCTCAGAGCTGGCGCCGCGTCCCCCGAGAAGTGGGGTGGGAGCAGCTCCCTGGAACACGGGGCAGCCCCGGGAGTGGGGGGCTGGGCCCTCTCCCCTGGCGGGCAGGGCTGGGCGCTGGGGGGTGGGGGGCTTGGCTAGCCCAGCATTTGCCCAGGGCCCCCAAGTTAGATCATCTTCGTCTGTCCTCGGCAGGGGCTAGGGCTGCACCCTCCGCTCTCAGCCCCGGGCTCAGGTTAGCATTTGCCTAGCCATGCCTACGAGGAGATGCAGCCATCTCTGGGGCGGGGCAGCTGGGGAGTAGCCACGCACAACAGCACCCAGGACAGCCCCCCCGGTGAGGAGATGTAGCCACCTCTGGGGCAGGGCGGGGAGCTGGGGGTGCGGGCAGCTCTGGCGCTTGGCCCGGGTATAAATAGTTGCTGCGGGGTCGTGCTCCCCTTGGCTCGGCAGCCACCAGCTCCGGCCTTGAATGTTTTATGAAGGCTAAAAATATCTCCCCCGCTTCCCTTCCTCTGTCATTGCCTTGCCCTGCGTGGGGTGGACCCAGGAGTCCTGGCTCCCAGACCCCCCACCCCACCCGCTCTAACCCACCAGCCTCCAGTTCCCTTCCAGAGCCGGGAGAGAACCTAGGAGTCCTGGCTCCCAGCCCCCCTTTCCAACCCACCAACCTCCCCTCCCAGAGCTGGGAGAACCCGGGAGTCCTGGCTCCCAGCCCCAAAAACTGAAGAATGGCGGGGGGGCTGGGAGCCAGGACTCCTGGGTTCTCTCCTGGCTCTGGGAGGGGAGTGGGGGCTGGTAGTCAGAGGAGGTGGTTAGGCAGGGCGGGAGGGGCAGGACGCCTGGGTTCGTTCTTTCTGGCTCACTGCCCCCTGCCTAGGGTGGGTCCCCGTCTGTTCCCAGCTGGTTGCCTGGGGCCAGCTGCCTCCTGAGTGTGTTATGGGGGCTCGCTGGGGGGCTGCATTGCAGGGGCTCACCGTCCCCCCCCGTCCCCCCAGACGTGTCAGCCCCCCACGGGCCCCTGGAGCGCGGTGGCCTGGGCAGCGTCCTGCGGGACCTGGTGAAGCCGGGCGACGACAACCTGCGGGAGATGAACAAGAAGCTGCAGAACATGCTGGAGGAGCAGCTCACCAAGAACATGCACCTGCAGAAGGTGAGGGTGGGGCCTGGGGGGGGCGCTCAGACGCCTGGGTTCTCTGCCCTCACCCCTCTCTCTCCTCTCTTGCAGCACCTAGAGGTCCTGTCCCAGGAGATCGTGCGGCTGAGCAAGGAGTGTGCCCCCCTCCCCCCCGCCCACCCCCAACGGCGCCGACCCCCCCTGACACCCCCAGTGCACCGCGCCAGGGGGCAGGGCCTGCCTCTTCCCAGGGCCCCCCATGCTCTTGCTTCAACCGCTGCCCCCTGCCCAGCCAGCAGCTTCCCCCGGTTCCCCCCCCCCCGGGGATACTACTTGGGGGGTGGGAACTATAACCCCTCGGCTCTGCCCCAGCCCCTCCCATCCTCCCAGCTCCGCCCCCCAGCTCTGCCAATGGGTAATTACCCCCCTAGGTCTGTCCCCAGCCCCTCCCATCCCCCCAGCTCCAGTAATGGGTAACTATACCCCCTGCGCTCTGTCCTGTCTGCTCTTCCCCTCCCGAGGGGCACCCGCACCCCCCCAGCTCCGCCAATGGGTAATTACCCCCCTAGGTCTGTCCCCAGCCCCTCCCATCCCCCCAGCTCCAGTAATGGGTAACTATACCCCCCTGCGCTCTGTCCTGTCTGCTCTTCCCCTCCCGAGGGGCACCCGCACCCCCCCAGCTCTGATAATGGGTAATTATACCCCCTGCGCTCTGTCCTGTCTGCTCCTCCCCTCCCGAGGGGCACCCGCACCCCCCCCAGCTCTGATAATGGGTAACTATACCCCCCTGCGCTCTGTCCTGTCTGCTCTTCCCCTCCCGAGGGGCACCCGCACCCCCCCAGCTCCGATAATGGGTAATTATGCCCCCTGCCTGTGCTCTGCCCTGTCTGCCCCTCCCTTCCCAGGGGGCACCCGCACCCCACCCCCAGCTCTGGTAATGGGTAATTATCTCCCCTCCCCCCAAGCTTTGCCCCCATCTGCCCTTAGCCCCTCCCAGCTGGCAGGGGGTGCTGCCCCCCTGGGCTCCCTTCCCCCCCATCACTACCCACCCCACCCATACTCTGCATCCCTGCCCCCACCTTCTCCCACCCCTCGTCAGCTTCATGTCACGCTCCCCCCCAGCCTTCACCCTGTGCTGGGGGGATTTGGGGGGTGGGTAACTGGCCCTTTAAGAAGCAGGGGAAAGAGGCAAGATTTCATGCTGCTGCCTCCATTGGCAGCCCAATTCCCCAGGGGCCTTGTGAGGGGAAAAGGGGGGGGTCAGGAGTAAGGGGCACCAGCAGGGTGTGGGGGGCGTCTGTGGTTCGGGAGGGATGGGGGGGCAGGGCCGGGCTGACAGGGGCTGTGGGTCGGGAGGGATGGGGGGAGCCCAGGGCTGGGCTGACGGGCTGCGGGTCGGGAGTGAGGGGCACCCGTCCATCTCTCTGAGTTTCCCCCATGGGGTGTTGGCTCCTTTACCCATCATGCTCTGCTTCTGGCTTGCTCTGAACCCCCCTTTCGTGCCCCGTCTCCCTGCAGGTACCAGTACAGCCCCCCCATACAAAGGGGGCAGTGGGCAGGTTCTGTGTCAGTCCAGCTCTCGCGGGGGGGGTGCTGTGTGATGTTCTGACTGCACTTTCCTCCCGCCCCCCCACTCGGGGGGCATTTAATGTGTTGGTGACGTGAACCACGGTTAATTACGGAGATAATAAAGATGTGGACGCTGCGGTGCCTGCTTGGCTGCTGTCAGGTGGGGGCTGGGTAGGGGCTGCTCTCCTCCAGCAGTGCTGGGGGGGTGCTGTGGGGCAGGGGCCTGGGGGGGAATCAGTGGGGGCCCCTCTCCTCTGGCAGTGCTGGGGGGCAGGGGCTGGGGGGGGATCAGTGGGGGCTGCTCTCCTCTGGCAGTGCTGGGGGGGGGGATCAGTGGGGGACTGTCACTCACAGATCATGCCCACTCCTGGCCCTGTGGGGGGAGCCCCCTTCAGTGCAGCAGCCCTTCTCGGGGGGCCACTGTCCCTTGGGGTCAGGCCCCTCCACCTGCTGGAGCCACACCTCTCTGAGCCTCAGCCTGTCTCTGCTGTGGGCCCCCCACTCAGGGAGTCCCCTCGCTCTGGGCCCCCCAAGGGGATAATCCCCCCCGCCCCGTTCACTAGCCCAGAGGGTTTACTGAGCGTCTGACCCCAGCACAGGAAACTCCCTGACCCCCGGCCTGGCCTCCCCCAGCCAGCACATCCCAGTCCCCCTGCATCCAGGGGCCTCTGCCTGCTCCCCCTCTCCAGCCCCGAGCCCCCCACTCCTAGCTGGGCATCTGCTCCCCCCGGCCCCAACTGCCTCTGTCCATTGGCTTCTCTCCGGGTAACCAGGGTGGCCTGGGCCCCCTCTCCCCTCCTCTGGCCGGAGCTGGCTGGTCAGGTCCCCGGGCCCCTCTCCCCGCAGCCCATTGTGCCCCACTGGCCAGAACCGGCTGCGACTCCTGAGCTGGGTCTCCGGGTCACCAGTCGCTGGGGTCTCCATTCTCCAGGCCATCGGCCGGGGTCCCAACTTCCCTCGCCCCCCTTGTTAAACCAGCAACCCCCAGGGACCCTGAGTCCCACCCCCTCAGCCTGCAACCCCCTGGAACATACAGAAAAACCAAGAACCCCCCCACTCTGTCACAGGGACATTGGGGGGATCAGCAGAGGGGGCTGGGGGGAAGGGCCAGGGGCTGGAGGACACCATGGGGTGGGAAATGACCTAATCTCATTTGTCCTTAAACTCCTCCAGTGTGTGCCCCGAAGCTCCAGTCAGGGCAGGAAGCCAGGCGTCCGGGTTAATTCCCCCTGGGGCAATTTCACGTTCTCCCACCCCACCCCACCCCACCCCACCCCAGAGCTGGCCGCATCTCAGTGCCAGGAGAGCTGTCCCTGCAGGGTGTTACCTGCAGCTGGTCCCCAGCCGCCCCGCCCCAGAGCTGGCCGCATCTCAGCACCAGACGAGCTGTCCCTGAAGGGTGTTACCTGCAGCTGGTCCCCACCCCACCCCACCCCACCCCAGAGCTGGCTGCATCTCAGTGCCAGGAGAGCTGTCCCTGAAGGGTGTTACCTGCAGCTGGTCCCCAGCCGCCCCGCCCCAGAGCTGGCCGCATCTCAGCACCAGACGAGCTGTCCCTGAAGGGTGTTACCTGCAGCTGGTCCCCAACCCCCCCGCCCCAGAGCTGGCCGCATCTCAGCGCCAGACGAGCTGTCCCTGAAGGGTGTTACCTGCAGCTGGTCCCCAGCCCCCCCCGCCCCAGAGCTGGCCGCATCTCAGCGCCAGACGAGCTGTCCCTGAAGGGTGTTACCTGCAGCTGGTCCCCAGCCGCCCCGCCCCAGAGCTGGCCGCATCTCAGTGCCAGGAGAGCTGTCCCTGAAGGGTGTTACCTGCAGCTGGTCCCCAGCCCCCCCGCCCCAGAGCTGGCCGCATCTCAGTGCCAGGAGAGCTGTCCCTGAAGGGTGTTACCTGCAGCTGGTCCCCAGCCGCCCCGCCCCAGAGCTGGCCGCATCTCAGTGCCAGGAGAGCTGTCCCTGAAGGGTGTTACCTGCAGCTGGTCCCCAGCCGCCCCGCCCCAGAGCTGGCCGCATCTCAGTGCCAGGAGAGCTGTCCCTGAAGGGTGTTACCTGCAGCTGGTCCCCAGCCGCCCCGCCCCAGAGCTGGCCGCATCTCAGTGCCAGGAGAGCTGTCCCTGAAGGGTGTTACCTGCAGCTGGTCCCCAGCCGCCCCGCCCCAGAGCTGGCCGCATCTCAGTGCCAGGAGAGCTGTCCCTGAAGGGTGTTACCTGCAGCTGGTCCCCAGCCGCCCCGCCCCAGAGCTGGCCGCATCTCAGTGCCAGGAGAGCTGTCCCTGAAGGGTGTTACCTGCAGCTGGTCCCCAGCCGCCCCGCCCCAGAGCTGGCCGCATCTCAGTGCCAGGAGAGCTGTCCCTGAAGGGTGTTACCTGCAGCTGGTCCCCAGCCGCCCCGCCCCAGAGCTGGCCGCATCTCAGTGCCAGGAGAGCTGTCCCTGAAGGGTGTTACCTGCAGCTGGTCCCCAGCCGCCCCGCCCCAGAGCTGGCTGCATCTCGGCCTTGGCAGCTGGGGGGAGGGAGCTGAGGCTGGGCTGTCGGACTCCCGCAGGGGCTGGCATCAAAGTGCTGCCTACGGATCCCCCCTCCCCCGGGCACTCCCGGGGGCTTTCAGCGGGGGAAGGAAAACAATTAAATATTAATAGCTGGGTTGGTGACATCATCCATGCACCCACCCCCCAGCTGTATGGGGTAGGGCCCCAGCTCCCCCCCGCCCCGAAAAACCTGCCACTGCCCCTCACTCCCGAGCCGCAGCCCCTGCCCCGCCCCAGCCCTGCCGGTGCCCCTCGCTCACGACCTACTGCCCCTGCCCCCCCCAGCCCTGCCGGTGCCCCTCACTCCTGACCCACAGCCCCTGCCAGCCCAGCCCTGCGCCCCCCAGCTCTGCCGGTGCCCCTCACTCCCGACCCACAGCTCCTGCCCCCTCTAGCCCTGCCGGTGCCCCTCACTCCCGACCCACAGCCCCTGCCCCCCCCAGCCCTGCCGGTGCCCCTCACTCCCGACCCAAAGCTCCTGCCCCCCCAGCCCTGCCGGTGCCCCTCACTCCCGACCCACAGCCCCTGCCCCCCCCAGCCCTGCCGGTGCCCCTCACTCCCGACCCACAGCTCCTGCCCCCCAGCTCTGCCAGTGCCCCTCACTCCTGACCCGCAGCCTTGGGTTCTCGCCCCCCCCCCTTTATTTAGACTAATTTTTTTGTCAGCAAAATCCAGCGGTCTGGGGACAGGACCGCGAACCCTCCTGACCAATGGGAGGCCAGTTTTTCATCAGCCAGTCACGTGGCAGCTTAAACTCTGTCCGAAGTTACACAGCCCCATGGAGGTGAGTTCTGGCCACAAGGGAATGTTATTTCGAAAGGGGCCGGGAGCTCCCCGGAGCCTCCGCGCCCATCGATCACTACCGCTGGGCCAGCAGGGGGTGCTGCAAGGAGACCAAACAGCTGGTAAGTTTGGAAACTCCCAGAATGCGGGTCCTGCGGAACTACCGGCTACCGGATTTCGTCCCAGAGCTGGGCTGGTATCGATCTCGGGTTCCACTACCTCAGGGCAAGCGGCAGGCAGGATATCTGGCGTCTGGCTGGGGGTGCAGGGCCCGTGGAAAGTCAACTGCAGCCAGGAGACCAGGGTAGATGGGCCCATGGTTTCAACAACGTACAGATGCTTTTACCCCTTTCCCTGAGCAAAGAGCCCAAAGGCCTTCGTAGCCCATGAGCCAGGATGCAGCCACCTCTGGGGTGGGGCAGCTGCCTGGACACTTGGGACACCCCCCACTGAAGATGCGAGTGTGAGGATGGGTCGGGGGAATCAAGACAGCTGAGATTTCACCCGTCTGGGGTCATGGCTGGGAGCCCGGACACCTGGGTTCTCTCCCTGGCATGGGGAGTGTGGGGGAGATGGGATCCCGGACTCCTGGGTTGCTTCCCCGGCATGGGGAGCGGTGGCCGGTGGGTTAGAGTGGGGGGGAGATGGGATCCCGGACTCCTGGGTTCTCTCCCCGGCATGGGGAGTAGGGGCCGGTGGGTTAGAGTAGGGGGGAGATGGGACTCCGGACTCCTGGGTTCTCTCCCCGGCATGGGGAGTGGGGGGGAGATGGGATCCCGGACTCCTGGGTTCTCTCCCCAGCTCCGGGGGGTCTGCTGGCTGGAGCGTGGGCTAGGTTCTCTGGCAGCAGGTTGTTTTTCTGGGGCGCGTCTCGCTGGCGGGTGACGTTTTGGGGGCACCACCGCTTGCTTGTCACCTGGGAGCCTTTGAAGGGCCCTGATGCCGGAGCTGTCGTGAGATTCCTGCTTCGCGCCCGGGGCTGGCACCAGGCTCAGCCACACGCAGAGAGACGGGGAGGGGCGGCTGCTTTGGGGGAGCAGAGAAGGGGACATGGGGCCTGTCCCCTCTAAGGGGCACCTGCCTGATCCTGCCCCAGAGCAGGGGGCTACTCCAGTGGCCCTGAGCTCCCCTCCCCCCCAGCTCTGCTGGTGTCCCTCACTCCCGATCCGCAGCCCCCGCCAGCCCTGCCGGTGCCCCCCACGCCCTGGCTCTCAGCCCCTTTACTGAACAGCTCTTAGCCGCTCTGGGTATCGATTTGCTCTAAGTGCTGCGTGTTTCCCATGCGCTGATTAAGGGTTTGTTCCGACACTGGCAACTCGGGGCATGCGGGGGTGGGGAGTCTGGTGAGTCCCAGAGAGCTGGGGGGGCCCAGGGCTGGGCTGGCTGAGGACTGCGGGTCGGGAGTGAGGGGCCCTAAACCTGTGTGCTCATCCTGCGGGGACCCCTGGCTTTGTTGGGTGTGTGCTGGGAGCCAGGACTCCTGGGTGCTCTCCCGGCTCTGGGACGGGAGTGGGGGCTGATGGTTAGAGCGTGGGGGACGGGCGGGAGCCAGGACTCCTGGGTTCTCTCCCCGGCTCTGGGAGGGGAGTGGGGGCTGATGGTTAGAGCGGGGGTGGGGGGCGGGAGCCAGGACTCCTGGGTTCTTTCCCTAGTTCTGAGTCTCTGGATCCCTCCTCAGCTGCCTGGAGTTGTGGGGGAGGGGTCTGGGGACTCCACACCCCCCGGCTTAGTCCCCCAAATTCTTCCTCTGCTCTGGGCCCCCCTGTCCCCGCCCCATTGGTGCCCCCCCCCAACCTCATCTCTGCCGCTTCGATTCCCAGCTCCCCCGTTCCCCTCCCACTCATGTAGATCCGTCCATCTGCATCCCCGCTAGATCCACACGCCCCCTTTAGAGCCATAGATCCTTCCCCTATAGATCCCTCCATCCCTCCCCCCGTTCTCTCCGCCCCCCCCCCCCCCCGGCACCCGGCGCTGCGATATAAGAGCCGGTACCTCCCCGCCCCCCCCCCGCCGCCGCCGCCTGATGCAGGCGGAACCAGCTTCACTCACACCCGCCCGGACCCGCGAAGCGATGCGCCTGGGGGGGGTCGGGACAGGGACCCCCCCCAGCCCGGAGCCCGAATTGCCGCCAGCGGCCGCCGGAGAGAGGTGAGAGCGGCCGGGCCGGGCGGGTCTGTCTGGCTCCCGGATCGCCCCCCCCCCCCGGATCCACCCCCCAGATCCCGCGGATCCGCCCCCCCCCGATCCCGGATCGACCCCCCCCGGATCCCGAATCGGCCCCCGGATCCGCCCCCCCGGATCCAGCTCCCCCACCCAGCTCCTGGATCTGTCCCCACCCCATCTGCCAGGGGCGCTGGGACAGTGCGGGTGGCGGGGGCGGGGGACTGAGAGCCGAGCTGCAAACCCTGGATAGGACGGAACCGCTTCCAGCTCCCCCAACCTCCCCATCTCTGGCAACTGCACCCCCTGCCCTGCCCCCACCCCCTGATCTGCCCCCTTATCCACCCCAAGGCTGGAGTGTCCCTGAGTCAGGTGACCCCTCCTGATCCCCCATCCCACATGGAGCAGTTACTGTCCCCCGCAGTGGGGGGGGGGTTTTTTCCGGGAAAGGGATTTGAGTAAGAATCAAAAACACCCACCCCTCTCCCGACGCTTGGCTAGGACTGACCCCCTGCCCGCTGGGGTTCCCCCCTCCAACCCACCAGCCCCCACAGGCAGGAACAGAACCCAGGAGTCCTCGCTCCCAGCCCCCCATGCTCTCACCCCCCAGTCCCCACTCCCCTCCCAGAGCCAGGAGAGAACCCAGGAGTCCTGGCTCCAAGCCCCCCCTCACCAGACCCCTTCCAGAGCCAGGAGAGAACCCAGGTGTCCTGGCTCCCAGCCCCACCCGCTTTACCCACCAGCCCCCACTCCCCTCCCAGATCCAGGAAAGAACCCAGGCGTCTGGGCTGAGGTGTCTAATCTACAGTTCTTGATTTTCTGTCTCATGTCTCCTCTCTCCTGCCCGCAGCTCCCTGAGACGCTCCCTGGCTCCCGAGCCCGTCAGCCCCTTTGCCAAGAGCCAGTGGCATGGAGCAGCCCAGAACCCACTCCCTGCCTCGACTGGGGGCAGCTGAGCCCGGGGACTACCTGAGACCGTGACCAGGAGCGACTCGTTTCTCCCCCAGCCCCTGGCTCCGTGCCCCACAGCGACACGCGGGCTGGGTACTCGTGTTTCGGAGAGAGCTGATCCACAGGCAGGTCCCCACAGCTAGAGGAGCCCTGGGTCCTGAGACCTGCCCTGATCTCCTGGGTCCTGAGACCTGCCCCGACCTCCCTTCGACACATCCAAGTTTGGAGACGACCCCCACTCCCGCCAGTGCCCCCATCTCCTGGGTCCCAAGGCCACTGCCCGGGCACCTCCGGCTTTGGCGCCTTCCCCGTTCCGATCTGACGCTCCCTCCCTGCCTCGGTGACCCCCGTGCCTGGCCACCATGGCGGCCGGGGTGGCTACCTGGCTGCCCTTTGCCCGCGCGGCCGCCGTGGGCTGGCTGCCCTTGGCCAAGAAGCCGATACCCAAACCGCCCAGCGACAAGCGACCCCGGGGGGACGAGATCCTGGTGGTGAACGTGAGCGGCCGGCGGTTCCAGACCTGGCAGAACACGCTGGACCGGTACCCGGACACGCTGCTGGGCAGCTCAGAGAAGGAGTTTTTCTACGACGAGGACAGCCAGGAGTATTTCTTTGACCGCGACCCAGAGATCTTCCGCCACGTCTTGAACTTCTACCGCACCGGCCACCTGCACTACCCCCGGCATGAGTGCATCCAGGCCTTCGACGAGGAGCTGAGCTTTTACGGCATCATCCCGGAGCTGATCGGCGACTGCTGCCTAGAGGAGTACCGCGACCGCAAGAAGGAGAACGCCGAGCGGTTGGCCGAGGACGAGGAAGCGGAGAGCGCCACCGACCTTTCGCTGCCGCCGGACAGCACCGTCCGGCAGCGGCTGTGGCGGGCCTTCGAGAACCCCCACACCAGCACCGTGGCCTTGGTCTTCTACTATGTCACCGGCTTCTTCATCGCCGTCTCGGTGATCGCCAACGTGGTGGAGACCATCCCCTGCCAGCCGCCGCCTGGCCGGAAGCGCCAGCAGCCCTGTGGCGACCGCTTCCCCTTGGCCTTCTCCTGCATGGACACAGCCTGCGTCCTCATCTTCACCGGCGAGTACCTGCTCCGGCTCTTCGCCGCCCCCAGCCGCTGCCGGTTCCTGCGCAGCGTCATGAGCATCATCGACGTGGTGGCCATCCTGCCCTATTACATCGGGCTGGTGATGCCGGAGAACGAGGACGTCAGCGGGGCCTTTGTCACCCTGCGGGTCTTCCGGGTCTTCCGCATCTTCAAGTTCTCCCGGCACTCGCAGGGCCTGCGGATTCTGGGCTACACGCTCAAGAGCTGCGCCTCGGAGCTGGGCTTCCTCCTCTTCTCGCTGACCATGGCCATCATCATCTTCGCCACCGTCATGTTCTACGCCGAGAAAGGCACCCGCAGCACCAATTTCACCAGCATCCCAGCCGCCTTCTGGTACACCATCGTCACCATGACCACGCTGGGGTGAGTCTGCCCTCCGCCCCCACCCTGCTTCCTTAGGGGAGGGTCTGCCGGGATCCCTCTGGGAACACCGCTCCCTTTGGGCCCAGTCCGAGCCAGATGCCTGGAACAGCCTCTGCAGTCTGTTCCTTTAGTCTCAGGTTTTGGAGTTGCCGTCTCGAGATTCCAGCCCTGGACTCTACCGTGGCCAGGAAATTTGGCCAAATGACTGAGTGCCCTGCGGCAGGTCCGTGGGACACCAGCGCTGCTGATGGGCCTGCTGGGAGCAGAGTGCGAATCCAACCCGGGCAATTCCCACACGCATCAGATTCAGAACAGACTGGGAAACAGCTGAAGTGTGCATGGTGGGTGTGGGGGAAGAGCTGGGAGCCAGGACTCCTGGGTTCTCCCCTGGCTCTGGGAGAGGAGTGGGGGCTGGTGGGTTAGGGCGGGCGGGGCTGGGAGCCAGGAGTCCTGGGTTCTCTCCCCGGCTCTGGGAAGGCAGTGGGGGCTGGTGGTTAGAGCAGGGGGGCTTGGAGCCAGGACTCCTGGGTTCTCTCCCTGGCTCTGGGAGGACAGTGGGGGCTGGTGGGTTTGAGCAGGGGGGGCTGGGAGCCAGGACTCCTGGGTTCTCCCCTGGCTCTGGGAGTGGGGGCCGGTTCATTAGAACAGGGGGCTGGGAGCCAGGACTCCTGGGTTCTCTCCGCGGCTCTGGGAGGGGAGTGGGGGCTGGTGGTTAGAGCAGTGGGGGTTGGAAGCCAGGACTCCTGGGTTCTCCCCTGGCTCTGGGAGGGGAGTGGAGGGCAAAGCACTGGAGCGGAGGAACTTGTGGGCGGGAGGCCAGGCCTGGCACGGCTGGTACCATCTGCAGTCGGCTGGATATTTTCTGGCTGCCCAAGGATGCAAACGTCTGTTCAGCTCATAATTCTTCCTAAGAGCCCTGTGGCAGCTTCCATCACAGGCCAGCAGCAGGGGGAAGGGAGAGTGAGAGGAGCTGAGGGCTGCAGGTCGGGAGTGAGGGGCATCAGCGGAGCTTGTGGGGGGACCCCAGCACTGGGCTAGCAGGGGGCTCTGGGTCGGGAGTGAGGGGCACCACATGTCTCTTTAACAGTCCTCAGGATTGCTGCGCACTTTTGCATCTTACTGCATCATTGCTGGGGCAAACCGCAGAGCTGGGGAGAGAACCCAGGAGTCCTGGCTCCCAGCCTCCCTGCTCTAACCCATCAGACCCCACTCCCCTCTCAGAGCCGGGGAGAGAATCCAGGAGTCCTGGCTCCCAGCCCCCCTGCGCTAACCACCAGACCCCTTTCCCCTCCCAGAGCCGGGAGAGAACCCAGGAGTCCTGGCTCCCAGCCCCCCTGCGCTAACCACCAGACCCCTCTCCTCTCCCAGAGCCGGGAGAGAACCCAGGAGTCCTGGCTCCCAGCCCCCCTGCGCTAACCACCAGACCCCTTTCCCCTCCCAGAGCTGGGAGAGAACCCAGGAGTCCTGGCTCCCAGCCCACCACCCAGCAACACACACACAATCCACAGGTCACTATACAAACTGTCTTTCCCTTACTTCCCACCAGGGGGTGCCAGGGGGGTTACTATTACACCAGCTTGTGGCAAAGAGATGCATTGTGGGTAAGGCCCAGGGCAGGAGGAGGGGGCAGTTTGGGTTCTGGGCTAGGTGGGATGGCTGGAGGTTCACGCTGCAATGATGAAGGGAGGAAAGCGTCTTCTCCACCATCACTAGGTTCAAGTGTTAATAGCCCCGATTGTGTGACAGGTCCCACCACATCAAAGGGGGGCTTGGAGGAGATGTGGCTTCATGGTGAAGGGAATGGGGCAGCACCAGGACTCCTGGGTTGTCTCCCTGGCCCTAGGAGGGGAGTGGGGTCTAGTGGGTTAGAGCAGGAAGATTGGGAGCCCGGACGCCTGGGTTCCATTTGCGGCCATGAGCCAGGGCCATCTGGGCCAAGCCCCCATGGGTTGAGTCCATTCTGCCTCCATAACTGTTGACAGCAGTTTCTGTGAAACAGGCTTCTCCTTCCTGTCCCAATCCCTCATGTGGCATTATGTGCGGTGGTTCCCCGGGTGCTCTGCCCCAGAGCTGGCTGCATCTCAGCACCAGGCGAGCCGTCCCCATGCGGTGTTATGTGCAACGATTCCCTGGCTGCTCCGCCCCAGAGCTGGCTGCATCTCAGCGCCGGACAAGCAGTCCCCATGCGATGTTGTGTGGTGGTTTCCTGGCTGCTTCGTCCCAGAGCTGGCTGCATCTCAGCTCCAGGTGAGCCGTCCCCATGTGGTGTTCTGTGTGGTGGTTCCCCAGCAGCCCTGCCCCAGAAGTGGCTGCATCGGATGCCCATCTGTGTCTGGGGACACGGCAGCTCTGTGCTTTCTCCTTCCAGCCCCCCTGCCCCCCGTCCCACTTCACGCCGAGGCCTGGGTGGCTGCCCGGGTGTTTTGCTCTGCACCAGATTGGGCACGTGGCGTGTAACCGAGACAGGGCCCTGCTGCAGCTCCATGGGGGATAAATTATTTATCCACAGAGCGCGGGAGGCAGAGACAGCTGCTTTCCGCAGCTCGCGTGTGCTGGGGGGGGCTGGCAGGGGCTGCAGGTCGGGAGTGAGGAGCACCGGCTGGGGTCGGATCCAGGTGACCTGCCTTGGGCTCGTCCTGAGGCTGGCGGAGATTCCACTGAATCGGCAACATGCTCGGTGAGGGCGGGGGGACTGGGAGCCAGGACTCCTGGGTTCTCTCCCCGGCTCAGGGAGGGGAGTGGGGGCTGGTGGTTAGAGCAGGGGGGCTGGGAGCCAGGACTCCTGGGTTGTCTCCCCTGCTCAGGGAGAGGAGGGGGTGCTGGTGGGTCAGAGCGGGAGTGGGGGTGTTGGCTCTTTGCATGTCTCTGCCATGGGGTTGTGATCTCATCTGCTCTAGGGCAAATTGGGGCCTAACCCCCCCCCACGATTTTGTTTCATGGCAGCTTTCAGGCCCTGCAGCTGCATCCTAGCAGGGCGGAGCCTCCTTCCCGCTCCCACATTTCTGTGCATCTCAGGCCCCGGCTGGCTCTCATCCCCACCCCCAGTGGAGTTACAGGGGGTCGGGGCTGTCAGGTCCCCCCACAACCATCCCCCTCCTCTGGTCCAAGGAGCAGCCGTCAGTACCCTGGTATCCAGCTCCAGCCCCACCCCTGGCTCAGCCCCAGGGCCCCCGCCCCCGGTATGTCCACCCCCCGGCTCAGCCCCAGGGCCCCTCCCCCCGGTATCCTGCCCTGCTGGGTCAGCCCCCCGCCGCCGCAGTGCAAGGTTGCAGCAACCTCTCGCCAGCCAAGCGGACCCACTCCACACTGGTAGCTGGGGACGTGTGAATATTTCATGTTCTCCGTAGTTACACACAGAGCTGGCCTAGAGCCTGCGGGGTGGGGGGGCTCCTGATTCCTTCCCCCTCTGGAATCCCACCCCCGGCACAGAACACAAAATCCCCTTCCTGCCCCCCGGGCCTCGCCCTTGTCCTGGGGTCTGCACTGAGCCACTAGGGGGCACCGTGCTGCAGGGAGCAGGGCAAGGGCTGGGCAGGGGTCTCTCTCCCCTGGAAGTCGGGGCTGGGGGGTGCCATGGGGCGGGGGTCTCAGCAGGGGGAGCCCAGTGTCCTGCCCAGTTAGAACAAGCCACCCCCCAGCTAAAATTCCCTGGAATTCCCACTTAATAGCAAATTCTTCTTCATTTGTTAGGCACCTGGTCCCAGCTGCCCCGCCTCAGAGCTGGCTGCATCCCCACATTGGGCGAGCTGTCCCCTTGCAGCGTTGTGTGCGGCTGGTTCCAGCTGCCCCACCCCAGAGCTGGCTGCATCTCAGCCCTGGGCCAGCTGTGCCCTTGCAGCGTTGTGTGCGGCTGGTCCTAGCTGCCCCACCCCAGAAGTGGCTGCACCTCAGTGCCAGGCGAGCTGTCCCCTTGCAGCGTTGTGTGCGGCTGGTCCTAGCTGCCCCACCCCAGAGCTGGCTGCGTCTCAGCACCGGGCCAGCTGTCCCCTTACAGCATTGTGTGCGGCTGGTCCCAGCTGCCCCACCCCAGAGGTGGCTGCATCTCAGTGCCAGGCGAGCTGTCCCCTTGCAGCGTTGTGTGCGGCTGGTCCCAGCTCCCCTGCCCCAGAGCTGGCTGCATCTCAGCACCGGGCCAGCTGTCCCCTTACAGCATTGTGTGCGGCTGGTCCCAGCTGCCCCACCCCAGAGGTGGCTGCATCTCATCGCCTTGTGTTACCCATAACAGGGAAGCTGTCACCACTCTCAAGCTGCGCTCTGAGCCATTGATTGATTCCTCAGCCCGTTAAATAAGTCATGGTGTTGTGGCGCGTATTTTATTATATAATCGCGGGTCGCCTGACGTGGATTAACAGTGTTTCTCCAGAAGCAATTTCGCTTTCCCAAGTGCTCCATTACTAATTGCAACACTTCTGCCGCCTGTGCCATAAACAGATAGCTAAGGGTTAATGTTTCTTTTGCCTGTAAAGGGTTAACAAAGGGAACCAAACACCTGACCAGAGGACCAATCAGGAAACTGGATTTTTCAAAGTCAGGGAGGGAATTTTTGGGGTCTGAGTCTTTTTTCTGTCTCTCAGCTATGAGAAGCTTCTTTCTATCTTCTAATCTTCTGTTTCCAACTTGTAAGTACAGGTAGAAAAACAATATAGGCTTTTATGTTGTTTTGGATGTATTTACATGTGTGTAGCTTGCTGGAATGTTTAAATTGTATCTCTTTGGAACAAGGTTGTTTATTCAATTTTTCTTTTAAGCAATTGATCCTGTATTATTGTCATCTTGATACAGAGAAATTTTGATGTCTTTTTTCTTTCTTTTTTTTATATAAAGTTTTCTTTTTAAGACTTGTTTGAGTTTTCTCTCTGGGTAGGCTAAGGAACAAGGGGAGGGAATTCTCTTTGTGTTAGATCTACGGAGGGTGAAGCTCTGCAGCACCAGGGAATTGGTGGGAGGGAAGAGATAGAATCATTTCTGTTTCCTTGTGTTTGGGGTTTGTCTCTTTGTGGAAGAGAGGGGACATGCTTCTTGGTACTGGGATGTAAAGAGGTTGCATCAGTCACTCTCAGGTTAGCCCAGAGAGGAAAGTCTGGGTGGGAGAGAGAGGGGGAAGGGAAGTGGGTTATTTCCCTTTGTTGTGAGACTCAGAGTCTCTGAGTCTTGGGGTCCCTCCAGGGAAAGTTTGGGGGACCAGAGCGAGGCAGGCACTGTAATTCCTGTCTGGTGGCAGCGAGATAAGATCCAAGCTGGTAATTAAGCTTGGAGGTTCATGCTAGGCACCCACATTTTGGACGCTAAGGTCCAGATTTGGGACAGAGACTTATGATAGCCTGTTATCCTCCTGCGGCGTTATGGGTGGCTATTCCCCAGCCGCCCTGCCCCAGAGGTGGCTGCATCTCAGTGTCGGACTAGCCATCCCGGCGTGGTGTTATGTGCGACTGTTCCCCAGCCGCCCTGCCCCAGAGGTGGCTGCATCTCCCCCACTGCACCGGCGAGGGGCCCTAGAGCAGCAGGGCTGTGAGATGCACGGGGTGGTTCACACCCCTACGAGCGACCGGCTCAGGCCCGCAGCAGACTCCAGCAGCGTCACATGTTGGGGTGTTTTTCCCCGCCCGCAAGGGGTAGGAACGGCCTTTTTTCAGCACCCAAAAGCTGAGCGTCTGGTGCATTCGTGTTCTTTTTTCTCTCCCTTCTCCCTGGCAGGTACGGGGACATGGTTCCCAGCACGATAGCCGGGAAGATCTTCGGCTCCATCTGCTCGCTAAGCGGGGTGCTGGTCATCGCGCTGCCGGTGCCCGTCATCGTCTCCAACTTCAGCCGCATCTACCACCAGAACCAGCGGGCGGACAAACGCCGGGCGCAGCAGGTCCAGGGGGGCAGCCCTGTGCAAAGGAGGGGGGATGCGGGGAGAGGAGAGTGAGCCAGGGGGTGGGGGTGGGGCTGAGATGCAGAGGGCGGCTGGGGGTCGGAAGGGGAGCTGGGGGGAAGGGTAGTGTCTGTGTCTCTGACTCTCCCCCCCACCCCGCAGAAGGTTCGCCTGGCACGGATCCGACTGGCGAAGAGCACCACGACCAACGCCTTCCTGCAGTACAAGCGGAACGGGGGCCTTAAGGTACCTGCCCTCAGCATGCGCACGCTTACCTCTTGCACGTGCACCCCTTGCACGCTCACCCCATTGCACTAGCAAATGCCCGTGCACCATGGCAGAACACGCTTGCCCAGTGGCAGGAGAGCACTCACTACACAGATGCCCTGCACGCTCACCCCCGCACACTCCCCCCCCCAGTGCTGACATCCCCTGTGCACAACTGCACGGCACACTCGCCCTGCCCACAATGATGTTAGCACAGCCCCTGTGCACACCTGCCCCACACACTGCCTCAGTGGCACGGACATGACCGTGCACGCTCAGCAGGTTCACCACTCACACTGTTGCACTAGCTCACTCACGTACAAACCCAGTGCACACTGGCTGCACACTCACCCTTCACACAAACACACAATTGCAGTAACACTCAGATGCACAATCACAGGGTACACTTACCTTTTACACATGCACACCATTACACTACCACACATGCACAACATACACTCACCACCACCCACTTGTACTAAACCCATCACTGTGCAAGCGCAAGGCACACTCACCTCACACTTTGCACACACACAATTACATTAACACTGGCACAGACGCTCACAGTTCTGTTGGCACTCCCATCCCCACACACTGCCCCAGTTGCACTGACACACCTGTGCACAATCACTGCACACTCGCCCCTTGCACACAGTCCCAATGCACACTGGATGTATACTCACACACTAACACACCCTTGCACAATCCCAATGCACAATTGCCCTTCACACACGCTAACACACCCATGCACAAATCCCAGTGCATAGTCACCTCTTGCACACAATTGCACTAACACACCCGTGCACAATCCCAATGTGCAATTGTCGCTCCTACTGGCACACCATTGCACTAACACCACCGTGTACAATCCCAGTGCACACTCACCACAACTTGCACGCTTCCCCAGTTGCACTGACACACCCAGTCTCACACCCTCCCAGCCTTACATACGCACAGGAGTGCAGAACACAGCTGTGTTCGCTCTTCGCACGCTTCCTCCCTCCCAACCCTCCTCATTGTACCCCTCCCACTCACCCCCACTCCCAAGCTCCCAGTAGGCTGTGGATGTGTGTGCCGGGGAGGGGGTGTCTGTCTATCTCTGATCTACCCCCAAAACAGGACCCGGGCAGCGCAGCCCATGCCTTGGCTGTGAGGAATTGTTCGACGTTCGAGCAGCAGCACCATCACCTGCTGCACTGCCTGGAGAAGACCACGGTGAGCAGGGGGCAGGGGCAGCTGGGGGTGGTGTGAGGGGCGGAGGGCACCGTGCTGAATCTCCCCCCCTCCCCCCCGCAGAGCCACGAGTTCATGGACGAGCGCTCGTGCAGCGAGGCCGGGCTGCGGGGCTCGGTGGGCGGACGGAGCAGCCGCAGCACCTCCTTCTCCTCCCAGCAGGGCGGCGCCACCTCCTGCTGCCCCCGCCGGGGTCCCCGGCGCCGGGCCCTGCGCCCGACCCCCTCCACCGCCTCCGTCAGCCGCACCAGCGCCCAGGAGCTCAACACGCTGCACGGCCACAAGGGGCCCGCCGCCCCCCAGAGGTAACAGCACCCCCACACTGGGGGCAAGGGAGGGGCACTGGGGGGCTGGGCGGGGGGAGGAATCGGAGGTGCTGGGGGCATTGAGCTGTGGGGAGGGGGAAGGGCACTGGGGGGGCCTGCCCCAGAGGGGTTGGGGCATGGAGGCTCCTAGGTCCTCCCCACAGCACATACTGGGGGAGTTGGCCCCCTCCCCCCCATCCACTGGGGTCTTTGCGCTGAACTATAGAGTAATGCTGGTGTCTGCTGCCACCTAGTGGACAAATGCAGAAAAGTGGGGGCTGGGAGCCAGGACTCCTGGGTTCTCTCCCCAGCTCTTGGAGGGGAGTGGGGACTGTGGTTAAGAGCAGGAGGGCTGGGAGCCAGGACTCCTGGGTTCTCTCCCCAGCTCTTGGAGGGGAGTGGGGACTGTGGTTAGAGCAGGGGGGCTGGGAGCCAGGACTCCTGGGTTCTCTCCCCAGCTCTTGGAGGGGAGTGGGGACTGTGGTTAGAGCAGGAGGACTGGGAGCCAGGACTCCTGGGTTCTCTCCCCAGCTCTTGGAGGGGAGTGGGGACTGTGGTTAAGAGCAGGAGGGCTGGGAGCCAGGACTCCTGGGTTCTCTCCCCAGCTCTTGGAGGGGAGTGGGGACTGTGGTTAGAGCAGGGGGGCTGGGAGCCAGGACTCCTGGGTTCTCTCCCCAGCTCTTGGAGGGGAGTGGGGACTGTGGTTAAGAGCAGGAGGGCTGGGAGCCAGGACTCCTGGGTTCTCTCCCCAGCTCTTGGAGGGGAGTGGGGACTGTGGTTAGAGCAGGGGGGCTGGGAGCCAGGACTCCTGGGTTCTCTCCCCAGCTCTTGGAGGGGAGTGGGGACTGTGGTTAAGAGCAGGAGGGCTGGGAGCCAGGACTCCTGGGTTCTCTCCCCAGCTCTTGGAGGGGAGTGGGGACTGTGGTTAGAGCAGGGGGGCTGGGAGCCAGGACTCCTGGGTTCTCTCCCCAGCTCTTGGAGGGGAGTGGGGACTGTGGTTAAGAGCAGGAGGGCTGGGAGCCAGGACTCCTGGGTTCTCTCCCCAGCTCTTGGAGGGGAGTGGGGACTGTGGTTAGAGCAGGGGGGCTGGGAGCCAGGACTCCTGGGTTCTCTCCCCAGCTCTTGGAGGGGAGTGGGGACTGTGGTTAAGAGCAGGAGGGCTGGGAGCCAGGACTCCTGGGTTCTCTCCCCAGCTCTTGGAGGGGAGTGGGGACTGTGGTTAAGAGCAGGAGGGCTGGGAGCCAGGACTCCTGGGTTCTCTCCCCAGCTCTTGGAGGGCAGTGGGGACTGTGGTTAGAGCAGGAGGGCTGGGAGCCAGGACTCCTGGGTTCTCTCCCCAGCTCTTGGAGGGCAGTGGGGACTGTGGTTAGAGCAGGGGGACTGGGAGCCAGGACTCCTGGGTTCTCTCCCCAGCTCTTGGAGGGGAGTGGGGACTGTGGTTAGAGCAGGGGGGCTGGGAGCCAGGACTCCTGGGTTCTCTCCCTGGCTCTTGGAGGGGAGTGGGGACTGTGGTTAGAGCAGGAGGGCTGGGAGCCAGGACTCCTGGGTTCTCTCCCCAGCTCTTGGAGGGGAGTGGGGACTGTGGTTAGAGCAGGAGGGCTGGGAGCCAGGACTCCTGGGTTCTCTCCCCAGCTCTTGGAGGGGAGTGGGGACTGTGGTTAGAGCAGGGGGGGCTGGGAGCCAGGACTCCTGGGTTCTCTCCCCAGCTCTTGGAGGGGAGTGGGGACTGTGGTTAAGAGCAGGAGGGCTGGGAGCCAGGACTCCTGGGTTCTCTCCCCAGCTCTTGGAGGGGAGTGGGGACTGTGGTTAAGAGCAGGAGGGCTGGGAGCCAGGACTCCTGGGTTCTCTCCCCAGCTCTTGGAGGGGAGTGGGGACTGTGGTTAAGAGCAGGAGGGCTGGGAGCCAGGACTCCTGGGTTCTCTCCCCAGCTCTTGGAGGGGAGTGGGGACTGTGGTTAAGAGCAGGAGGGCTGGGAGCCAGGACTCCTGGGTTCTCTCCCCAGCTCTTGGAGGGGAGTGGGGACTGTGGTTAGAGCAGGAGGGCTGGGAGCCAGGACTCCTGGGTTCTCTCCCCAGCTCTTGGAGGGGAGTGGGGACTGTGGTTAGAGCAGGGGGACTGGGAGCCAGGACTCCTGGGTTCTCTCCCCAGCTCTTGGAGGGGAGTGGGGACTGTGGTTAGAGCAGGAGGGCTGGGAGCCAGGACTCCTGGGTTCTCTCCCCAGCTCTTGGAGGGGAGTGGGGACTGTGGTTAGAGCAGGGGGACTGGGAGCAGGACTCCTGGGTTCTCTCCCTGGCTCTTGGAGGGGAGTGGGGGCAGGTGGTTAGAGGGGGAAGGCTGGGAGCCAGGACGCCTGGATTCACTCTCTCTCCCCCCACCTCCCCCAGCCGCTCCAGCTTGAATGCCAAGGCCCACGAGAACATGACGATGACCTACGATGGGGTGGACCTGACGGCTGCTCTCACCAGCATCCCCACGCCCCCCGCCAACACCCCCGAGAGCCGCCCCCCCTCGCCCCGTGCCCTCCCCAACTCCAGCCTGCCTGTCCCCCATCTGCCCCACCGCATGGTCAAGATCTCCTCCTTGTAAGGGCAGAGCGTGCAGTGGCTAGGAGGGGTGCCCCGTCCCCTCTGCCCACCACCAGAGCCTGGACACTGGGCTCCTGCCTGCCCTGGACACCTGGGTTCCACATGCCTAGGGGCATTGTCTTCCACAAACGCTGGGGTGTCGGCTGGCTGAGGGCCTGGACTGGCCCGGATGCCTGGGTCTCCCTGCTTCGGTGCATGTCCTCACCCGGCTGCCTGGGTCCCAGGGCCGTTGTCTTCCACAAACACTGGGGTGGTGGCCGCTGCCTGAGGGTCTGGATTTCTCCCAGCCGCCTGGGTTCCACAGGAGCATGGCCTGGCCCAGAAACCTGGGTCCCCCCACCCCCGCTTAGGCGCATGACTTCGCCCGGATGCCTGGGTCCCGCCGCTGTAGCAACTGTCTTCCACAAATCCTGAGGTGCCACCCCCGAGGGACACGGCCTTGTCCGGACCCCCACACCCCTTCAGCTCCCTGTTCGAAACAAAGCCATATCTAGGGGACAGCTATGCAAGACGAGCAAACAGCACTACTTCCAGGGCTGGCCTAGAGGGCAGCAGGATACGACACCTGGGTAAAGCCTTTCCCAACCCAATCCTGCCCCTCGCCCCAGGGCAACGTGGGCAAGAGCCCTGGTTAACCCAAAGTCCTTGTATGTCCTGTGCTGGGAGGGGAGTTGGGTCCTGCCAGCGGAGGGGGCTGGGAGCCCGGACGCCTGGGTTCTCTCCCTGGCTCTGGGAGGGGAGTGGGGGCTGGTGGTTAGAGCAGGGGAGGCTGGGAGCCAGGACTCCTGGGTTCTCTCCCAGCTCTGGGAGGGGAGTGGGGGCTGGTGGGTTAGAGCAGGGGAGGCTGGGAGCCAGGACTCCTGGGTTCTCTCCCTGGCTCTGGGAGGGGAGTGGGGGCTGGTGGTTAGAGCAGGGGAGGCTGGGAACCAGGACTCCTGGGTTCTCTCCCTGGCTCTGGGAGGGAAGTGGGGGCTGGTGGTTAGAGCAGGGGAGGCTGGGAACCAGGACTCCTGGGTTCTCTCCCAGCTCTGGGAGGGGAGTGGGGGCTGGTGGTTAGAGCAGGGGGGGCTGGGAGCCAGGACTCCTGGGTTCTCTCCCAGCTCTGGGAGGGGAGTGGGGGCTGGTGGTTAGAGCAGGGGGGGCTGGGAGCCAGGACTCCTGGGTTCTCTCCCAGCTCTGGGAGGGAAGTGAGGGCTGGTGGTTAGAGCAGGGGGGGCTGGGAGCCCGGACCCCTGGGTTCTCTCCCAGCTCTGGGAGGGGAGTGGGAGCTGGTGAGTGAGAGTGGGGGCGGGCCTGGATGCCTGGGTTCTGTCCCTCGCTTGGGGAGGGGCAGGTTTGGGCCAGAGATCTTTTGTGGAAGCACCAAATCCACCAAGATTCACCTTCCCCCACCCGGATCAGACCCCTGGGCCCATATAGCCCAATGCCCACCCTAGATCAGAACCAAGGACCTGCGGGGCCGGACTCCTGGGTCCCTTCCCCACCCCCTTGGATGGACCCATCTACTCCCCACCAAGGGGGACACATCCAGATCTCCCTACCCCACCCTGAAATCCAAGCCTCTGGCCTATGCATGTCTCTTCCAGCACCGGGGGGCGCTGTCCATGGCTGCCGACCGCCACCTGCATGCATCTCCGTTCTAGCCTCAGTGGGACGGTGCCTCTTTGGGGGAGCAGAAAGGGGGGGTACCAGACCCCCCCCATATTCCACTCTCCCCTCCTTCCTGGGACCTTGCCTAGGTACAACAATCGACAGGGACCGGACGCCGAATCTGCTAATCACTTCGCGCCTTTGACGGGCCGCCGGCCACTTCGCAGTCTGCCTCGTGTGCCGTTCTAGGCATTCGGGGGTGGGCAGGACGCCTGGGTTCTCAACTTGGGGACAGGAGTGGGGTCTAGTGGTTAGAGTAGAGGGGCTGGGAGCCCGGATGCCTGGGTTCTCTCCCCAGCTCTAGGAAAGGAGGGGGTTGTCTCAGACCCCCGCCCCCTGCCAATAGCCTGTAGGGCTGTTGTGCCCCTGATAAGAGTGGCAGCGGCATTCCTCACCCCCTCCCCAGCACTAACTGTGGGGTGGGGGTCCTGAAACATCTTGACCCAGGTGGGCAATGCAGGGACGAATGCATGGAGCTGCAGGGGGACAGCCGGCCCGAGGAATGGCCAGCAGGGGGTGCTAGACGAGAAACTGAAGCCACGGAACCGGGTTGGGGGTAGGTGCCCCCGAGTCCCACCACGCGCTCTGCGAAAGCAGGCACCTCATTGGTTGAATAGCACAACACCCAATTCCTTGCATGGCCCCCCCCATCTAAAGCAATATACCCAGTGGGCACCCCCCACCCAAGAGGGCATCCTTATAGGGGGGTGCCCCGGCTGGGAGGGGGGGGTAACATGCCCCACACCTCCCCCTTCAATTTACCTCCATGTCTACATGAAGACGAGTGGAAAAGTTGGGGGGGCAGGACTCCTGGGTCCTCTCCTGACTCAGTGTGTGACTGGTCAAATCACTTCAACTCAGGTTCCCCTTTGTGTCCACAGGGGGAGAATAAAAGTGACCAGCTTTGGGGTCGGGAGGTTGGTAGTTGAACCCCTTTGAGGCCAGAGGCGAATTTGATGCACCTTGCATGTGGGGTGCAGGGTGGGGGGAGCAGTACAGAGGCTGGGGGGGCAGAGAAGCTGGGGATCGAGGGGCTGCCCTGAGCCCAGAGCAGCGCCGCTGTCGTTGGAGCAAATACAATGAAACGTGTTAAAGCTCAGAACCCCGACTCCCGACCTTCCTTGGGATGCGGGGGGCAAACTAAGAGGGGATGTGACACAAGGGGGCCCCTTGCAGGAGGGGCATCAGATCCAGGGTGACCCAGGACAGGGGGTGGCTGGGGAGTGGGATGGGACTGGGACACAGGGCCTCTCTCCACTAGCTCCTGGCTCAGGGATGTGTGTAAGGGCGCCAGGACTCCTGGGTTCTCTCCCCGGCTCTGGGAGGGGAGTGGGGGCTGGTGGTTAGAGCAGGGGGGGGCTGAGAGCCCAAACTCCTGGGTTCTCTCCCCGACTCTGGGAGGGGAGTGGGGGCTGGTGGTCAGAGCAGGGGTGCTGAGAGCCAGGACTCCTGGGTTCTCTCCGAGCTCTGGGAGGGTAGTGGGGGCTGGTGGTTTGAGCAGAGGGGGCTGGGAGCCAGGACTCCTGGGTTCTCTCCCGGCTCTGGGAGGGGAGTGGGAGCTGGTGGTTAGAGCAGGGGGGGCTGGGAGCCCGGACTCCTGGGTTCTCTCCTGGCTCTGGGAGCGGGGTGGGGGCTGCTGGTTTGAGTAGGGGGGGCTGGGAGCCAGGACTCCTGGGTTCTCTCCTGGCTCTGGGAGCGGGGTGGGGGCTGCTGGTTTGAGCGGGGGGGGCTGGGAGACCGGACTCCTGGGTTCTCTCCTGGCTCTGGGAGGGGAGTGGGATCTAGTGGTTAGAGCAGGGAGGGGCTGGGAGCCAGGACTCCTGGGTTCTCTCCTGGCTCTGGGAGCGGGGTGGGGGCTGCTGGTTTGAGCGGGAGGGGCTGGGAGCCCGGACTCCTGGGTTCTCTCCTGGCTCTGGGAGGGGAGTGGGGTCTAGTGGTTAGAGCAGGGAGGGGCTGGGAGCCAGGACTCCTGGGTTCTCTCCTAGCTCTGGGAGCGGGGTGGGGGCTGCTGGTTTGAGCGGGGGGGGCTGGGAGCCCGGACTCCTGGGTTCTCTCCTGGCTCTGGGAGGGGAGTGGGGTCTAGTGGTTAGAGCAGGGAGGGGCTGGGAGCCAGGACTCCTGGGTTCTCTCCCAGCTCTGGGAGGGGAGTGGGGTCTAGTGGTCAGAGCACGGGGGCTGGGAGCCCGGACTCCTGGGTTCTCGCCCCTCCTCCTGGGGCTGGGCGGGCGCGTAAGTCCATCGACTGGGATAATAGGTAAGGAAAGGGGTGGGACTATATTTGAGTGACAGACACCTCAGCCAATCAGAGCAGCTACCGTAGGGGCCTCTCCAGGGCAGGGCTAGAGAGGAAGGGGGCCCTTGATGGGATTATGCTTTGCAGCCAATCAGAATGGAGGGTTTTCTTCTTGGCCAATCAGAGAGCTGTCCTTCGCTGTCCAATCAATCGGAGACGAGCGCTGTGCTCTCAGCCAGTGAAATGTGGGCGCGTCTTCCCAGCCAATCAAAGTAATTAGCTGTTTCCTCCTCCAATCGGAGGTGTGGAGCCTCTCAACAGCCAATCAGAACGAGGGTAGGTCCTTCATAGCTAATGACAGATGGTGTCTCAGTCTTCTAGCCAATCAGAGATGGCTCCTTTGCGTTTCAGCCATTCGGAAATAGGTTCCTTGTTTCTCAGCCAGTGAGAAATGAGTCCTCCACATATGAGCCAATCAGAAATTGGTTCTGTGATGTTCAGCCAATCAGAAATGAGAGCTTCACCTCTGAACCAATAAGACAATTAAACGTTACTAAGGGCGGCCCAGGTCCCGCCTTCCTCTGTGTCGTTGCTATGGGCTGTGGGAGGGGGCATTGTAGTGGGAATACGGGGGTGGGTGGGACTTTTTTGGTGGCAGTTTAGCTTTGGCCAATCAGATAGTTGCCCCGTCAACCTGTGGCCAATGAGCGTGAGGTCGCACTTGGTAGCCAGTGAGACCAGGGTCGTTGCCAAGGCGTGCCTACTCCCCGCCCCCGGCGTTGCTCAGGGGAGTGACGGCGGAAGTGAGCGCGCGGGGTCAGGGGCCGGCTGTGTTGATGTTGACAGTAGGCCGGGGCCGAAAGCGAGGGGCTGCCGCGGAAGCCGGGAAGGGTCAAAAAGCCGCAACGGGGAGGGGGAAGGAGCGGGCAAGCGAAGGGTTGATTCGTCTGCGTCCGGCCGCCGGACACTGCTGCTCCCCCTCCCCCGGGGGTATTTTCGCCCCCACGACCTCTCCCTATGGGGGGGCAGTGAGTGTGTGGGGCAGAGGGAGCATCCCCTCTATCCGGGTACCGAGCCCTCCCTGGTACCCCCCTTAGCCCCTCCACCCGGGTGCCCCGCCCCCCCGGGGGCCCCCCCTTGGCCCCTCTATCCGGGTACCCCGCCCCCCCGGGACACCCCCCTTGGCCCCTCCATCCGGGTACCCACCATCCCCTTGGCCCCTCTATCCGGGTCCCCCGCCCCCCCCCCGGGTCCCCCCTTGGCCCCTCCATCCGGGTACCCACCATCCCCTTAGCCTCTCCATCCGGGTACCCCCGCCCCCCCCCGGGTCCCCCCTTAGCCCCTCCATCCGGGTACCCACCATCCCCTTAGCCCCTCCATCCGGGTCCCCCGCCCCCCCCGGGTCCCCCTTAGCCCCTCCATCCGGGTACCCCGCCCCCGCCGGGTCCCCCCTTAGCCCCTCCATCCGGGTACCCACCATCCTCTTAGCCCCTCCATCCGGGTACCGAGCCCTCCCTGGTACCCCCTTTAGCGCCTCCATCCGGGTACCCCGCCCGCCGGGACCCCCCCCTTAGCCCCTCCATCCGGGTACCCACCATCCTCGTAGCCCCTCCATCCGGGTCCCCCGCCCGCCGGGACCTCCCCCCTTAGCCCCTCCATCCGGGTTCCCGTCCCCCACCCGGGGCCAGCCCCGCCCGCCGGCCCAGCCGGGCCCCGCTCCCTCCCGGCCATGACGATCCTGCCCAAGAAGAAGCCCTGCCCGGCGGCGGGGGACGGGGAGCGGGACCCGCCGGGCGGCCCCTCCCGCGCCGCGGCCCCGGGCGGGGTGGGCGGCCCGGACCCCCACCCCCACCCCCACCCACGGGGGGGCTCCGGCCCGGACTCGCACGCGCGGGGGGGGGCCCGGCGGCGGGGGCGGCCCCCCTGCCGGCCCCGACCCCCGCGGCGGAGGGGCCCGATCCCGGGCCTCCCCTCCCCCGCCCCGCTGGGGGGCGCCCCCCGCCGGCTCGCCGCCGCCGCCGGGCCCCGGCGGGGTGGGGGGCGGCGGGGACCCGCTCGGGGGGCTGGACGGGCCCCCGCTGCTCGGGGCGGGCGAGGCCCGGGGCGGGGGCTGCTGCTCGGGGCCGGGGCACAGCAAGCGGCGGCGGCAGGGGGGGCCCGGCCCGGGCAGCAGCCCCGAGCGGGACGAGTCCGGCGGCGGCGCCGGCTGTAACAGCGAGGACGAGTACGAGACGGCGGCGGCCCGCGGGGAGAGCATGGACCCGGCCACCGTGGAGCAGGTACCCGGGGGGTATGGGGGCCCCTTCTGGGCGGGTTGGCGGGGGAGGGATCCCCTTCTGGTGGGTATGGGGGGCCCTTCTGGGGGGGTTGGTGGGGGAGAGGGATCCCCCTTCTTGCAGGTATGGGGGGCCCCCTTCTGGGAGGATTGGTGTGGGGGAGGGATCCCCCTTCTTGCAGGTATGGGGGGCCCCCTTCTGGGAGGGTTGGTGTGGGGGAGAGGGATCCCCCTTCTTGCAGGTATGGGGGGCCCTTCTGGGAGGGTTGGTGTGGGGGAGAGGGATCCCTCTTCTTGCAGGTATGGGGGGCCCTTCTGGGCGGGTTGGTGTGGGGGAGAGGGATCCCCCTTCTTGCAGGTATGGGGGGCCCTTCTGGGAGGGTTGATGTGTGGGAGGGATCCTCGTTCTGGTGGGTACGGGGGGGCTCTCCTTCTGGGAGGTTGGTGGGGGGGAGGGATCCCCCTTCCTGCTGGGTATGGGGGGCTTTCCTTCTGGGAGGGTTGGTGGGGGGAGAAGGATCCCCCTTCTTGCAGATATGCGGGGCCCTTCTGGGGGGGTTGGTGGGGGAGAGGGATCCCCCTTCTTGCAGGTATGGGGGGCCCCCTTCTGGGAGGGTTGGTGTGGGGGAGGGATCCCCTTCTGGTGGGTATGGGGGGCCCTTCTGGGGGGGTTGGCGGGGGAGAGGGATCCCCCTTCTTGCAGGTATGGGGGCCCCCCTTCTGGGAGGGTTGGTGTGGGGGAGAGGGATCCCTCTTCTTGCAGGTATGGGGGGCCCTTCTGGGGGGGTTGGTGGGGGAGAGGGATCCCCCTTCTTGCAGGTATGGGGGGCCCCCTTCTGGGAGGGTTGGTGTGGGGGAGGGATCCCCTTCTGGTGGATATGGGGGGGGGCCCCGTCCTGGGAGGGTTGATGTGGGGGAGGGATCCTCTTTCTGGTGGGTAGGGGGAGCTCTCCTTCTGGGCGGGTTGGTGGGGGAGAAGGATCCCCCTTCTTGCAGGTATGGGGGGCCCTTCTGGGAGGGTTGGTGGGGGAGAGGGATCCCCCTTCTTGCAGGTATGGGGGGGCCCCCTTCTGGGAGGATTGGTGTGGGGGAGGGATCCCCCTTCTTGCAGGTATGGGGGGCCCTTCTGGGCGGGTTGATGTGGGGGAGGGATCCTCTTTCTGGTGGGTACGGGGGGGCTCTCCTTCTGGGAGGTTGGTGGGGGGAGGGATCCCCCTTCCTGGTGGGTATGGGGGGCTTTCCTTCTGGGAGGGTTGGTGGGGGGAGAAGGATCCCCCTTCTTGCAGGTATGGGGGGCCCCTCTGGGAGGGTTGGTGGGGGAGAGGGATCCCCTTTCCTGGTGGGTATGGGGGGCTTTCCTTCTGGGAGGGTTGGTGGGGGGAGAGGGGTCCCCTTTCCTGGTGGGTATGGGGGGCTTTCCTTCTGGGAGGGTTGGTGGGGGGAGAAGGATCCCCCTTCTTGCAGATATGCGGGGCCCTTCTGGGAGGGTTGGTGGGGGAGAGGGATCCCCCTTCTTGCAGGTATGGGGGGCCCCCTTCTGGGAGGGTTGGTGTGGGGGAGGGATCCCCTTCTGGTGGATATGGGGGGGGCCCCGTCCTGGGAGGGTTGATGTGGGGGAGGGATCCTCTTTCTGGTGGGTAGGGGGGGCTCTCCTTCTGGGAGGGTTGGTGGGGGAGAAGGATCCCCCTTCTTGCAGGTATGGGGGGCCCCCTTCTGGGAGGATTGGTGTGGGGGACGGATCCCCCTTCTTGCAGGTATGGGGGGCCCTTCTGGGCGGGTTGATGTGGGGGAGGGATCCTCTTTCTGGTGGGTACGGGGGGGCTCTCCTTCTGGGAGGTTGGTGGGGGGAGGGATCCCCCTTCCTGGTGGGTATGGGGGGCTTTCCTTCTGGGAGGGTTGGTGGGGGGAGAAGGATCCCCCTTCTTGCAGGTATGGGGGGCCCTTCTGGGAGGGTTGGTGGGGGAGAGGGATCCCCCTTCTTGCAGGTATGGGGGGCCCCCTTCTGGGAGGGTTGGTGTGGGGGAGAGATCCCCTTCTTGTGGGTATGGGGGGGGGCCCGTCCTGGGAGGGTTGATGTGGGGGAGGGATCCTCTTTCTGGTGGGTAGGGGGGGCTCTTTTTCTGGGAGGGTTGGTGGGGGGAGAAGGATCCCCCTTCTTGCAGGTATGGGATCCCCCCTTCTGGGAGGGTTGGTGGGAGGGAGACGAATCCCCCTTCTGGTGGGTATGGGAGGACCCCTGGTATGGGAGGAGGGAGATCCCCCTTCTTGGAGGTTTGGGGGGGACCCAGACCCCCCTCTTCTGGGTTATTAGGAGAGTGGGACCTGCCTCTAAGGGTGTGGGGACCCCCTTGGCTATTGGGGGACCCCCCTTGTGGGAGGGCTGGTGGGGGGGAGATGGATCCCCCTTCTGGTGGGTATGGGAGGACCCCTGGTATGGGGGGAGTAAGATCCCCTTTCTTGGAGATTTGGGTGGGACTGGGACCCCCTTTTCTGGGCTCTGGGGAGAGTGGAACTGCCTCTGGGAGTGGTGTGGGCACCCCCTTCCTCTGGGCTATTGGAGGGATTCCCCTTCTCTGAGCTATGCTGGAGAATGAGGGATTTCTTCTCCGCTGAGGGCTGTGGGGGCACAGGGGGATCTGCCCTTTCTGTAGCAGGTGCCCTGGATGGTGGGGGACCCCCTTCTGAGCTGTGGCACAGATGGGGATCCCCTCTGAAGAATAGGGGAATCACCCCCTGTAGAGCAGGTATTCAGGGCAGCATTCTCTCCTTGGGAGTGGGTGGACCCCCTCCCTCTGAGAGCTGGGGGAAGTGGGGAGACCCTCTCCTCTGACCTGGGCTGGATGAGAGCAATGCCCCCTCATTGGGGAGGAGGGACCCTCCACTCCCTGATCTGGGGGAGGCCCCCCCTTTCAGATGTGTGGTGAGCCCCCTTCCTCTGATATGGGGGTGGGGGCAACCCTGCCTGGGGTGATGTTGATAGGCAACCCTGCTCCCTCTTATGAGGGGGCTCTGTTCTGGAAGTGGAAAGACACCCCCCCCCATATGATGGGGGGACGGATGTAACAATCAGGTGGTGACTCTTACTTTTCCCCATGGGCCCCCTGCTATGTGATAGGGGAATGGGGGGGTGTCTACTCTGGCACGTATCCCTGTCAGGTAGTGGGGGTGCTCTGAGCTGGGAGATAATGCTGTTTTTCCAGCTCTACCCTCATCCCATGCGGTGGGCTCTGAGGGGGTCCCTGTATTGTCACCCTATTAGTCTGCTGTTTATCCCCCCTTATTGCTGTTTGGGTGCGGGTACCCCCAAGCACCCTCCCCCAGCACTCATTCTTACTCATTAGGGGGCACTTGACCTGGGAACTCCACCCCAGCCCACCAAGATTCAGTGGCTGGGATGCTCGGACCAAGGCATCCGGACCTGCATTCCCTTTGGAGGTGGGATGCGGGGGACCCAGGCATCTGGAGGCTCTGGTTCCCTGAGCACACTGGGAACCCAGGCATCTGGGCGCTCTGCTCCTAGCCCCCCTCCCCCCGATGGTACTGTGTGTGTGTGTGTGTCCCTCAGTGTCCCTGCTGGAGAGGATGAGTCCTGCTCTAGATTGTGCTAGAGCGTAAGAGACACACAATTCACCAGGTGAGCAAGTGAAACTAACTAGCTTCCTCATGGTCTCCTAGCAGTAGTGAAAAGTGAACTGTGTGTTATCGTAGCATCTAGGAGCCCAGTCCTACCCCAGGACCTCATTGTTCTGGGTGCTCGACAGGATATATTCGGTGTATTTTGGTAGTATGCAGGAGCTCCATCCTGGACTGGGACCCCCTTTTGCCAGGCGCTGTATGTTATCTATTAGGTGAATTACGGCTCTGCCGCAGGGGGGCCTTGCACCAGGCATTATATGTTATCTATTAGGTGTATTACGGTAGCACCTAGGACGGACACACCCCTTGCACCAAGCGCTGTATGTTATCTATTAGGTGTATTATGGTAGCACCCAGGAGACAGACAGACAGACACACACCCTTGTGCCAGGCGCTGTATGTTATCTATTAGCTATATTACGGTAGCATCCAGGACACACACACACACACACACACCCCTTGTGCCAGGCACTGTATGTTATCTATTAGGTGTATTATGGTTCTGCCCCAGGGGTGCCTTGCACCAGGCATGGTATGCTATCTATTAGGTGTATTACGGTAGCACCCAGGACGGATGGATGGACACACACACACACACACACCCCTTGCACCAAGCGCTGTATGTTATCTATTAGGTGTATTATGGTAGCACCCAGGACACACACACACACACACACACCCCTTGTGTCAGGCGCTGTATGTTATCTATTAGGTGTATTATGGTAGCACCCAGGACACACACACACACACACACACACACCCTTGTGCCAGGCGCTGTATGTTATCTATTAGGTGTATTATGGTAGCACCTAGGACGGACACACCCCTTGCACCAAGCGCTGTATGTTATCTATTAGGTGTATTATGGTAGCACCCAGGAGACAGACAGACAGACACACACCCTTGTGCCAGGCGCTGTATGTTATCTATTAGGTGTATTACGGTAGTGCCCGTGGAAGGGCCTTGCGCCAGGCTCTGTACAAACACAGACCAGAGAGAGACTCCCCAGTCCCGCAGCCTGAACCCAGCCCTGCCCTGGCTGCAGTGGGGTGGAATTACCGTTGTCCCTCCCGCCAGCCCAGCAGACCTGCCCCCGGCGACGCGTGGCTCTGGGTCGCCCAGGGCACTGGGGGAGATGTGGGTGAATCCTGCTGCTCGCCTGTTGGTTCGGGGCGAGACCCACTCCAGGGAAGAGAGGCTCCGGCGGGCCGGGTCTCAGCCCCAGTGCGCCACACGTGACAGCGCGGGGTATCGCTGGGGTAACTCGCCGATAGACAGACCCGTCACCTATCCCTACTAGCCAGGCGCAGCGGTGCCCAGACGTAGGCCGACTGTCTCTCGGTTGTTGACAGCTTGCCTAGCTGCACGTGCCGCCTGTTGAGTTGGACTGTTGCAGGGGATTGTGGGATGTCGCTTGGCCTAAGGGAACAGGACTCTGGGAAAACCTGCCAGGCATCCCTGTAACGGTGTCTGTAGGAACATAATGGCGTCTGGTTTGTCTAGCTGGGGGGATCCCCAATCCGGGCTGGCTTCACAGGGCCTGGCATTCAGGGGAAACCCCACCCCAGCTGGGCTATGGGTCCTGTGGGATCTCTTCTCCCCAGGACTGGGATCGGGGAAGGGGGACCGGAGCGGGCCTGCGGTACTGTACATGTTTGGAATAGATATCTCCTACTTCAGGTCCATTAATGCTTAATGCAGCGAACCAAGATGAGGGGGCCTGGTCCCACAGCTAATGTTGAGGGGGGCTTTCCTAGGGCAGCGTGGGGGGGATTTGTGTGGGTCTGGCAGACCCCCTTTCCTACTCGAGGGCCTGACAGAATCTGATCTGTAACCCAATCCGTCCCACCATTACCGCGGGCGCCCAGGCCATGGGCTGGTGCCCCATATGCAGCTGGGGGGCATCAGCTGGGACACTGAGCAGCCCTTCCAGGGTCTTGAGCTTGGATCCTGGCTCCCAGCCCCTCTCCCACCCACCGCTGTAACCACTAGGCACCAGCGCTCTATAACACGCCATGTACATATCCTACATTATGCCAGATACTGGGGGCCTGGGCTCTGAGCAGGGGCCTTAGGAGCTGGGAGACAAGGTGGCTGGGTGCTAGGCGACGCTGAGCTGTGGGGAACGGGCTGGGGGGCTGGGCAGGGGGTGCTCTCCCTGGCAGTTAGGGCTGGAGGCAGGTGAGGGGCTGGACAGGGGACGCTCTCCCCTGGCAGTCTGGGCTGGGGGCAGGTGAGGGGCTGGACAGGGGACATTCTCCCCTGGCAGTCTGGGCTGGGGGTAGGTGAGGGGCTGGGCAGGGGACGCTCTCCCCTGGCAATCAGGGCCAGGCACTGGGGGGTGCTGTTGGAGGGAGAACATAAGAGCGGCCAGACTGGGTCAGAGCAAAGGTCCATCTAGCCCAGTGTCCTGTCTGCTGACAGCGGCCAATGCCAGGTGCCCCAGGGGGAGTGAACCCAACAGGTGATGATCAAGTGATCTCTCTCCTGCCATCCATCTCCACCCGCTGACAAACAGGGGCCAGGGACCCCATTCCTTACCCAGCCTGGCTACTAGCCTTTAACGAACTTAACCTCCATGCATGTATCCAGTTCTCTTTTAAACCCCGTTCTAGTCCCGGCCTTCACAGCCTCCTCAGGCAAGGAGTTCCACAGGTTGACGGTGCGCTGCGTGAAGAACTTCCTTTGATTTGTTTTAAACCCGCCGCCCATTCATTTCATTTGGTGGGAATAAGTAAATAACTTTTACTTCTCCACTTTCTCCACATCACTCAGGATTTTAGAGACCTCTGTCATATCCCCCCTTTGGCTCCTCTTTTCCAAGCTGAAAAGTCCCAGTCTCCTTAATCTTGCCTCATCTGGGACCAGTTCCAAACCCCTAATCATTTTAGTTGCCCTTCTCTGAACCTTTTCTAGTGCCAGTAGATCTTTTTTTGAGGTGAGGAGATCACATCTGTGCACAGTATTCGAGATGTGGGCGTCCCATGGATTTATAGAAGAGCAATGAGAGATTCTCCCTCTTATTCTCTATCCCCTTTTAATGATTTCTAACATCCTGTTTGCTTTTTTGACCGCCTCTGCGCACTGTGTGGACGTCTTCAGAGAACTATCCACGATGACGCCAAGATCTTTTTCCTGACTCGTTGTAGCTAAATTAGCCCCCATCATATTGTGTGTGTAGTTGGAGTTATTTTCCCAACGTTCATTACTTTACATTGAGCCACATTACATTTCATTTGCCATTTTGCTGCCTAGACACTTAGTTTTGTGAGATCGTTTTGAAGTTCTTCATGGTCTGCTTTGGTCTTAACTATCTTGAGCACTTTGAGACAAGTGGCTGGACAGGGGAGTCAGGGTCAGGCACTAGGGGGTGCTGTGCTGTGGGGCTCGGCTGGAGGCACTGGGGGGCTCCATGGGGCGGGGGCACGTAGTAACTTGCTGACGCGGTGCTCTCTTGTCTCCAGCAGGAGAACAGGTTTGAGAAGTCACTGCGGGAGAAGAAAGGTTTCATCATCAAGCAGATGAAGGAGGACGGGGCTTGTTTATTCCGGGCTGTGGGTAAGTTGGGGGTGGGGAGGATGTGGGGCACCCCTGTCCTGAAGGGGAGCAGCCTGATCTCTTTCCCAGCTCTTCTGGGATAAGTTGGGGGAGCAGGTCAGAGTGGGGATGGGGGTCAGTGTTGGGGGGCTGGGGGTTGGGGTGGGGACCTACTCAGAAGCAGGTCAGAGTTGGGGGGGTCAGGAGTGATGGATGGGAGGATTTGGAGCAGGGTTGGGGGTGTCCTAGGGAGTGGGTTTGGGGGTCAGAGTTGGGGGGCATGAGAGAGGATTGGGGGGCCTGTGGGGAAGCCATAAGAACAGGGTGTGGTAGGGTCAGGTTCGAGGGGGCTGGGGTCCCTGTGGTGAGATCGAGTGGTTCCGCTAGGCCTTGACTCTGGGTTCCTGGAAAGTGGGTGCTGGGGGGGGTGTTCTCTGCTGCCCGCCAGCTGTTTTCAGGGTGATCTCTGAGTTGTGGGGTTCGTGGCCCCCAGGGCCTTGGCTCTGGGTTGGACAAAGCAGGGGATGGGGGGGCGGCTTTCAGGTGAGACTGTACGATGGACAATCAGGGTGAGGCAGATCCCTCAAGGTGGGGCCCCCGGCCAGGAGTGGGGCCCCATCGCGCCGGGTGTGACACGGATACCCCATAAGAGACAGGCCCTGCCCCGGACGAGCTTCCCGTGGGTGCTGATGAGGGGCGCGAGGGGAAATCGGGGTACGAGGTCAAGGCGGGAGACAGAGCTGGGGTAGAAGCCAGGAGTCCTTAGTCCCAGCCCTTCCCCACAAGTCCACACTGCCCCTGGGAGAAACAGCGAGCCCTGGGGCTGGGGGGTTGCCCTGCTGCAGGGTGAGGGCCTGGGTGGGGGGCGCCCTGCCCTGGCTGGCAGGGCCGAGCTGCAGGGGCCTGGGTGTGGGGTGCTCTGTCCTGGCCAGAAAGGCCCCGCTGCAGGGTGAGGGGCTGGGTGGGGGGCGCTCTGCCCTGGCCGGCAGGGCCCCGCTGCAGGGTGGGGGGCGCTCTGCCCTGGCCGGCAGGGCCCCACTCCAGGGTGAGGGGCTGGGTGGGGGGCGCTCTGCCCTGGCTGGCAGGACCGTGCTGTGGGGGGCGCCATGCTGCAGGGGGCAGGGCAGGGGGCGCTCTCCGTGTCAATCATTGGTCTTCTATTAATTGACATCTTTAATTGTGCCCCTCAGGCCCTGTGATCAGCTGCTCATTTGACCCATAGGGGTGTATGACTCCCCCCATATGGAGGGGCGGGGAATCAGTGACCTGGCCCCTTTCCCAGAACTCTGTTCTCCTCCTACTCCACCTCCCCCAGAGGTGGGGGATTCCTAGATCGAGGGTCCCCCGATGGGTTGGGTGCTGCAGACATTTGGGGTACACCCCGAATGAGATCAGGATCCCACCCCATATGACCGAACATAAGAACTGGGGGTAGCGCACAGCCTGCCCTCCCCAGAGGGGGCTACATCTGAGCACTGGCCTAACCATCCCTGCGGGGCATTAATGTGCAGCTGTTCCCCAGCTGCCCCTCCATCTCAGTCTCACAGGCATGAAGTCTCTTACCCTGTCAGTGCCTTTTCCCAGGTGACCAGCAGGGGGGAGCACAGCCCTGGCATTGCCGTCTCCTTCGTGTCAACCCCACACACCCGCTTGCTTCTGCCGAGATAAACAGCTTCCCTTCCCCTGGCCAGCGCCTGCTCCCCACCCCTCCTATCACCCCTGACGCAGCAAAGCGGGGCTGCGGGTGGGGGAGCAGGGCACAGGTGGAGGCGGCGAATGAGCCAGGCCACTGTGATCTGTGTTTTGGGGGTTTTTTCTGGGGGTGAGTGGTATGGTAGTTTTGAGGTAGGTGAAGAGAGAACCCAGGAGTCCTGGCTCCCTTCACTGGCGCTGGCTTGGCAGGGGGCTGGCATGGCTGCTGAGTCGTGGCAGTGTTTTGCTGACTGGGCTGCTGAGTCATGGCAGAGTTTTGCTGACTCAGAGGAGGTTTTGCAGCATCATGTTTTGCTCCTGCTCTGCCCAGGCCTGGCAAGGCCTTGTCATGGTCGCTGCTCCCCAGACTCAGCCGCCTGGAGGGCCCCGCCCGGCCCGGCAACTAGAGCAAGGTGCCTTCCCACACCACAGCTGCTCTCTCTGCCAGCAGTGGTGCAGCCATGGCGACAGAGCTCAGGCGTCCTGACCCCCAGCCCCCCACCCCTTCTATCCCATTAGACACACTCCGCTCTCACAGCTGGGCAGAGAACCCAGGCATCCTGGCTCCCAGCCCCCCCTGCTCTAACCACCAGCCCCTGCTCCCTTCCCAGAGCTGGGGAGAGAACCAAGGAGTCCTGGCTCTCAGCCCCCCCTGCTCTCACCCACCAGCCCCCACTCCCCTCCTAGAGCCGGAGAGAGAACTCAGGCATCCTGGCTCCCAGCCCCCCCTGCTCTAACCACCAGCCCCCACTCCCCTCCCAGAGCCAGGGAGAGAACCCAGGAGTCCTGGCTCCCAGCCCCCCCTGCTCTAACCACCAGCCCCCACTCCCTTCCCAGAGCCAAGGAGAGAACCCAGGAGTCCTGGCTCCTAGCCCCCCCTGCTCTCACCCACAGCCCCCACTCCCCTCCCAGAGCTGGACAGAGAACCCAGGCGTCCTGGCTCCCAGCCTCCCCTGCTCTAACCACCAGCCCCCACTCCCCTCCCAGAGCCAAGGAGAGAACCCAGAAGTCCTGGCTCCCAGCCCCCTGCTCTAACCACCAGTCCCCTCCCAGAGCCGAGAGAGAACCCAGGCGTCCTGGCTCCCAGCCCCCTGCTCTAACCACCAGCCCCCACTCCCCTCCCAGAGCCAAGGAGAGAACCCAGAAGTCCTGGCTCCCAGCCCCCTGCTCTAACCACCAGTCCCCTCCCAGAGCCGAGAGAGAACCCAGGCGTCCTGGCTCCCAGCCCCCTGATCTAATCACCAGCCCCCACTACCCTCCCAGAGCCAGGGAGAGAACCCAGGAGTCCTGGCTCTCAGCCCCCCATGCTGTAACCTCTAGACGCACTTCCCACCTGCTTAGCTTAAAGGCAGCTCTTGCCTCTCGTCAATTACACGTACATTTTCCCAGCAGGACGTCAGTTTCCTTCCTCTTGTGATGGGTTTTCCACCTGCCCCCTATGTGGAACATTCCCTGCCCCGAGCATCAGCACCCGTCCCACGCATCCTCCCCGGGTTAGAGGGGGGCTGGGAGACCGGACTCCTGGGTTCTCTCCCTGGCTCTGGGAGGGGAGTGGGGGCTGGTGGTTAGAGCAGGGGGGCTGGGAGCCAGGACTCCTGGGTTCTCTCCCTGGCCCTGGGAGGGGGGAGTGGGGTCTGGTGGTTAGAGCAGGGGCCGCTGGGACCCAGGATGCCTGGGTTCTGTCCTTGGCTGGGAGAGGGGGTCTCGTGAGCACCGAGAAGTGACTGAAACCCTGGTATTAGAAAGCCTTTGTGGTGTGAGGGGTGGGGGAATTTCAACCACCCTGTTTTGATAGAAACTGAAACTCGCAGGCCGAGAAGGAGGGAGGCAGGTGACTGCTGCTCTAGCTCTGTTCTCAATAGTGCCCCACCCCCAGCAGCCCTTCGTCCCTAACGTTCAGCTGCCCCTCGGGGAAAATCTTCAACCCTGCATTAGCTTCAGCCCTTCCCTGACTTACTTAGCACTGTTTGTACAGCCACAGTGCCACTGGGGAACCAGGGAGAGAACCCAGGAGTCCTGGCTCCCAGCCCCCCCCCCGTTCTAACCACCAGCCCCCACTCCCCTCCAGAGCTGGGAGAGAACCCAGGAGTCCTGGCTCCCAGCCCCGGCTGCTCTAACCTCACCAGCCCCCACTCCCCTGCCAGAGCTGGGAGAGAACCCAGGAGTCCGGACTCCTAGTCCCCCACCCAACCCACTGGGCCCATAGGGCCTTCCTCCCCATTTCTACTGCTTTGTCTTCCATTCCAAAGGATCCCTAAGGCTGGCTCCCTGGCCACTGAGCTGCAGCCACCTCTGGGGCAGGGAAGTCAGGGAACAGCCGCGCCGCGGGGTGTGTGCACTCAGGGAGCAGGGGTCGTCCCCTGTGTGCTGGGGGCGGAAGCACCGCATGCACCACTGGCCGGCCTGCCTTCGTGGTTACTGACTTTTCCTCTTCCTGCAGCCACGATGGGGAATTTGGCTGCTAAGAATAGCCAGCACTTTACATACACTGGGCCCCTCCCGCCCCTGGGGGGCAGCTGCTTTCACCTGCCACAGCAGAGAGTGAGGAGCAGGTAATGACTCTGAAGTCCTGACACTCCCATGCTGTAACCAGAGCCAGGGAGAGAACTCAGGAATCCTGGCTCCCAGCTCCCCCAACCCTCCCAGAGCCAGGGAGAGAACCCGGCAGTCCTGGCTCTCAGCTCCCCGCACCCTCCCAGAGCCAGGGAAAGAACCCAGGAGTCCTGGCTCTCACTACATTCATAGCTCCAGTAGTGAGTGTGGACTTGGAGCTAGAACTGTTGCCCAGCTGCCCTGCCCCAGAGATGGCTGCATCTTGGCGAGCAATTTCTAAATCCCTTTAAGCTCCGTGATCCTTTTGGGTGTCCCCATCCTGTCCCCTGTTAACCCTGCGTTGCCAGGTGCTGGGCCCAGATGCATTTGTAGATTTCACACTCGCCCATGTGGGTTGATTCCCCCCCCCCAAAAGAGCGGTTAATTTGTTTGTTTGGATGGAGACCCGGACAGAGGTCTGAGAAGGCTGCAGCGAGGTGGTCAAAATAAATCTATGGAGAGATGGCTGCTGAGGTAGCTGGGGACCCATCACTGTATTACGGGAGGGAGCAATCACTCAGTTTCTCGATACATCTATTAGTCAGTAGGGAGAATTTCAATCCGGGAGCAGACGCTTTTTGACTGGCACAGTGTGATATGATGACAGCGCCGGGCCCCAGACACCTGGGTTCTATTCCCAGACTGGCTGGGTGAACTTGGGCAGACAGCCGCCCTGCTGGTGGTGCGTCTGTTTCTCCTCCCAGCGTTTGTGTTGGCTGGAAATTTTCCAGGGCCGGGACTGTTTCTCGCTGTGTCTGCACAGCACCCGCCCAGTGCCTGCCGTAACAGGAACCCCAGTCTTGGTTTGGGTGGGTGGTCTGGATAATGCCCCATGCGATGGGGCCCAATCTTGGTCAGTGGGGCCTGTCCAGCACCGAGCAAAGACTGAGGCACTGATCTCACTTGAGTGGGAGATAGGGAGCTGGTGGGGCTCTGATCTCTCCCCGGGAGAGCAGGGGGCTGTCTGTGAAGCACCTGGCATAACAGGAGCCCCCCGTCTCAGCTGGTTCTTGTAAGAGCCCATGTTATGCAAGGTGTGTCCGTTGTGGTTTGGGAACCCATTGTGCCGGGTGCTGTGCATGGGATATTAGGGGTATTACAGTAGCAGCTCGGCGCACTGGGTAGCTGTTGTGCCAGGTGCTGTGTGTGGTATATTAGGTGTATTATGGTAGTATCTTGGCACATACCCATTGTGCCAGGTGCTGTGCGTGGTATATTAGGTGTATTATGGTAGCGTCTTGGCGTGTTCCTGTTGTGCCAGGTGCTGTGTATGTTATATTAGGTGTATTATGGTAGCGTCTTGGCACATACTTGTTGTGCCAGGTGCTGTGTGTGGCATATTAGGTGTATTATGGTAGCGTCTAGGCATTCTGGGTTGTGTCAGGTGCTGTATATTTTCCGACGTATTTCAGTAGCGTCTGGAGAAGGCGCGCTCTGGACCCTGGAGGGGAAAACAGACGGGAACTGGGAGCCTGTGCCGCTCAGCGCTGTCGCCTGCCAGCTGGGTGCCGGACCGGCGTGATGAACCCAGTTCTGGCCCTTGGCCGAAAACTCTTCCTGCCTGGGCCGAAGTCTCACACGCCGAGACCAGTGTCAGTTCGAGGCCAGCAAAACCCCTTGGCCCCTTTCAAAAGCGGCTCAGGGCGATTTGCTGTCGGCTTGGTTCCTCCTCGTTCTTTTCACTTGGTTCAGCTTTCGGTTCCGAACAGCAGCTCTTCTCCAAGTGCCATTTCTCTGCTTCACAAACCTTCCTCCTCCCGACCCTGTCTCGCAGGACGGGAGCTAATCATGGGAACACTGCCCTGCCGGGTGCGGCGGGCTCACCGGCTCTCCAGGGATCCGCGCTAGGGATTCCTTTGGGGCGTACGACAGAACCATCCCTTCTGGCCTCGGGATCCATGAATTTAGGGTTTTGGCAAGTCTCTGTATTCAACCTAAGCGAGCCGCGCTCGTCCGGTCTCCTCCGCTGAGATCAGCTCCCCGTTCCCTGACCGCAGCTCCCCCGAGGCTGGAGGGAGACGTGCCAGGGGCCTGGGGTGGGGGGGAGATAACAGCAAAGAATTGGGGGGCTTGGCCCTGAGGAGCTGCTGAAGGGATGACAAGCGGCTGCCAATGGAGGAGCTAGAAAAGGGGATTGTTGGTTTGGCCTCGTTTGGGCCGAATCACATTTCCCCCTCTGGTCTGTCGGGGTTTGTCAGCAGGCAGGGGATTGATACCGGACCCTTACGGACCTGGTGGGGGGTGAGGAATTTCCTGGCCTGGGGGGACGAATTTCCTGGCTTCTCTTGTGCCCCTGGGCGTTTCCGAAGCCGGCTGAACTCCGCCGCCCAATGCACAGCGGGCAGAACACTGCCATGAGCAGACCTGACGATCTCACTTGGGGACCTCCTTGCTCCAGGCATCATCAGTGAGGGAGAGAACCCAGGAGTCCTGGCTCCCAGCCCCCCCCACCCCCTGCTGTAACCACTATCCCCCACTCTCCTCCCAGAGCTGGGGAGAGAACCCAGGAATCCTGGCACCCAGCCCCACCTGCTCTCACCCACCAGCCCCACTCCCTTCCCAGAGCCATGGAGAGAACCCAGGAGTCCTGGCTCCCAGTGCCCCCCCCTCCCCTTCTGCAGTTGTGGAGGAGGGTGGAGTTTAGTGCATTGGGTGGGGAGTTGGGAACCAGGACTCCTGGGTTCTGTTCGTAGTTTCCCTCTCAAGTCTGGCTGTTGTTTGCCTCAGTTGCCCTTAGCCCTGGCCCCGCCTCCTAGTGACGGGGGGGGGGGGAGAATAGTGGGGGGGCAAACAGCTGTGGTCTTTTGCTTCCTGTTTTCTTGTGCCTTTCGCAGCCTGCAGCGTGTGTTTTTGCCGAGCGTGGGTATAAATAACGTATGGGCTGACCGCAGCGCAGGCTTCTGGGAAACCCAGCGGGTCCCCATGTGACTGACGGGAGCTGCTGGCCAAGCCCCCCGCCCCCAGCACCCCTCTAAACCCACATCCTTGTTTACATTGCAGTGGGGGGGGATGAGTCACTCGCTCCCATGATGCGGCAGTCGGCACATCAAGGTGTTAGGCCTCGTGAGGTACCCTGTACACCAGCCGAATCCAGGACAGGTGGGGAACCCAGGAGTCCTGGGCCCTAACCCGCTCTGCTCCAAGCCACCAGCCCCCACTCCCTTCCCAGAGCCGGGAGAGAACCCAGGAGTCCTGGGCCCTAACCCGCTCTGCTCCAAGCCACCAGCCCCCACTCCCTTCCCAGAGCCGGGAGAGAACCCAGGAGTCCTGGGCCCTAACCCGCTCTGCTCCAAGCCACCAGCCCCCACTCCCTTCCCAGAGCCGGTAGAGAACCCAGGAGTCCTGGGCCCTAACCCGCTCTGCTCCAAGCCACTAGACCCCCTTCCCTTCCCAGAGCCGGGAGAGAACCCAGGAGTCCTGGGCCCTAACCCGCTCTGCTCCAAGCCACTAGACCCCCCTCCCTTCCCAGAGCCGGGAGAGAACCCAGGAGTCCTGGGCCCTAACCCGCTCTGCTCCAAGCCACTAGACCCCCCTCCCTTCCCAGAGCCGGGAGAGAACCCAGGAGTCCTGGGCCCTAACCCGCTCTGCTCCAAGCCACTAGACTCCCCTCCCTTCCTAGAGCCGGGAGAGAACCCAGGAGTCCTGGCGCCCAGCCTCCTGCTCTAACCACCAGCCCCCACTCCCCTCCCAGAGCCGAGCAGAGAACCCAGGAGTCCGGGCGCCCAGCCCACCTCTCTCTAACTCCAAGATTCCTTGGATGGGAGCAGTGGCTAGAGCGGGGGGCTGGCAGCCTTGTTTATTTCCTAGCACTCCCAGTTGGCATCTGCCTGGACAAGGACTCGTGGGTCAGTGCCAGGGTTAGACAGGACACCATGGGTAGGAGTGAATGGCTGTTGTTCAGACTGGGGAGCGGTAAATATGAGGTCCCCCCAGGGGCTGTTCAACACATTCACAAAGGAGCTGGGAAAAGGGGCAAAGTTTGCGGCCGATACAAAACGACACGAGAGTCGAGTCCCCGGCAGGCAGCGAAGAGCTAGGAAGGGGCGGCCCCGAACCGGGCAACCGAGCGAGAGGAATTCAGCGTGGAGACCCGCTCGTTGGGAACAGGGTCCCAGCCGTGCCCCCAGACGGCTGGGGTCAAAATCGCTCTTCCCGTCCCAGGAACCAAGCTCGGGGTCGCGGTGGATGGTTGTATGATAACAGCCCTCAATGTGCCACGTGCTAGGAACCGTGAGCAGCATATCCTGGTGCTGCTCCGTGAATCCACGGGAGCCCCCACTTTGGAGGCTGTGCGCGGGTGCGGTCGCCCATCGCAAACATGATCTATTGGAAATGGAAAAGATGCAGAAAAGGGCAACAGAAATGATCAGGGGATGGAAGCGCTGCCATCTGGGGCGGCACTGAAGAGACGGGGCCTGTTCGGCTGGGAAAAGAGGCGACGGGGGGATAGGACAGAGGTCTATAAAGTCATGACGGGGGTGGGAATAGTGAACAGGGAATGTTATTTACCCCTTTGTGTAACACGTGAACTAGTGATCTGCTGAGGAAGTGAACAGGCAGCAGGGTTAAAACAGAGGAAAGGTGGTATTTCTTCACCCAGCGCAGTCAACCTGTGGGACTCCCTGCCAGGGGACGTGGGGCAGGCCGGAACTGGCACTGGGTTCAAAACCGAGCTCACTAAGTGCCTGGAGGAGGGGTCCGTCAGTGGCTGTTAGCCTGGGGGAGCAGGGACCCCCCCCCAAGTGTCCCTAGCCTCTGAGGGCCATATGCGGGGACTGGACGATCGAGGATGGATCATCGGTAAGTGCCCTGTTTGGTTCATTCCCTCTGAAGTGACACCAGGCAGGACACGGGCTGGATGGGCCCTGGGTCTGCCCAACTGTGGCCGTTGGTGCGATGTCCCTCCCACGCCCCTCGTGTCTCTGCATCACCTGTTCTGTCTCCCGACACCCCTCTCCTCTCTTCCAGCTGACCAGGTCTATGGAGACCAGGACATGCATGAAGTGGTCCGGAAGCACTGTATGGACTACCTGGTGAGTGGGGGCAGGGGGCCACAGCTCAGGGGATCCCCAGGGTGGCCACCTTAGTGTCTTCCCCTGCGGCAGGCCCCACGGACCCCGTGTCCCATTCCCCACCCCCCTGCGTCGGCCAGTCCTGCCCTGGGCTGGATGGGAGCCGGCGCCCCCCAGAGGGGACAGGCCCCTGCCCCATTCCCTGCCCCCCTGAGCCAGCCAGTCCCTGCCCAGGGGCCGGATGGGAGCCGGCGCCCCCCAGAGGGGACAGGCCCGTGCCCCCCTGAGCCAGCCAGTCCCTGCCCAGGGGCCGGATGGGAGCCGGCACCCCCCAGAGGGGATAGGCCCGTGCCCCCCTGAGCCAGCCGGTCCCTGCCCAGGGGCCGGATGGGAGCCGGCACCCCCCAGAGCCAGCCAGTCCCTGCCCTGGGGCCGGGTGGGAGCCAGCGCCCCCCAGAGGGGACAGGCCCCTGCCCCCCTGAGCCAGCCAGTCCCTGTCCTGGGGCCGGGTGGGAGTCGATGCCTCCCAGAGGGGACAGGCCCCTGCCCTCTTCCCCACCCCCTGAGCCAGCCAGTCCCACCCTGGGGCTAGATGGGAGCCGACAGGCCCCTGCCCCATTCCCTGCCCCCTGAGCCAGGCAGTCCCGCCCTGTATCACAGTCTCTCTCTGCCCCCCCCCCCCCCCCCCCCGCAGATGAAAAACGCTGATTATTTCTCCAACTACGTGACTGAAGATTTCACCACCTACATCAACCGGAAGCGGAAAAACAATTGCCACGGCAACCACATTGAGATGCAGGCCATGGCGGAGATGTACAACCGGCCTGTGGAGGTGTACCAGTACGGCACAGGTACCAGGGGGCGTGGCTTCTCGCTCAGCTCCGCCCCCCCGTGAGATCCGGCCCCTGGCTCCGCCACGAGATCCGGCCCTCGGCTCCGCCCCCCCGTGAGATCCGGCCCCCGGCTCAGCCCCCGGTGCCGCCCCCCTGTGGGATCCAGCCCCCGGTGAGATCCAGCCCCCGGCTCTGCCCCCGCCTCCGCCGTGAGATCCGGCCCCCGGCTCTGCCCCCCCACGAGATCCAGCTTCTGGCTCAGCCCCCGTCTCCGCCCCCCCGTGAGATCCAGCCCCCAGCTCTGCCCCTGCCTCCGCCACGAAATCCGCCCCCCGGCTCCGCCCCCCCATGAGATCCAGCCCCCGGCTCTGCCCCTGCCTCCGCCACGAGATCCGGCCCCCGGCTCAGCCCCCGGCGCCACCCCCCTGTGGGGTCCAGCCCCCAGCGCCGCCTGGCAGGGTCACGAGGAGACCCCCGCCCCGCGAGATCCAGCCCCCAGCACCGCCCCCCCCCCCCCCCGTGAGATCCAGCCCTCGGCGCTGCCTGGCAGGATCATGAGGAGCCCCCCCCAGGAGATCCGGCCCCCAGCACCGCCCCCCCCCCGTGAGATCCAGCCCTCAGCGCTGCCTGGCAGGGTCATGAGGAGCCCCCCCCACGAGATCCGGCCCTCAGCTCTGCGCCCCCCCCCCCCGTGAGATCCGGCCCCCGACTCTGCCCCCACCATGAGATCCAGCCCCTGGCTCCGCCCACCCCGTGAGATCCAGCCCCCGGCTCCAGCTGCTCACTGAAATCCCAGCTCCAAAGGAACAGAGGCCGGGTCCACACAGCGCAGAGCCCCCCTGGCAGGCCTGTGGGGGGAAATGGGACACAATTCACCCCCCTCCCGGAGCCGGAGTCCTCCCCGGGGACTTGCTTGTTCTCCCAGGCCATCGATGGGACATCCTGGCTCGTCCCATTACTCCAGACGCCTGGGTTCTCTCCCTAGCTCGGGGGGGTGGGGGGGCTGGGAGCCCGGACGCCTGGGTTCTCTCCCTAGCTCGGGGGCACTGGGAGCCTGGACGCCTGGGTTCTCTCCCTAGCTTGGGGGGAGGGTGGCGCTGGGAGGCTGGACTCCTGGGTTCTCTCCCTAGCTCGGGGGGGAGGGTGGGCGCTGGGAGGCCGGACGCCTGGGTTCTCTCCCTAGCTCGGGGGCACTGGGAGCCCGGACACCTGGGTTCTCTCCCTAGCTCGGGGCGGGGGGAGGGCTGGGAGGCTGGATGCCTGGGTTCTGTCCCTAGCTCGGGGGCACTGGGAGCCCGGACACCTGGGTTCTCTCCTTAGCTTGGGGGGGGGCGGGGGCACGCTGGGAGCCCAGACGCCTGGGTTCTCTCCCTAGCTCGGGGGGCGGGGGTTGGGAGCCCAGACTCCTAGGTTCTCCCTACTAACTAGGCTGTGCCCGCCTCTCGCAGAGCCCATCAACACCTTCCACGGCATCCAGCAGAACGAGGACGAGCCCATCCGGGTCTCCTACCACCGCAACATCCACTACAACTCTGTGGTGAACCCCAACAAGGCCACCATCGGCGTGGGGCTGGGGCTGCCTTCCTTCAAGCCAGGGGTGAGTGGGTGGAGCTGGACACATGACGGGTGGGGCAGGGTTGCAGCTGGGGGCAGGGCTGGGTGTGTGATGGGCGGGGCTGGGACAGGGCTAGGCGTGTGATGGGCGGGGCTGGGACAGGGCTAGGCATGTGATGGGCAGGGCCATGGGCCGGGTGGGGGCGGGGCTGGGACAGGGCTGGGCGTGTGATGGGCGGGGCTGGGACAGGGTTAGGCATGTGAGGGGCGGGGCGGGAGGCTGATTCTGACACAGGGCGGGGCACTCTGTGGGCGGGGCTCCCTGACCCCGCCCCCTCCCCGGCAGTACGCAGAGCAGTCGCTGATGAAAAGCGCCATCAAGACGTCAGAGGAGTCGTGGATCGAGCAGCAGATGCTGGAGGACAAGAAGCGAGCGACCGACTGGGAGGCCACGAACGAGGCCATCGAGGAGCAGGTGGCCCGAGAGTCCTACCTGCAGTGGCTGCGGGACCAGGAGAAACAAGCCCGACAGGTGAGCCCCCGCCCCCGCCCCTTTGGGGACTGGCTGGCTCACTCAGGGGGGTGGGGAACGTGACACGAGGCAGGGGATTGGCTGCCTGGGGGGCAGGGACAGGGTCGATTGGAGGTCGGGGAATGGGACCTGGGGGGGTGGTGGGGATTGACCAGGTGGGGGGTGGGGAATGGGACTGGGGTGGGGATTGGCCAGATTGGGGGCAGGGAATGGGACCCGGGGGGGGGAGGGGACGGGACCCGGGGTGGGGCAGGCTCTTCACTGCTCATCCCTCGCCACCCCCCAGCCCAGGAAAGCCAGCGCCACCTGCAGCTCGGCCACGGCGGCGGCGACCAGCGGGCTGGAGGATTGGAGCAGCCGCTCCCCGCGCCAGCGCAGCTCAGCCCCGTCCCCCGAGCACGCCGACCTGCACAGCGAGATCACCGCCCTGAAACCGCCCTCCCCGGGCACCGCCGCTGCCCTGGCGCTGGCCAAGCCGCCCTCGCCCTGCGCGCCAGGTCAGTGCCGCGGGGGCCGCCTGGGTTCTCTGCCCTCTTATCCAGGAGCTCAGAGGGGGTGATCAGGGAACTGCCCCAGTGCAGCCTTTCCCCCCCACCCCAGAGGTGGCTGCATGTCAGCGCCGGGTCCCCATGTGGTGTTCTGTGTGGCTGTTTTTCCCCGGCCCCAAAGCTGGATCATCCCGGGTCCCAGTCCCCAGGTGGTGTTCTGTGTGGCTGGTCCCATCCACCCCGCCCCAGAGCTGGATGCATCTCAACATCAGGCGAGCCATTGCACTGCAGTGTTACGTGGGGTTGTTCCCCAACCACCCCACCCCAGAGGTGGCTGCATCTCAGGGCCAATGAATATACATTCAGCCTGTTTAGCACTCCTCCCCCCCATCTCTGCGTCCCCAGGCACAAGCAGTCAGTTATCAGCAGGAGGCGGCCGAGCGACCCCACCCTTAGTGTCCTTGTACCCGGCCCTGGAGTGCCGGGCCATCATGCAGCAGATGTCACCTACTGCGTTCGGTGAGTGTCACCTCCGTGCTCTAATCACCAGCCCCCACTGCCCTCCCAGAGCTGGGGAGAGAACCCAGGTGTCCTGGCTCCCAGCCCCCCCTGCTCTAACCACCAGTCCCCATTCCCCTCCCAGAGCTGGGGAGAGAACCCAGGAGTCCTGGCTTCCAGCCCCCCTGCTCTAACCACCAGCCCCCACTCCCCTCCCAGACCTGGGAGAGAACCCAGGAGTCCTGGTTCCCAGCCCCCCCCGATCTAACCACCAGTCCCCACTCCCCTTCCAGAGCTGGGGACAGAACCCAGGCGTCCTGGCTCCCAGCCCCCGGCTCTAATCAACAGCCCCCCTTCCCCAAGCTGGGGAGAGAACCCAGGACTCCTTTGCAGATGGAGAAAAGGGCTCTGAATGGGGCCACGCCCCTGAAGCCAATAGCCCCGCCCCCAATTTGTGGAGGGGCCGGGAGGAGTTGGTGCTGGGCAGGTGCGATGTGAGGGGGCTGCGGGGGGAAGAGAAGGCAGCTCTGGGCTGGGCAGAGAGGCGGAGGAGCTCTGGGCTGGCTGCAGAGCAGAGGGGGCCGGGGGGGCGTGGGGGGAAGGGAGGGCTGGGCTGGCTGCAGAGCAGAGGGGGCCGGGGGGTTGGGGGGCGCGGGGGGAAGGGAGGGCTGGGCAGAGAGGAGGTAGGAGCTCTGGGCTGGCTGCAGAGTAGAGGGGGCCAGGGGGGCTGGGCTGGCTGCAGAGCAGAGGGGGCTGGGGGGCATGGGGGGAAGGGAGGGCTGGGCTGGCTGCAGAGCAGAGGGGGCCTGGGGGGCATGGGGGGAAGGGAGGGCTGGGCAGAGAGGAGATAGGAGCTCTGGGCTGACTGCAGAGCAGAGGGGGCCGGGGGACTGGGGGGTGTGGGGGGAAGGGAGGGCTGGGCAGAGAGGAGGTAGGAGCTCTGGGCTGGCTGCAGAGCAGAGGGGTCCAGGGGGGGCTGGGGGGCATGGGGGGGAAGGGAGGGCTGGGCAGAGAGGAGGTAGGAGCTCTGGGCTGGCTGCAGAGCAGAGGGGGCCTGGGGGGAAGGGAGGGCTGGGCAGAGAGGAGATAGGAGCTCTGGGCTGGTTGCAGAGCAGAGGGGGCCGGGGGGGGCTGGGGGGCACGGGGGGAAGGGAGGGCTGGGCTGGCTGCAGAACAGAGGGGGCCTGGGGGGCATGGGGGGAAGGGAGGGCTGGGCAGAGAGGAGATAGGAGCTCTGGGCTGGCTGCAGAGCAGAGCAGAGGGGGCCGGCGGAGGGCTGGGGGGGCGGGGTGCGCTGCCCCCTAACCCGGCCCCCCCGGCAGGTCTGACCGACTGGGACGAGGACGAGATCCTGGCGTCGGTGCTGGCGGTCTCGCAGCAGGAATACCTGGAGAGCATGAAGGGGTCCCTGCACAGAGACAGCCCCGCCGACAAGAGTTGATAATGAAGGGAGACTGTCAGCCCCCCGGCCCCCCTGCGCCCCCCGGCCCCTCAGCGCTCATGGCTGGACGGAAACAGAGACCAAGAACCTGGGGAGAAAACCCAAGCGGCCACGTGTGGCGTCATCCCTTCTGCCGCCAGCTGGAGGCGCTGCCGGACCCCCAGCGGGCTGGACAGGAGCGAAGGCGCCTGGGAAAATACCCACCATCCTTTGCTGCAGGCCAGCTGTCTCCACCGCTCTGGGTCGGGGTGGTGGACGCCGCAGATGGAGCTGCTCTCAGGCTGGATTTGGGGGGGGTCTGCGAAGGGGGCGGCAGTTGGGGGCCTCCCTCCCCTCCCGCTGGGATTGGGGGTTGCACCAGCTGCCCCTTCGAGCTGGGACCCCCTGGAGGGCGGCGGCTGAGTCCAGCTGGGGCCTGCTAGGATGTATTGGAAGGGGGGAGCACACCTTGGCCCCCCCATACACCCCCCAATCTTCCCTTAGAGTCTTGCCCCTGACCCCCCTTGGCAGCTCCCCAGCCACACGCCTCTGAGGAACACCCCAATCTGCCCCCTCCCTTTGGGAGCTACAGGCCGGGGGGGGCAGTTGGGGGGCAGGTGCCCCTTGCGAGTGACCCCTCTGGGCTGCCCAGGCCCTAGAGCCGGTTTGGCCAGCTGTGAAAAGACCCCCTCTCGGCCCTGCTGGGGGGTTCCTGCCCCCCCACCACAGGTCCATCCAGGGACACCCCCCCAGCAGCATCCACCTGCCCCCCCAAGTCTGGGCACTGGCTGCTGTGCCCCACCTGGCCAGGCGTGGGGGTGGGGGCTGGGAATTAAAGGCCCCCGGGGCACGGGAGCTGCTGGTTAATTCCCCCGCAAGTGACACCCCATGCCAGGGTCTGATAAAAACGGGCTCCTAGCGGTGGGGCCCTGCAGACTAGGGGGCCCGAGACACAGGATAAGGCCCCCTGTTGTGCTGCCCCAGAGCTGCTATGGGGGGGGTCCACCGGGCTGCTCACTGCCCCCCCTGCCTGAGATGGGGGTCCCGACCGGCCAGGTGCTGTCCAAGAGTGAGACCCCCCCAGCGTGCGTGCTGCCCTCAACACCGCATGGGATCAGGGCCTGGTCGAGCCCCTCACGGCGCCTGGGGCATAGACACAGCAAGAGACGGTCCCGGCCCCCCCAAAACAGCTTCCAACTTAAAGAAATTGAATTGTTTTCCATCTTGCACTGGATTTTCTTCACTGGGGGGAGGGAGGGCTGGTGGATTACGGGGGTGGGGCTGGGAACCTGATCTCCTGGGTTCTCCCCAGCTCTGGGAGGGGAGTGGGGGTGGTGGGTTAGAGTTGGGGGCTGAGAGCCAGGACATCTGGGTTCTCTCCCTGGCTCTGGGAGGGGAGTAGGGGCTATTGGTTAGACCGGGACGGGGCTGGAAGCCGGGACTCCCGGGTTCTCTTCCCGGCTCTGGGAGCGGAGCAGGGGCTGAAAAGGGGTGGGGTGGGGCTGACATTGGGGTTAGATCCAAACACTGAAGCCCCCCCCCTCCCCCATGCCCTGGGGGGGGACCCAGGTGTGACCCTTCCCCCCCAGCCTGGGTCTCTCCCTTCGCTCTGTTCTCTGCCAACGGTATCTGTCCTTGGGGGCAGTTTTGGTAGGACCCACACAAATGTCACCTAAGATTTGTGTGTGTGTGGGGGGGGTGCTGTGAGCGGGAAGTCCTAGTTCCTACTTCCAGGGACAGCCCAGGATGGGTGTTTGGGGGTCCGAGCTCCAGGATCTCCAGTGGTGTGTGGGGGGTCTCCTTGTTGCCTTAGGGCAGCAGGGGCCCTGGAGGGGTGGGTAACCCCGCTTCCCTACTCACCCCCAGGGTCTAGGGGGAGCCCAGTGACCCAAAGGCCATGCCACATACCCTCCCAAAGTCAGGAGAGAACCCAGGCATCCGGGCTCCCAATCTTCCCACCCCACCTGCACTCCAGCAATCAGGGGCTGCGGGTCGGGAGTGAGGGGCACCAGCAGGGCTTGGGGGCAGGGCCGGAGGGGGGGCTGCAGGTCGGGAATGAGGGGCACCGGCAGGGGGGGGGGCACCGGACAGATGAGGACGAGCTGCTCATTCCGACCCTGCCCCCCGGCGGGCCCCTCCCCCGTCCAGCCCAGTGTGCGGCGGTTCCGCCGGCTCGGCGCTGCTTTTCCATTCCCCAGCGCAGGGCCGAGCTCCGGCCCCGCTGAACCTGGGTGGGGCCGGTCCTGGGGGCCCCCTGCAAACGCTGCTGGGGGCGGGGCTGGACCCTGGAAGGACTAACACTGTCCCCTTGCAGCCTGGACGCCTGGGTTCCCTGCCCGGTTCGGGGAGGGGGCTAGTGGTTGGGGGGGGTGTGGTGTGTGCCCGGACACCTGGGTTCCCTGCCCGGCTCGGGGAGGGGTCTGGTGGTTGGGGGGGGTCCCGGGTGCCCGTACACCTGGGTTCCCTGTCCGGCTCAGGGAGGGGTCTGGTGGTTGGGGGCGGTGCTGGGTGCCCGGACACCTGGGTTCCCTGCCTGGCTCAGGGAGAGGTCTGGTGGTTGGGGGGAGTGCTGGGTGCCCGGATACCTGGGTTGCCTGCTCAGACACCTGGGTTCTCTCCCCAGCTCGGGGAGGGGGCTAGTGGTTGAGTGGGCTGGGTGCCCGTACACCTGGATTCCCTGCCCTGCTCAGGAAGGGGTTTGGTAGTTGGGGGGTGCTGGGTGCCCGGACACCTGGGTTGCCTGCTCGGACACCTGGGTTCTCTCCCCAGCTCGGGGAGGGGGCTAGTGGTTGAGTGGGCTGGGTGCCCGGACACCTGGATTCCCTGCCCAGCTCAGGAAGGGGTTTGGTGGTTGGGGGGTGCTGGGTGCCCGGACACCTGGATTCCCTGCCCAGCTCAGGAAGGGGTTTGGTGGTTGGCGGGTGCTGGGTGCCCGGACACCTGGGTTCCCTGCCGGGTTCGGGGAGGGGTCCAGTGGTTGGAACGCAGGGAGGGGGCATTGGTCGGCACCCGGACTCCTGGGTTCTCTGCCCGCCCTAGCAGTTCTGGAGGCGCAGCCACCTCTCGCTGAGGGTGAGGGACGTGCGAGGCGCCGCGGCGGCTGGTTTGCGCTGACCGAGTTCCCAGCAAACGCTGCGGCGCCGCTTCCGCCCGGGCCCCCGCGGTCACCCCCAGACCTGCGCCCCGATTCCTGGAAAATCACCTCAACTTCCTCTCCCCCGCCCGCGGCGCATCCAGGGGGCGGGGCCATGCAAACGAGACCGCCGTTGATTGGCTGGCGCCGGGGTTGTAGCGAGGGACCCGCGCGGCGCGGCGCGAGTCGCTCCCGGGTTGAGCTCGGGGCGCTGCGGGGTCGGAGGCTGCGGGAACGGGCGGGGATGCGGCCCGCGGGCGGGGAGGGGCGCTGCGGCCCCGGAGGTGAGACCCGGCCCCTTCCCTTCCCTTCCCCTCCCCTCCCCTCCCCTACTCCTGCCCCAGTGCCCCCTCCTGCCCCACGGCATCTCCCCTCTGCCCCCTTCTCTCCCCTCCTGCAGCCCCACGGGCTCTGCCCCACTGCTCCCTCCCGCCCCACAGCATCTCCCCACTGCCCCTTTCTGCCCCACTGTCCATGGCACCTGCCCCACTGCCCCCTTCTCTCCCCTTCTGCAGCCCCACGGCTCCTGCCCCACTGCCCTCTCCTGCACCACGGCATTTCCCCACTGCCCCCTTCTGCCCCACTGCCCATGGACCCTTCCCCACGGCCCCTCCCCTCTCGCACTGCCCCGGCTCCTGCCCCACTGCTGAGAGGTGAGACCTTGCCCCGACCCCTCCCCACTGCCCATTTCTCTCGGGTCACTTTCACACTCGCTGTCTGTGTCTGTCTTCCACAGTCACCACCCCCTCAGAGTCCGGGGGGGCTCCTCTTCCCGTATCATTCCCCAGGTCTCTCTGGGGCCCCTTCATCCCCCCCCCGCCCAACATGCCAGGCTCCCCCTCGGCAGAACTGCCCCTGCCCGCGTCTCCCACTTCATTCCTGGCGGAGGCAAGTCCTCGGGGCGGGGCGGGGAACACCGGCTCTGGGGGAGTGGGGCCAATTGGTTAGAGCAGGGAGGCCTGGGAGCCGGGGCGCCTGGGTTCTCTCCTGGCTCTGGGAGGGAAGTAGGGGCTGGTGGTTAGAGCAGGGGAGGCCTGGGAGCCAGGACTCCTGGGTTCTCTCCTGGCTCTGGGAGGGGAGTGAGGGTCTCGTGGGTCAGAGCAGGGGAGGCCTGGGAGCCAGGACTCCTGGGTTCTCTCCCTGGCTCTGGGAGGGGAGTGGGGGCTGGTGGTTAGAGAAGGGGGCTGGGAGCCTGGACTCCTGGGTTCTATTTTCCATGACAGTAACACTCTGCCCTGCCACAGGGAAGGACAAAGACGCCTTCGACACCGTGTATCAGCTCGGGCGGCTCCTGGGCAAGGGTGGCTTCGGGACGGTCTATGCTGGTCACCGGCTGGCTGATGGACTGCAGGTGAGAAAACCGTCTGGCCTCGGGGGGCGCAGGGAATGAGGCTGGGGCCTGTCCCCTCTGGGGGGCGCTGGCTCCCACCCGGCCCCAGGGCGGGACTGGCTGGCTGGGGGCAGGGAATGGGGCAGGGGGCTGTTCCCTCTGGGGGGCGCTGGCTCCCACCTGCCCCAGGGTGGGACTGGCTGGCTGGGGGCAGGGGCCTGTCCCCTCTGGGGGGCGCTGGCTCCCACCCGCCCCAGGGTGAGACTGGCTGGCTGGGGGCAGGGGCCTGTTCCCTCTGGGGGGCGCTGGCTCCCACCCGCCCCAGGGTGGGACTGGCTGGCTGGGGGCAGGGGCCTGTCCCCTCTGGGGGGCGCTGGCTCCCACCCGGCCCCAGGGCGGGACTGGCTGCCTGGGGGCAGGGAATGGGGCAGGGGCCTGATCTCTCTCTCTCTCTCTGCAGGTTGCTATCAAACACATCGCGAAGAACAAAGTCGCGCACTGGTCCAAGCTGGTAGGTTTCGTTTCGTGGGGAGGGGTGTGAAGCAATGATTGGATGGGGGAGCAGCTAATTCCTAGACTCTGCTCGTTAGCTCAGGATGCTCTCGCCGCTTAATTGCTTCCGCTTTGCAAAGCTCCAGGTGAATGAGGACACAGACGAGTCTGCGTCCCCACTGCAAACCTGGGGTGGCTAATGAGGGACAAGGTTTATGCAAATTAACCCCGTCTCCTGCTTTTCGATTGGGCCCAAATAAAGGGGGTGGGTCTGTGGGCTGAAGGTGCTTTACCATAGAAATCGTTGCAACCTCTACTGCCCCCTGCAGCAAGGCACCCCAAAGCACCCACTGCCAGGACTCCTGGGTTCTCTCCTTGATCTGGGGGGTGATTAGAGCAGGGGGGCTGGGAGCCAGGACTCCTGGGTTCTCTCCTTGATCTGGGAGGGGGCTGGTGGTTAAAGCAGGGAGGGGGCTGGGAGCCAGGACTTCTGGGTTCTCCCCCGACTCTGGGAGGGGAGCGGAGTCTAGTGGTTAGAGGGGCAGGGCTGGGAGCCAGGACTCCTGAGATCTCTCCTGGCTCCGGGGGGTGATTAGAGCAGGGGGGCTGGGAGCCAGGACTCCTGGGTTCTCTCCTGGCTCTGGGGGGTGATTAGAGCAGGGGGGCTGGGAGCCAGGACTCCTGGGTTTTCGCCCCAGCTCTGCAGCATAAGGCCCAGCCTCAGTGTCCCACGTTCTCTCTCCCCACAGCCCAGCGGCCTCCGAGTGCCCCAGGAGGTGATGCTGATGAAGCGGGTGTGTGCCAGGGGTGGGCACCGGGGCGTGATCCACCTGCTGGACTGGTACGAGACCCCCGAGGGGTTCCTCCTGGTGCTGGAGCGGCCCGAGCCCTGCCAGGATCTCTTCGACTATGTGACGGAGCGGGGGCCCCTGGCCGAGGGGCAGTGCCGGCGCTTCTTCCGCCAAGTGCTGGAGGCCGTGGGTCACTGCCATGCCCGGGGGGTGGCGCATCGGGACATCAAGGACGAGAACATCCTGGTGGAGCTGCGCACCGGCCACCTCCAGCTCATCGACTTTGGCTCCGGCACCCTCCTGCGGGACACAGTCTACACGGAGTTTGACGGTGAGGGGCCCGGACGCCTGGGTTCTCTGCCCGGTTCTGGGAGGGGGGTGGGTACAGCTGGGAGCCCGGACGCCTGGGTTCTCTGGGAGGCAGCACCGCTAACCCCTGTGCCCCTCCCAGGCACCCGTGTGTACAGCCCCCCGGAGTGGGTGGGGCTGCAGCAATACCACGTGCTGCCAGCCGCTGTCTGGTCCCTGGGCGTCCTGCTCTACGACATGGCCTGCGGCGACGTCCCCTTCCAGCGCGACGAGGAGATCCTGGCTGCGCAGCTCCACTTCCCGGAGCCCCTGTCTGAGGGTGAGCGCCCCCCGCTGGCCCCCTGGGGTACTGCCTCCCATGCCCAGCCCTGCCCCAGCTGGCCCCCTCTGGCGCCCCTCTATGCCCAGCATTGCCCCCCTATGCCCCGCACAGCCCCCTGGAGTACTGCCCCCCTATGCCCAGCACGGCCCCCTCCTGCCCCTCTGTGCCCCGCACAGCCCCCTGGGGTACTGCCTTCCTATGCCCAGCACTGCCCCCTCCTGCCCCCCATGCCGAGCACTGCCCCCTCCTGCCCCCCTATGCCCCGCATGGCCCTCTGGGTTACTGCCCCCTATGCCCAGCACTGGCCTCAGCTGGCCCCTCCTGCCCCCCAACACCCAGCATGACCCCCGCTGACCCCCTGGGCTACTGCCCCCCCCATGGCCAGCATGGCCCCCGCTAGCCCCCTCCTGTGCCTCCCTACGCCCAGCACTGCCCCCGCTGGCCCCCCGGGGTACTGCCCCCCTATGCCCAGCACAGCCCCTTCCTGCCCCTCTATGCCCCGCATACTCCTTTGGGGTACTGCCCCCTATGCCCATCCCTGGCCCCTTCTGCCCCCCTATACCCAGCACTGACCCCTGCTGGCCCCTCCTGCCCCCCAACACCCAGCATGGCCCCCCCTGACCCCCTGACTACGGCCCCCCGCTGGCCCCCCAGGGTACTGCACCCCAACATCTCTTCATTCTTTCACACTCCCTCCACTTTTTCTTTTAAATTTCTCTGGACGTTCAAAATGATCAGTTTGGTGGGGGGAGAGAACCCAGGGTGCCAGGACTCCTGGGTTCTCTCCCCAGCTTGGGAGAGGGGTCTAGTGGTTAGAGCAAGGAAGGGCCAGGACTTCTGGGTTCTCTCTAACCTCCTTGCTCATTCTCCCAGGCTGCCAGGATGTGATCCGATGGTGCCTGTCCCCAGAGCCTTCAGACCGACCCACGCTGGAGCAGCTTCTCCAACACCCCTGGCTGCAGCCTGATCCCCAGTTCCAACCGGAGGAGGAGCCACAGAACCCAGCGCCCCCTAGGGGCACCGCTGGCAACAGCAGCTGCTGAAAGACTTGGATTTACCCTGGGTTTCCCTGCCGGGATGGGGACCCACCCCCATGGGGACCACTTCAGCCTCAGGCAGCTGGGCCTGTGGCCAGCTGAGATCAGAGTTGACCTGGTTTTACAGGTGTCTAGAACCCAGGAGTTCCCAGCCTCACCCCCCCCTTTCTAACTACTAGACCCAACTCCCCTCTAAGAACTGGGGAAAGAACCCAGGAGTCCTGGTTCCCAGTCCCTCCCTGCCTCCCCCCAGTTTTCCCCCTCCCCCCCAGAGGTTTGGATTCTGGTCCCTCTCAAGGATCAGACGTGTCTCTGTATGTGTAAATACTTGTGTATTGCCATGAGCTGGGCTCCCCTCAGTACCAGCCCATGAGGTGGTTATGAGGCATGGGGGGGGTCTAGCCCCCCCATTTCCAGCCCCTCCCATGCTTCCCAAGGTGTGGCTTGCTGGGCTGAGACTGAGGTGTCTTATCTAAGCTGCTGAATGGGCCCCGATGCAGGGGACCCCGGTGCCAGCATGAGATTCAGACCAATTCTGTACAGGATTGAGAGGAAGAAAAATCTATTTAAATAAAAGAGGTTTTATCTTTATCCAGGAAATCCTGGTAGAGTCAGTGATTCCTCTTACTAGGGGGAGGTGGGAACCCAGGAGTTCTGGCTCCCAGCTCTAACCCCCCAGTCCCCTCTCAGAGCTGGGGAGAGAACCCAGGAGTCCTGTCTCCCAGGCCCTCACCCACGCTAAAGGTGTAGCTCCAGCCAGCACTCCCGGATCCAGCAGTGACTCACACTTACCAGGTGTCACCTACGTCAGCCCTGCATTTACCTGCCTTCCCCTGCACACAGCAGCTGTGCCAACAACCATGCCCCCCAATACCTGCCAGGGTTTCATGTCCCTGCCCCAGCCACACCCTTCCCACTCCCCACAGGGGCTTCAAAGCTCAGGGTGTGGGGAATGTGATAGGGGGTAGGTCCCCGCTAGGGGGTGCTGGCTCCCAGCCAGCCCTAGGGTGGGGACTGGTTGGCTCTCCGGGGGATGGGACATGGGGCCTGTCCCCTGTAGCCTACATGGCTGGCCATTTTTGCACCCTGTGGTGCCCAGAAGCAATTACCCTTCCATGGGCTCCCCTGAAGTGCGTGTTGGCTGCCCATAGCCACTGAGACATGTCGCGTGAGAAGCTGACCCAAGGAGCTGGGTGGCTGGAGGGGAGCTCAGGGGATGGTTTACTGCCATGGGGGTGTTTGCTCTGGGGCTGGAACCTAGGAGTCCAGGCGCCCACCCTCCCCCACTGTAACCCGCCAGCCCCCATTCAACTCCCAGAGCCAGGAGAGAACCCAGGAGTCCTGGCTCCCAGCCCCCCTGCTCTGCCCCACCAGCCCCCACTGCCCTCCCAGAGCTGGGGAGAGAACCCAGGAGTCCTGGCTCCCAGCCTCCACTCCCCTCCCAGAGCCGGGGAGAGAACCCAGGAGTCCTGGCTCCCAGCCCCGCTGCTCTAACCACCAGCCCCCACTCCCCTCCCAGAGCCGGGGAGAGAACCCAGGAGTCCTGGCTCCCAGCCCCGCTGCTCTAACCACCAGCCCCCACTCCCCTCCCAGAGCTGGGGAGAGAACCCAGGAGTCCTGGCTCCCAGCCCCCCTGCTCTAACCCACCAGCCCCCACTCCCCTCCCAGAGCTGGGGAGAGAACCCAGGAGTCTGGGCTCCCAGCCCCTTCTCCAAGCCAGGTTAGAACCCAGGAGTCCTGGACCCCACCCCCGTCCCTGAGCCAGTGAGAGAACCCAGGAGCCCTGGCTCCCAGCCCCCCCTGCTCTAACCGCCAGCTCCCACTCCCCTCCCAGAGCCAGGGAGAGAACCCAGGAGTCTGGGCTCCCAGCCCCCCCTGCTCTGACCCACCAGCCCCCAATCCCCTCCCAGAGCTGGGGAGAGAACCCAGGAGTCTGGGCTCCCAGCCCCTTCTCCAAGCCAGGTTAGAACCCAGGAGTCCTGGACCCCACCCCCGTCCCTGAGCCAGTGAGAGAACCCAGGAGCCCTGGCTCCCAGCCCCCCCTGCTCTAACCGCCAGCTCCCACTCCCCTCCCAGAGCCAGGGAGAGAACCCAGGTGTCCTGGCTCCCAGCCCCCCTGCTCTAACCCACCAGCCCCCACTCCCCTCCCAGAGCTGGGGAGAGAACCCAGGAGTCTGGGCTCCCAGCCCCTTCTCCAAGCCAGGTTAGAACCCAGGAGTCCTGGACCCCACCCCCGTCCCTGAGCCAGTGAGAGAACCCAGGAGCCCTGGCTCCCAGCCCCGCTGCTCTAACCACCAGCCCCCACTCCCCTCCCAGAGCCGGGGAGAGAACCCAGGAGTCCTGGCTCCCAGCCCCGCTGCTCTAACCACCAGCCCCCACTCCCCTCCCAGAGCTGGGGAGAGAACCCAGGAGTCCTGGCTCCCAGCCCCCCCTGCTCTAACCACCAGCCTCCACTCCCCTCCCAGAGCCGGGGAGAGAACCCAGGAGTCCGGGCTGCCAGCCCCCAATCCCCCTTCTAACCACCAGCCATCTCTGCATGCTATGGTCCTCCCACTCGGGCTCCGGTCTAGCCAGCCCCCCCCCCAGCTCTCTATGGTCCTCCCACTCGAGCGCCGCTCTAGCCAGCCCCCCGTTCTCTACGGTCCTCCCACTGGGGCTCCGCTCTAGCCAGCCCCCAGCTCTCTATGGTCCTCCCACGCGGGCTCCGCTCTAGCCAGCCCCCAGCTCTCTATGGTCCTCCCATGCGGGTTCCGCTCTAAGCAGCCCCCCGTTCTCTATGGTCCTCCCCCTGGGGCTCCGCTCTAGCCAGCCCCCCGTTCTCTATGGTCCTCCCACGCGGGCTCCGCTCTAGCCATCCCCCCGCTCTCTATGGTCCTCCCACGCGGGCTCCGCTCTAGCCCCGCCTCTCGCCGTGGGGCGGAAGCGGAAGTTGGGGTGCGGAAGTGGCAGCGGGGCGGGGTCTGGGGGTTGCCCGGCAGTTGCCACCATGGCAGCGGCTGGGGCGGCTGGAGGCGGCGGGGAGCAGGCGGCCGCGGGGGGTAAGAGCCGGGGGGGCGCGGGCTGGTGCCCGTGGCGGGTTAAGGAGCAGCAGGGAGGGGGGAGCGTGAGGCGAGCGGCCCCTGGGGGGGGCGGGGTGAGAAAAGGGCTCGTGCTCCGGGGGGAGGTGGGGGGGGTGCAGGGGAAGGTGGGAGCGGAGCCCTGGGAGGGGCAGGCCCTGCAAGTGGGGGGCGTTGTCTGGGTTAGACACGGGAACTGCCGCTGCTGAGGGGGAGGCTGGGGGGTGGGCGTGCACCGGGGCGGGCGGCTGCTGTACCGGGGACGCTCTGCCCCCGTGGTGAGCGGGGCGGACGGGGGTCTCCCTGCACGGCAAGATGGGGCGGGAGGGGGATTTCCTGCTTTTCTCCCCGCTCAGGGGCTCCGTTATGTGGAGCTGTTCTGCGCTGCTCCTCCCCAGTGGCAGCTGCGTCTCTGTGCCACGTGAGTCGTTCCCGGCGTAGCCGGCGGCCGGATTTCCCTCTCTCAGTAGCTCTCAGCCGGCCTGACCCTTCCTTGGACTGGAACGCGCTCAAGGGAGGGAAATTCCCCGCCCTTTTCCCATGTTTCCTGGTTTGACTCTGCACAGGTGTGTGTTTGCTTAGCCGGGTGCCGCAGGAAGCCAGTAATTTAGCTGCAGTTTCCTTCAGCTGATGCCAACCCCCCCAGCACCTGAAGTGCTGCCCGTCTGGGTGCCAGTCTTTCATCCAGGACTCATGAGTTGAAATTAGTGACAATCGATCACGCTGGGAAGCAACATTTAGATTGGCTCACGGGCCTGCCTACCTCGTGTCCTGCCTCCGACCAGAGAAATCCTTGTCTACCAGCTCCCAAGAGCTGCTTGGCCCCTGCCCCGATGGGCGTAAATTTTTGGTATTTGTTGGCAGTTTCTATTATGGTAGGGTCTACAGTCAAACTTCCCCGCTGTTAGGCGTTGATTCTTTTGATGGCGGTCGATGCCATGCAGATTTCCATGGTGTTAGGGGCTGGCCAGACACGGGGCAGAAAGCCTCGTCACAAAGCCGAGGTTTTTTGTTTCATTATAACGTCTGTGGCTGCTGAGTGGGGAGCTCATCCACAGTGAACAGGAGGAGAAAGGCCTGGGCGCATTGGGATGCCTGAGTTGTGGGGAAAGTCTCCAGGGTGTCTCCAGCCGAGATCGGGACATATTAACGCCATGGGACAAGGGCCTCCTCCGGACGCCTGTGTTCTGTTCTGCCCAACCCATGTGCGAGGAAAAAGGAGGGGGTAGAGGAGGGCCCATTGGGGGAGCAGCGAGCTGATCTCGCCATGGGCGGCTGGAGGAGCTGGTCTAGCTGAGCCGAAAACGCAGGCTGCCGGGGTGGGGCTGAAGCACCTGGAGGAAGAGCTACTGATGCCAAGCGACCAACCCGGCACAAGGAGAAACGGGGATAAACTGATTGAGGAAGTTTTGAACCGCCTGAGAGAGAGGGCGAGCCATCCCTGTGTAGCTGTTCCCCAGCTGCCCTGCCCCAGGGGTGGCTGCATCTCAGCACCGCGAGCCATCTCTGTGCAGTGTTATGTGCAGCTATTCCCCAGCTGCCCTGCCCCAGAGGTGGATGCATCTCAGCGCCGCGAGCCATCCCTGTGCAGCATTATGTGCAGCTGTTCCCCAGCTGCCCCGCTCCAGAGGTGGCTGCATCTCAGCGCCGCGAGCCATCCCTGTGCAGTGTTATGTGCAGCTATTCCCCAGCTGCACCGCCCCAGAGGTGGATGCATCTCAGCGCCGCGAGCCATCCCTGTGCAGCGTTATGTGCAGCTGTTCCCCAGCTGCCCTGCCCCAGGGGTGGATGCATCTCAACGCCACGAGCCCCCTGAATGCAGCCTGCTTGAGAGGTGGGGCCGGGGAGATGGAAGCCTGCCTTCTGCATGTTCATTAGATCAGTGTGTAAGGGGGTGTCACAGGATTTTGGCATTGGGGAATTGGCTGAGTGCAGCGTTACAGGGACGGGGTGTGTGTGGAAGGCCACTGGGGGTCAGATTTGAGGAAGGGGGGTGCCAGGCGGCTGGGTCCGATGGGGAAGCGGGATGCCAGGCAGGCTGCCTCTGGGTCTGACCTGTCCCTGTCCCGGCAGGGAACCGTCGGTTGAAGTACATCAGCCTGGCAGTGCTAGTAGTCCAGAACGCCTCCCTCATCCTGAGCATCCGCTATGTGCGAACCCTGCCCGGGGAGCGCTTCTTCGCCACCACAGCCGTGGTGATGGCTGAGCTGCTCAAGGGAGCCACCTGCCTGCTGCTCATCTTCCTCCAGAAACAAGGTGGGGGGGCCGGGCTGGGCAGGGGGCACTCTCCCCTGGCGGGCTGGGCAGACGGGTAAGCCGTCTCCTGGCGGGCCGGGCTGGGGGCTGGGCAGACAGGTAAGCCGTCTCCTGGTGGGCCGGGCTGGGTGCTGTGGGGGGCTAGGCAGTCAGGGCCAGGCACTGGGGGGCTCTGTAGGACGGGGTGGGTAGGGGGCGCTCTCCCCTGGTAGTCTGGACTGGGCCGGGTGCTGTGGGGCGCTAGGCAGGCTGGGTGGGCACCGGGGTGAGCTAGGTGGGCCGGGCCGGGCGGGCACCGCGGGGGGCTAGGCGGGACAGGCGGATGCCATGGGGGGCTAGTCAGTCTGGGCTGGTTGGGCGCCGGGGTGAGCTAGGCGGGCCGGGCTTGGTGGGCGCCGCGGGGGGCTAGTCAGTCCTGGTGGGGCGGGCGCCGGGGTGAGCTAGGCGGGCTGGGCCGGGCAGGCGCTGCGGGGGGCTAGTCAGTCTAGGCCGGGCGGGCGCCGGGGTGAGCTAGGTGGGCCGGGCTTGGCGGGCACCGCGGGGGGCTAGTCAGTCTGGGCCGGGTGGGCGCTGGGGTGAGCTGGCCGGGCCGGGCCGGGTGGGCGCCACGGGGGGCTAGTCAGTCTGGGCCGGGCAGGCGCTGGGGTGAGCTAGGCGGGCCGGGTGGGTGCTGGGGTGAGCTGGCCGGGCCGGGCGGGCGCCGCGGGGGGTTAGGCAGGCCGGGTGGACGCTGTGGGGGGCTAGTCAGTCCTGGCCGGGCGGGGCGCCAGGGTGAGCTAGGCGGGCTGGGCCGGGCGGGTGCCGGGGTGAGCTAGGAGGGCTGGGCCGGGCTGGTGCCGCGGGGGGCTAGTCAGTCCTGGCGGGGTGGGCGCCGGGGTGAGCTAGGCGGGCTGGGCCGGGCAGGTGCCGAGGTGAGCTAGGCAGGCCGGGCCAGGCGGGCGCCGGGGTGAGCTAGTCAGTCCTGGCCGGGCGGGCACCGCGGGGGGCTAGTTAGTCTGGGCCAGGCGGGCGCTGGGGTGGGCCAGGCGGCCCAGGCTGGGCGGGTGCCGTGGGGGGTTAGGCGGGCCGGGTGGACGCCATGGGGGGCTAGTCAGTCTGGGCCGGGCGGGCGCCGCGGGGGGTTAGGCAGGCCGGGTGGTGTCACGGAGTCCCCGGGCGATGCTCTGGAACTGCTCCCCACTAAGCCAGTCAGGACTTTGGGGAGCCTCCTCTCCCTCGGTCTCTCCTTGGAGCATTCAGCATCCTCTGCCCCTCCGTGCGCTTCCCACAGCGAGCCCACCCAGGCGGGGTCCTGGGGAAGCCACAGGGTTCTGCACCCCCACTTGGCAGTCAGACGTGACTCTTAGCCAGCAAAACAGAGGTTTATTCGATGCCAGGAACAGGGTCTAAAACAGAGCTTGTAGATACAGCGAACCAGACCCCTCGGCCGGGTCCATTCTGGGGGGCAGTGAGCCAGACCCCCACGTCTGCACTTCACTCCTCGTCCCCAGCCAGCTCCAGACTCACCACCCCTCCAGCCCCTCCTCTCTGCTCAGCTCCTTTCCCGGGCCAGGAGGTCACCTGATCTCTTTGTCTCCAACACCTTCAGCTGGCACCTTTGCAGGGGAGGGGCCCAGGCCATCAGTTGCTAGGAGACAGAGTGCCAGGCATTTAGGGCCACTGGCCCCTTCCTCTGCAGCAATCACACACCCTTATCCCACCACCTAGATACTTAAGAACTGCACAGGGGACACTGAGGCACCAACACAGTGTTCAGAGCAAACATTAAGAACATTCCCAGTTCGTCACAGGTGGACGCCGTGGGGGGCTAGTCAGTCTGGGCTGGGCAGGTGCTGGGGTGAGCTAGCCGGGCCGGGTGGGTGCCGCAGGGGGTTAGGCAAGCCGGGTGGACGCCGTGGGGGGCTAGTCAGTCTGGGCTGGGCAGGTGCTGGGGTGAGCTAGCCGGGCCGGGTGGGTGCCGCAGGGGGTTAGGCAAGCCGGGTGGACGCCGTGGGGGGCTAGTCAGTCTGGGCCGGGAGGGTGCTGGGGTGAGCTAGGGGGGCCGGGCCGGGTGGGCACCGGGGTGAGCGAGGCGGGCCAGGCTGGGCGGGCACCACAGGGGGCTAGTCAGTCTGGGCCGGGCGGGCACCGCGGGGGGCTAGTCAGTCTGGGCCGGGCGGGCACCGCGGGGGGCTAGTCAGTCTGGGCTGGGCGGGCGCCGGGGTCAGCTAGGCGGGCCGGGCCGGGCGGGCGCCGCGGGGGGCTAGTCAGTCTGGGCCGGGTGGGCGCCAGGGTGAGCTAGGCGGGCCGGGCCGGGCGGGCGCCGCGGGGGACTAGTCAGTCTGGGCCAGGCAGGCGCTGAGGTGAGCTAGGCGGGCCGGGCCGGGCGGGCGCCGGGGTGAGCTAGGCGGGCTGGGCCGGGCCGGATGGGCGCCGCGGGGGGCTAGTCAGTCCTGGGCAGGTGCTGCGCTGTGCCAGGCAGACCGGTGAGCCGTCCCTGGCGTTCCCTCCCCGCAGGCAGCGTGAAGCAGTTTGCCCTGTTCCTGTACGACGCCGTGGTGGTGCAGTACGTGGACACGCTGAAGCTGGCGGTGCCCTCGCTGATCTACACGCTGCAGAACAATCTCCAGTACGTCGCCATCTCCAACCTGCCGGCAGCCACCTTCCAGGTGGGACCCCAGCCCTGACGCCGGGCTCGATGGGCCCGTCGGTCTGAGCGGGGATACTGGGGTGGGGGCTGGCAGTCAGGAGGGGATGCCAGCCTGGCCCCCACGGCTCTGACCTGCCCGCCGCCCTGCAGGTCACCTACCAGCTGAAGATCCTGACCACGGCCGTCTTCTCGGTCCTGATGCTTCGCAAGAGCCTGTCGCGCCTGCAGTGGGTGTCGCTGCTACTGCTCTTCGCCGGCGTGGCCGTCGTCCAGGTGGAGCAGGGCCAGGCGGGTGGGGGGAGCTCCCCGGGCGCCGCCCAGCAGAGCTACGCCGTCGGCCTGGTCGCCGTGGTGGTCTCCTGCCTCTCCTCGGGCTTCGCTGGCGTCTACTTCGAGAAGATCTTGAAGGGCAGCTCGGCCTCCGTGTGGCTCCGCAACGTGCAGCTGGGCATCTTCGGGACCCTGCTGGGGCTGCTGGGAATGTGGTGGGCCGAGGGGGCGGCTGTGGCTGCCCAGGGCTTCTTCCACGGCTACAGCCCGCTGGTGTGGGGCGTGATCCTCAACCAGGCCTTCGGCGGCCTCCTGGTGGCCGTGGTGGTGAAGTACGCGGACAACATCCTCAAGGGCTTCGCCACCTCGCTCTCCATCGTGGCCTCCACCGTGGCCTCTATGTACCTCTTCGGCTTCCGCCTGCACCCGCCCTTCGCCCTGGGGGCCGGGCTGGTCATCGGGGCTGTCTACATGTACAGTCTGCCCAAGGCGGGGCCGCCCCTGGGCCCTCGCCAGGAGCCCACGGCCCTGCCGCCCCTTGGCAAGGAACCCAGCGAGCCGGGCTACCCGCCCAAGTCAGTGCTGGTCGAGTGAGGCCTGCTAGCGGGTGGGGTGGGGGGTCTCTCCTGCGCCCTGAGCCCCTCCAGAGCCTCTCTCTGCCCCTCGTACCTGGGCTTCTGCCCCATGTCTCCCTCACTTGAGTGGTCTTTGCGGGGAAGCACGTCCCCCTTTCCCACCCCCCCTCCAAACATTCTGCTGCTGCCCCCCCGTCTCCCCCGCCCCACATCTATCCCCCACCCTGCTCCAGTTCAGACCGTTCCCCTCTCCTGGGTCCGGATGACGGACACCCCCCACTCGGCCCAGGAGAGGCATTTAGGTGCACACTACAGGGGGGAGAGGTTATGCGGGGGTCACCTCCACCCCCCAAGAGACCATGATCCCCCCCTTGAGCCGCGGGGGGTCGGCAAATGGATTGAGCCAGAGGATTATTTTTGTACGATACCAAAGCAGCCCCGATGGACGGTGCATGAAGACGGGGGGCGGGAGGGAGCCCCCAGGAATGGCTCGGCCGTACCAAGCTGGCATCTGGAGGAAGGATTCGCCACCCTTCCAAAGGGTGATGATTCGCCTGGGCAGCATGGGAGTGCTGCCCACGGCACCCGCTTTGGCGGAGTACTCACTCACACAGCCCCTAAGTTGTGTGTTGGGGCAAGGTGCTGGGAGCCAGGACTCCTGGGTTCTCTCCCTGGATCTGGGAGGGGAGCGGGGTCTACTGGTTAGAGCAAGGGGGCTGGGAGCCAGGACTCCAGGGTTCTCCCCCCGGCTCTGGGAGGGGAGTTGGGGTCTAGTGGTTAGAGCAGGAGGGCTGGGAGTTGGGACTTGCTGTCTGTAAATTTCAGCTGAGTTCCTCCCCCAGCTCCGTGACTCAGTTTCCCCCGGGTGTTCCAGGACGTTGCCCTGCCCTGGCTCCTTGGGGCTTGGCTAAGTGGGAGCGAATGGCTTTGACCTGCCATTAATTACTAATCCATCTCCCTGGTGGGAGGCGGCGTCCCTGGGTGGGGACAGAGGCTGCCTACAGCAGGGAGCAGCCAGTGTGAATGTGCATCGTGCCCCGACTCCACTGCGAATCCCTTCCCAGCAGTTGGGGGGCTGGCCCCATTGACGCTGCCGGGGGCCATCCCTGGGGACTCCATGGAGCGACGGCCAATGGACACAGGTGGGGGGCTGGCCCCGACCTTGCACAAATGAGGTGATAAGATATATTTTAAGTGTCACTCTACCCTATGCTGCTATTGAGGGGTGGGGGCCTGGGAGCCAGGACTCCTGGATTCTCTCTCTGACTCTGGGAGGGGAGTGGGGGCTAGTGGTTAGAGCAGCAGGAGGAGGGATGGGAGCCAAGACTCCTGGGTTCTCTTCCTGGCTCTGAGAGGGGAGTGGCAGCTGGTGGTTAGAGCTTGGGGGCTGGGAGCCGCGACTCCTGGGTTCAATTCTCAGCTCCGTCCCTCTCTCTGCCTCAGTTTCCCTTTCCCAAAGCCAGGAGCGCTGCTTTGCCGAGGGGCCGGCTGGCTGGGTTTGGGGTGGGAGGGGGTGCTACCACTGTACATAGATGCTGGGTGACACATTTTGTACGGATTGGGGGGGTGGGTTTTTTTTTTTTAAACACCTGTAACCCTGCCGGCTGCTGTCCTGTCTGCAGAGCCACTGCGTGGAATAAAGAGACTGTATTTATTTAGCTGGCGTGTTCGGTGATTGACGGGGGGGGGATTTGTGTTAGTGCATGACCTCTAACCCTACTAACAGCTGGAGAATGGGGCTGGGGCCTGTCCCCTCTGGGGGGCGCCGGCTTCCCTCCCAGCCCCAGGGCAGGGCCTGGTTGGCTCAGGGGGTGGGGAATGGGGCAGGGCCCTGTCCCCTCTGGGGGGCACTGGCTCCCATCCAGCCCCAGGGCAGGGCCTGGCTGGCTCAGGGGGTGAGGAATGGGGCACAGGGCTGTCTAGGGGGCACTGGCTCTGCTCCTGAGGTAAGTTTGCCAGGTCTCAGCCCCATCCTGGTGTGGCAGCTCCCCCAGGCAGGGAGACACCCAGCCCCACACAAGCCGAGGCCTCCACGTTTCCTCCCAAGGCTTGGTGCCAGATGTGGGGAGGGGGTGACCCTTAACGCTGTCCCCTGGCCCATCAACCTGCCGCTTAAAGCACTGAGCCGTGTTCAGTGGTGGTGTATCCCCTGTGTCTGCCCTGCTGGGGCCTCCACAGAGATTGGGGAGTCCCCATGGGTAGGGCTCAGCCCTACCCCGATGGTGATCAGAGCCGCCCCCTGCTGCCATTGGGGCAGGGGCTACACTCCTTTCCCCCCCCCCCCCCCAGCTGAGATCTCAGCCCCTCACTGGGCCAGGCACTGCCCAGCCCCAGGAGAGACATTCCCTGCAGCCATCAGCAGTGGGGAAACTGAGGCACAAAATGGCCTTTCCCAGTGGCACCCAAAGGTGGGCCAGGAGGGTGGAGCCGCAGGGCAGGGACTGGTTGGTTCCTGGGTGGAGTGGGGATGGGAAATGCCTCTCCTGGCTATTAGCAATGAAAGTGGGGTGCTGGGGGGTAGTTTCTTAATAGCCTTGAGACCCTATTGCTGGGGGAGGGGGGCAGTCACAGGGTGTGTGTGTGGGGAATTCTTTGCCCCCCCCCACTCCAGCAGACCTGCAGGATCAGCCCCCCCAAAACGAAACCTGGTACATTGTAAGCTGCATGAACTACTGGGTTGTGGAAGCCTGGGACCTAGGACACCTGGGTCCTCACTGAGCTCTGGGAGTAGAGGCGAGGGAGGGCTGGGAGCCAGGACGCCTGGGTTCTCTTCCCGCTCTGCACTCCAGCTCCCTGAGCCCAACCATCCCCTTTTCTCTCTTGCAGGCCGGCATGTAAAGAGAAGGGCTCCTGAGTCGGGCAGCGACTGGGGCGGGGCAACGTTCGCCGTGTCTGGAGGCCTCCAGCCCCGGCTTCAGCAGGGGGCCCCTCTGCCCTGCCCCATATCGGGGCCAGGTGAGGCAGCCTGGGATCCTGCCCGTGGCTTTCAGAAAGAAGTAGGAGATGCAGTGCAAGGGGAGGGCTGGGAGCCAGGACTCCTGGGTTCTCTCCCCAGCTCCGGGAGGGAAGTGGGGTCTGGGCGCTTCACCTCACTGCCATTTCCTGAATCACCCTGCCTCAGTTTACCCTTGCGTAAAAGGCAAGCAGCCATTCCTACCTCCCAGAAGGGGATGCGGCCGCTCACAGCGTGGCCAGTCCCCCTCACTCAAGCCCCCCGTGCTTATGGGGGGGACCCAGGCACGAGCCGCTCAGTATTAGTGCCCCCTAACCCAGTGGTTATGGGGCAGCTGTGTGGAATCCCCCATTTTTATCACTCCCCACTGTGGCCTTTTCTATTTATTGCCCAACATGGATTTTGACACAACAGCGTGTGTCCTGTCATCTGTGGGGCTGCAGGACTCCTGGGTTCTCTCCCCGGCTCTGTGGGGGGTGGGAGGTCCAGTGGGTTAGAGCAGGGGTGCTGGGAGCCAGGACTCTTGGATTCTCTCCCAGCTCTGGGAGGGGAGTGGGGGCTGGTAGGTTAGAGCGAGGGGGCTGAGAGGCAGGACTCCTGGGTTCTCTCCTCAGCTCGGGGCTGGAGGGTTAGAGCTGGGAGCCAGGACTCCTGGGTTCTATCCCAGCTCTGGTAGGGCAGTGGGGTCTGGGGATTAGAGCAGGGGGGTTAGGAGCCAGGACTCCTGGGTTCTCTCCTCAGCTCAGGGTGGGGCTGGTGGTTTAGAGCAGAGAGCCAGGACTCCTGGGTTCTCTCCCGCCTCTAGTCCAAGGACCCAGGGAAATAGAGGAGAGCACCCCGGACCAGCCCTCTCCCCACAGCCCTGTCTGCCAGGGAGAGCACCCCCTGCCCAGCAACACCCAGCCCTGCCCCCCCGCAGTCCCCCGCCCGGCAACACCCAGCCCCGCTCTCCCCAGCCCAGCCCCTTATGCCAGGGAGAGTGCCCCCAGCCCAGCCCCCCATGCAGGCCGGGCACACACACAGGTCCGTCCCAGCTGCATCTCTCCAGGTTTATTACAAAGGTGCGTGGGGGGGTCAGTCCTGCTGCTTGGCGCGGGAGGCCTCGGCGTTGGCCCGCAGCACGGCACCGGGGCTGGGGTACGGGCGCTGCTGGAACAAGGGCCCGGCTGCGGTTGTGTCAGCCCCCGTCTTCGCCTCGTTGCGCTTCGGCAGCCCCGTCGACCATGTGCCCCTGCGGGGAGGGGGAAGCAGGCAATGTCAGTGCCACAGCCCTCTGGGTAGGCCCCACCCACTGCGACAGGCTCCTCTCCCACCTAGACCCCACTGCACCAAACTCCTCCCCCTGTAACCCCCTCCCCTGCTCTGTCACCCAGCCCCCCCACAAGCCACACTGGGACTACAGACCCCCAGCCCCAAGGGGGGAGAAATGGCAGCAGGATCTCACCGTGGGGCATCCGAGTAGGCACTGGGGTCCATGGGGTCTAGCTCCTCGTCCTTGCGGCTGCCTGGAGAGGGAGAGACACTGCTCAGTTGAGTGCTCCCCCAAAGGCCCCCCATCCAGCTACACCCCCATCCCCCCAGGTACTAATTCACCCCCTTCCCCTCTGTACTCGTCCCTCTTTGCCCCCCATGTCTCTGCTCCCCACAGCCACCCTGCCCTGTTCTCAGCCCCACCCACTCCAGGATGCAGTGGGACCTTCATCCTCCTCCCCCGCCCGACTGACTCGGATCCAGTGGCACCGCCCCCCATATCTGTGTCTCTTCTCCTCCACGCACTTTTCTTGCTCTTGGGATACGGCGCCAGCTCTTCCCGGCGATGGTAACGCCGCTCCTTCACCTCCTCACGCTCCGGCTTCTCGTAGGGGCGCTCCGACTTCTCATCAGCCTCTGGGGGAGACACACAGACAACTCCTGAGGGAACCTCGGCATCCGGGCCCCTCCACTCTGCCCCAGTCTAAGCCACTCAACCCCATGCCCTACCCAGAGCTGGGACAGAAGGCCAGGAGTCCTGAATCCCAGGCCCTTCCCCAACTAACCCCATTTCCCTCCCATTACCTAGGCTGTTTTTCAACTTCTTTGCAGCTTTGGTGATGATGGAGTTGGGATCGTTAGGAGAGAGCCAGGAGACCAGGTCGTTCTCCATGTTCCAGTAATAGGGGAGACCGCTGGAGGGCAGGGGGAGATGCAGAGTTGATTCACCTGCCATTATAGCACGCTGAGATGCAACCACCTCAGGGGTGGGGCAGCTGGGAACAGCCACACATTACACCGCACAGGCGCGTTCTCTCTTACCAGATGGGGTCAAACACTTTATACCAGTTGGGCGGCAAATTCTCAATTCTGGTGGCTTCGTAATCCACGTGGTCGTCATCGTAATCTTCTGCGATGACCTCCTCCTCGGGCTCTAAGGACAGCGTGGGTCAGAGAACCGACTATACAGAACCGTACCCCATAGCACCCCGGCCCGGCCCCCAAGGGAGAGCACCCCCCGCTCTGCCCTGCTGCCCAGCACCCAGGGGAGAGTGCCCCCCTGCACCCAGCCCCCCAGGGGAGAGCGCCCCATAGCATGCCCCACCCCGCCCGGCCCCCTGGGGGAGAGCGCCCCCCACCGCACCCCCCAGCGCCCAGGGGAGAGTGCCCCCCTCCTGGCCCGGCCCCCCCAGCACCCAGCCCCCCAGGGGAGAGCACCCCCTGCCATGCGCTGCCCCCTAGCGCCTGGCCCCCAGAGGAGAGCACCCCCCCTGCCCTGCCCCCCAGGGGAGAGCACCCCATAGCGTCCCCCTACCCGGCCCCGCAGGGGAGAGCACCCCCCGCCCTGCCCTGCCCCCAGGGGAGAGCGCCCCATAGCGCCCCCCCGCCTGGCCCCCTAGTGCCCCCCCAGGCCCGGTGTCTCGCACGCACCCGGCTCCACGTGCTTCAGGAGGCCTCTCTTGGCCAGGCGGGACTGAAGCGCCACCGGCAGCGGCATCAGGAGCAGCGGAACCTGGGGGCGAAGCGTCAGTCGGGGGGATCCAGGGCCCGCGGCCCCCGCGTCTCACATCGCCGGGGGGCCCCGCCCCGCCCCCCGGGATTCCCCCATAACCCCTCCCCCCGGGGCCCCCTGGCTCCCCCCGCCTCGGCCCCTCCCCCGTGGGCCCCACCATGACCCCTCCCCCCTGGGGCTCCCCATGGCCCCGCCCCCAGGGGTCTCCCCCACCAGTCTCCGTCCGGCCCCGCCGCTCTCCAGGCTGCACCCAGACCCTAGCGACGCACGTGACACACTCGGGCCAATCAGCGCCCTCCCCTGCCCCTCTCGCTCGGCTGATGCCGCAGGCAACTTGCCCTCGCCCCCCCATGCCCATGTGACGGGATCCGGCCAATGGGAGGGAGGCAAGCGGGGCTTTCCCCGTCTCACTTTTTCCGGAAGCCAGAGCAGAGGGTCCCGCCCCCAAAGACAACCAATCAGAGTGAAGACCGCAAAATCACGTGATCCCCGCGAGCCGGTGAGAAGCGATGACAAGTCACGTGCTCGAAGACGAGCCAATAGGGAGGCGGAATCCCTTCCCTACGCCCTCAGGCCCGGGAAAGAAGGTTGTCCCCCGCCACGTGACTCCAACTGACCAATCAGAGCTGAGATACGCCCGGCGCCTTTATGTGACGTTCAGGCGATAAACACACGTGATCCCAGCTGCCCAATAACAGGCCGCGGGGCTCACCCGTTTCGTGAGAGGCGGGGTAAGGGGGCGGAGCGTTTCACCCACGTGACCGTGCGGTCGCTGTTTGGAGCCATGGAGGAATATGCCCGGGAGCCCTGGTGAGCGGCCGCGGCGCGTTTTCTCCCCGCGCGGGGCGCTTGGTACCGCCCGGCGGGCGAGTCCATTGGGAGGGGAATTGGTCTCTTCTCGCCCCTCATGGCAGGGGCCTGTGGGCCGCTCCATTAGGTGACCGGTGGGTCCCCCCACGTGTTTGGTATCTTGGTAGCTCCCAGTCCATTGTGTGGGCGAGCCCATTGGAAGAGGAGTGGAGGGGGAGGGACTTCTCGGACTATCACCCCTTTCTCCTGGAATGGATTCACCCAACTCCCCTCTTCCGGTAGCGCCCAGCCCCTCCCCCCATCTCCCTGCAGTGGCTCCACCCGTTCCCGTCCTTCGCTCCGGCCCCCGTCTGGGCGGCTCTCGGAACCTTACACCCCTCTTCTTGGTCACTTGGTGTGTCCCTGCTCTTTGGTGTCTATGGGCGGGCGAGTTCATTGGGGGAGAAATGGGGGGGCGCAGATTCCCCCCCCCCCGTCCTCTCATAGGCTCTATGGGCTGGGAGATACCAAGGCGGGGAGGGTTGGGAAATACCAACAGCACAAGAACGGAAGGTGTGTTTGTATCACGTGGAATTCCGGGGGAGGGGCAGGGTGTGTGAGGCGGGGAGGGGTTGTTATTGTAGGGTCTCTCCTTGTTGGTGGCAGGGCGGGGGCGGGGGCGGGGGCGGGGGGAGGGGGCGGGGTGCGTGAGGCGGGGGAGGGGTTGTTATTGTAGGGTCTCTCCTCGCTGGTGGCAGGGCGGGGGAGGGACAGGGTGCGTGGGGCGGGGGAGGGGTTGTTATTGTAGGGGCTCTCCTCGCTGGTGGCAGGGCAGGGGAGGGGCAGGGTGCGTGAGGTGGGGGAGGGCTTGTTATTGTAGGGTCTCTCCTCCCTGGTGACAGGGCGGGGGAGGGGCAGGGTGCGTGAGGCGGGGGAGGGGTTGTTATTGTAGGGTCTCTCCTCGCTGGTGGCAGGGCGGGGGAGGGGCAGGGTGCGTGAGGCGGGGGAGGGGTTGTTATTGCAGGGTTGGCCAGGGTGGGGTGGGGTTATAGTAGGGGTTAGCTTGCTGCTGGTCCCTGAGTGGGGGGAGTTATTTACCATAGGGTTGGTCGTGCCCGAGGGGTTAGCAGGGATCTGTTGTGGTAGTGTTCCCACCCTCAGCTTGTGGTAGGGTTGCTTCTGGGTTTGTTTACTGTAGGGTCTCCCAACCTGGCTAACCACCTTCCTTCTCCTCCGGCAGCCCATGGCGCATTGTGGATGACTGCGGCGGTGCCTTCACCATGGGAATGATCGGTGGGGGGGTCTTCCAGGCCGTCAAGGGCTTCCGGAATGCCCCCGTGGTGAGTCCAGCCCCTGCCCCCTGAAGCCCCTCTGTCGCCAGCTGGACCCAGGTCCCAGATCCTGATGGTGCTGGGCCCTCCGGGCTGGGGTGGGTTGTGCGCCTGAGGGGTGGGTCCCTGCTGATCTCGATCGCTATGGGGAAAGGGGAGAAGAGGGACCTGGTGGGGGCCATGTGGCATCTCACCCCAACTCTTCCTCTGCTGCTCTTCTTCCTAGGGCGTCCGACACCGGTTCAAAGGGAGCGTCAGTGCCATCCGCATCAGAGCGCCACAGATAGGAGGTGAGGGGGGGCTATGTAGTGTGTGGGAAGAGGCGGGCAGTGTGAGGAGAATGGGCCGGGGGGCCACAGTGTATCTAATCGCTGCTCCCTCCTTTCCCCAGGTAGCTTTGCCGTCTGGGGAGGCCTTTTCTCCACCATTGACTGCGGCCTAGTGAAGATGAGGGGGAAGGAAGATCCCTGGAACTCGATCGCCAGCGGGGCGCTCACGGGGGCTGTGCTCGCTTCCCGCAGTGAGTGTCCTGCACAGCACCCCCTCCTGGCCCTCCGCCTCCAGGCCCTGACTGCCAGGGGCGGGTGGCCCCCCCCGCCTCCTGGTGCCCCATCTCTTTAATTCACCTCTTCTTCTCCCCAGGTGGTCCATTAGCCATGGTTGGCTCAGCCATGATGGGGGGCATTTTACTGGCCTTGATAGAAGGAGTCGGGATCTTACTCACCAGATACACGGCCCAGCAATTCCAGAACTGTAAGCAGGGCCTGGGGCTGGGCTGGCAGGGGCTGCGGGTCTGGACTGAGGGGCACTGGCAGAGATGGGGCGGGGGAGCCTGGGGCTGTGGGTTGGGAGTGAGGAGAGCTGGCGGGGAGGGTGCAGGGCTGGACTAGCAGGGGGCTGTGTCGGGAGTGAGGAGCGCTGGATGGGGGGGCCCAGGGCTACCAGGGGGCTGTGAATCAGTTCAGCGCTGGTCAGGCTGTCCCCGTGTGGGGGTGTTCCACAGCCGCCCCGCCCAGAAGTGGCTGAATCTCTGCCTTCTCACTAGTAATTTTTCTCCTCCCCTTCTGCCCCCCCAGCTAACCCGTTTGGTGAAGACCCCAGTCAGCTGCCCCTGAAAGACAGCCCAGCGCCTCCAGGATACCCAGGCTACGGACAATATCAATGAAGCTGCTTTGTACTTCGGGGGGTCCCCTCTTTTTGGGAGAGGGGCAGCTGCAGCTAATAATTTGCCCCTTTCCCTTCCTGGCGCTCAGGATGTGATTCCAGCTGCTGGTCCCTCCAGTTCTTGGATTCTCACTGAATAGGCCGGTTTCCCTCTTTGTGGAGAAGAGAGGGGTTTGCTGAGAGTCCCTCTAATTTGCATATTGTGGGGGGGACTGGGGACTATGGGGCAGGGGATTGCTCTGTATTTCCTGCTACGTGGGGGGGGGCAGGCTCTGGGGATATTGGACTACAGGATAAAATGGGAGGGGGGGGAGTTGGCATCTGCTCTCAGTGGGGACCATCCTTTTTGGAGCTCACCTCCCATTCTGTTTGGGGGTGGCTCCATGTCCAGCTTGAAAATGGAGTTCAATACACCCCTGAAAGGGCACGAGGAGGCTGTATCACCTCTTTTAGCTGGGCTGAAATCTGCGGGGGGCTGCGGGGTTGTAGATTAGGGGGTGCTCCTGGCCCCATGCTGGGGGTGCTATCCTTTTGCAGCACCCCAAAACTTGTTGTGATAGGGTGCCTTGTTGTTAGTGGCTTCCCCTGCTCTGGGGCTGGAGGGAGGCATCTCTTGGAATGAAACCAGGTGGGGCCTCTTGAAATCAGTATGACATACGGCAGTGCACCCATGGATTGTGCTTCCCGTCTTGCCTGGATGTGACCCCAAAAAGGGGTGTGATCCCACTTTCATAACAAGTGGATCCTGCTGTCCCCCCAATCCAGCTGGGAAACCCCACCTTGGTGTGTATCCCTAACCTGTCCCAATTAAGGTTTCAGCCCCCTGAAATCCCCACTTCTGAGCCCAGTTTCACCTCTTTTAGTGTTTATATTTAAAGATGTTTTTAAAGGTGTGTGACTTGCAGCTGTGTCAGAGTGTTTAATGATCTGCCTGCCAGGGAGGGTGCTATGATGCAGGGATGGGAGTGGGGTCTGGTGTGTGTAGCGAGGGGCCTGGGGGCCAGGACTCCTGGGTTCTTTCCTGGCTCGGGAAGTGGGGTCCAGTGATTGTAGTGCAGGGTGGGGGATGCTGTCTGTCAATGCTCTGTGGTTAAATGAACAGAATCTCCCTGTGTGGGAGCAGTGTTGGGGATCTGCACCAGATGGCTGATCATTCCATCCAGCACAGAGGAGAGTCAGAGATTGGACCTCAACGCTTCCAGCAGAGGGCTTCATGACTAGAGCGAGAGAGATCCACTGCCCCCTCTCTCAGACCTATGCAGACTGTCCGTGCTTTTAAATGTCAGACAAAACACCCCTTTTCAGAGAGAGGGAAACTGAGGCAGGGCAAGAGGTGTGGCTGGTGCAGAACTGAGGGCTGAGCCCTGGTAGTCTGACTTGCTGGCCCAGGACTTAACCTGTGCTCCTGCCTTGTACTGTCAGTTCCCACCTATGCACACTCCCACGGTCCCCCCTCAAATTCATCTCCACCCGTGCCTGTGCTTAATTAGCCTGAGACTCATTTCTTGGGGCATCTCCTGCGTGCTGAGCCCCCAGGGTTGATCCATCTCAAAATCCTAAGCAGCTGTGGGCAGCAGCCTGCGGGGGTAAATGGAGAGTTACAGACAGACACCCCCACCCCTAGCAACTGCAGTTTCAGTACCTCTGTCCCCACTCTTTTAAGAAATGGGCTTGGAACCCAGAAGTCCTAAATCCCAGCCCCTCTGCTCTGATCACCAGACCCTGATCCCCTCCCAGAGCCGAGGAGAGAACCCAGGAGTCTGGGCTCCTAGCGCCTCCACCACCACTGTAAACCACCAGCCCCCACTCCCCTCCCAGAGCTGGGGAGAACCCAGGAGTCCTGGCTCCCAGCCCCCCTGCTCTAACCACCAGCCCCTACTCCCCTCCCAGAGCTGGGAGAGAACCCAGGAGTCCTGGCTCCCAGCCCCCACTCCCCTCCCAGAGCTGGGAGAGAACCCAGGAGTCCTGGCTCCCAGTCCCCACTCCCCTCCCAGAGCTGGGAGAGAACCCAGGAGTCCTGGCTCCCAGCCCTCCCGCTCTAACCAGCAGCCCCCACTCCCCTCCCAGAGCCAGAGAGAGAACCCAGGAGTCCTGGCGCCTGGCCCTTGTCATGTGACCTGGCCCATGCCGGCTTCGGGCAGTTCCGGGTGTGTTGCTAGGCAACTGGGCTTCGGTTGCCAGGGCGCCTGCCTGGCCTGCCAGGTATTGGGGCTGTGGGGGGAGAGGGCGGCGCGGTGCATTGTGGGACGGGGCCCCCTCCCCCGCTGCTGGGGTGCCTCAGGAATTGGGAGGTAGCCCAGGAGGGAGCAATGCATTGTGGGATGGTGCGCCGCAGGACAGGGCACCCGCCAGTATCCCACAATGCACTGTGGGTGCCCCAGAAATGGGGGTCCGTTACTTGAGAGGGAGCAGTGCATTATGGGAAGGGAAAGGGACCCCCCCCAGTATCCCACAATGCATTGTGGGTGCCTTCGGCTGGGAGGGTGTAACTTGAGAGGGAGCAGTGCATTATGAGACAGGGCACCCCCAGTATCCCACAATGCACTGCAGGTGCCCCAGAAATTGGGGGGGGGTGCCTGGAGCAGTGCATTGTAGGAAGGGAAAGGGCTGGTTCCCTCAGATATGGGGTGAGGAAGCAGTGCATTATGAGCTAGGACACCCCTGATATCCCACAATGCACTGTGTGTGCCTTAGAAATGGGGGTTTGGCCTGGGAGAGGCAGCAGTGCATTGTGGGATGGGGCTCCCCCAATAACCCACAGTGCATTGCAGGTGCCCTGCATTGGGGTTCCCTCAGTGTAAGGGGCGAGGAGCAGGGCATTATGGGACAGGGTATTTCCCCCCACCCCCACCCCTGATATACCACAATGCCGAGTGCCCCTTTTGGGGGTGGAGGGTCCCTAACAGGGTGTGAATTATTCTCTCCCACAGGTCCCAGTGCAAACCAGTCAGCCCAGCATGGATCAGTACAGCATCCTGGGCAGGATCGGGGAAGGCGCCCACGGCATCGTCTTCAAAGCCAAGAACGTAGAGGTGAGACTGTCCCCCCTCGATCTGATCCCCACAGGCAGGGCTGAGGGCCAGGCCGCCTGGGTTGTAGCCACGGCTGGGGCGGGGAGCAGGAGCCAGGATGCCTGGGTTCTCTGCACAGCTTTGGGAGGGGAGTGGGGGCTGGTGGTTAGAGCAGGGGTGCTGCAGTGGGAGCTAGGACTCCTGGGTTCTATTCCCACTGCCTTCCTGCTCCACAGACAGGGGAGACTGTGGCATTGAAGAAGGTTGCTCTGCGGAGACTGGAGGACGGGATCCCGAACCAGGCGCTGCGGGAGATCAAAGCACTACAGGAGATTGAGGAGAATCAGCATGTGAGTGGGCAGCAGGGGAGCCAGGACTCCTGGCTTCTCTCTGTGGTTCTGGGAGGAGAGAGGGGTTTAGTGAGGTCCGGGCGAGGTGACCTCTTAGGGTCCCTTCCAGCCCTACAGAACTGGGGTCTGTGATGGCAAAGCCACAGTGTTGGGGGTCAGAAATAGAGACCCCAGGGTCTATTTCTCTGTCTCCGCTTCCACTGCTTGGCCTGCAGCCACCCTATCCTCCTGTCTCTGGGTTGCTCCCTTCTGTCTTTCATTCTTGTTCCCTTGTTTCTTTTGTCCTTTCTCTGTTCTTTCTTTTCTTTTTCTTAGCTTTTTTTTTTTTTTTTTTTTGCCTTTCTGTCTTTTCGTTCATTCGCTTCTAGAGCTGGGCAAAACAAAATCAACAGAGTGAAACTGCCAAAAACTGCAGTTTTCAGGAACCAAAAATTCAGCAAATTCCACCAAAAAACCCCCCAGAACACAGGGGGAGGAACCATCAAAAGGTTTTGCTGTGACCCAAATGAAATATTGTGGGTTTTTTGTTTGTTTGTTTGTTTGTTTTGATGAGAAAAACTGGAAAAATTCTGTTAGAAACTAACCATGTTTTTCCTCTGGATGGATGGATGGATGGATGGATCTTTCTTTCTTTCTTTCTTTTTCTTTCGTGTTGCTGATAGATACTTGGTAAGTTAAGATGCCAAGAAAGCAGAAGACGTGAGTTATGGGTGGGTGTCCATCTGTCTCTCTGGGAGATCTGGCTACACAGGTGTGCTGAACTGGTTGGGGCAGCAGACACTGGGATTGGCGGGCCCATGGCTCGGACCGGAGGCAGGATACTGGGGTCGATAGGCTCGTGGCTGAGACCTGGCAGAGCCGGGACACCAAGCTGACTGGGCTCACAGCTCTGCCCTGTTTCCCCTGTCACAGGTGGTGAAGCTGAAGGCAGTGTTCCCCCACGGCGCAGGCTTCGTGCTGGTGTTTGAGTACATGCTGTCGGACCTGGCCGAGGTGATCCGCAATGCCCAGCAGCCCCTGACACAGGCCCAGGTGAAAGGCTACATGCTCATGCTGCTTCAAGGAGTGGCCTTCTGCCATGCCAATAACATCATGCACCGGGTCAGTCCAGCCCCCCCCTGCTCTAAGCACTAGGCCCCACTCTCCTCCCAGAGCTGGGGAGAGAACCCAGGTGTCCAGACTCCCAGCCCCCACTCATGTAAACCACTCATTGTTCCCAGCAGGATCTGAAACCAGCTAATTTACTGATCAGCTCTACGGGGCAGCTGAAGATTGCGGATTTCGGCCTCGCCAGGGTGTTCTCCAATGACGCAGGCCGGCTCTACAGCCACCAGGTGGCCACCAGGTAAGTGGGAGTGGCCAGGCTCTGGGCTGGAACTTTTGGCCACAGAACCTGGTCGCTCCACCGAGCCAGGGACCAGGAATTGGGCTCCTGGGTTCTCTCCCCAGCTCTGGGAGGGGAGGGGTCTGGTGGATTAGAGTAGAAGGAGAGCCAGGACTCCTGGATGCTCTCCTGCTGGGAGGGGAGTAGGGGCTAGTGGGATAGAGCAGGGGGGCTGGAAGCCAGGACTCCTGGGTTCTCTCCCCGCTCTGGGATGGGAAGGGTCTGGTGGGTGAGAGCACGGGGCTGGGAGCCAGGACTCCTGGGTTCTCTCCCCCCCCGGGAGGGCAGTGGGGGCTGGTGGGATAGAGCAGGGAGATGCTAGTGGTGGGTATGGAGGTGTGTAACCGTCTCTCTGTCTCCTCGTTAGGTGGTACCGTGCCCCAGAGCTCCTGTACGGTGCCCGGAAATATGACAAAGGGGTGGATTTGTGGTGAGCTCCCCGGCGCCTCATGTTTTAGAATCCCCCTACTCTAGGCTCCCCTCCATGCCTGAGCCCCGCTATGGCTGGACGGCCCCTCGTTAGTGTGAATCCCCTCCCCATGCTGATGTGGGGATCCAGAATGCAGAGATCTCTGCTGGAGCAGGATTTGATTGCATACTTAATGAAGGGGCGTGGCCAAGGGGGCTTCCTTCCTTAATCCAGCCTTAGCCAAGCCCTTTTTGTCCTGCCCCATGGCCGTGCTCCCCCCACATAATCACGCTGCCCAAGCCCTTTACAGGGAGCCAGACCACAGAGTGGGCCCTAGAGGGGGTCTCAGCCCCCACACAGCCCTCTGTGTACTGGGGGGCAAGACTCTTTCCCACGCCCCCAGTAGAGACGTGATAGGACGGTTCTCATGTCTACAAGCAACCGGCTCAGGCTCTCTGCAGACTTAGGCAGTGCCCCTGTATCCGTTATACTCAGCCAGTTTGCACTTCTGCAAGCCGTCAGCTCTTTGGGCAGGCATTGCGCTTTGATGCTTGTCTCCCCAGACGGGAGTCCCGGGAATTCCTGTTACTTTTTTTTATCCTGAGGGCCCAGCATCTCTCGTGTGTGTGGGGAGGGAGGGGCACGACTGAGCCCTAAATGATCTCCCCCACTCCTCCTGCTGCTCAGCGGTACCTGGGGACAGTGAGGATTGGCTCGCAGACCTCAGGGACACTGTGGGATATGGATCAGTCATGGAGAGTTACCCCTGTGGTTCCATAAACTCCCCCGCCTTGCTCCCCCTTTTCTGCATCTGCTCCAGGGCTGTGGGCTGCATTTTTGCTGAGCTGCTGAACAACTCACCCCTCTTCCCCGGGGAGAATGACATCGAACAGCTCTGCTGTGTGCTCCGGGTGCTGGGGACCCCGAGCCAGCACATCTGGCCGGTGAGTGGGGGGCACAGTTCTCCCCCAGCTGTGGGGCTAATGGTTAGAGCAGGGTACTGGGAGGCAGGACTCCTGGGTTCTCTCCCAGCTCTGGGAGGGGAGTGGGGGCTAGTGGTTAGAGAAGGAGGGGGCTGGGACTCCAGGACTCCTGGGTTCTCTCCCCAGCTCTGGGAGGGGAGTGGGGTTTGGTGGTTAGAGCAGCAGGCAGGGCTGAGACTCCAGGACTCCTGGGTTTTCTAAGCACCCATCTCCCATGGCAGGAGATCATGGAGCTCCCTGACTACAACAAGATCTCGTTCAAAGACAACCCGCCCATCCCGCTGGAGGAGGTGCTGCCCGACGCCCCCCCACAGGCCCTGCAGCTGCTCAAGCAATTTCTGGTCTACCCTTCCCGGGAGCGTGTGAAGGCAGCCCAGGTAAGGGAGCCCCACTGCTCTCCCAGTGCCCGGAGAGAACCCAGGAGTCCTGGCTCCCAGCCCTCCAACGCACTGCACCCCACTTCCCTCCATCTCTAATCTTCCCTGGCAGTCAGGGCTCAGTGCTAGGGGGTGCCGTGGGGCGGGGGTGCAATACCTCGAGATGCCACCAGAGGACGCCCCAGGCTCTCCCATTAGTCAGCTGTGGTGCTGGGTCAGGGGTGTCACCAGGTTAACCCTTTCTTCCCCACCTCCAGGCATTGCTGCATCCCTATTTCTTCACCTCCCCGCTGCCCGCCCACCACTCAGAGCTCCCTGTTCCCCAGCGGGGGGGCAGGACAGCCCGACAGGGACCCCAGCACCAGCGCAACTTCCACGTCAAGCGGCCCGTGGAGGAGTCTGTGGTGGACCCCGAATGGGTGGCCCCTTATGTGATGTGACGTGAAGATGGGACGTGGGGGCCTGTCCCCTGTAGGGGGCGCTGGTTCCCACCTAGCCCCATAGCAGGGACTGGCTGACTCAGGGGGGTGGGGAATGTGGCACCGGGCCATTCCCCTCTAGGGGGCACTGGCTCCCACCCAGCCCCAGGGCAGGGACTGGCTGGCTGGGGGGGGGGGGGGCGGGCGGGGAGGGGAGAGGAGAATGGGGCACAGAGCCATTCCCCTCTAGGGGGCACCAGTTCCCACCCAGCCCCAATGTGGGGACTGGCTGACTCAGGAGGGTGGGGAACGGGGTGCAGGGCCTATCCCCTTTAGGGGACACAGGCTCTGATGCAGCCCTGTGGAGGGCGAAGATTGGCCCCAGTTCCCTATATAGTCCCTGTAATAGGAACCTCAAATCTCTCCATCCCCCCAGCATCTCCCCCTCTGGTTCCTGGTGCTCTTGGGACTCTGTGGTGTCACTGAGCTTTGTAATTAAACTGCTCTCGTTTACTGTGAACTGACTCTCGGCCCCTTTCCTGGAATTGCCCCACCCCCAGGTCTGGTTCTGTATGTGGGAGCCAGGACTCCTGAGTTCTCTCCCCAGCTCTGGGAGCGGAGTGGGGGCTAGTGGTTAGAGCAGTGGGGGCTGGGAGCCAGGACTTCTGGTTCCAGTCCCTGGCTCTGCCTTGCTTCCCCGTTCTCCCGGCAGTGACAGGCGGGTGACAGCCGCCCAGCCTGAGCCAGGAGATAGCGTTATCTCTGTCGCCATGTGCCCGCCTCTGGCTGTGCTGGCGTTGCGGGGGGGTGGGGGCACAGAGTTGGTTGGCTATGGAGCCCTCACTTTCCTGCCCTGCTCAGGCCTCGTCTCCCTCCGTTCCCACTCCTCAGCCTAACCTGCTCCCTCGCGCTTTCATTCTTTACGTCTCTTTCACTTTTTCCTTCCTCTCGCACATGTCTCACGCTCAGGCCTCCCTTCCGTCATCACTGTCAGGCCCTGTTCTTCGCTGTCCCGCTCTCCGCCTGTCACCCTCGTTCTGTCTTTCATTAGCACCTTCTCCCGCCCATCTGTCATGCTTTCTGTCTGCAGTATGATCTCCCTCTGGGTGACAACGCCTTGCGCCTGGCGCTGTACAGTGCCTGTTAGGTCCTAGGCACCCCAGCCACGGCCCAGGACCCCCCTGTGCTGGGCGCTGTACAGTGTCTATTAGGTGTATTACGGTACCTCCTAGGCGCCTCAGCCACGGCCCAGGACCCCCCTGTGCTGGGCGCTGTACAGTGTCTATTAGGTGTATTACGGTACCTCCTAGGCGCCTCAGCCACGGCCCAGGACCCCACCGTGCCGGGCGCTGTACAGTATCTATTAGGTGTAATATGGTACCCCCTAGGCACCCCAGCCACGGCCCAGGACCCCAGCGCGCCGGGCGCTGTGCAGTGTCTATTAGGTGTAATATGGTACCCCCTAGGCACCCCAGCCACGGCCCAGGACCCCAGCGCGCCGGGCGCTGTGCAGTGTCTATTAGGTGTATTACGGTACCCCCTAGGCACCCCAGCCACGGCCCAGGACCCCAGTGCGCCGGGCGCTGTACAGTGTCTATTAGGTGTATTACGGTACCCCCTAGGCGCCCCAGCCACGGCCCAGGACCCCACCGTGCCGGGCGCTGTACAGTGTCTATTAGGTGTATTACGGTACCTCCTAGGCGCCCCAGCCATGGCCCAGGACCCCAGTGCGCCGGGCGCTGTACAGTGTCTATTAGGTGTATTACGGTACCCCCTAGGCGCCCCAGCCACGGCCCAGGACCCCACCGTGCCGGGCGCTGTACAGTGTCTATTAGGTGTATTACGGTACCTCCTAGGCGCCCCAGCCATGGCCCAGGACCCCACCGTGCCGGGCGCTGTACAGTGTCTATTAGGTGTATTACGGTACCCCCTAGGCACCTCAGCCATGGCCCAGGACCCCACCGTGCCAGGCGCTGTACAGTGTCTATTAGGTGTAATATGGTACCTCCTAGGCACCCTAGCCATGGCCCAGGACCCCACCGTGCCAGGCGCAGTACAGTGTCTATTAGGTGTAATATGGTACCTCCTAGGCACCCCAGCCATGGCCCAGGACCCCACCGTGCCGGGCGCTGTACAGTATCTATTAGGTGTATTACGGTACCCCCCTAGGCACCTCAGCCACGGCCCAGGACCCCACCGTGCCAGGCGCAGTACAGGGTCTATTAGGTGTATTACGGTACCCCCTAGGCGCCCCAGCCACGGCCCAGGACCCCACCGTGCCAGGCGCTGTACAGTGTCTATTAGGTGTATTATGGTACCCCCCTAGGCACCCCAGCCACGGCCCAGGACCCCACCATGCCGGGCGCTGTGCAGTGTCTGTTAGGTGTATTACGGTACCCCCTAGGCACCCCAGCCACGGCCCAGGACCCCACCGTGCCGGGCGCTGTGCAGTGTCTATTAGGTGTATTACGGTACCCCCTAGGCACCCCAGCCATGGCCCAGGACCCCACCGTGCCGGGCGCTGTGCAGTGTCTATTAGGTGTATTACGGTACCCCCTAGGCACCCCAGCCACGGCCCAGGACCCCACCACGCCGGGCGCAGTACAGTGTCTATTAGGTATAATATGGTACCCCCTAGGCGCCCCAGCCACGGCCCAGGACCCCACCGTGCCAGGCGCAGTACAGACCTGTAACAAAAAGACAGTCCCTCCCCCCGCGGAGCTTCCTGTCTGAGACGAGGCTCGGGGTGGGTCCGGACTGGGGACCACAAGGGAACAAGTCCCTGTTGCAGCCAGCTCCACAGCACAGCAGCCTTCCCCTCGCCAAGGTTTTCCCCGAGGCATCATGGCAGAGGAGGTGGAGAACAGGGTGGATGTCCGTAGGGCTGTGCGCCCGAGCCTGACATGCTCGGTGGGAAAGCCACCAGCGACGACGGAGGCTGGAGTTGGGGGCAGGAGTCAAGATCCGGAAAGCGACGGTGCTAAATCAGCTGCCAGAGACCGTGTGCAGTCCTAGATTCCTCACCTCAAAGAGTCGCTGCTTCGCAGGGCAGAGCCCCCACACTCAACATGTCTGGCCTTCTTGTTCCTACCTGGAGACGTTCACATTTAGCCATAGGAAACCACACACGGTTTGCTTATGCCTGGGTTCCCAGACAGGCCAGGGGCCTCGGTATCGCTGACCTGCCCACCTGCATTATTTCCCCACAATTTTTGAACCATCTGCAAACTTTATCGGGGATGATTTTATGTTTTCTTCCAGGGCATTGATCAAAATGCCTGTCCGAGAACTGATTCCAGGGGACCCCACTGGAAACAGACCCACTCAAGGATCATTCCCCACTTACAGTTACATTCTGAGATCTATCAGTTAGCCAGTTTTTAAGGTTGTGTTAATGTTACATTGTGTGAATTTTTAATCAGTGTCATGCGGTACCTCAGCAAAGTCTGCCTGTTACATCAACACTGTCATCTTTAGAAACCAAATGTGTAATCTCGTCAAAAAAAGATATCGAATTAGTTTGACTGCATCTGTTTTCCATGAACCCCTGTTGATTGGCATTAATTATGTCACTCTATTTTCTTCAGTAATCGAGTCCTGTATCAGCCGCTCCCAGGGCGGCTCCAGGCACCAACACGCCAAGCATGTGCCTGGGGTGGCAAGCCACGGGGGGGTGCTCTGCCGATCGCCGCAAGGACAGCAGGCAGGTTGCCTTCAGTGGCATGCCTGCGGAGGGTCCGCTAGTCCTGTGGCTTTGGCGGACCTCCTGCAGGCGTGCCGCCAAATCCGCAGGCCTGGGGACCTCCCGCAGGCAAGCCGCCGAATCCGCAGGACCGGGGACCTCCCGCAGGCAAGCCGCCGAATCCGCAGGACCAGGGACCTCCCGCAGGCAAGCTGCAAAGGCAGCCTGCCTGCCGTGCTTGGGGCAGCAAAATACCTAGAGCGGCCCCTGGCCGCTCCCTTATCTTTCCCAGGGTGGATGTCAGGCTGACAGGCCTGTAATTACCCAGATCATCCTGTTTGCCCTTTTTTAAAAAAATTGGCACATTGATTTATTACAGATTGACCTTCCCCCAGTGCCCCAAGACTTACCACAGAGCAACAATCACAGTACTGCCAGCTCCTCGGCCAGCTCTTTTAAAACTCTTGGATTGAAGTTCTCTGGGCGTGATGATTTAAAAATGTCTGACTTTAGTAGCATCCTCCAGAGGCACTACTGCAATGGAAAAATTGTTGTCATCACTCGTCCGATGAGCTTGCAACGTCTGGGTTTTTTTTACCCAGACCAGGAATATTTATTGACCGTGTCTGCCGGTTCTGCGCTAGGATTGGTGAGCCTACCATTTCCAGCAAGGAATAGACCAATACCATCCCCGGGATCGTTTTTGTTCCTCATGTGGTTAAAAAAACCTCCTTTTCGTTTTCCAGAGAGCCTATGTTTGATGCGCCAGAGAAGGGGGCGGCAGTGGAGGGCTGCAAGGGTTCAAAATGGCATTAGATAAGTTCATGGTGGATAGGTCCATCAGTGGCTATTAGCCAGGATGGCCAGGGCCACCACCCCATACTCTGGGTGTCCCTAAAGCTCTGCTTGCCAGTAGCTGGGACTGGGCAATGGGATCGACCACTGTTCATTCTCTCTGGAGCACCTGTCGGCAGACAGGCCTCTGGGCTAGCGATTGGACTGACCCAGCGTGGCCGTTCCTCTCTTCTTAGGGGCAGCATGGGCAGAGAAACGGGCTCGGAGGAGGATCTCGGGGATGAGGGGGATGAGCCGGGCAAGATCGCATGGACGATGCGGTGGGGTGAGGAGAGCGGTAGGCCAGCTGAATGGAGAGGAAAAGCTGGATCTTGAGGATGTCGGGCGCCATCCACAAGATTTCCACGGAGTCTGCACATGGGAGGGAGGCCTGTGTCGACGGTGACAGGCAAGCTGGGTTGGGTGGCAGGGCAGGTGAGGAGCTACTTGCTGGATTTTACCTTGGTGAGGTCGATCCGGGAGTGGAGGCGGGAGTTGGACTCAGGTTTGTGGGAGGGAGAAGGTGCAGATGGAGAAGAGAACGACCGAGCCCTGGGGAGCCAGGAAAGGATGGAGGCAGGGAAGCCGAGCTCCCTAGAAAAGGAGCCAGGAGCAGGGTGGAAACTCCTTTCGTGTGATCCTTCAGTCATTGTCAATTCTTTCTGTGTCGTCCTTCAGTGCCCCCTTTGTTCCCCAGCAGAATCTTTGTCTTTTTTCTTTCTTTCTCACGGTTGCGATCTTACACCCTTGCAGAGCTTAGTAAGCTGCAGAATTTTCCCCCTATCAATAAGGAAATAAAACAATCTAGGAAAGGCCAGGCAAAAAGCTTAGTTAAGTTTTAAAAAATAAATGAGGACATGCCAGATAGTCAGGTTCCCATGGTAAACTTTGATTTTGAGATTGGGGTCTTGTCATGCTAGGCACTGGCCACACCCCGTCTGCGATCAGGGCCCCCCCATCGGGCCGGGCTCTGCCCACACTCCACCCATGATCAGCCCCCCCCACCCCAATCTGGCCGGGTGCTGCCCACACCCTGCCCGATCAAGGGCTGGCTTGGTTCTGATGTATAAACCCCTTCCCAGGGAGAGAATCTCGGGCACTAACGAGGTTATTAATCTCAGCGAAAAGCAGAAACCCAGCTGGAAACGCGGCCCTGACTTTTCCCAGTGGGGGTGATGAGGCCTCAGAACAAACCACCAAGGGACGTGGTGGATTCTCCGACTCCCGTGGGGTGGATCTGGGCCGGATCCTTTCTGGAAGGGGCTTTAGCCAAGTCAGTGGGTTCAGTGCAGGAGGACCCTTGGTGAAATTCACCAGGCTGACCTATACGGGAGTTCAGCCTAGGTGGTCAGGGGCTTTTCTAGCCAGTCCCATGGTTCGTGGCAAGTTCACTGCACCCCCAGGGGCTCTGTCCCCCCCACCCCCTTTAATTCACAGATTCCCTCTGTGTCCCCTAAGCTCCCCCATGCCAGGGGCTTTGAGTGCCCCCTCAATCTCCCCAGAGCAGCGTCCCCCATTCTGCTCCCCCATGGCAGGAGCTCTCTGTGCCCCCCATTTTCACCACCCTTCTCTGAGGGGGTCACTCATTGAAGGGGTCCCCGGGTTCTGCTTCCTTGGGGAGCTGGCCTAGTGACGGCATCAATTTCTGCCTCACCGCCCGGGGGCTCTTTGATCTGCACTCAGTGGCCAAGATGCTAAAATGGGGGCTGTGCTGACCAGATGCCGGGCAGGGGCTCCCCATGTATCTCCCCATTTTCTAATTTCCTCCCCCTCTCCAAATCCACAGACTCCTGCCCGCCGGTGCCCGGAGTGTCCCTTGGAAATTTGGAAAGGATCAGCCACAGCATCCGGAAGTTGTCACCTGATATGTGGGTGGAGATGCACCGGGACAGTGAGCTTGAGAGCTTGGCCAGCTCAGCCAAGGGTGAGATTAGAATCACCCAGGAGCTGAGCTCCCCCTCAGGGAAAGAGGGTGAGTGCACGGAGACTCTCCGCTACTAGGTAGCAGTATAGGAAGCATGACACACAGATGCGTTTTCAGAACCTCTCCTCTCCAGCAGAGGGCATCAGGGTCCCCCTAGCCTGGACCATTACAATGTTATTACAACAGGCCTTATGTTATGAACCTGCTGCGCTTCATGTAGGTCCTACTGTATTTATTAGCCTAATGACACTGATCTCTGCTTGATGCTCAAGGATCTATAGTGCTGAGTGAGCTGTCCCAGGGCTGGGCTAGCAGGGGGCTGCGGGTCGGGAGTGAGGGGCACCGCGGGGCTGGGTTTGGGCTCATTTCTCTCTCTGTCTTGCTTAGCTCCTTCCCCTTTATCTGGTGCTGGGAGATAAGCGGGTGTTTTTCAGAGAATCGGTCGCTGGCTTCCCCTGAAGTCTGGGTTACTCACCCCACCCCCCCGTGTGCAGGGCCAGGGGGCTCATCCTGACAGAGAATCTGCGTCAGTTTCTATCAGCCAGTGTCGCGGGGACGTCCCGAGCTACAGCCACGGTGGAGTCTAGTGGTTTGAGCTGGGGGGGGCTGGGAGCCAGGACTCCTGGGTTCTCTCCTGTCCCGGGGGGGGAGTGGGGGCTACTGGTTAGAGTGGGGGGGCTGGGAGCCAGAAACCCTGGGTTCTCTCCTGTCCCGGGGGGGGAGTGGGGGCTACTGGTTAGAGTGGGGGGGCTGGGAGCCAGAAACCCTGGGTTCTCTCCCTGGCTATGGGAGAGGAGTGGGGGCTAGTGGTTAGAGCTGGGGGGCTGGGAGCCAGGACTCCTGGGTTCTCTCCTGTCCCGGGGGGGGAGTGGGGGTACTGGTTAGAGTGGGGGGGCTGGGAGCCAGAAACCCTGGGTTCTCTCCTGTCCCGGGGGGGGGAGTGGGGGCTACTGGTTAGAGTGGGGGGGCTGGGAGCCAGAAACCCTGGGTTCTCTCCCTGGCTATGGGAGAGGAGTGGGGGCTAGTGGTTAGAGCTGGGGGGCTGGGAGCCAGGACTCCTGGGTTCTCTCCCGGGCTCTGGGATACTAGCAGAGGAAGGGGAGCGAACAGGCCAGGAAGACTGTGGCCCTCCCACCCCAGACACAGCGGGGGGCCTGGGGGGCGTCTCCCTTAGCTAGGTCTGTTATTCTCCACCTGCCCCCCCTGCGCTGCCCGTCCCAGCACCCTGGCGTGCGTTGTTCCAGGCCCCATCACCAAGAATCCGCCAACCGCCAGCTCCTGAGCCTGGCATCAGATAAGGGCTTATCGGGGACTTCCAGGCCTGCTGCCATAACCTCCCCAGGCCCCAAACTGGCTGGGCGGTTAGTGGGGCAGGGAATGGGGCGCAGGGCCTGTCCCCTCTGGGGAGCGCCGGGTCTCATCCGGCCCCAGGGCGGGGACTGGCTGGCTCAGGGTCACAGGGAATGGGGCTGGGTCCTGTCCCCTCTAGGGGGCACCGGCTGCGATCTGCCCCTGTGTGTGAAATCTCTAGGGATGCTGAGTGATGATAGACCAGTTGCTGCCCCCCAAGCATCCATAGCTGCCTCCCCTCCCGCTGGACGAGCTTGGGCGTAAAGCACCAAGACCCCAAAACTCTCAACCCTCCCTCTAATGTTTACCTGCCTTCTCCTACTGAGCCAGGGAGAGAACCCAGGCGTCCTGCGTCCCAACAACCCACCGCTGACTAGAGCCCAGTCTCCTCCCAGAGAACCCAGGAGTCCTGGCATCCAGCCCCTCTCCTCTAACCAATAGACCCCCCACTCCTCTCCCAGAGAACCCAGGAGTTCTGGCTCCCAGCCCCCCATCCACTAGATCCGTCTCCTTCTACACCAGAGAGAGTTTGGGGGACTAGTTTTTTCTCTGTCTCTCCGCTGTACATTGGGGGGTAATTGGGCAGGAGACCCCCCAGCTACTCTCCCCCTCCCCTCTCTGTGCCCCACGAGAGCCCGTCCCGTCTCAGAAGGCGGGACCTCACCCGCCTGGCCTGCTGTGTCATTTTTAGCGTCTCTGTCCCCCCCCCCCTTCTTTCCTCTGTCTCTTGGAGCCACCCAGCAAGTTGGGGCAGACCCACGGCCGACTAGATCTGGGGGAGCTCTCTGTGCTTCAATCCCCCCTCGAAATTTGCCAAGGGTCCGCCTGACACCGCATGTGGGGACCCCTCCCAAATTTCTTGCCCAGCTCTAGGTGAGTGTCAAGCTGAGGCCGGAGAGGGGACGGGCAGCGTCCAGTTTGGGGGAGTTGTGTAGAGAGGCCGATGGGCAGAGCGAATCGGGACGGGACGGAAGGGTGCGGGGACACTGCAAACGGAGGGCTGACATGGGGTGCCGGGGGCATTGGGAATGGAGGGGGGCTGGTGTGGGGTGCCAGGGGGCATTGGGAACAGAGAGGGGGTGCTGCGGGATGCCAGTGGGCATTGGGAATAGAGAGGGGGTGGTGCGGGATGCCAGGGGGCATTGGGAACAGGGGGTGCTGCAGGATGCCAGGGGGCATTGGGAACAGAGGGGGGGCTGGCGGTAGGTGCCAGGGGGCATTGGGAATGAAGGGGGGGCTGGCGGAGGGTGCCAGGGGACACAGGGAACAGAGGGGGGCTGGCGGAGGGTGCTGGGGGCACAGGGAACAGAGGGGGGCTGATGAGGGGTGCCAGGGGGCATTGGGAACAGAGGGGGGCTGGTGGAGGGTCCCAGTGGGCTTTGGGAACAGAGGGGGGCTGACGGAGAGTCCCAGTGGGCTTTGGGAACAGAGGGGGCTGGTGCAGGGTGCCAGGGGACATTGGGAACGAAGGAGGGCTGGTGCGGGGTGCCAGGGGGCTTTGGGAACAGAGGGGGGCTGGCGGAGGTTTCCAGTGGGCTTTGGGAACAGAAGGGGCTGGCAGAGGGTCCCAGTGGGCTTTGGGAACAGAGGGGGCTGGTGCAGGGTGCCAGGGGACACAGGGAACAGAGGGGGGCTGGCGGAGGGTCCCAGTGGGCTTTGGGAACAGAGGGGGCTGGTGCAGGGTGCCAGGGGACATTGGGAACGAAGGAGGGCTGGTGCGGGGTGCCAGGGGGCTTTGGGAACAGAGGGGGGCTGGCGGAGGTTTCCAGTGGGCTTTGGGAACAGAAGGGGCTGGCGGACGGTCCCAGTGGGCTTTGGGAACAGAGGGGGCTGGTGCAGGGTGCCAAGGGACACAGGGAACAGAGGGGGGCTGCCGGAGGGTCCCAGTGGGCTTTGGGAACAGAGGGGGGCCAGCGGAGAGTCCCAGTGGGCTTTGGGAACAGAGGGGCCTGGTGCAGAGTGCCAGGGGACATTGGGAACGAAGGGGGGCTGGTGCGGGGTCCCAGTGGGCTTTGGGAACAGAGGGGGGCTGGCAGAGAGTCCCAGGGGGCACAGGGAACAGAAGGGGCTGGCGGAGGGTGCCAGTGGGATTGGGGTTTGGGGGGCGGTGGGAGGACGGGGCGTGGGGGTTGGATGGGGTGTGGTGGGGAGGTGGGAGGGATGGAGGGGTGGGGGGGCGGGGCAGACAGCTGGATGGCTCTAGGAAAAGAGGGGAGCAGACTGGCAGGTCCCAGCGGGTCCGTTCCAGGTTAATGTCGGGGTTTCCACCCCCCATTTGAGTTCCCTCCCAGGCTGGTTGTACAGGGATCTGAGGGGGGAGCCCTCGTCCGGAGACATCCAGTCTGTGTGGGGGCATTGGCGAGGGGAGACCACCCCCATCTCGAGACACTTTTCCAGCCCCCCCCAGCCCCCACTCCTCTGAGTACTGAGCCAGGGGCAATACAAGGGAGCTTCAGTACCCCAGAGGTTCAGCCATTTACCTTCTGTTCTCTCCTCTCAGCCTCCCGGACGCCTGGGTTCTTTCAAAGCCTTCACGAGGTAAATGTGGGGAGGGTGAGGGGATCGCCCCTGCTGTGGGGTGGGTAGGGGGGTTACAATACACATTGTTCTACCCACTGAGCTGCATCAGGGCAAATCTGTCACTGCCGCGTGAGCTGCCCGCCAAGGCGAGGGAGATAAAAATTATCTCTCGGCTATTTCTTATCTGAGGCCCTGATCCCGATAAGGGCTGTAGAATCGTTGGGCCCCACACGTCCGATTTCCTCCCCCCCCCCGGCCTGGTGCACACCCACACAATACAGAGATCAGGGGCAGGGGCGACCGTGCCATGTTGGACTTGGATGGGAAAATGGTTCAAGGAGATGGAAGTGGGGGTGATGGGGGGTGCTCAGGGGGTGTTTGGAGTGTGTGTGTCTGTGATGGGGGACAGTTTTGGGGTTGTGGTGTGTCTGTCTTTGTGGCAGTGTTGAGGGGTTATGTGTGTATCTTTGGGTGGAGTTTTTGTCGCATTCAGTGTGTGTGTCTTTGGTTGCACGTTTGGGTTGTGTCTTTGGGTTGTGGTGCTGTGCGTCTGCATTTGGCATGTTTGTCTTTGTGCTGGTGTTCGGGTGTCTCCTTGGGTTGTGTGTCTGTCTTTGCGGTGGTGTTGAGGGTGTTTCCCCTTGGGTTGTGTGTGTGTGTCTCTGTGTTTTTGTAGTGTTTGTTTGGGTTGTGGTGGTGGTTGGGTTGTTTGTCTTTGTAGTGGTGGTGAGGGGGTGTCCCCTTGGGTTGTGTGTCTGTCTTTAGGATGTGGTGGGGTGTGTGTTTGAGTAGTATGTCTTCGCAGTGGTGTTGAGGGGTGTCTCTGTCTGGGTTGTGTCTTTGTGTGGTTCTGGGCTGTGTTTTTGTAGTGTTCAGGGTGTGTGTATTTGGGTTGTGTCTTTGTCTTTGGGTTGTGGTGCGTGTCTGTGTTTGGGTTGCGTGTCTTTGTGGTGGAGGTGAGAGTGTCTCTTTGCGTGGATCTGGGCTGTGTTTTTGTAGTGTTGAAGGTGCGTCTGTGTGTTTGGGTTGTAGCTTTGTGTGTGTTTACGCTGCGGGTGGTTTGGGCTGTGGTGGTGGGGCGGGGGGGAGGGTGTGCTGTTTGGAACTGCCTGTGGGGTGTGCTTCATGTGGCGGGCGATAGTTTCGGTGGCTGTGACTTGGTGTGTTGTTTGTGTTGATTTTGCATCTCTGTGTGGGCTGTTGTGGTGGTTTGGTGGATGTGTATCTTTGATGTGTGTGGCAGGCGTCTGTGTTGTCTCGTTAGCTTGTGTGTGTTGTGTCCGTGGGTTAGCAGCATGTTGTGGCTGTGGGGGTGGGGGGGCATTTTCGGGATGTAGTTCTCTGAGTGGTATTGGAGGTGTGAGTCTGTTGTTCTGGGGATGCTGAGTGTTGGCTTTGTGGGGTGTCCGTGTGTTTTTCCAGGGTGTGGTATTTTGGAGAGTGCTTGTGTGTGTTGGGGGGCTTGTGTGTTGCGGAGGGAGTTGTGATTTCTCTGCTCTTTGGTCTGGATTTCTTTGCCTGTCTTTCGGGGTCGGGGAGAGAGAGAGTGTGTGTGTGTGTGTCTCCATTCCTGATGCCCCTGCTGGAGAGACTGAGCTCTGCTCTGTGTGTGTCCGTGTGATCTGGGATGGTGTGTTGTTTCGGGGCAGTGGCTTGTGTGGATGTGGTGGGGTGGCCCGTGGGGATGGTTAAGGATTGGCGAGGGGGGTGCATTTGTGCGACGGGGGGGGCGGGCTGGGAGTGTGTGTCGGGTGGTGGGAGCAGGGCTGGATTGAATTGTGACTTACAAATGGACAGAAGATGAAAAGAGCAACAAAATTCACAACATGAGAAGAAGAGGGCACAGAGTGGGGGTGGGGAAATACACCCCCTAACTGACCTTTACGCAGAGCCCAGGAGAGAACCCAGGCATCCTGGCTCCCAGCCCCCCACTCTAACCCCACTCCCCCCAGAGCTGGAGAGAGAACCCAGGAGTCCTGGTGCCCAGCCCCCCTCCATTGTGGGGTGGTTAGTTCACTCCCCCGCCCCGCGTTATCTGCCCCATCTCTGCTGTGCTGGCAGGGATGAGGCAAGGGCAGCTTTTGAAATCAGCTTTGAGACGGTGCCGACTTCCTCTGCACTGCGCCACCTTCCCCCCCACATACACCCAGCAGCAACGACTCCTGGGTTCAATCCCTGGGTCAGGGAGGGGAGTGAGGGGGGAGCCAGGACTCCTGGGTTCAATCCCTGGGTCGGAGAGGGGTGCAGCCAGGACTCCTGGGTTCAATCCCTGGGGAGGGGAAGGGGGAAGCCAGGACTCCTGGGTTCAATCCCTGGGTCAGGGAGCCAGGACTCCTGGGTTCGGTGTGAGGGGAGGTGGGCTCACAGAGGGGCCAGGACCCAGCTGAAGTCTCTGGCGGACACTGGGGGGACTGCGTGCGAGATCGGGGAGTGGATAGGACTGGGAGGAAAGGGGCCTCCCCAGCCCGGTTGGAGGCTCCGCTTCTGAGAATGAGCGGCTGGGAGCGCCTGATGGGGAGATAGAGAGAGAGATGTAGAGATTGGCCGGCTGGCAGAGGCAGCACCTTCCGGGGTAACCATCCCTAGGCCATATATAGGGGTGGGGTCCCTGGGGCCCTGCTGGCTGGCTGAAGACAGAGGTGGGATGGGGAGACGGGCGGGGGGGAGAGGAGGATGGATGGTGCAGTTGGATGGAAGGATGGATGGGGGGCGTGAAGGGGGGATAGAGGGAGGGATGTGTGGAGGGGTGTGGATGTGGGATGGATGGTGCAGTTGAATCATGGAGGGGGATGAAGGGAGGGAGGGAGGGAGGGGGATGTGTGGAGGGGTGTGGATGTGGGATGGATGGTGCGGTTGGGTGGATGGGGGGTGTGTGGAGGGGGGATGAAGGGAGGGAGGGAGGGGGGATGGATGGAGGGGGGATAAAGGGAGAAGGGGGGATGTGTGGAGGGGTGTGGATGCGGGATGGATGGTGCGGTTGGATGGAAGGATGGATGGTGCGGTTGGATGGATGGATGGAGGGATGTGTGGAGGGGTGTGGATGTGAGGTGGATGGTGCGGTTGGATGGAAGGATGGAAGGAGGGAGGGAGGGGGGATGGATGGAGAGATGTGTGGAGGGGTGCAGATGCAGGATGGATGGTGCAGTTGAATCATGGAGGGGGGATGAAGGGAGGGAGGGAGGGGGGATGTGTGGAGGGCTGTGGATGTGGGATGGATGGTGCAGTTGGATGGATGGGGGAGTGGATGGGGGTGTGTGGAGGGGGGATGAAGGGAGGGGGAGATGGGAAGAGGGGGGATGTGTGGAGGGGTGTGGATGCGGGGTGGATGGTTGGTTGGATGGAAGGATGGATGGAGGGGGGATGGATGGAGGTGTGTGTGGAGGGGTGTGGATGCGGGATGGATGGTGCGGTTGGATGGAAGGATGGAGGAGGGGTGGATGGAGGGATGTGTGGATGCAGGATGGATGGTGCGGTTGGATGGAGGGGGGGTGGATGGAGAGATGTGTGGAGAGATGTGGATGTGGGATGGATGGTGTGGTTGGATGGAGGGGGGATGGATGGAGGGATGTGTGGAGGGGTGTGGATGCGGGATGGATGGTGCGGTTGGATGGAAGGATGGAGGGGGGGTGGATGGAGGGATGTGGGATGGATGGTGTGGTTGGCTGGATGGAGGGAGGTGGGTGGATGGAGGGATGTGTGGATGCGGGATGGATGGTGCAGTTGGATGGAGGGGGGATGGATGGAGGGACGTGGATGCGGGATGGATGGCGCGGTTGGATGGAAGGATGGAGGGAGGGGGTGGATGGAGGGATGTATGGATGTGGGATGGATGGTGCGGTTGGATGAAGGAGGGCGTAGAGGGGGGATGGATGGATGGAGGGGTGTGGATGTGGGTTGGATGGTGCAGTTGGAGGGGCGTGTAGGAAAGGAGGGAGGGAGGGGTGTGGAGGGATGGACAGGAGAGTGGAGGGATGAAGGGAGGGAGGGATGAGCGTGGAGTGGGGGATGGAAGGATGGACGGGTGTGAGGGGATAGAGGGAGTAGTGTGGGGGGATGGGGGAAGGGGTGTGGAGGGGGGATGGAAGGATGGATGAGTGTGGAGGGAGGGAGCAGTGTGGGGGGATGAGCATGGAGTGGGGGATGGAGGGAGGAAGGAAGGATGGACGGGTGTGGGGGGATAGAGGGAGCAGTGTGGGGGGATGGGCGTGGAGGGGGATGGGGGAAGGGGTGTGGAGGGGCGATGGAAGGATGGACGAGTGTGGAGGGAGCAGTGTGGGGGGATGGGCATGGAGGGGGGAGGGAGGGAGGGGTGGGGAGGGATGGACAAGTGGGGGGCGTGCAGGGAGGGAAGGGTGGATTCATGCATTGGGGGAGGGACAGACCCATTGTTTTCAGTCCCATGAGCCCCACGTTGCCCCTCGTGGCCCCAAGGCCTCTCGCTCCGCCCTGGGCTGGTCCTTGTCCTCGTGCCCTCAGTCCCCGCTGGGGCTCCCCCCGCGTCTCTGTGCCCTCCCCGAGCCTGGGCTGGGCAGGTGGCAGGCGGGTTTCATTCCCCGGCCCCTGGAGTGGTGACTTTGGTGACCTGGCTGGTGCGTGCACGGCCCTGCCCTCGAGATGCCGACCGTTAATGCTTCATAAACCGTTCGACCCGCGAAGCATGGCAGCCAGCGGCCTCCCCCCAGCCCGGCCCAGTTTGCATGTGGAGCCCTGTTCACACATGGCCTCTCGAGAACGGGCTTGTCCCCCACGGGAATGTGGCACCATCGGTCCGGGGGCAGACGGACGGTGGCGGGCCAACCGCTGGAGTGGGCCGGGCCCCGCGTGGATTTCCACCCCCAGGGTGGTAGGGACCGCCCAGTGTTGCCTCCTCTTTAAACAGCCCTGACTTTGCTTTGCTTTTGGCTGCATCTCTAACCACCAGACCTCACTCCCCTCCCAGAGCCAGGGAGAGAACCCAGGAGTCCTGGCTCCCCTCCCCCCCGGCCCCAACCACTACACTCCACTCTCTTCCCATAGCCAGGGAAAGAACCCAGGAGTCCTGGCTCCCCCTCCCGCCCCGCACTAACCACCAGCCCCCCCTGCTCTAACCACCAGCCCCGACTCCCCTCCCAGAGCCGGGGAGAGAACCCAGGCGTCCTGACACCCTGTGTCTTGTCCCCCATGTAAATTCCCAATCTAGGTCAGCAGCTCTTGTGCCCAGGATGGATTTTGCCACCCTAGGGGGGCAGGAGATGACCCCCCATTTCCTGGAGCCTCCCCTCCTGCCGCCGGCCGATGAATCCGCGGTCTTCTTCCACGGAGCCGAGGGCGGGGACCCTGACACACTCGCTACCTACTTCTCCCGGACGCCGGAGTCCTACCGCAACATGCCGGGTAGGTGGCCGGAGCCCGTGCGCCCCACTACGTGGCCGGGAACCCCCCCATTTCACCACCACAGGGATCCTCTGAGGGGCATCGCCTGGGGCCGCCCACAGAGGGCACCGTCACCACAGGCTTTGTGGTTGCTATGGCTACCGGGGCCACGGCTGCACTTCCGCCGTGGCTGCCTGTGGTGTCCCCAGGACTCCTGCGGGTTGGCATGGCAATGGTGCCATCACTATCCCATTGTGTGGGGTTGCCGTGGCCCCCGCCCCCTGGATTCATTGCGATTGTCGGGGTTTCTCCTGCCACGGCTGCATGGCCCCTGCCTCGCCATGGCAACGGGTTTTGTGTCCCCGTGGCAGGTGTGGGTTCCTTCCAGGTGCCCCCGACGCACCTCCACTGACCCCTCTCCTCTCCTTTTGCACCTCCTGCAGCACGCCCCGTGTACCCCCTCCTCAACGGGCTGCAGTGGGTGGACGGGCACCCCTACGCCGCGGCCGGCTGGACCTACAGCAAGCCCCAGGCCGGGGTCCCCCTCTATCCGGCTCCCCCCTCCTCCTCTTCCTACAGCCCCCCCTCGCCCAAGGAGCAGCCCCCTGAGGACAAGGGCAGCCCCAAGTTCCTGGAGATGCTGAAGACGGAGCCGATGAGCCCCTCCACCACCGAGCTGCTGATGTTGGGGTCCCCTTCCGGGGCCCCCCACCCCACCTACACCGGGACCCCGGAGTTCGGGTTCTACCAGCCCAGCGGGAGCCCCCTGACAGCTGGGTACTCCCCCAAACTCAGGGGGCCACTGCAGCTGTCCCCATGCGGTGAGAGCTTCCTGCGGACTGGAGGGTGTGTGGGGCGGTGCCCCTGGGGGGACAGACCCCATCACTGACTCGGTTTCCCTGTCCCGTCCCTCAGAGGCACGGGAGTGCGTGAACTGCGGGGCTACGGCCACCCCCCTGTGGCGCCGGGACGGCACCGGGCACTACCTGTGTAACGCCTGCGGGCTCTACCACAAGATGAACGGGCAAAACCGGCCCCTCATCCGGCCCAAGAAACGCCTGGTGAGTGGGGACCCCCCCCCCCCCCCGCGACTTCCCTGGGGTCCCCCAGGATCCACCTTTTCCCCAGACCCTCTGCCACTCCCATGAGACCCCCCTCGCCTGACACCCCCAGGACCCCCACCCCAGCCTCCCTGACACCCCCTTCCCCTCCCATGAGACCCACCTCCCCCGACACCTCCAGGCCTGCTGCCCCAGCCTCCCCCAACATCTTCTGCTCCTATGAAACACCCGCACTCCCACCCCTGCCTCCCCGACACCCCCTTCTATTCCCATGACATGCCCCAGTCCACCCCCCGGCCTCCCCGACACCCCATTCCACTTCCATGGCACCCCTGCGGTGCCCTGCCCCCATCCCCTGGGCGTGGGGGCCAGACTCGTCTGCTCTGCGCCCACCCACCTCCCCGCTCTCCCCCCAGATCGTCAGCAAGCGAGCGGGCACCCAGTGCAGCAACTGTCAGACGACCACCACCACCCTATGGCGCCGGAACAGCAGCGGGGAGCCCGTCTGCAACGCCTGCGGCCTCTACTACAAACTGCACAACGTAAGCCGACGCCGGGGTGGGGAGGGGGGACCCCGGATGCCTGGGTCCCAGCCCCGGTGCGGGGAGAGGAGGCGGCTTCAGGGTGGTGGGGGCTGGGAGACAGACTTCTTGGTTCTCTCCCTGGCTCCAGGAGGGGAGAGGGGGGTCTAGCAGTTAGGGTTGGGGGACCCCGGATGCCTGGGTTCCATCCCTCTCCCTTTCCCCCCTGCAGGTCAATCGCCCCCTGACGATGCGGAAAGACGGAATCCAGACCCGCAACCGCAAAGTCTCCGGCAAGGGCAAGAAACGCCGAGGGGCGGCTCCGGGCGAGGGGGGGGCTGGGCCCCCCACCCCACTCGAACTGCTCTCCCCTCTGGGCGAGGACCCTGCCTCCCTCTACGCCCTGAGCCCCATGGTCCTGTCCAGCCACCTGCTCCCCTTCTCCCCCTCCACCCACCTCCTCGGGCCCCCCCCAGCCGCCTACCACCCCCCCCACGCCTCCCCAGGGGCAGGCGCCTCGCTGGGGTGATGGGGACCCCTCGCAGAAGGAGGCTGAGCTGGAAAGAGGGGGCAGCTGGGTGAATATTGGGGTACAGCTGTTGGGGGAGTTACCCCACTCAGCCACGGAGTCGGGGATTGGGACAGAGGGGGCCGAGGGTACAGGGGGATTTGCCTCACCTCAGCAGCCACAAGGATTGGGGGGGCTCCCTCTAGAAAGGGGGCCACCCCCCACGGGCCTCCCTGAGCTCTGTCTGGGCACACACCCCCATCTGTCCCATCCCCCCCCACCCATCGTCCCCCCCGCCATCTGTCCGCCCCCCTAAATCCCCGTCCATCCATCCATCTGTCCCTCCCTCCATCCACCCAGCCTCTTTTAAAGGAATGACCCCTCATTTCTATCCTCTTCTGGGCCTGGGTTTCCCCTTCAGCACCCCCAAATCCTCACACAGGGGGCTCCCCCCAGCACCTTCCCCCCCTCTTCCTGCTCCTACACCCTCTCAGCCCTTCACCCCTTGTGTCACCCCACAGTGAACCCATCCCCCCATGATCCAGCACTGGCTGTGATAGGACCCCCCATTCTTACTCTCTCTTCTGGCACCCCGATATGTTGTGGGTTAAAAAAAATATATTCTGTGGAAACCACATTTTAAAATATATTATATATTTCTTGTAATGACTTGGGTGTCATGTTTTAATGCCTCCAGGGTGAAGTTGGGGGCTCAGTTTGGGGCTCAGTTTGGGGGTGCAGGGTTGTCCATCCAGAAACAGCCCCAAATTATTGTAGCTGTGTTGAGCACTGTGGCTGGGGGTGGGGGCCTGTGGTTTGGGAAGGGGCTGGATTGGTGTTTAACTATTGGGATGCATTGTTCAGTTCTGGGGGTGCCAGCTTGTTCTACCTGCACCCCCAGCTCAGCTGGTTTTGAGTAGCATGGAGGGCTGCAAGGAGCTGTGGCTGGGGGGTTGAATTAGTGTTCAGCTGTTGGGATGCATGCTCCAGTTTGGGGGTATCCTCATTTATGGGGGTGCTCCATCGGGTTTCAGGGGGGTTCTCTGTGGATGGTTTGCAATGAATCTAGGAGTTTGCTCACCCCCTAGAAAAGAGATTTGCTCCCCAAAACTCAGAGAAGGTGGGGGTTCGGTTGTGGGAATGTGAGGGAGATGGCAGGGGGTGGGTGTCAGGATGGATCCAATTTTATGGGATGTTTAAATCCCTGCCCCCCAAAGTATTGTTTTGTGTAAAGCAACAGGGCTGGGGGTGAAGAGTGGGGTCCAGTGTTGGGGTGGGGGGCTGGGAGCCAGGACTCCTGGGTTCTCTCCCCGGCTCTGGGAGGGGAGGGGATCTGGTGGGTTAGAGCAGGGGGGCTGGGAGCCAGGACTCCTGGGTTCTCTCCTGGCTCTGGGAGGGGAGTGGGGGCTGGTGGTTAGAGCAGGGGGGCTGGGAGCCAGGACTCCTGGGTTTGCTCTGGGAGGGGAGGAGTCTGGGAGCCAGGAATCCCATCTCTGAGCAATCAAAGGGGGCAGGAGGGGGGTTATCTGCCCCATCAGGTCAGGGCCCAGGGAGGAGCGAGGGCGGGAGAGCAGCCCCCAAGCTGAGGGCCGGCCAGGCGGGGAGCTGGGAACGGGATTTCAAAGGGACCTGAATGTGGAGGTGCAGAGCTGAGAACTGGACATGGGGCCCGATCCTGGATGCTGCCCCAGACAGAGCACAGGGCTTAGGCCCTCCACCAGGGGGCAGCAGGACACACACCTGTCACAGGTCGGGGCTGTTTATCCCAATCCCATTGCTGCTTCGGGGCAGGCCCAGCGCCACATGCTGGTGCAAAGCCCTCAGCGCTTCATCCCTGTGCGGTGTTATGTGCAGCTGTTCCCCACGCGCCCTGCCCCAGAGGTGGCTGCATCTCAGCACCGGGCGAGCCATCTCTGTGCGGTGTTATGTGTGGGTGTTCCCTACCCGCCCTGCCCCAGAGGTGGCTGCATCTTGGCATCCGTTGAGCTGTCCCTGTGCATTACACCATGTGATGCTACACTGGGGGCAAGGCCGTGTGGGGCCAGCTCCCCTGGTCAAAGGAGAACGGAGGTTGGGGGTGAAAGGTGTCAGGAGCAAGATGGGGGGGTCAAGAGACTTAAAGGTCATGGGGGGATTCCCCCAAAGACCTGACCAATGAAGAGAGAGGGAATGATCCCTCCCAGACCCCCCCATGCTCACTGCCAATGGTCTCTCCCAGCATCAGCCATGTTCAGAGCGAATGGTCCCTCCCAGGCCCCCCCCCATGCTCGAGTGCCAATGGTCTCTCCCAGTACGGCGGGCAGGGCTCGGTGACAGTATCAGGCAGCGCCTGGGTGGAAGAGACCATCTGATCGCGCTGGAGAGGGGAGGTGCTACAGGCGCCAGGTGAGATGGTGCCCCTCACTCCCGACCTGCAGCCCCCCAGCCCAGCCCTGCCGGTGCCCCTCACTCCCGACCTGCAGCCCCCCCCCAGCCCAGCCCTGCCGGTGCCCCTCACTCCCGACCTGCAGCCCCCCCCCCCCAACCCAGCCCAGCTGGTGCCCCTCACTCCCGACCTGCAGCCCCCCAGCCCAGCCCTGCCGGTGCCCCTCACTCCCGACCTGCAGCCCCCCCCCAGCCCAGCCCTGCCGGTGCCCCTCACTCCCGACCTGCAGCCCCCCCCCCAACCCAGCCCAGCTGGTGCCCCTCACTCCCGACCTGCAGCCCCCCAGCCCAGCCCAGCTGGTGCCCCTCACTCCCGACCTGCAGCCCCCCAGCCCAGCCCAGCCCAGCTGGTGCCCCTCACTCCCGACCTGCAGGCCCCCCCCCCCCACAACCCAGCCCTGCCGGTGCTCCTCACTCCCGACGTGCAGGCCCCCCCCCCCCCCACAACCCAGCCCTGCCGGTGCCCCTCACTCCCGACCTGCAGCCCCCCCCCCAGCCCTGCCGGTGCCCCTCACTCCCGACCTGCAGCCCCCCCCCCAGCCCTGCCGGTGCCCCTCACTCCCGACCTGCAGCCCCCCCTCCAGCCCAGCCCAGCCGGTGCCCCTCACTCCCGACCTGCAGCCCCCCCCCCCCAACCCAGCCCAGCTGGTGCCCCTCACTCCCGACCTGCAGCCCCCCAGCCCAGCCCTGCCGGTGCCCCTCACTCCCGACCTGCAGCCCCCCAGCCCAGCCCAGCTGGTGCCCCTCACTCCCGACCTGCAGCCCCCCCCCCAGCCCAGCCCTGCCGGTGCCCCTCACTCCCGACCTGCAGCCCCCCAGCCCAGCCCAGCCCAGCTGGTGCCCCTCACTCCTGACCTGCAGGCCCCCCCCCCCCCCCCCACAACCCAGCCCTGCCGGTGCCCCTCACTCCCGACGTGCAGGCCCCCCCCCCCCCACAACCCAGCCCTGCCGGTGCCCCTCACTCCCGACCTGCAGCCCCCCCCCAGCCCTGCCGGTGCCCCTCACTCCCGACCTGCAGCCCCCCCTCCAGCCCAGCCCAGCCGGTGCCCCTCACTCCCGACCTGCAGCCCCCCAGCCCAGTCTGACAGTCGGGTTCGGGGGGGCTCTGATCCGGCTTTAACGCTCTTTGCCTCCCCCAGACCTGTCCAGCGATGGCGACGCCCCCAGGGGTCTCCTCGGGGGAGGACGGACCCAGCTCCCCCCTCCCAGTGGTAAAGTAACTGGCCCCCTCAGCGCACGTGGCCATGGTGAGTCTGCCTGGGGGCGGGGCGGGGCTGTAGGGAATGGGGGGGGCCATGCCCGGCGGCGGCCAAGGGTGGGGTGTTGGGGCGGGGGTGTCATGTAACCCCCTCCCCCCGCTTTTCCCCTTCTCTGCCCCGTGTGTTTCTTCCAGAAGCGGGGTGGCCGGAGGGGCCCCCAGCCCCGTCGCAACCCCGGGCTCCCCGAAACCAAACGCCGCGGCCGAGCCCAGAGGATGAACAAAGATATGGAGCAGCTGGAATCGGGGGCTGCAGCGCCTGGTAGGTGGGACACCCGGACACCTGGGTTCCGTCCCTGGCTCTGGGACGGGGGTGGGGTTAAGTGGGGGGGACTCCTCGGTTCTCTCCCGGCTCTGGGAGGGGAGTGGGGACTGGTGGTTAGAGCAGGTGGGCTGGGAGCAAGGACTCCTGGGTTCTCTCCCCTGCTCTGGGAGGGCAGTGGGGTCTGGTGGTTAGAGCAGGTGGGCTGGGAGCCAGGACTCCTGGGTTCTTTCCAGGCTCTGGGAGGGCAGTGGGGGCTGGTGGTTAGAGCAGGTGGACTGGGAGCCAGGACTCCTGGGTTCTCTCCTGGCTCTAGGAGGGGAGTGGGAGCTGGTGGTTAGAGCCAGGGGGGCTGGGAGCCAGGACTCCTGGGTTCTCTCCTGGCTCTGGGAGGGGAGTGGGGGCTGGTGGTTAGAGCAGGGGGGACTGGGAGCCAGGACTCCTGGGTTCTCTCCTGGCTCTAGGAGGGGAGTGGGGGCTGGTGGTTAGAGCCAGGGGGGCTGAGAGCCAGGACTCCTGGGTTCTCTCCTGGCTCTGGGAGGGGAGCGGGGCTGGTGGGTCAGAGCAGGGGGGGCTGGGAGCCAGGACTCCTGGGTTCTCTCCCGGCTCTGGGAGGGGAGTGGGGTCTGGTGGTTAGAGCAGGGGGGGCTGGGAGCCAGGACTCCTGGGTTCTCTCCAGGCTCTGGGAGGGGAGGAGGGTTTGGTGGATGAGTTAAAGTGCCAGGGGCTGGGTGCCCGGATGCCTGGGTTCACTGTTTTCTCCTGCCCCAGGATCTGAGTCTGGAGGAGACGGTGCCCGTGGGGACGGGTCTGGCCTTTGACGAGCAGCTCATGGAGTTCCACTGCCTGTGGGATGACAGGTACCCAGGAGGCGGGTCCCAGATTCCCTTTGTCTGGGTTGTATTGGCCGCCCCTCCGGGGGCAGATCCCAAAACCCCTGTGGGAGCCACAGCGCAGCCCCGGCAATTCCCTGTCTCAATATATGGACTTCATCCTTCCCGCTCATCTGTAATCGCCTCCCCGTCCTTAATCCTGATCCGCCCCTTCTCTGCAATCGCTTCGCTGCCCGTAATCCTGATCTGTCCCTGTAATCTCATTCTAATCTCAGTTCCCCAACTCTTAGTCTGGGGGGTTAAAGTCTGATTGGAGGAGCATAAAACACCCCACAGCCTCCCTGAGATCCCAGCTCGGGGGGGGGGGGGGGGATGGGGGACATGATCCCTCCCCCCTTTGCTCAGTCCTGGCGGTCAGAGGCTCTAACCTCCTCCCCCCGCAGCCCTGCCAGTGCCCCTCACTCCTGACCTGCAGCCACTGCCCCTCCCCTCAGCCCTGCTGGTGCCCCTGTCGTAGCTTCCTACTCAGATTTGAACCTTAGCGTTCACAACCTGAGAAGCTAGCATGAACCGCTCTAAGCTTAATTACCAGCTCAGATCTGATAGGCTGCCACCAGCCAAGAATTTCCAGTGTCTTGGCTCACTCGGGTCTCCCCAAAACCTTCCCTGGGGGACCCAAGAACCCAAATCCCTTGGATTCTTAAAACAAGGAGAAATAAACCACTTCCCTTCCTGCTCTTTACTTCCTCCCAGATTTTCCCGCCCTGGGTATACTAGGAGATTTCCCTGCTTCAATCCCTTGAAACACAAAACCGAGAGGACAATTTACCTTCCTCCTCCTTCTTTTCCTCCCTCCCAGTCTTTCCCTGAGAGAGACAGTAATCCTGGCACAGAGATTCCTATCCCTTTGCCATAACTTGAAAAAGAAAAGTCAACAAGTTTTAAAAAAAAGAAAGCTTTATATAAAAAGAAAGAAAAAGACAAAAAAATTAATCTCTGCATTAAGTTGACAACACACAGGGCTATTGCTTAAAAGAAAAATATGAATAAACAGCCGTATTCAAAAAGAGATACAATTTAAACATCCCAGCAACTACACACATGTAAATACAAAACAAAACATATAAAAGCCTATTGTTTTGCTACCTTTGTACTCACAACTTTGAAACTGAAGATTAGAAGCTTGAAGATAGAAAGATCCCTCTCATAGCCGAGAGCCAGACAAAAGACACCGACAGAAAAAATTCCCTCCCCTGAGCTTTGAAAAATCCGGTTTCCTAATTGGTCCTCTGGTCAGGTGTTTGGTTCCCTTTGTTAACCCTTTACAGGTAAAAGAAACATTAACCCTTAGCTATGTGTTTATGACAGCCCCTCACTCCCCACCCGCAGCCACTGCCCCCCCCCCCGCCGCCCTGCCGGTGCCCCTCACTCCCGGCCCGCAGCCCCTGCCCCCCCACCCCAGTCCATCTTGTCCCCCTTTGTCTTTTCATTCCCAGTTTCCCCGAGCGCCCAGAGAGACTTGCGGCCGTCAAGGAAAAGTTGCAGCAATGCGGCCTGTGGGAGCGCTGTGTCCCGGTGGAGGTGAGATGGGGGGGGCTGGGCGCCAGGACTCCTGGGTTCCATCCCCAGTACCAGGGCTCTTTCCCCGTGGGCAGGAGGGGTCAAAGACCAGCCGCTTCTACCCTCCCTCGCCGTCTCCCCTTCAGTGCTTTGCATGTTCTGGCTAAAATTCCTTCCTTTCCTCACAGGCCCGGCTGGCTACCGAGGAAGAGATTCTGCTAGCCCACAGGTATTTATGGAAGGGAGGACCCTGGGGCTGGGCTAGCAGGGCCGGCGGCCCGGGGCCGGGAGTGAGGGGCTGCGGCCCGGGGCCAGGGCTGCGGGTCGGGAGTGAGGGGCCCCGGGGTGGCAGCTGGGGCTGCGGGTCGGGAGTGAGGAGCTCTCTCTCAGCCAGGAGTACGTGGAGCTGATGAAGTCAACGGAGCTGATGAGTGAGCAGGAGCTCAGGACCCTGTCAGAGACGTTCGACTCGGTCTTCCTGCACCCGGTGAGCACCCGCCAGCCAGTGAGGGGGGGCGGACTCCTGGGTTCTCTCCTGGCTCTGGGAGGGGAGTGGGGGCTGCTGGTTAGAGCAGGGGGGCTGGGGGCCAGGACTCTTGGGTTTTCTGCCGGCTCTGGGAGGGGAGTGGGGTCTAGTGGTTAGAGCAGAGGGGGGCTGGGATCCAGGACTCCTGGGTTCTCTCCCGGCTCTGAGAGGGGAGTGGGGACTGGTGGTTAGAGCAGGGGGGCTGGGAACCAGACTCCTATGTTCTCTCCCAGCTCTGGGAGGGGAGTGGTGACTGGTAGTTAGAGCAGGGAGGCTGAGAACCGGACTCCTGGGTTCTCTCCCTGGCTCTGGGAGGGGAGTGGGGGCTGGGATCCAGGACTCCTGGGTTGTCTGCTGGCTCTGGGAGGGGAGTGGGGTCTAGTGGTTAGAGCAGAAGGGGGCTGGGATCCAGGACTCCTGGGTTCTCTCCTGGCTGTGGCGGGCAGGCCCCCAGACTTGTCTATTGGGGGGTGTCTCGGTGTCCCAGCCCTGCTCTCCGTGTCTCCTGCCCCAGGGTTCGTACCGTGGCGCCCGGCTGGCTGGCGGCTGCGTCTTGCGGCTGCTGGAGAAGGTGCAGGACGGGGAGCTGCGCAACGGGCTAGCGCTGGTCCGGTAGGAAGTGGGGGGCTGGGGAGGGGGGGGCTGAGGGCGGGACCTGGGGTCTCCTCCCTCTCAGCAGAGGCCAATCACAGAGAGTGGTTGATTCCCGGATCCTCAGTTGTGTTGCCCGGTTTGAATTCTCGCCTCCGATGACCCGGCCTCTGTGATTGGACGCCCGCCTTGGGTCCCGACGCCTGGGCCGGGCCCCTGGGTGTTTGCAGGGCCAGTGAGCTACATCCCGGAGGGGCCCCGCCCTGCTGAGCTCCTAGCCCCCGCTCAGCCCTCTCCCGGCCCAGCCCCCCGCTCAGCCCGCCCCCAGCCCCACTCAGCCCCGCCCTGGCCCAGCCCCCCGCTCAGCCCGCCCCCAGCCCCGCCCCTGCCCAGCCCTCCCCCACCTGCCCAGCCCAGCCCCCCACTCAGCCCACCCCCAGCCCTGCCCTGGCCCAGCCTGCCCCCAGCCCCACTCAGCCCCGCCCCTGCCCAGCCCCCCGCTCAGCCCGCCCCCAGCCCCACTCAGCCCCGCCCTGGCCCAGCCCCCCGCTCAGCCCGCCCCCAGCCCTCCCCCACCTGCCCAGCCCAGCCCCCCACTCAGCCCACCCCCAGCCCTGCCCTGGCCCAGCCTGCCCCCAGCCCCACTCAGCCCCGCCCCTGCCCAGCCCCCCGCTCAGCCCGCCCCCAACCCCGCCCCTGCCCAGCCCTCCCCCCCTGCCCGGCCCAGCCCCCGGCTCAGCCTGCCCCCAGCCCCGCCCTGGCCCAGCCTGCCCCCAGCCCCACTCAGCCCCGCCCCTGCCCAGCCCCCCGCTCAGCCCGCCCCCAGCCCCCCACCTGCCCAGCCCTCCCCCACCTGCCCAGCCCAGCCCCCCACTCAGCCCGCCCCCAGCCCCACTCAGCCCCGCCCTGGCCCAGCCCCCCACTCAGCCCGCCCCCAGCCCCACTCAGCCCCGCCCCTGCCCAGCCCTTCCCCACCTGCCCAGCCCAGCCCCCCACTCAGCCCACCCCCAGCCCCGCCCTGGCCCAGCCTGCCCCCAGCCCCACTCAGCCCCGCCCCTGCCCAGCCCCCCGCTCAGCCCGCCCCCAACCCCGCCCCTGCCCGGCCCAGCCCCCGCCCCGCTGGCTGTCAGATCCTAGCACCAGCCCAGAGCCTTGCTCTCAGCCTGGCCAGACCCTCCCTGGCTCCCGTCTCTGCTGGGCCTTGTCCTGGTCTCAGACCCCCTCTGGTCTCAGCCAGCCCAGACCCCCTGTTCCCCAGCCCCTAGATGAACCCTTCACATTCTCCGCCCCACACCTCGGGCTGCCCCAGGCCGCGCTGGGTTACGAGGGTTTTATCCGGGTCCCTCCCCAGCCTTCATCTTTCTTCTTCTCTGTGGGAAAAACCACCCAGACAGCATGTGCCAAGAGCCAGCTCGCAACGAGCTGCAGCCCCGTCTGGGGCAGGGCAGCCGGAGAACAGCTGCATCTCAGCACTGGGCGAGCCATTCCCGGGTGGCGTTATGTGCGGCTGGTCCCCAGCTGCCCCGCCCCAGAGGTGGCTGCATCTCAGTGCTGGGCAAGCCGTCCGCTAACTCCTTGTGTCTCCGTTCCAGGCCACCAGGACACCATGCCCACCGAGATAAGATGGATGGTTACTGCATGTTCAACCACTTAGCCATCGGGGCCAGATACGCCCAGCAAAAGCTGGGAGTGGAACGGTGAGGGACGTGGGGGCTAGTGGTTAGAGCAGGGGGAGCCTGGGAGCCAGGGGTGTAAGGGGGTGTGTGCTGAGTCCCACTAACAGGCGACTCGTTTCCTTCCAGAGTCCTGATTGTTGACTGGGACGTGCACCATGGGCAGGGCACCCAGTTCCTCTTCGAGGAGGATCCCAGGTCAGTCCCGGGCGCTCGGAGCCGGGGGAGCCCAGGGCTGGACTAGCAGGGGCTGTGGGTCAGGAGTGAGGGGCACCGGCAGAGCTGGTGGGGGGGCAGGGCCAGGCAGCAGGGGCTGCGGGTCGGGAGTGAGGGGCACCAGCAGAGCTGGTGGGGGGCAGGGCCAGGCAGCAGGGGCTGTGGGTCGGGAATGAGGGGCACCAGCAGAGCTGGTGGGGGGCAGGGCCAGGCAGCAGGGGCTGCGGGTCAGGAGTGAGGAGCACCGGCAGAGCTGGGGGGATGGGGGGGGGGGCCAGGCAGCAGGGGCTGCGGGTCAGGAGTGAGGAGCACCGGCAGAGCTGGGGGGAGGGGGGGGGCAGGGCCAGGCAGCAGGGGCTGCGGGTTGGGAGTGAGTGGCACCAGTCACTGCCCCCCGTCTGCCCCTCTCTCTCGGCAGCGTTCTCTATTTCTCCGTCCATCGCTACGAGCAGGGGAGGTTCTGGCCCCACCTGCCAGCGTCCGACAGTCCCGCCGTGGGGCAGGGGCGTGGAGAGGGATTCAACATCAACGTGCCGTGGAATGCGGTAGGTCCCCTGCACTGCGTGGGGGGCGAGCCACCCCGGGGCGGCATTACGTGCAGCTGTTCCCCAGCCACCCCGCCCCAGAAGTGGCTGCATTTGACCTCCCACAGACCCGTCTAACTGGTCTGTGTCTCTCCGTCTAGGTGGGAATGAGGGACGGGGATTATCTCGCTGCCTTTTTACACGTCTTACTGCCAGTGGCCTTTGAGGTACGTGGGGGCAGGGGCCTGTCCCCTCTGGGGGGCACCGGCTCCCACCCGACCCCAGGGCAGGGACTGGCTAGCTCTGGGGGGCAGGGAATGGGGTGGGGGCGCTGGCTGTGATCCGGGCCACGCTGCGACCTCCTGGTTTTCTCTTTTCAGTTCCAGCCCCAGCTGGTTCTGGTGGCTGCCGGGTTTGACTCTGTGCTCGGGGACCCCAAGGTAAGTGCCCCCTCGTCCCGCTGCGTTTCACAGTGCTGCCCGCAGGGGGCGCTGTGCTGGCCGTGTGGGGCGCCCCAGGGGCTAGACAGGGGGCCCGGGGCTCGTTTCAAAGGTCAGCAGCCAGTCTAGGGAGCTGGATGGGCAGCCCCACTGTGTGGCGCGGAGGGAGCCTGGCAAACTGACCTTTTGCGTCTGCGCCTAGGGCGAGATGGCTGCGTCGGCCGCATGCTTCGCTCACCTGACTCATCTGCTGATGGCCCTGGCGGGTGGCAAGGTGCTGTTGTCTTTGGAGGTGAGTGTGGCACTGACCCACGGCGCAGGCTCCCCCCCCAGAACTGACTGCAGCTCAGTCTTGGGCAGCGTTATATGTGGCTGTTCCCTAGCCACCCCGCCCCAGAGGTGGCTGCATCTCGGCTGGGGCAGTGTTGACCCATTTTCTCCCCCTCCCCAGGGTGGCTACAATCTGAGCTCCCTGGCCGAGGGGGTCTGTGCGGTCCTGAGGACCCTCCTGGGGGACCCCTGTCCCCAGCTGGAGCCGCCCGTTGCCCCCTGTCGCAGGTGAGCAGTGTCTGAGCAGGTGGGGGTGGGGCTGCCCCACATTTGCATCCCACTGACTCTGGGCTGCTCCCCCTTCCCCAGCGCTCTGAGCTCTGTGTCCAGGACGCTCGCGATCCATGAGAAATACTGGCGGAGCCTGCGCAGAGCGGGTGAGTCCCAGCCCCCCAGGGGCCCCCTGCTCACCTCCAGCCCATCCAGGGTCCCGTGGCCCCCGAGTGGGATCCTGCAGGTTCCCCCCAACCCCATTGGGGTCCCTCAGCTCCTCTGAGATGCCCCATCCCAGCCCCTCTGGGGTACTCTCTCCTGCCCCCACACCCTCTTTGGGGGTCCCCTGGTCCCCCAGCCCCCTGCTATACCCTGCCCTCAAACTCCTACTGGGCCCCCCAATTTGATATTGCCCCCCCATAGCTTAGGGGATTGGCTCTGATCTCCTCCTACCCCCCCAGAGGCTGACATCCCCCCAGAGGATGTGGAAGAGGAGCCAGCCCCCACGACTCCCCCAGACTCCCCTGAGGTGCCACGACCCCTCCCAGCTGCCCGCACTGGCCTGGTGTATGACGAACGCATGACGGAGCATTACAACATGTGGGACAGGTACAGCTCGGACGCCTGGGTTCTCTCCCTGGCTCGGGAGTGGGGGCTGGTGGTTAGAGTGGGGGGGCGGGAGCCAGGACTCCTGGGTTCTCTCCCGGCTCTGGGAGGAGGAAGGGTCTTCTCCCCTGCCAGAGGCAGGGCTTGAACCCAGGCGTCCGGGCTCTGAGTCCTTCCCTTCCCCCCTCCCCACAGCCAGCACCCGGAGCTGCCCCAGCGGGTCTCCCGCATCTTCCAGCGCCACGGGGAGCTGCGGCTCACGGAGCGGTGCCACCGCATCCCGGCCCGCAGTGCTGAGGAAGAGGAGCTGAGAATGTGCCACAGGTAATGAGAGAGGGGCAGCCCGGACGCCTGGGTTCTGTTCCTGGCTCGGGGAGGGCAGTGGGGGCTGGTGGTTAGAGCAGGGGGCTGAGAGCCCGGACTCCTGGGTTCTTTGCCTCCCTCGCAGCCCGGCCTACGTGCAGAGGGTGAAGGCCACGTCCAGCATGAAGCCGCGGGAGCTGCACCGCCAGGGGGACCAGTACAACTCCATCTACATCTGCGCCAGCTCCTACGAGTGTGCCCGGCTGGCGGCCGGCTCCGCCTTCAACGCCGTGCAAGCCGTGCTGGAGGGCGAGGTGAGGGCCGGTGGCACTCCCCCCTGGCAGTCAGGGCCCGGCACTCGGGGGAGGCCCAGGGGGCAGGGGGCGCTCCCCCCTGGCAGTCAGGGCCCGGCACTCGGGGGAGGCCCAGGGGGCAGGGGGCGCTCCCCCCTGGCAGTCAGGGCCCAGCACTCGGGGGAGGCCCAGGGGGCAGGGGGCGTTCCCCCCTGGCAGTCAGGGCCCGGCACTCGGGGGAGGCCCAGGGGGCAGGGGGCGTTCCCCCCTCTCAGTCAGGGCCCGGCACTCGGGGGAGGCCCAGGGGGCAGGGGGCGTTCCCCCCTCTCAGTCAGGGCCCGGCACTCGGGGGAGGCCCAGGGGGCAGGGGGCGTTCCCCCCTCTCAGTCAGGGCCCGGCACTCGGGGGAGGCCCAGGGGGCAGGGGGCGCTCTCCCCTGGCAGTCGGGGCCTGGCACTGGGGGGGTCCAGGGGGCACACTCTCTCCCCTGTCCTTTGCCCCCCAAGTCTCAGAATGTGAACCCCGGTGTTCAGGCCAAATCCTCATTAAGGGGTTTTCATTCCGTCTCCTTGTGTCTTCCCTTGGAGATGAGACTCTGCTTGGCTTCCGGTTCCAGAGGGTCCTTCCCCAGAGGTGGCTGCGCCTGCCCGCACGGGGAGGGCTAGCTGGGCGCTGTTCTGTGGAGCTGTTCCCCAGCTGCCCTGCCCCAGAGGTGGCCGCATCTCGGCGACGTCTCACATCCCCCGTACTCTCTGCCTGGCTCTAGGTGCAGAACGCCGTGGCCATTGTCCGTCCCCCCGGGCATCACGCTGAGTCCGACACGGCCTGTGGCTTCTGCTTCTTCAATTCGGTAGCCCTGGCAGCTCGTTTTGCACAGCGCCTGGCGGGACGGCCCCTAAGGTGAGCGGGGGCTGGTGGTTATGCTGCAGGGAGGGCTTGGAGCCTGGACTCCTGGGTTCTCTCCTCGGCTTTGGGAAGGGAGTGTGGGCTGGTGGCTGGGGGTCTAGGAGCCAGGACTCCTGGGTTCTCTCCCCGGCTCTGGGAGGAGAGTGGGGTCTGGTGGGTCAGAGCAGTGGGGGCTGGGAGGCTGGACTCCTGGGTTCTCTCCCCGGCTCTGGGAGGGGAGTGGGGGCTGGTGGGTTAGAGCAGAGGGGGACTGGGAGCCAGGACTCCTGGGTTCCATCCTCCTCATCCCTTCTCGTCGTCGTCAGGGTGATGATCCTGGACTGGGATGTTCATCACGGCAATGGTACCCAGCACATGTTTGAGGAAGATCCGAGGTACCTTGTCCTCTGGTTGGGAGGCTGCTGGGGGGTGGAGTGGGGCAGTGGGGGGGTCAGTAGGGCGTCAATGGGGCAGTGGGGGGGTCAGTAGGGCGGTGAGGCAGGGGAGGGGCGGTGACGGGGCAATGGAGGGGTCAGTGGGGCGGTGAGGCAGGGGAGCGGCGGTGACGGGGCAGTGGGGGGGGTCAGTAGAGCGGTGAGGCAGGCAGGGGAGGAGCGGCGACGGGGCAGTGGGGGGTCAGTAGGGCGGTGACGGGGCAGTAGGGGGGGTCAGTAGGGCGGTGAGGCAGGGGAGGGGCGGTGACGGGGCAATGGGGGGGTCAGTGGGGCAGCGACGGGGCAGTGGGGGGTCAGTAGGGCGGTGAGGCAGGCAGGGGAGGGGTGGCGACGGGGCAGTGGGGGGTCAGTAGGGCGGTGAGGCCCATGGGCTTGGGGCGGCAGTGGGGGGACAGGCTCCGAGTGGGACTAACCCCCCCGTCCCCCCAGCGTGCTGTACGTCTCTCTGCACCGCTACGACCACGGCGCCTTCTTCCCCACCTCCGAGGACGCCGACGCCGACCGGGTGGGGGAGGGGCCGGGCCGTGGCTTCACCCTCAATGTGCCCTGGAACAGCCCCCGCATGGGCGACGCCGAATACCTGGCCGCCTTCCACCGCCTGGTGCTGCCCATCGCCTACCAGGTGCGCCCGGACGCCTGGGTTCTCTCCCAGCGCGGGGACGGGAGGGGTGCGCCCGGACGCCTGGGTTCTCTCCCAGCGCGGGGACGGGAGGGGTGCGCCCGGACCCCTGGGTTCTCTCCCAGCGCGGGGACAGGAGGCTGCGCCCGGACGCCTGGGTTCTCTCCCAGCGTGGGGACGGGAGAGTGGGGGAGTGGTGAGTCCAGATCCCTGGGTCTGCTGGCAGGGGTGGGGGGTCTCAGCTGCTTGTTCTCTCTCTGTAGTTCGCCCCGGAGCTGGTTCTGGTGTCGGCCGGGTTTGACGCCGCCCGCGGAGACCCGCTAGGGGGCTGCCTGGTGAGCCCCGAGGGCTACGCTCACATGACCCACCTCCTGCTGGGGCTGGCAGGGGGCCGGGTCGTGCTGGTCTTGGAGGTATGTGGGGCAGGGGTCTGTCCCCTCTGGGGGGCGCTAGCTCCCACCCGGCCCCAGGGCAGGGAGTGGCTGGCTCAGGGGGTGGGGAATGAGGCAGGGGCCTGTCTCCTCTGGGGGGTGCTGGCTCCCATCCGGCCCCAGGGCAGGGACTGGGTGGGGAATGGGGCAGGGGCCTGTCCCCTCTGGGGGGTGCTGGGTCCCATCCAGTCCCAGGGCAGGGACTGGCTGGCTCAGGGGGTGGGGAATGGGGCAGGAGCCTGTCCCCTCTGGGGGGCGCCAGCTCCCATCCAGTCCCAGGGCAGGACTGGCTGGTTAGGGGACGGGGAGTGGGGCAAAGCCCAGAGCTCAACAGGACAAGACAGATGCATGCAAGACCTGTCTGTTCTGGGGCCTCAGCTGCAGCGGGCAGTGCTGGCTGGGGGGCGTTAACTCCAGGGGGGCCCAGGCGCTCGGTTAACACTTCACCTGCTGGTGCCAGTTCCCTGCAAAGCCTCCAGGGACCTCACGAGCCGCTACGGTGCTGGGGGAGCTGAGCCCACCAGTCCCCAGCACCGGAGCCGGGTCTGCAGGAAACGACCAACTATCCCAGGGGGGGAAACCTGGCTCCGAAACGGGAGAAAAATCTGAAATTTCCGGGGTCCTAGGGAAAGCAAATTGCGTCCAGGACAAAACAGCTGAACCACTGCCTGGGCGTGAGGGCTGATCGGGACATAAGATTTAGTGTTTGGCTCAATCATTTTATTATTGATTCAGCTGCTGCTGCTGCTGGCTTTCAAATACTATTAACCCCGATAGTTCATCTGAACGAGACAGAATTGACTATGATGTGTAGTTAATATACAATAGAGTCTTAACAGTCATAAACTATATTCCTATAATTATTATAGTCTATGTAATATTGAATGTTATGATTAAGAATCTAATATTACGTATTTGAGAAATCCATTTATTATATTTAAACATGAACAAAATGATCATTACAAGAATTTCTTTGAGATAAACTTGAACAATAATAAATTAAGTAGATCCTAGATACTTAATATACTTAATATTAAATATATTTTATTTACTATAAAGTATATAAATCTCTATTTTAATAATGTATTAATTATACATTTTACGGACTTATTTTTAAGATGTAGTGTATTAAATACACACGTGGTTGGGTACATGTGATGATGGTGCCCGGGGGAGCCAGCTGAGGTCACTCAGTCAGGGTGAACTGAAACAGATCGAGGCAAACAGACCCCAGACGCTGGTGGATCTTCCAATACTGAGATTTACAAGCCAGCACAAAACAGCTTCTCTGGTAGCTCCCTGGTTATTGAGGAGTCCAAACCCCGCAGTTCCCTTCCAGTGCCCAGCCTCAGGCCTGCGCCCAGACACACGTCAGATCAGATGATGATTCCTGAAAATCTTCTCTCTTCATATGAAAGAAAAGGTTCTTCCAACCCCAAAGGATCAGCCACACACCCAGGTCCAACTATAACTTAGATCTTACCCACAATACCCGCTACAGCCAATTCTTATTAACGAAGCTAAAATTTATTAAAGAAAAGAGAGAGAGTGAGAGTTAGTTCAAAGCTCAATCTACAGACACTCGAATTCAATTCCTGAGGTTCAGGTACAAGCAGAGATGAGTTTGTAGTTGCCAAAAGTCCTTTTAGAAATAGTCCGTAGGTTACAGTCCAACGTCCGTGTTCAGGGCGACTCCATCAGTGACTGGGGATCTCGACCCTTGTGGCTTAAGGTTTCCCCCTCTTGGAACCCAGAGCGGATCTGAGGTGAAGCAGGATCGTGGCCCAGGGTTTTTATACATTTCCTGCAGCTTTTTGGCCTCAGAAAACAATAGGCTTCGCTTGCCGTCTCCCAGCCATGCTGGCAATTAGCCCAGGGTGATTTATCCATCAAACAGGTCAGATAGAGGTTACCACGACCTGCAGAGAGACAGAGCCAATAATACTATTTCCCTCAAGTATCTTCCTAAATGTTAATGCGCCTTTTCTGATCCCTGAATCGAAGCCACAGCGATAGACCAGACTTGTTTGCTCACATGGCAGGACCTGAGCAAACCTCCCCTTCTACCCCCAGCAACGCTGGCTGCATTTCCCAGCTCGGTTCAGCTGGGTCAGTCTGGGGGGGCAATTAGCTCTTTCTGGCCCTGTCACCCTCCAATGAGAGATTATATCACACTTCTAAGGTCACAGGATATTAAATGCGTGATTATATAATGTGGTAAAATACATGGAACAGTTCTGTCCAGGACTTGCTGTATATCAACTAGAGATCTAATATTAATTGTAGTAAAGAGAAATTGTTCTGTATCGTTTTAGCTAATATATAATATACTGAATAAAACAGTCTAACAGCTTAATGATCTATTGGGCACTAACCGAGGTAGCTACAGTAACTTGAGCAGATCTCTTAGATTTGTAATACGTTTCCTGTGTATATTTTATAGTAAACAGAAAACCTACGATGTGTGAAATAACAATAGACTATTTAATATCTAAAATGTTTAATGTTACTGTATATTACAGTTACTATGTTAAATCACAGTAAATTTATCTGTCTGATATAATTTAATAGTAAATATAACCATTAATACGTATTGAACAGGGATCTGTAGTTAGTCCCGTGTTGTCTGCTCTGGCTATTAACCAGATCATGTTGAATACGCTGTTTTCCCGTCTCTGTGACGGTTGGGAGCTGTGCCTGGGCTGAGCCGACGAGACGCCGGGCAGGGAGGTCCCGTCAGTGCTGGCCGGGCAACGTTGGGCTGATTACGGCCTGTGCTGGGACCTTGCGGTGACCCACTGAATCCCGGTCTTGGCCAAGCTGGGTTTTCCTGCCGCCGTTTTGCCGGCCAGTTCCAAGCGATTCGCCCCCGAGGTCCATGGCTCCTGGTCGCGATTCAGGGCTGGGAGACGCCAGCCCAGCTCCGGGCAGGGCAGGAATGTGCCTGGGGTCAGGGCGTGGTGGCTCTTGGTGCTACGCCAAGGATGGGGCTGGCTCGGGGACACCCCCAAACCCCAGCTTTCTTCTCCCCCCTCCAGGGAGGCTACAACCTGGTGTCGATCTCCGAATCCATGACCATGTGCACCCGGACCCTGCTGGGGGACCCGCTGCCCGAGTTGGGGCGCCTGCGAGCTCCCCACCCCAGCGCCCTGCAGTCGCTGGCCCGGGCGAGCGCCAAGCACGGCAAATACTGGGCCTGCCTGCGACTGGACGGTAAGTGCCCACCCCCCCCAAGTGCCGAGCACCACAAATACTGGACAGTAAGTGTAGCCCCCCTTCTGAGCCCCCCCAGCATGCCCTCCCCGGGCCAAGCCCCTCCCAGCATGGAGCCCCCACCCATGTGCACCCCCCACAGCTGCTGAGCCCCTCACAGCACCCGGCCGTGCCCCACGGCACCCCCCAGCACCCAGCCCTGCCTGCTGGGGGAGAGGGCCCCCTGCCCCCTGCCACGTGGTGCCGCGCTACATAATCTCCATCTCATGCAGTGCCGATCCGGGAGGACTCGAGGCCCCGATCCGGGCAGGCGGGCCCCGTCCGGGAGGACTCCCCACCAGAGGATCCCACAGGGGGGTCCCAGAGTCCCCCAGTCTCCGAGGGCTCGGTCGATGACATCCTGAGGCTGGGAGCTCTCTGCCTCAGTGACAAGGCGGGGGCTGACTCGGGCTCCCCCCAGCTGAGCCCTGACTCCGCCCTGGTGGGCAGGGCTTCCACTGGAGGGGCGGAGCCTCCAGCTGCAGAGGAGTCAGAGGTAGGGCGGTGGGGGGAGGGGATATATTGGGGGGGTTGGTCTGCACGGGATTCCCTGGGGTGGGGGATGGGAGTAGCCTGGGGACAGGAGGGGTCTCAGCTCATGGATCTTTTTTCTCCCAGGACCCTCGCAGCCTCCTGGACGAAGGAGCCGCCCTGCTCCCCTCCTCCTCCATCAGCCTAGGGGTGGAGTTCACAGACACGGTGAGGCCTGATGCATCCCCCCAAGTTCCTTAATCCTTGGCATCTCTCATCCCCCGGCTGGGCCCTCCCCTGTGCCCCCACCTGCCTCACCTGAGTCTCTGCTTCCCTTTGTACTCCCACACCCCATTTCCCAGCCTCCTCCCCGCCGCCCCCCATCTCACACGGGGGCAGGAGCCCAGTGATGAGTGATCCCATTTGCTGCTGCACTGTGGGCCCAGACTCCTGGGTTTTCTCCCCGGCTCTGGGAGGGGCATGGGGGCTGGTGGTTAGAGCAGGGGGGCCGGGAGCCAGGACTCCTGGGTTCTCTCCCAGCTCTGGGAGGGGAGTGGGGGGTCTCGTGGGTCAGAGCAGGGGAGGCCTGGGAGCCAGGACTCCTGGGTTCTCCCTGGCTCTGGGAGGGGAGTGGGGGCTGGTGGGTTAGAGCAGGGAGGGGCTGGGTTTGATCCTTGTCTCCCTCGTGTCTCTGCAGGGGACGCTCTACGCTGTCACCCCTCTGCCTTGGTGCCCCCACGTGGACTCGCTTCAGCCACTTCCTGCAGCTGGGCTGGACGCGCTGGCGCCATGTGAGGAATGCGGCAGCCAGGGCGAGAACTGGGTCTGCCTGGCCTGTTATCGGGTGAGACAGTGCCCCTCACTCCCGACCCGCAGCCCCTGACAGCCCAGCCCCCCACCCTCCCCAGCTCTGCGGGTGCCCCTCACTCCTGACCTGCAGCCCCCTCCCAGCCCAGCCCTGCTGGTGCCCCTCACTCCTGATCCGCAGCCCCCTGCTAGCCCAGCCCTGGGATTCCCCCCCCCTTCGGCCCTGCAGGTGCCCCTGCCCTGCCCCCAACCTTCCCCAGCTCTGCCGGTACCCCTCACTCCTGACCCGCAGCCCTGTGGCCATTAACCCTTTCTCTCCCCAGGTGCTCTGCGGTCGTTACGTCAATCAGCACATGCTGGCTCATGGCTCCATTTCCGGCCACCCCCTGGTGCTGAGTTATGCCGACCTCTCGGTCTGGTGCTACACCTGTCAATCATACGTCCATCACCCGGTAAGCCACCCTTTGTGCCACCCCTCCTGGCCGGTCAGGGTTCCCCCTCCCCCCCTGCCTATAGGAGGGGTGGGGGAGGGTGACCAGACAGCAAGTGTGAAAAATCGGGACGGGGTGAGTGGTAATAGGAGCCTATATAAGAAAAAGCTCCAAATATCAGGACTGTCCCTATAAAATATGAACATCTGGTCACCCTAGGTGGGGGCAGGGGTCAGATGGCTGGGGTTGAATGGGTTAATTCTTGGGTCTGGGATGTTCCTCCCCCTGCCTTCCTTGCCATAATGGAGCATCCCAATTTTGGGAATAATGCTCCCCTGTTCCATTGCTATAATGGAACATCCCCCCATGAGCAAGTCACACACCCCCACCCCCACCCCTGCTGTAATGGAATATTCCAACCCCAGGAGTAACCCCCCCATGCATAAGATAATGGAATGGTCTGATGCCATGTGCCCCCCCCATGGGGGTAATTTGCTGGGTGGGACATTCCATTGTGTTGAAGGAATTGGACTGTCCTATTCTCTGGCAACAGGGGAGTGCACCAAGCCCTTCTCTCCAGTGATAATGTGATTCCTGGGCTGGGATGATCCATTGTAGTGGGGGGGTAATACTCTGCATGGGACTATTCCATGTTCAGGGGTGGGAGGAACATTCCATTACAGCAGGAGGTACTGTGGGGCTGGGCTGTGCCCCATCTCCAGGCCATTGGCTGGGTCCATTTTCTGCTGACTGAAGGGGGAATTACTGCTAGTTGGGATGAGCCATTCTCCCTGGCTGTGTCATGCTTTAGGGTGGGAGATACTATTGGGGGTGGGGGGGGATTAGCCTGAGACAGCACCTTCCCTTATGTAGCAGTGGGAGGGGGGGGGAGTGCTTGTGCATGCTTGCTTGGACTGTTCCATTCTCCCTGGAGAGTGGGGGGCATGGGCTGGTGGGGGCTGGGACATTCCATTATAGCCATGGGGGGCAGGCCAGACCATTCTTTTCTGATCTTCATTCTCTCCCTGCTCCAGACCCTGCTGCCAGCCAAGACCCTGGCTCACCGCATGAAGTTCGGGGAGGACCCGGCCGCTGGGCTCTGAGCCCTGCGCCACAGGAAGGGGGGTGTGCTCAGATTCAACGCCCCCACCCCCACTCCCTCCATGATGGACCAACCCACTCTCTTAAAGGGCTACAGCTGTGCCAAACAACTCACCAGCAGCGAGGAAGGACTCTTCCCCCCACCCCTGCACTGCATTCACCGGGGATGGCTGCTCCCTCCCTACACCCTCTAGCCCCCTTCATCTCCACCCCTCCCCGCCGGGCAGGAGACAAGCCTGCTTCTGCTCCAGCCCATCCCCCACTCCTCCAGCATGCAGTGAGGATCACAGGTGGGGGAGGGGGGCCCTCCATTCCTACCCCCCCACCCCCCTAAACCTAGGAGCAGCTGTACTAACATCCCCGGGGCTCCCCCCCCAAGGGGGGCTGCGGACTGACTCTGGAGCGGGTACAAATGGCCCTTTCCCCCCAGAAGGGGTGAAGCTAAAGGCTCCTGTATAAACGCTGGGACATGTTCTGCCACACGCCAGCAGGACCCCAGGAACACGGCCTCCGGTTTTGTTAGTGCAGGGCCCACAGTAAGCGGGTTGGGGGCCAGGCTCCATGGACACAATTTGGTGTGGGATGGAATAGGGGCCTTTTCCTTTTCTTTTTGCTATTCGGGCTGATTCCTGCAATACAAGGTTAATGACGCGTCTGCTGTTGTGCCCCCTTCAATTCGCTGCTGTGCCCAGCTCAGCACCCCTCAGTCATGGGCCAGGGACCACCACCCACAGACCCCTTGACCCCAGAAAGGTGCTGTCTTGTCCCATTCACCTACAGCCAGAGCGGGCTGAGGTCCTACAGGTGTCACCTTGGCAGAGCCCCAGACGAGCTCCCTGAACCCGCAGCCACAAACGCCCTGGTGCCAATTAACTAGGAAACGCTTTTAAGAGCTTATGGGGCACAAGACAGCTCAGAGCTGGTGACAAAGGGAAAATCACAAGCTCATTCCTAACCTTCACCACGCCAGTAATTCTAGCAGTGAACGGACTTCCCACCCCCAACCCTTCATTGCTCTTCTGGCTAATGAGAACGCTGTTGTGGTAGCCCCCCCCACACAGGCTGCAGATGGATATTTCTTTGTCTTCCCTATGCTCTTGCTCCACTGTGTAAGGGGGGTGAGGCAGGTGATGGCACCGGCTGTGGGGCACAGAAGATATTTAGCGTCTCTCACAGTCCTCCAGGGCTGACGTCCAGGACTTTTGTTCATGATCCTGTGGTTATGTCTAAGGGGTTAGTCTGGGGATGTTTTCCAGACTCACAATGTATGTCAGTAACAATCACAGAGCAAAATCTTATCCGATGCTGCTACACACATTGTAACAGGACAATGATGATCAGCAGATTATGGCTTTTCAAATGATACCTCACAAGACATACTTTGTAGAAAATATAACCATACATAAGCGGTAAATGGGGGTGGGGGTTATAGCGTATTACAATGCAACTGAAGGGAACAGCCGCAGAGGGTAGAAGCCAGGCTATTTCCCCTCCAGGCAGCTGCGTGTGAAACCAGGGGCTCTGGATTCAATTCCCGTCATGCCCCAGCAGTTTCAAACTGAGCTGCAGCTCAGCACTGCGTGAGCCCTTCCAGTGTAATGTTATGTGCAGCTGTTGCCCCACCCCAGAGGTGGCTGCATTTCAGTGCCACGCGAGAGCAGGAGGGGTGGTGGATCTCACAACTGGAGTTTAATGTTCCCATGGCTAGAAGTCCATGACCCCCCTACGATTTCGGCCTCAGGTGGGGGCCCCGGTGCGAAGGGGTTCAGAAGTCGTCGTCATCACAGATGTCCAGGTAGACGTCAAAGGCCTCGCGGTTGCAGTTGCCATCTGGCGTGAAGACGTATTTGTGGAAGGTGCCGTCCACGCAGATTGCTGTGGGGGGGACGGGACACGGGTGTGAGATGGGGGGAGGGACCCGTACCCTCCCCCCTCTCGTTCTGCCCCCCACTGACCAATGACAGAGTTGACGGTCTTGGCGGAGCTGCGGCCGAAGGCACAGATGCAGGCCGACTCCGCTGGCACCGTGAAGCTGGCCAGGCTCCACTGCGAATCCACGTACTGGCCGATCACTGGTCCCACCTTGCCCACACGTGCCAGCCTGGGGAGAGACGCAGCGGGGGTACCTGAGCAGTGGGGAGGCCCCTGGGGGGGGAGGGGTCTGAGCAGGCAGAGGGGGGATACCTACATACAGCAGCAGTTGAGGCAGGGCGGGGGGTTCTGGGGGTGGGGTACCTACATGGAGTGGCTGTTGGGGTGGGGCTGGGGGTTCTGCGGGGTTACCTATGCAGAGCAGCAGTTTAGGCAGGGCGAGTGGGTCTGGGGGGGGTACCTATGTGGATCCAGGGGGTGCCTACGCAGAGCAGCGGTTGAGGCAGGGCTGGGGGTTCTGCGGGGTTACCTATGTGGAGCAGCAGTTTAGGTGGGTCTGGCGGGGGTTCCGGGGGGGGGGTACCTACATGGAGCGTACCTATACGGAGCGGTGGTTTAGGTGGGGCGGGTGGGTCTGGGGGGAATACCTACGCAGTGGGGGAGGTGCCTATGCAGAGCAGTGGTTGAGCAGCGGTGGGAGGGTTCCAGGGGGGGTACATATGAGGAGGTTTAGGTAGGGCGGTTCGGGGGGGTACCTACGCAGAGTGGTGGTGGCAGGGGAGTTCCGGGGGGCGGGGTACCTACGCGAAGCGGTGGTTGAGGGGGGTGGGGGGCTACATACGCAGAGCAGCGGTTGAGGGGCAGTGGGGAGGTTCCGGGCGTGGGGGGGGGGTACCTACACAGTAGGTGGGTTTTGGGAGGAGTACCTACACGGAGCGGCGGTTGAGGGGTGGTGGTGGTGGGGTTGCCGGGGGGGTACCTATGCAGAGTGGCAGTTGAGAGGCGGTGGTGGGGTACCTACACAAAGCGGCAGTTTAGGCAGGGCGGGTGGGTCAGGGGGGGGGTACCTACGCGGAGCGGCGTCTGAGGGGTGGTGGTGGGGTTTCGGGGGGGGTACCTACGCGGAGCGGCGGTTTAGGCGGGGCAGGTGGGTCTTGGGGGGGGACCTACACGGAGCGGCAGTTGAGGGGTAGCGGTGGGGTTTCGGGGGGGGGGGTACCTACATGGAGCGGTGGCTGAGGGGCAGTAGTGGGGGTACCTTCAGGGGGGGGTACCTACGCGGAGCGGCGGTTGAGGGGCAGTGGTGGGGTTCCGGGGGGGTATCTACACGGACTGGCGGTCTAGGCAGGGCGGGTGGGTCGTGGGTGGGGTGCCTACACGGAGCGGCGGTTTAGGCGGGGCGGGTGGGTCTGGGGGGATACCTATGTGGAGCAGCGGTTGAGGGGCGGTGGTGGGGTTTTGGAGGGGGGGTACCTACGCGGAGCGGCGGTTGAGGGGTGGTGGTGGGGGTCCCGGGGGGGGGTACCTACATGGAGTGGCGGTTGAGGGGTGGTGGTGGGGTTCCGGGGGGGGGGTACCTACGCAGAGCGGCGGTTGAGGGGCGGTGGTGGGGTCCCGGGGGGGGGGTACCTACGCAGAGCGGCGGTTGAGGGGCGGTGGTGGGGTCCCGGCGGGGGGGTACCTACGCGGAGCAACGGTTGAGGGGCGGTGGTGGGGTCCCAGGGGGGGTATCTACGCGGAGCGGCGGTTGAGCAGTGGTAGTGGGGTTACAGAGGGGGTATCTACGCGGAGCGACGGTTTAGACGGGGCGGGTGGGTCTGGGGGGGGTACCTATGCAGAGCGGCGGTTGAGGGGCGGTGGTGGGGTCCCGGGGGGGGGTACCTATGCAGAGCGGCGGTTGAGGGGCGGTGGTGGGGTCCCGGGGGGGGTATCTATGCGGAGCGGCGGTTTAGGCGGGGCGGGTGGGTCTGGGGGGGGGTACCTATGCGGAGCGGTGGTTGAGGGGCGGTGGTGGGGTCTCGGGGGGGGGTACCTACGCGGAGCAGTGGTTTAGGCGGGGCGGGTGGGTCGGGGGGGGTACCTACGTGGAGCGGCGATTGAGTGGTGGTGGTGGGGTCCCAGGGGGGGTATCTACGCGGAGCGGCGGTTGAGCAGTGGTAGTGGGGTTACAGAGGGGGTATCTACGCGGAGCGGCAGTTTAGACGGGGCGGGTGGGTCTGGGGGGGGGTACCTATGCAGAGCGGCGGTTGAGGGGTGGTGGTGGGTCTGGGGGGGGTACCTATGCAGAGCGGCGGTTGAGGGGCGGTGGTGGGTCTGGGGGGGGTACCTATGCGGAGCGGCGGTTGAGGGGCGGTGGTGGGGTCCCGGGGGGGGTACCTACGCGGAGCGGTGGTTTAGGCGGGGCGGGGTGGGTCGGGGGGGGTACCTACGCGGAGCGGCGATTGAGCGGTGGTGGTGGGGTCCCAGGGGGGGTATCTACGCGGAGCGGCGGTTGAGCAGTGGTGGTGGGGGTCCCAGGGGGGGTATCTACGCGGAGCGGCGGTTGAGCAGTGGTAGTGGGGTTACAGAGGGGGTATCTACGCGGAGCGACGGTTTAGACGGGGCGGGTGGGTCTGGGGGGGGTACCTATGCAGAGCGGCGGTTGAGGGGTGGTGGTGGGTCTGGGGGGGGTACCTATGCAGAGCGGCGGTTGAGGGGTGGTGGTGGGGTGCCCAGGGGGGGTATCTACGCGGAGCGGCGGTTGAGCAGTGGTAGTGGGGTTACAGAGGGGGTATCTACGCGGAGCAGCGGTTTAGATGGGGCGGGTGGGTCTGGGGGGGTACCTTTGCAGAGCGGCGGTTGAGGGGTGGTGGTGGGTCTGGGGGGGGTACCTATGCAGAGCGCCGGTTGAGGGGTGGTGGTGGGGTGTCCGGGGGGGGGTACCTATGCAGAGCGCCGGTTGAGGGGTGGTGGTGGGGTCCCGGGGGGGTATCTACGCGGAGCGGCGGTTTAGGCGGGGCGGGTGGGTCTGGGGGGGGGTACCTATGCAGAGCAGCGGTTCAGGCGCGGTGGTGGGGTCCTAGGGGGGGGGTATCTATGCGGAACAGCGGTTGAGGGGTGGGGGGGGGGTCGCAGGGGGGGGTACCTACGCGGAGCGGCGGTTCAGGCGCGTGTCCTTCAGGGCGAAGATGTGAACCGTCCCCTTGTCGCTTGATGCGCAGAGGAACGATGAGTCGTGGCTGAAATTGATGCTGTGGAGATCGGGGGGGGGGGGGGGGTTACCAAGCGCAGCGATCTCCCCCAGCAGTGCCCCCTGGGTGCTGCAAGTTCTCCCCAGCAATGACCCCCCTACTGGGGGGTGTCGGTGCTCAGGGGAGGGGGCAGTGGTGAGGGGTCCGTGTTCAGGCTCTCACCAGTACAGGGTGGCAGGGTCCGTGCCCAGGGGAAGGGACAGGGCTGAGGGGGGTCTCACCAGTACAGGGTGGTGGGGGCAGTGCCAGGGAGTCTCACCAGTACAGAGTGGTGGGGTCCATGCCCAGGGGAGGGGGCAGAGCCGGGGGGTCTCACCAGTACAGGGTGGTGGAGTCCATGCCCAAGGGAGGGGGCAGTGCCGGGGGGTCTCACCAGTACAGGGTGGCGGGGGTCTATGCCCAGGGGAGGGGGCAGGGCCAAGGGATCTCACCAGTACAGGGTGGCAGGGTCCGTGCCCAGGGGAAGGGACAGGGCTGAGGGGGTCTCACCAGTACAGGGTGGTGGAGTCCATGCCCAGGGGAGGGGGCAGGGGCGAGGGTCTCACCAGTACAGGGTGGCAGGATCCGTGCCCAGGGGAGGAGGCAGTGCCAGGGGGGTCTGTGCCCAGGGGAGGAGGCAGTGCCAGGGGTCTCACCAGTACAGAGTGGTGGGGTCGATGCCCAGGGAGGGGGCAGGGGCGAGGGTCTCACCAGTACAGGGTGGCGGGGTCCGTGCCCAGGGAAAGGGACGGGGCTGAGGGGGTCTCACCAGTACAGGATGGTGAGGGCAGTGCCAGGGGGTCTCACCAGTACAGAGTGGTGGGGTCCATGTCCAGGGGAGGGGGCAGAGCTGGGGGGTCTCACCAGTACAGGGTGGTGGAGTCCATGCCCAGGGGAGGGGGCAGGGGCGAGGGTCTCACCAGTACAGGGTGGCAGGATCCGTGCCCAGGGGAGGAGGCAGTGCCAGGGGGTCTCACCAGTACAGAGTGGTGGGGTCCATGCCCAGGGGTCTCACCAGTACAGAGTGGTGGGGTCGATGCCCAGGGAGGGGGCAGGGGCGAGGGTCTCACCAGTACAGGGTGGCGGGGTCCGTGCCCCGGCGCAGCTCCACCAGCTTCTCCTTGCTCTGGGTGTCGAAGAGGCGGATGAGGGTGCCCTGGCGGGAGGCCGACGCCACCACAGTGCCCGGCTGGTTGAGGGAGATGCAGGCGATCTCGCCCTGGTGGGCGTTGATGGTGAACGGCGCCGACGAGGTGCCCGGCTGGGTGCTCGACAGGTCCTGGGGGTGCGGGTGGGGCTGAGACTGGGCTGCCCCAGAAAGCGCAGCCCCCCTCCGCTTCCACAGCCTAAGAGTGCCCCCCTCGGACCAGGGACCCCCCTCCCTCCCCAGAGCCCCCCACTCACCACCAGCTGTAGGCTGCCACACTTGTGCCCGGGGAACACCAGCAGCTGCTTCTCCAGACTGGGACAGAGATCGCAGAGCCCTGGGGGGAGAGCAGGAGGCTGGTGGGCGCCAGGCTGAGCAGGGGGGTCCTGTGGGGCGCCGGGATCGGCAGGGGGGTGCCGGGGGCAGGGGGTGTCACACTGGGGGGGTCTCTACCTTTGGAGTTGTCCCGCGTGTCGAACTCGAAGAGCTTGGTGGGGTTCTCCGGGAAGGAATAAACGTAAATCCGGTTCCTCAGCACAATGATGATCCTGAAACACAAGAACCCGGACTCCTGGGTTCTCTCCCACCTCAGGGAGGGCAGTGGGGGCTGGTGGTTAGAGCAGGGGGGCTGGGAGCCAGGACTCCTGGGTTCTCCCTGGCTCTGGGAGAGGGAGCGGAGTCTAGTGGTCAGAGCCGGGGGGGAGCTCAGACACCTGGGTTCTCCCCGGCTCGGGGGGTGGGGGCTGGTGGTCAGAGTGGCGGGGGAAGCCCGGATGCCTGGGTTCACACTCACTTGTCGTGTCCCATGCGCACGGCCAGGGCAGGTTTGGTGAAGGTAAATTCCAGAACCAGCTTGTCTTTGCCTCCCTTCCCCTCACGGGCGTCGTCCCAAATCAGCACTGGAGGGAACATGGGTAAGAGCAGAGAGTGCTACCCCTAAAGCCCCCCCCAGAGCTGGGAGAACCCAGAAGTCCTGGCTCCCCCCCCGCCCCGAACTGGGGAGAGAACCCAGGAGTCTGGGCTCCCAGCCCCACCCCAACTCTGACCCACCAGCCCCACCTCCTGCCCCAAGCCAGGAGAACCCAGGAGTCAAGGCTCCCAGCCCCGCCACCGAGCTGGGGAGAACCCAGCAGTCCTGGCTCCCAGCCCCCCGCCCAGCTCTAACCACCAGCCTCCCCCCCCTCCCCCGAGCTGGGAGAGAACCCATGAGTCCTGGCTCCGAGCCCCCCCTGCTCTGACCCACCAGCCCCCCACTCCCCTCACACAGCCAGGAGAGAACCCAGGAGTCCGGGCACCCAGCTCCCTCCCCGGTACATACCTGAGATCTCTGAGAATTTGGGGTTCCCTCCTCCCCCTACAATGGCCAAGAGGTTGGATCGATGCAGCATCTCAACCAGGGCCACGCTGCCCACCTGCTCGTGATCTGTGGGGGGGAGAAAATCGGGGTGGAGTCCAATGCATCTCCCCCCTCCAGTCAGCGCCCCCATTCCCTGCCCTCCCCACCAGGCCACCCCCCCATCCTTACCCAGGTGCCCTTTCTCCATGAGCGGCTCCACATTGTAGATTCGCACCCCGGACTCCATCGCGCAGCAGAAGCAGCCTGGAAGGAGGGGCAGAGAGCGGGTTAAACCCCAGCCCACCGTGGGGGATGGGGCTTCCCGGGTGCCTGGGTTCTCCCCCTGGCTCTGGGAGGGGAGTGGGGTTTGGTGGTTAGAGCAGGGGAGGGGGCAGGGTCCCAGATTCCTGGCTTCTCCCCGGGGGGGCGGAGGCAGGGTTCAGGGGTGCTGCTTACTCTGGTCCTGGTTGAAGCGCAGGCTGTTCACCCCGCGTTGCTGCGCCATGCTGGGGAGGGGGGGGGGGGTGCCTGGATCCAAGCAACCGGCAGCTGAGGAGTGGGGTGAGAGGAGCATGAGGCTGCGCTCCAGCCCCCCATGCCCAGCTGTGTGCTCCCCACCCAGCTCCCCCAAACCCCACTGATCCCCCAGGATCGCGCTGCCCCCAAATAATCCCCCAGTGTCTGCCCCAGCCACTGTCCTCCACAGACAGACACATGGCCCCCCAAATCCCCCCGCCTCCCACAATCCCCTGCCCCACTGTGCCTCACCCCTCCCCGAATCCCCCACTCCCACCGTTATGTTTCTATCTGGGTGCCCCCCATCCCTGCCTCTTTCCCCAGCAGCATCCCCGAGCCCCCAGATCCATCTCCCCAGCCACTGCTGACCCCACAATCGCTACCTCCCAGGCCAGCCTCATCTCCCCACGAGCTGAGCCCCACCTACTCCAGACCCCCCACTGCCCCCCCATGAGCCCAGACCCCCAGCCCAGACCCCCTACTGCCCCCACAAGCCCAGACCCCCAGCCCAGCCCCAACTGCCCGACTGCCCCCACGAGCCCAGCCTCTAGCCCAGCCCCACCTGCCCCCCCACGAGCTCACCCCCCCCAGCCCAGCCCCACCTGCCCCACTGCCCCCACGAGCCCAGGCCCCCAGCCCAGCCCCACCTGCCCCACTGCCCCCACGAGCCCAGACCCCTCTCCCCCACTGCCCCCCACAAGCCCAGACCCCCAGCCCAAACCCCCTACTGTCCCCACAAGTCCAGCCCCCCAGCCCTGCCCCACCGCCCCCCAGCCCAGCCCCACCTGCCCCACTGCCCCCACGAGCCCAGCCCCCCCTCCCCCACTGCCCCCCACAAGCCCAGCCCCCCAGCCCAGCCCCACCTGCCCCACTTCCCCCCACGAGCCCAGCCCCCCAGCCCTGCCCCACCGCCCCCACGAGCCCAGCCCCTGCTTGCCCCGCAGGAAGCGGGGTGGGAGGCAAACACCAGCTGATCGGGTTCTGCCGGGTCACACAGGGGCAGGGACGCTGACAGATCGTCACGTGAGCGACCTGGACGATGGGTGAAGCCTGAACGCCCATGTTGGACGCTGGCAGCGGAGCTTCGTTGCCCTTAGTAACGTCAGTTGGCAGCCATCTTGGATACTGGCAAATACCCAAACATTCCCCCCCGCATGTCAAAGGAAATAGTCACAGCACCGCCCCCCCCACCCCATGGAGACTTGGGACCCAGGACTCCTGGGTTCTCCCCCCTGCTCTGGGACGGGAGTGGGGGCTGGTGGTTAGAGCAGGGGGGGCTGGGAGCCAGGACGCCTGCGTTCTCTCCCTGGCTCAGGGAGGGGAGTGTGGGCTAGTGGTTAGCGAAGGGGAGCTGGGAACCAGGACTCCTGGGTTCTTCCCCCTGCTCTGGGACGGGAGTGGGGGCTGGTGGGTAGAGAAGGGGAGCTGGGAACCAGGACTCCTGGGTTCTCCCCCCAGCTCTGGGACGGGAGTGGGGGCTGGTGGTTAGAGCAGGGGGGGCTGGGAGCCAGGACTCCTGGGTTCTCTCCCTGGCTCAGGGAGGGGAGTGTGGGCTAGTGGTTAGAGAAGGGGAGCTGGGAACCAGGACTCATGGGTTCTCTGTTCAGCTCTGGGAGGGGAGTGGGGGCTGGTGGTTAGAGCAGGGGGGCTGGGAGCCAGGACTCCTGGGTTCTTCCCCCAGCTCTGGGAGGGGAGTGGGGGCTGGTGGTTAGAGCAGGGGGGGCTGGGAGCCAGGACTCCTGGGTTCTCTGCTCGGCTCTGGGAGGGGAGTGGGGGCTGGTGGTTAGAGAAGGGGAGCTGGGAACCAGGACTCCTGGGTTCTCCCCCCAGCTCTGGGAGGGGAGTGGGGGCTGGTGGTTAGAGAAGGGGAGCTGGGAACCAGGACTCCTGGGTTCTCCCCCCAGCTCTGGGAGGGGAGTGGGGGCTGGTGGTTAGAGAAGGGGAGCTGGGAACCAGGACTCCTGGGTTCTCCCCCCAGCTCTGGGAGGGGAGTGGGGGCTAATGGTTAGAGCAGGGGGATTGTCTCCTGCAGTCTATGCCTGTGCTGCCCCTGTTCCCTGCAGCGCCCCCTGGTGGGTCTGGAGCAGCCAGGAGCTCCTCCCCCCCAGCCATTAGTATCTCTCCTTCCCCAGCACACCTGTGAGAGGTGTGGAAAAGGGGAGGTGCCAATACAATTATGTGTGCTGGGGGTGGGGCTTCAGGGGATGCTGGGCTGGCAGGGGACTTTGTGTCTGATGGGGGTGGGGGGAGGTAATCCTATGACCTTCCTAATTCTGCTTCCCAGAGCAGGGAAGAGAACCCAGGAGTCCTGGCTCCCCGCCCCCCCCCTTCTCGCATGGCAGGTGTGATATTAGCTGTGACCTTTCCAGAGGGGCACATGGGTCTGGATGGAACAGATCCCTGGTTTGTTTTGCTTCCACTGAGTTAATGTGGGGCTGACCAAGCCGTCCTACTGACACCCCCCCACTGACCCCCATGCCCCAGGAGCCTGACTCCCAGCCCCCCCCGAGCCATGGAGCAAAACCCAAGTAAGATACCAGGTAAGGAAGCGAAGAGCTTGACAAGGTAACACTTAGTCTGAGTTGGGTCTCCACTGGGAGCCAGGAGGGTTGGGGTAATGGTTAGTGCAGGGGTGGGGCTGGGAGCCAGGACTCCTGGGTTCTCTCCCCCAATCTGGGCAGTGAGTGGGATTGGCTGGTTAGCGGGGGGGGATGGGAGCCAGGACTCCTGGGTTCTCTCCCTGGTTCAGGGAGGGGAGCAGGATCTGCTGGTTAGAGCAGACAAAGCCTGGTCCTTTTTAATGCACCCAGCCACATCCGTGGCATTGGGCCTGCTTAGGTGTGAAGCTGCTTGTCCTCTATATAGGGAGAATTCCAAGAGCCCCCCCCCGCCCCCAATTTCCCCCTGGGGGGTCCTTCCCCGACCTCCCCCAGTCCGGTCCACTCTTGCTGTGACAGTGCTGGAGGATTCACACTTGGGTTGGGTCTGGAGCTGGCCTGCCAGAGCCCCAGATTGGCAGGAGATTCAGAGAGCCTGGGGAAAGCGCCCCTTGCCCCTGCCCCTTGCCCCTGCCCCATTCTGCGCTTGGCAAGGGAATGGCCTCCCTGATCTCTGGCCTCCCTCAGTGAGAGGGCATCAGCATTTGGTCCTGCGCCTGGCACGCTGGCAGGGCTCCAGGGCACGCAGATGATCAGCACGGGAAGCGGGCAGGGGGATTGGGAATAGGGGACCCACTGTCTGGGCAGGCACAGGGGGGCTGGGAATGGAGCAGGGGCCTGTCCCCTCTGGGGCGTGCTGGCTCCCATCTGGCCCCAGGGCAGGGACTGGCTGGCTTGGGGGGCAGGGATCAGTGTTATCTGCAGCATACACAGCACGGGGGGTCAGTGATCTCGGTGTCCCGTCATCCCCCCGGCAGGCTGCCCAGAGGGTGGGACTAGCTGGTCCCAGGGCAAGGGGCAGCCTTTGGGGCTGAGGTGCCTGGTGAGCTCCCAGGGGGCCAGGATGTCAGAGGTGGGGGAGCTCACCCAGACGCCGCTGCAGAAAGTGTGGATCCCGCATGCCAGCAACCGGCTGCACCAGCGCAGGGGGTGTGAGTCAGGGTGGCCTGTGGGGGGCGCTGGCTCTCGTCCGGCCTCAGGGCAGGGACTGGGTGTTCTTAGAGGGGCACGGAATGAGGCACAGGGCCTGTCCCCTCTAGGGGGTTCAAACCTCAGGGTGGGGGGATTTGAGGGTGCAGCTTGGTTTGGGGGTCTGGCCTCTAGCCCCGATCGCTAACGGTGTCTGTTCTCCCCCACACAACAGCTGCTGTCCCTCAGTTTACCAATTCACCCACTATGGTGATCCTGGTGGGGCTGCCAGCCCGTGGGAAGACCTATATCTCCAAGAAGCTGACCCACTACCTGAACTGGATTGGGATCCCCACCAAGGGTGAGGTGGGAGGCGGCCTGGGGTTCAGAGGAGATGGGGGGTGAGGATCAGGGCAGCTGGAGTCTCTAAGGGGGGGTCCGTGGAGCTGGCTGGAACAGAGATCTCTGGGGGAGGGAGTTGTGGAGCGGGCAGGGGGCCAGGTGTCCGATTGTGGAGGCAGGGAATTAGGGGACAGGGTGGTGTCTGTCGAGGAGGGTATCCTGGGGAGCTGTGGGACCCCAGCCCACCCTCCACTCTCCCTGCAGTGTTCAACGTGGGGCAGTACCGCCGCGAGGCCGTGCAGACCTACCAGAACTACGAGTTCTTCCGGCCAGATAACCAGGAGGCCATGGACATTCGGAGGTAAGGGGGACAGCTGGGGGCACTGCTGGGGGAAGCGCGCAGCGCTGGGGGTGACCCTGGTTGGGGGCACTGCTGGGGGAAGCGCGCGGCGCTGGGGGTGACCCTGGTTGGGGGCACTGCTGGGGGAAGCGCGTGGCGCTGGGGGTGACCCTAGCCGTGGGGAAGCTTGCGGTGCTGGGGGTGACCCTGGTTGGGGGCACTGCTGGGGGGAGCTCGCGGTGCTGGGGGTGACCCTGGTTGGGAGCACTGCTGGGGGGAGCTCGCGGCGCTGGGGGTGACCCTAGCCGTGGGGAAGCTTGCGGTGCTGGGGGTGACCCTGGTTGGGGGCACTGCTGGGGGGAGCTCGCGGTGCTGGGGGTGACCCTGGTTGGGAGCACTGCTGGGGGGAGCTCGCGGCGCTGGGGGTGACCCTAGTTGGGGGCACTGCTGGGGGAAGCTCGCGGCGCTGGGGGTGACCCTGGTTGGGAGCACTGCTGGGGGAAGCTCGCGGCGCTGGGGCTGACCCTGGTTGGGGGCACTGCTGGGGGGAAGTTTGCAGCACAGCCTGGGGGAGGTCTGGGGTACGTGTAAGGGTCTCACCCCTCCTCCCCCCCAGGCAGTGTGCTCTGGCCGCTCTGAAAGATGTCCACACTTACCTGAGCCGGGAGGAGGGACAGGTCGCGGTAAGAGGGTCCCTCCCCCTTCCTCCCCCCAGCCAGACCCATGGGCCCATCTACCCCGGCCTCATGCCTGCTCTATGTTCAGGTGTTTGATGCCACCAACACGACCCGGGAGCGAAGGAACATGATCCTGCAGTTCGCCAGCGACCATGGCTACAAGGTGAAGGAATGGGGGGGAAGGGTCTGGCCCAAGGCACTGCTGCAGGGGGAGGCCGCAGTACTTTGGGGGCCTGGGTTGGGGGCGCCAGTGGGGGGAAGCTCACAGCGCTGGGGAGACTGCTGGGGAGAAGAGTGCAGAGCTGGGAGGGGGGTGTCTGGCTGGGGGCATTGTGGGGGGAAGGGCGCAGCCCGGGGGGGGGCTGAAGGGGGAATTGTGCAGCGCTGGGATCTCCAGTCACTGTTAGCCCCACCTTAACACCTCCCCCCCAGGTGTTTTTCATCGAGTCCATCTGTGACGACCCGGCTATCATAGAGGAGAACATCACAGTGAGAGAAACACCCCCCTGGGACCTGGCCGTCCTGGTGTCCCCGCCACACGCAGGGGGAGGTGGGCGGCCCCAGGGTGTTCCCCCAACATGCACACACATCTGGGGGGGGAGACAGGTGGCCTGGGGTGTCCCCCAGACACATATGCAGGGAGGGGGGAGGCGGGTGGCTCAGGGTGTCCCCCCCTCCATACACACACCTGGGGGGGAGGGGAGGCGGGCGGTCCGGAGGGTGCCCCCCCCACATACACACACCTGGGGGGGAGGGGAGGGGAGGCGGGCGGTCCGGAGGGTGCCCCCCCCACATACACACACCTGGGGGGGAGGGGAGGGGAGGCAGGCGGTCCGGAGGGTGTCCCGCCCCCATACACACACCTGGGGGGGAGGGGAGGAGGGCCCCTCGGCTCTGGGCCCATCTCCCTGGCGTCCCCCCCGCAGCAAGTGAAGCTGAGCAGCCCGGACTACAAGGACTGTAACCGGGAGGAGGTGGTGGAGGATTTCCTCAAGCGCATCGAGTGCTACCAGCTCCACTACCAGCCCCTGGACGACGAGCTGGACAGGTGAGACCCCCGCTTCCCGCCCAGAGTGGGGAGAGAACCCAGGAGTCCTGGTTCCCAGCCCCCACTGCTCTCACCACCAGCCCCCACTCCCCTCCCAGAGCCGGAGAGAGAACCCAGGCGTTCTGGCTCCAACTCCCTGCTCTAACCCACCAGCACCCACCTCCTCCCAGAGCCAAGGAGAGAACCCAGGAGTCCTGGCTGCCAGGCTCCCCGCTCTGACCACCAGCCCCCACTGGCATCCCAGAGCGGGGGAGAGAACCCAAGTGTCCTGGATCCCAGCCCCCACTGCTCTCACCACCAGCCCCCACTCCCCTCCCACAGCTGGGGAGAGAACCCAGGCGTCCTGGCTCCCAGCCCGCCCGCTCTGACCACCAGCCCCCACTCCCCTCCCAGAGCTGGGGAGAGAACCCAGGCATCCTGGATCCCAGCCCCCACTGGCCTCCCAGAGCCAGAGAGAGAACCCAGGCGTTCTGGCTCCAATCCCTTGCTCTAACCCACCAGCACCCACCTCCTCCCAGAGCCAAGGAGAGAACCCAGGAGTCCTGGCTGCCAGCCCCCACTCCCCTCCTAGAGCTGGGACCCAGGCATCCTGAGCCCCTGCTCATCTCTCCCCCCCCAGTGCCCTGTCGTACATCAAGATCTTCAACGTGGGGCTGCGGTACCTGGTGAACCGGGTGCAGGACCACGTGCAGAGCCGCACTGTGTACTACCTGATGAACATCCACGTCACGCCGCGCGCCATCTACCTGACCCGGCACGGCGAGAGCCAGCACAACCTGCAGGGGCGCATTGGGGGCGACTCGGGGCTCTCCCCCCGCGGCAAGCAGGTGGGGCAGGGATCGGAATATGGGGACTTGGGGGGTGGGGATTGGATGACAGTGGCATCCCCACAGTGCAAACATTTGGGGGGCTGGAAAACATACCCCCATACCAAGTGGGGATGGGCGACTAAGATGGGGCAGTTGCTACCAGGGATCAGGGCTCTCCCATACTAGAAGCAGCAACACAGAGACGGGAGCCAGGGCCTCCCTGGGGTCACCCCCTCTCTGCCCCCCTAGTTTGCCTTGGCCCTGGCCAGCTTCATCGAGAGCCAGAACATCCAGGAGCTCAAGGTGTGGACCAGCCACATGAAGCGGACGATCCAGACGGCCGAGGCCCTGCATGTGCCCTATGAGCAGTGGAAGGCGCTGAATGAGATTGACGCGGTGAGAACCCAGGTGTCCGGGCCCCCCCCATCCCCTAGATCCCCCCCTTCCCTCCCAGTGGTGGGGACAGAGCCTGAGTGTCCGGCCACCCCTGGGTAATGGTGTGGGGTGTTTCAGGGCGTCTGTGAGGAGATGTCCTATGAGGAGATCCAGGCCTATCACCCAGAGGAGTTTGCCCTGCGTGATCAAGACAAGTACCGATACCGCTATCCCAAAGGGGAGGTAAGGGGGGAGCCCTACAGCCCGACTGGAGTGATGGGGGGATTCACTTGTCAGTAACCCATGAAATTCTCTGCCACATGATCTTGGAGGCAAATTATAGTGAGACATAAATAACCTGGGGAACTCACTGCCACTGTATTTCCGGGGGATGAATTGAGCAGCGCACACGGCCTGTGGAACGCCTTGCAGCGAGTGTTCCCAGGAGTTTAGTGATGGGTCTCCTGCCGTGGGGTTTTCCTAAGGGGAATGAATTTGGCAACACGCAACCTGTGGAACTCCCTGGCCCATGATGCAGGGGGACAATTTTTTTCCACACACTCACTTTGCCCATGGAACTTCCTGCCACTGTAGAATCTATGGGGAGATTTGGGTCATGACTGTTGTTAACCTGGGCTGGGGGCAGAGGAGATGGAGGGAGGCAACGTGTCTCTCATTGGGATCGCCCCCGCCCCCCAATTGTCCCCAGTCATACGAGGACCTGGTGCAGCGGCTGGAGCCCGTCATCATGGAGCTGGAGCGGCAGGAGAACGTGCTGGTGATCTGCCATCAGGGCGTCATGCGCTGCCTGCTGGCCTATTTCCTGGACAAGAGCGCAGGTACCCCCCCTGGGATGTGCTGTACCGTGTAACCCCCACATCTATCGTTCGCGGATGGCCACGTAAGGTATCGTAGGAAAGGTTATGATGTGCTGAACTCCATCGTTAACGTGTGCTTGGCTGTAAGGCTGGGAGTCGGCCATGGCAGGTTCTCCAGTGACCCACACCCAGGCGGGGTTGTGAACAAGGGATTTACGGTGCTGTCAGAGGGCTGTGCAAGCGTCACACCGGTGGGGGGGGGGGCGACTGCTCAGCTCTGCGCCTCAGCAGAGCCTCCCCCCCCCGCCCGGACACGTCTGGGCTGGCGTACGCTAGGTACAGGGCCTGGGGGATAAAATAGAGGACGGTGGCATTGTGCTCTGGCCTTTCTTCTCCCCCGCCTACACTGGAAGCAGCAAGAACATGGGGGAGATCGAGACCTGAACTGAGGACACTGCCCCAAGGTGAAGGGGGAAGCCTGTGTACGAAGGGCAGTAACGGAGCCGCACCAGCCAGGGGGGGCGAGAGAAACCGCTCGCTCTAATCAGCTTTGGGACTCGGACAATGTGCTTCCCTTTGGCAAGTCTCTGACCTTTCGTGCCTCTCCCGTAAATTCTCCAGCCGCGGACGTCTCTCACTGCTCTGCTAGGGGCAAGCAGCCAGTCCAGGCCCGTGCCATGCCTGCTCTCCCAGCCACGCACGAACAGATACAGGGCGACCCCCGTGCATCCCTCAGTCCCAGCCTTGCACTCCAGAAATGTGCGGCTCCTGCTGCTCAGGACCCCCTCTGAACAGTGCAAATGTCAGTCCATCGACGGGCTACGAACATGCCCCTGCCTCTGTTACGCCGAGGAGCTCCCCAACCCCGCCGGGTTAGATAAACCCTTAAAACACGGGCACTAACCAGAGCAGGGGAGCTGGGAGTGACACAGGCACAACAGTCCGAACTCGGTACTACCAAAAACAAAAGGAGAAAAGCACCAGCTAACTCCTAAACTTCACCACGCTAAACAGGATCTGAAAGCAAACGGTCTCTCACCCATGCTAAGTGGAAAGCATCCAGTTCGGACCAGTCCTCCCAGTTCACTGATGGGTTTTTGATCCTGTGGGTGGAGAGGAGAGAGAGCTGCTCTTCTTATATCCTAACCCTTTTCACTGAAAAAGTCCTTGCTGGCTCATGCAGTTCCATGACGTATGTACTCTGCAAACGTACATGCCTTTGTCTAGCCACCCGCCCCTTCTGTTGAATGTCCAGTTAGGTCATGGCTCTAACACTTTGCTGGCAAGCCCCTGTGTCTTCATCCCTGGGAAACTGGCTTGTGAGTGGTGCCCAGAATAACACATCAGTAACAATCATATAGCCAAATCGCATAACTCCCTATACAGTATTAGTGTGTGTATTAACAGGACAACGATGTTCAGCGGATTATGACTTTTCAAAGGATACCTCACAAGGCTTTATACAAAATATAACCACCATATAAAAGTGGTGAATATGGGGAACAGTGTGTCCCATGGGCTGGATCCTGTGCACCCCAAAACTCCCCCATGTAACTGCCCTCTTCTCTCCCACAGAGGAGCTGCCCTATCTGAAATGCCCGCTGCACACCGTGCTCAAACTGACCCCCGTGGCATACGGTGAGTGCATCTCCATCCACCATGGGCTGGTCCCACTGCTCTCAGACAGGGGCTGGGTCCCTCTGGGTCCATTCACATCCCACTGGCAGGTTCACTTGCCCCCCCAATCTTGGGGACCAGACCCAGTTATATGCCCTGCCCCAGGGAGGAAAGGAGGGGCATGGATCTCTCTGCTCTAATCTAGGGGCCTTCTCCTTTATGGGGTGCTGGCAGGTTGTCAAGTGGAGTCCATTTTCCTCAACGTGGAGGCTGTGAACACGCACCGGGAGCGCCCCCAGGTGAGTGGTTTCCCCCCTGCCTCCAAGCTGGGGGGCTAGGCCAGTGCATTCTCCCAGTCCTGATCTCACTGAGGGACACCCGGAAACTGACAAAAGCCCATGTGAAATGAACACCCTCCGCGCCTGGATCCCAGCTTCTGCTGTCCCCTCCAACCCTCACCAACTTTGGGAGAGGGAGGCAGATCTGCAAGCCCCCCTCAACCATTTCCTCTATCCCCCCTCCACCGCCACCTCCATCTCAGTACTTGCCCCACAAAGCTAGCCTGCCCCCCCTTACCAGCACTACCGGACCACCCCTCTGGCCAGCCTGGAGCCCACCAAATGGCCTCGCTTGGAAGATCTTGGTCTGGCAACTTTCTCACAGCTTGGGGTGCAGGTAAAGTCAATTTGGCCCCCCATAACCAGGATGTGCCCCCTTCCTGCCAGCTCCTAAATCGCCTCACTGCCCCCTTCCTGCCCCCCATCCCACTACATGGCCACTAAACTCCACGTGTAAACTGTGCTAACCCCATTAACATCCCTGGGGGTGCACATGACACCCCACCTGACAGCAGGGGTTCATGAGACACCCCTGCCTGAGATCAGGGCTCCAGGCATGACACAGCCCTAATGAGACAGACCCTGCCCCAGAGAACAGTCTAAATGATCAGGGGTAGGGAGAGGACACCCTCATGCTCTCAAAGCCATGGAACCAGGCACGGCTCCAGCCAGCAAGGCGTGCGTGACCCTGGGCCTCCCGGATCTCGTTGCAGAATGTCGACGTGACACGGGAGCCCGAGGAAGCACTGGGGACGGTGCCCCCCCACTATTAACTGCTTGTGCCCATTAAAGCCAGCCCTCTCCTTTGCCACGGCTGCATAGTCAATGCTGTTCTCCCAGGACGGTCGTGGAGCTAGACTGGAGACACGGATTTCCACATGAGCTCGGCTTTTAATGAGTTTCTAGCCCACAGCGAGCCTGAGCCAGTCACTTGGCAAGGGGGTGCTGCCCCGAGCAACACTCCCTGAGTCTGCAGAGAGCCTGAGCCAATTGCTCGGCAAAGGGGAGCTGCCCTGAGTGTAATCACGCAGCAAGGCTCTGTGATCGCCATGGGGCATGAATACCATGGGGAGGAACGCAGCAGCGGCAGACACAGCCCCAGCTGTCAGGTAACCATCCCACTTGGCTACGCAGTGCTAAGATCTGGAGCTCCCCAGCTGCCTGTTGCAAAGACCCCATGAAAACAGAATTGACCCCACTGCTAACAGGGGAGGGGCTTTATTTGAAGGTAATGTTGGATGAATTACAAGGGTCAGAGCTCACCTCTGAGCCCCTCTGTGGAGAGGAACCCCACTGCGGGGTGACTTGGGAGGGAGGGGCTTGCACAAACTGCCCAGGTCCCTCCCCAGAAAGGTGAGGAGGGGTCTCTGCAGCTGAGGTGTAGCTGTGCTGGGGGGCAAAGGCAGTGTCCCAGGGGATCCTTGGGCCCTGGGCTCAGCATTGGCAGAGGTCCCTGGTTCACAAGGCGCTGTGGGTGAAGTGGGGGCTGGCCACTTCCTCCTGCACGCCCCCCGGCTGGCCCCACCAGGGCCACTGCAGCTGCCGCCTGGTCCAGGCTTTGGAGTCCTTGCTCTGGATCTGACGGGCAGAGCCAGGAATGGGGACTGGGACAGCTGGGCTAGGACGCCCCTGCCCCCAATCCTACATGGGCACCAGCAGCCCTTAGGAGGCACAGTCAACTAACCCCTGTAGGGGACCCCCAAACCTCAGCCCCCTTGGTTGCCCAAGGACTACCCCCCCCCCGGGGTTTAAGCCCTCACCCTCCTATCCATAGCCCCATGGCCCCTCTGAGTGAACCTCAGCCCCCTGGGGCTAACCACTGCCAGCATGTACCTTGGTGACGAAGTGCAGGATCTGCATCTTGGAGGTCTCCTCGGTGGCCTGCACCCCCCACTGGAACTCAACCTCGGCCGGGTCCATGTTGGGTGTGCGGCTGTACTCCAGGTACCCGAGGGGTCGGGGCAGGGGGATCAGCGACCATCACATCTTCACACACAGCCCCGCCCACATCCTCCCTCGGGGCTCACCCCCCCTACTCAGCCCCACTTCCTCCATCTGACCCCAGTAACTGGCTCTCAGCATGGCACAGTGGGTACACCACTGGGTTCCAGACACCTGGGTTCTAGCTAGCCCACTTCTCCTTTCCTCGTGCCTCAGTTTCCCTGCAGTCCCTGAGGGGCCCAGCCTCCACCCTCCCCATTGCAATTCCATGCACCCCTCCCTTTCCCAAAAGTCTTGGGGCTTCCCACTCTCGAGCCCCTAGGGCCAGCCCTCCTCCCCCTCCCCGGAGGGAAAATGGCTCACTTGGTCTCCGCAGCTACCAGAGAAGGGTAAAGGACCTACCCAGGCTGGGTGTCCCTGACACCTGCAGGCACAGGGAACCAGCCGCCTGTGTGGTAGGACAGCAGGATCCTCAGCGGCAGGGTATAAACAGCCAGGCTCTGGGCTCCGCCGGCCACGCAGGATCCAAACCGCCTGCCCTCAGGCTCACAGAGTAGCCACTCGACCCACCGGGCCATCACAGCACCTCAGACAGGCCCAAATCTACCCTACGGTGAGTGACAGCAGGACTCCTGGGTTCTGGGCCTGGCAGCCAGGACTCACTGCCAGCCCTTCACCTCCCCTATCCCACTAGCCCCCACTCCTGTCCCAGAGCCGGCCATGGAACCCAGGAGTCCTGGCTCCCCCCTGCCTCGCTCTAACACTCCCCTCCCTGACAAGCCCAAACTTAACTTTTGCTGGACCAATTCCATAGTCACCAACCCCCTGACATCCCCAGAGACCTCATGTCTCTTTCTGGAAGGGTTGGGGAGAGGAATGTGTTACAGGGGCTGGGCCTCAGGGGGCACAGCCCCCCTGCTCTGCAAGCCCCTCCACTGCCTGGCTGGTGCCCAGAGGGAGAGGAGCCTACAGCTCCTGGGGGTGGAGATTAATCCCTGGCATCCCAGACTCCACACCTGCCTGGGTCCGATTTACAGTTTCTTCAACATCTCCCACAGCTCAGCTGGAAGGGCAGAGCGAGCCTGTCAGTCAGGAGGCGGGGCCCACATGGAAGGGGCGTTGCCCTTCAGGTAGAGGAAGCTGAGGATGAGGGTGAGGGGGTCCAGCTTGGCTGTGCAATCGTCCCTGCAACGCGCCGAGGGTGTCACTCGCCTGGGGAACTCTGCGGAGGGCTGGGGATCTGGACAAGAAGGTGAGGGGTTTAATGGCAGAGCAAAGATCCTGCTCAAACCTGACAGAGCTGGAAAAAGAACCCCCGTGTCCTAGCTCCCAGCCTCCCCCACTCCCCTCCCCGAGCTGGGGATAGGACCCAGGAGTCCTGCCTCGCTTGCGGTAACCATTAGAGCAGGGCATAGCCTAGAGATCTCCCAGCAGACCTCCAGCTGGGCATGGACACTCTCAGGCAGCCTTCTGACCACTAGGGGCAGGGGAACAAAATGCAAGGATGGGGGCATACGCGGATCAGCCATGGCAGTTTTTAGGGGCTGGGATTGGGTGGGGGGAGCCTAATGACAAGGATTAACCCTTGAGGGCTTGGAGGCCTCCCCAGAGGGGGGGGATCTGTGACAGCCAGCCAGCCCCCTCCCTCCCTTACTGTTTCAGGTTCTCCCCATCCAGGGGCTGACCAGGATGTAGATGTGATGCTTGGTGTCTATCTCCACCTGTTGCAGCCCAGACACCTGGAGGGGGGAAGGTTAACTGCACAGAGGCTTGGGATGGGGAGTGGAGTCTCATGGTTAGAGTAGGGGGTGCAGAGAGGCAGGACTCCTGAGTTCTCTCTTTCAGTGGCTACTAGCCAGGCTGGGCAGGTATGGTGTCTGCAGCCTCTGTCTGCCAGAAGCCGGGAATGGGCGACAGGGGATGGATCACACCATAATCGCCCTGTCCTGTTCGTTCCCTCTGGGGCATCTGGCATTGGCCAGGATCAGAAGATGGGACACTGGGCTAGCTGGACCTTTGCTCTGACCCAGTCTGGCCATTCCAATGTTCTCTCTTGGACATTGGGAGGGGAGTGACATCTAGGGGCCAGAGCAAGGCGGTCTGGGAGTCAGGGCTCCTGGGTTCTATCCCTGACAAAGAGGTAAGTGAAGTTTAATGATTAGAACAAGGGGGCTGAGAACTAGGACACCTGGGTTCTATTCCTGGTATTAGGAGGGCAGTGGCACAAGGAAAGGGCTACACCATAAAGTAGCCAAGACTGACCCAGCACCCCAATGCAAACGTAACGGCTCTGAACTCTGTTTAAAGATTGCTCAATTGAAAGATGGTCCCTCATGCCGCAGGGTGCTCCCTGGCACCTGGCACTGGCGGGCACCCCACAGCACAGCCCCCCCTTGGCACGGCAGGCACCCCACAGCACAGCCCCCCTTGGCACTAGCGGGCACCCCACCACGCAGCGCCCTCGGCACTGTCCCAGAAGAGTGTGACCCGCTGGAGGGTCCTGCTGGCTCAGTTAACGATCTCGGAGTAGACCTCTTTGTAGTCCTTGATGGCATTCTTCAGAATATCTACAAGGGGGGAGAGGGGGAGCCCTGTTACAGCCATTCTGATGGCTCCTAGCACCCCCTGCCGGCAGGACACGGCCCCTCTAACCCCGCTGGGCCAGCCGCAGAACTGGAAATGGAACCCAGGGGTCTGGAGTATAACTTCTGAGTGACTGTCCGAGGGACATCTAACTCCTCATCAGACACTCCCCCACCCCCCGGGGATCCCATAACCTGCACCATGGGGATTCAAGTCAGGTCTCTGAAGGTTTCAAACCTTGCTGGTGACTGGGAAATCAGGACTCCTGGGTTCCATCTGCCGCTTGGGGAGGGGAGTGGGGTCCAGTGGTTAGGGCAGGGGTGGCTGGGAGTCAGGACTCCTGGGTTCTATCACCAGCTCTGAAAAGGGAGCGCAAGGCAGTGACTACAGAAAAGCTCATCAAAGCACATAGATGTAGCACAGGCAGGGTGAAAAGCACCTTGCTGAATCCTGCCCCTGCTTCTTCAGAGACCTGGGTTCACATTGAGTGGGGAACAGAAGTGGCCTCAGGGAGCCCCTCTGCTAACCTGAAGGGGACTGTGGAACCCCCAGCCCGAACTCTGTGACCATCTAGCAGGCATCGTACCTGCCCATCTGATGGGGATTTTCTTCTAATCCTTGATCAGCTGGAATTGCACCAATTTACTCAGCTGCAGGAGGAGGACAAGCTGTGTTACCCAAAGGGATGGGGCTGCCCTGGGGGAAGGACAGGCCCCCATGAGCCAGAGAGGCCCCCCTACCTTCTGATCCACTTGAGCCCCTGAGAATCCCTCCAAGTTCCACTGCATCGGGCTGGGCCTGCGCGTAGTCCTCTTCCATGGCTACGTTGTCCACCTGGGCAGAGGCGGAAGAGGATCAAAGCAGAACATGGGGGTAGGAAAGGGATTTGGGTGCCAGAAACTCTCTTTGCTAGGAGGGAGAGCTGGCTAAGGGCATGGGGCCTTTCCCCAGAAGGGGGGCCGGCTCCCATCCGGCCCCAAGGTTGGGGAGTGGCTGAGGAATGGGATAGGGGGGAGTGGCTGGGTGTGGGGAAGGGGCTCAGCATAGAGGAGTATCCCCAGGGCAAGCTCCATCCCTTGTTTAGGCCATCGCTCCCCGGTGGCTAGTCAGCCCTGTGGGTATGGAGGGGACAGGAGCTAGGGGAGGTTGCTAAGGGGGGCTGGGCATAGTCTCTGGCCCCCCCCCCCCCCATTCCGCACTTGTCATAGCTTCCTACTCAGATCTGAACCTTAGAGTTCAGAAACTAAGATGCTAGCATGAAACCTCCAAGCTTAATTACCAGCTTGGATCTGATAGCGCTGCCACCAGCCAAAAATTCCAGTGTTTGGCTCACTCTGGTCTCCCCAAAACCTTCCCTGGGGGACCCCAAGACTCAGATGCCCTGAGTCTCACCACAAAGGGAAATAACCCCCCTCCCCTTGTCTTCTCTTTACTTCCTCCCCAGGCTTCCCCTCCGTGGGTTATCCTGGAAGATACTGTACTTAAACTCCTTGAATTACAAAACAGAGAGGGCAATTTACCTTCCCCCCTCCCAGTCTTTCCCTGAGAGAGACCATAATCCTGGCACAGGGATTTCTATTCCCTAGAGCCTCACTTAGAAAAGAAAATCCAACAGGTTTTAAAAAGAAAAGCTTTATATAAAAAGAAAGAAAAGACATAAAAATGGTCTCTGTATCCAGATAACAATATACAGGGTCAATTGCTTAAAAGAAAAATATGAATAAACAGCCTTATTCAAAAAGAGATACAATTTAAACATCCCAGCAACTACACACATGTAAATACAAAAAAACAATATAAGCCTATTGTTTTTCTACCTTTGTACTCACACCTTGGAAACTGAAGATTAGAAGCTTGAAGACAGAAAGATCCCCTCTCATAGCCGAGAGCCAGACAAAGGGACACACACCCAAACATCCCCTCCCTGAGCTTTGAAAAATCCAGTTTCCTGACTGGTCCTCTGGTCAGGTGTGTGGTTCCCTTCGTTAACCCTTTACAGGTAAAAGAAACATTAACCCTTAGCTATCTGTTTATGACAGCACCGCTGCCCTGGCGGATCCCAGCTCCCAGGGGAGGGGTTGCCAGGCCCATCCTCCTGCCTCTGGGCCCCACTGTCCCCATGCTGGGGGGCACAAGGTCATTAGCCGCCCCCAAGTGCCACCTCAACCCTCCCCGCTGTCCCTGGGACCGTCCATGCTGCCTGGCCCCCCAGTCCCAGGAGCTCCCCCAGCCTCCCCTCCCTAGCCCTCCGCAGGGGTTCCCCAGCCCCATTCCCCCCAGACGCCCCCAGTGCCCGGTGCACTCCCCTCCCCTCCGCAGGGGTTCCCCAGCCCCCTTCCCCCGGGACACCCCCAGTGCCCGGTGCGCTCCCCTTCCCCCCCGCAGGGGTTCCCCAGCCCCGTTCCCCCCGGATCCCCCTAGTGCCCGGTGCTCCTCTCCCCCCCGCAGGAGTTCCCCGGCCCCCTTCCCCCGGGACACCCCCAGTGCCCGGTGCGCTCCCCCTCCCCCCGCAGGAGTTCCCCGGCCCCCTTCCCCTGGGACACCCCCAGTGCCCGGTGCACTCCCCCCCCCCACAGGGGTTCCTCAGCCCCATTCCCCCCGGATCCCCCCAGTGCCCGGTGCTCCCCTTCCCCCCGCAGGAGTTCCCCAGCCCCCTACCCCGGGACACCCCCAGTGCCCGGTTCGCTCCCCTTCCCCCCCGCAGGGGTTCCCCAGCCCCCTTCCCCTGGGACACCCCCAGTGCCCGGTGCTCCCCTCCCCCCCCGCAGGGGTTCCTCAGCCCCATTCCTCCCGGATCCCCCCAGTGCCCGGTGCTCCCCTTCCCCCCGCAGGAGTTCCCCGGCCCCCTTCCCCTGGGACACCCCCAGTGCCCGGTGCGCTCCCCTCCCCCCGCAGGGGTTCCCCAGCCCCCTTCCCCTGGGACACCCCCAGTGCCCGGTGCTCCCCTCCCCCCGCAGGGGTTCCCCAGCCCCCTTCCCCTGGGACACCCCCAGTGCCTGGTGCTCCCCTTCCCCCCACAGGGGTTCCCCAGCCCCGTTCCCCCCGGATCCCCCCAGTGCCCGGTGCTCCCCTTCCCCCCGCAGGAGTTCCCCAGCCCCCTTCCCCTGGGACACCCCCCAGTGCCCGGTGCTCCCCTTCCCCCCGCAGGGGTTCCCCGGCCCCCTTCCCCTGGGACACCCCCAGTGCCCGGTGCTCCCCTTCCCCCCGCAGGGGTTCCCCTTCCCCTGGGACACCCCCAGTGCCCGGTGCTCCCCTTCCCCCGCCCCCGCCCCCGCCCCGTGTCGTGCCACTCCCAGCCCCGCCCCCCGTGTTCAAACAGCTGCGCCGCAGGACGGCGGTTGGTTTCCAGTCACGGGGTGGACACGTGGGCGCCCTCCCTGGCCTGCCCCCTACCGGCCACGCCCACAGGTCCCCGCCCCATTCCGGCTGCAGGAGCCCAGCCCCCGCCCCTGCCCGGCTGCTCCCGTCGCCCCGCCCCCACAGCACCGTCGGGGAAACTCACGTGACAAAAAAAGGGGGGGATGTGCCCCAGAGCACAGAACCCAGGAGTCCTGGCTCCCAGCCCCCCCCTGCTCTAACCCACCAGCCCCCACTCCCCTCCCAGAGCTGGGGAGAGAACCCAGGAGTCCTGGCTCCCAGCCCCCCTGCTCTAACCCACCAGCCCCCACTCCCCTCCCAGAGCTGGGGAGAGAACCCAGGAGTCTGGGCTCCCAGCCCCTTCTCCAAGCCAGGTTAGAACCCAGGAGTCCTGGACCCCACCCCCGTCCCTGAGCCAGTGAGAGAACCCAGGAGCCCTGGCTCCCAGCCCCCCCTGCTCTAACCGCCAGCTCCCACTCCCCTCCCAGAGCCAGGGAGAGAACCCAGGAGTCTGGGCTCCCAGCCCCCCCTGCTCTGACCCACCAGCCCCCAATCCCCTCCCAGAGCTGGGGAGAGAACCCAGGAGTCTGGGCTCCCAGCCCCTTCTCCAAGCCAGGTTAGAACCCAGGAGTCCTGGACCCCACCCCCGTCCCTGAGCCAGTGAGAGAACCCAGGAGCCCTGGCTCCCAGCCCCCCCCTGCTCTAACCGCCAGCTCCCACTCCCCTCCCAGAGCCAGGGAGAGAACCCAGGTGTCCTGGCTCCCAGTCCCCCTGCTCTAACCCACCAGCCCCCACTCCCCTCCCAGAGCTGGGGAGAGAACCCAGGAGTCTGGGCTCCCAGCCCCCCCTGCTCTGACCCACCAGCCCCCAATCCCCTCCCAGAGCTGGGGAGAGAACCCAGGAGTCTGGGCTCCCAGACCCCCCAGCTCTAACCCACCAGCCCCCATTCCCCTCCCAAAGCCAGGGAGAGAACCCAGGAGTCCTGGCTCCCGGCCCTCCCCTCAAGCTCTAACCCACCAGCCCCCACTCCCCTCCCAGAACTGGGGAGAGAACCCAGGAGTCTGGGCTCCCAGCCCCCCCTGCTCTAACCCACCAGCCCCCAATCCCCTCCCAGAGCTGGGGAGAGAACCCAGGAGTCTGGGCTCCCAGCCCCCCCTGCTCTAACCCACCAGCCCCCACTCCCCTCCCAGAGCTGGGGAGAGAACCCAGGAGTCTGGGCTCCCAGCCCCCCCTCCCCACGCTCTAACCCACCAGCCCCTACTCTCCTCCCAGAGCTGGGGAGAGAACCCAGGCGTCCTGGCTCCCAGCCCCCCACGCTCTAACCCACCAGCCCCCACTCCCCTCCCAGAGCCAGGGAGAGAACCCAGGAGTCCGGGCTCCCAGCCCTCTCTGCTCTCACCACCAGCCCTCCACTCTCCTCCCAGAGCCGGGGAGATGACCCAGGAGTCCTGGCTCCCAGCCTCCCCCAGCTCTAACCCATCAGCCCCCACTCTGCTCACAGAGCCAGGGAGAGAACCCAGGCGTCCGGGCTCCCAGCCCTAACCACCAGCCCCCACTCCCCTCCCAGAGCTCGGGAGAAAACCCAGGAGTCCGGGCTTCCAGCCCCTCCCACTTTAATCGCTAGACACCCCTTCCCTCCCAGAGTCAGGGAGAGAACACAGCAGTCCTGGCTTCCAGCCTCTCTTCGCAAAGCTGGACTGATCGACCCTGTCAGGGCTGCAGGTTGCAGCTTTGGCAGGGGAAAGGCCACCCATTGCCTCTGCTGGTGCAAGCCGACGCGGCCGGGGGGCAGGCGAAATAAGAGGGCACTGTGTCAGCGACGGAAACAAAAACAGGTCAGGATCTGTCAAGCTGGAGCCATTTCAGCCTAAATCCATGATGGGCAGCGTTCTCCAGCACCCGGGCGCAGGTGGCATGGGCCTTTGCTTTGCCTTCCATTGGATCCCCTGGCACGGGTAGCTCCTGTGAGGATCACCCCCCTTTGGCATCTTATTTCTGGTATGAGAACCCCACTCTCAAAACAGCCCATTCCCCTCTCTTACCCCGGCAGAGAGAGTTATCAGAAGGCTGGAAGGGGACCCAGAAGGTCGAGAGGAGTGTCTCCAGGTGCCTCAGTTTCCCCACCTGTCCAATGGCTTGAAATAGCCTTTGACTATTTAGGTGGTCAGGTTTTGGACTCTCTCTTAGTGTGCATATGTACAGTGACAGGCATGATCAGGCTCTGCTTTTGTTTGGGGTCTGTGCAGCGTCGGGCACAGTGAGGGCACCAATCTCAATAAGTACCTGGCACAAGGAGCACCCGTTGGTGACGGGCATCCCTGCAATGCCTGGCAGTATGGGGGGCCCTGAGCTCAGTTGGGCTCTGGGCAGTGCCTGGCACGACCTCCAACCTCGATATTCTATGATGGGAGCCTGATTTCTGCAGGAGTTTGTGCCATGGAAATACAAAACATTTGGTCATCAGCCACCTGGGGCTAAAAAATGGGTATTTTCAGCCTGCACGGCTCTGGTCTGGGGTGAATTCCAAACCCTCTGCTCATATAAATAACCAAGACACCAACACAGGCATAACATTTTCCCTGTCAATGACTCATTTATTTCACGGGTCCTGGTCATCCCTTCCAGCTTCCTTCAGCTTCTTTCCAATTCCCCCTTTTTTGTTGCTCCAGAATCCTTGGGTTTGTTATTTTGACTTTTTCAGAAAGAAAGAAGCAGCCTTTTCACTGAGCCTTGGCCCTCTCTTCTTTGG